>CM060173.1:0-1227500 GCA_030549775.1 Tamarix chinensis
CTGAACCTTGAACCCTAAACCCCGAGCCCTGCGCCTTGTGCTCTAAGCCCTGAAACCTGAACGCTAAACCACTTTAGGTAATCTTATTTTTAATGACCAACAATTTTTGTAACTAATGGCTAAATTTTAGTCCCTAATGCTAATAATGACGAAAAAAAATTATTGGTCATCAATGGTTGTTATTGCTTCCTTGTTGAACGCTTTATGTCCAACTGAAATTTTTTGGTCGCTAAAGTAATAAAGACTACATATTATGTTGGTCGCTAACATAATAAGGATGAAGTATGATGTTGGTCGCTACAGGTAATAACGATGATGCAAAGTGTTGGTCGCTGAAAGTAATAGCAACAATGTATGACGTTGGTCGCTAAAAGTAATAGCGACAACGTATAATGTTGGTCGCTAAAAATAATAATGACGAATAAAATATACTGTCATAAATAATATTAACGACCAATTTTTTTATTGTAATTAAAAAGATATCACACCAATAACGACTAATTTTTCGATCAATATTAAAAATCGTTCATTCTTAGCGACATAATTTATTGGTCGCAAATGGTATAATTATATATCCAATAATATAATTAACATTTCAATATTCATCTATAACCCTTCACATATATGCATATATATATATATATATATATATATATATATATATATATATATATCTTTTCCAATCTTCTCAAGACCTGTACCTATATGCTTGCATATATATCCATTTCAATCTTCTCAAACCCTGTACCTGCATGCATATATATCCATTTTAATCTTCTCAAACTGTATATATGCATGTATGCATATATATCCATTCTAACACATGGATATACTTTTCTAAATATTTGTTTATAATTAAAAATTCAACTAAATATTCATACAAAAAATTTGTATGTGATAGGGTTGGAGGGTAAGGTTTATGATGCTCGTTGTGGATGCTGCCAACTTAGTTTGGAAGTAGTTTTATCTTGGGTTGAAGAGTAATGATATACTCTTGTTTTTATTGTTCGGCGTAATGTTTTTCTTTTCTTTTGATATTATATGTCATTGTTTATTTGATACTTATATTAATTATTATTTTTATATTTTTGTTGTTGCAGATCCATTTTATTTTGATAAACTTACCAAGCCTATTATGTCCGATGAATAGAATGATTAATTCTTAAGCGGTTGCTAATTATAATATTTTTGTATTATAACGACATTCTGTAGCTTTTCATTATTACGAGAAAAAAACTTACCTCTATACAATGCATATTACCACCACCAGTTAGCTTTTCAAAATCAACAGCCTTTACAAAAATATATCCACTTAGAACTCAGTGGTATTCATTGTGAATTAAAGATAATCGAGAACTACAAAGAAAATAGTCAACCTTATGAGAATGTATATTCTATGATGTTAATGATATTAAGATGCTGCCCGAACCATACAAGTCCCTTCTTATGGATGTTGCTAGATGTACATTTTAATAATTCAACCATTAGAGATAAAATAAAGTATGAAATAAAAAATAAAGGTAATTATAAAATATAAATAACTACATGCACATTATTAAGAGAAGAAATCTCACCTCTACACAATGAATATTATCACTACCAGTTATCTTTTCAAAATCAACAACATGTTTAAAAATATATCCACTTGGATGCTGCTGGATAAACATTTTAGTAATTCAACCATTAGAGCTAAAATAAAGTACGAAACAAAACTATAAATTGAAAGAACAACTCAATCTAAAAGAGAGTAATGAAAAGAACTAAATGTGCAACCCTTATGAGCAATGATTCAAGTGAAGAAGATAAACATGAATGGAAATCTACGTGTAACCCTTATGAGCAACCAATATATGCCCCAAATCTACTTGACATCGGTTTAATTTTTTTTTGTGTGTAAACCTTATTTACCATGGGTGTCAGAGTTGAGTTCTTTTTTTTTTTATGTTGATTGGTAATTTAGTGGCATGCATTGTTCTTAGCTAGAAGCCTTTAATTCCTACTTCAGCTACCCATATTTTTGTCACTATATTTCTGCATAATGCCTATTCTTAGATGCACTCTTTGAAGCATAAAGTATTTGATTTGTCTGAGAACATTCTTTTAACTGTTGTTGCCCCTAATTATGGTTTGAGTGTGTACATTGGATGTGTCATTTCTAGGTCATTCTGATGTCTTTGTTACTACTCTACATATTTATAATTTCCTAACCACTAGTATTAGCTTATTACTTATAATCTCTCAAAAGTCATATCTAGTTGTCTTAGGATGGTCACTATGCTTGTTAATTTTGAAAATTCATCCCTAGGATGTAATCTACATCATCATCTACATTCTCTTCATTTTGCATCAACCATCGAAATCGTGCACTTTTCAAAATCTTCTCCATGACATGTTCCCATTTGTCCATTCTTTCTTTTAGCACTTGATTTTCTTGATTCTTTTTCTCAAGCTCTTCTTATTTTCTTTTAAGAGTATCATCCTTTGCCTTGAGATCTTCCAAAAGTTTGTTATTGCCTTTGTAAGGTCTCTAATATCTCTAGGCTTCACTCCACCACCATAGCCAGGAACATAGCCCCTTGTTCGAGTCACCCCATTCACACGTTTAGCCGCCTCAACATGAGTAAAGGAGGGTTTGGTAGCTTGGACCTCAATAATTTGAGCCTTTAAGACAAAGAATGTTAGTTAGACAACAATATATATATATAACTAATAAAATGAATGATATATGAAAAAAGGTGTACATTGATGTCTGCAGCCTTAGTTGTAGATATTTCTTCACCCTTATGGCTTTCAGAATAAACGGTGCCATAATTTGGATTTTTTTCCATCTTTTCCTCCCTAGATAATATAACATTTATCTATAAGGGTTAAAAACAAGGCAAAAATAGTGTGTTGGAAAACTTTGTATCTTGCTCTTCATAGGCAAATACATATAATATATACTATATCATAGGCGTTCTCTCGATAAGGTTTGCTACCACTGGGATGAAGACATTTGTTGTCCATCAAGAATTATTAGCAAGGTAATCAAATATATAAATATTTCTAATCAATTATTCATTAGTGATTTACCACAAACTTTGGACTATGATAGTAACATTTCACCAGCCACTCCCAATCAGATTTCTCCTCAATCCTAGTTGGTTTAAGCTTCAATTGTTCATGAATATCCAAGCCTTTAATAGTTCTATGATGTTCTCCCCTCCAATTGTTCCACAAGTCTTTCATATGACGGTAATTAGAGAACTTCTCTTGCAACATAAAAGTAATGAATCTAAAGGAACTAAGGATTAACAAGTCAAAGGAAACTATTATATAGAAAAAGAGAAAAGGTTTGCAGTAGCACAAGTAAAAGTAAATGAAATATCAAAATGAATACTTGAAATTAATTACAGTCATTGGAGCCCATAGGTGGTCCTTGTGTATTTGTTCAACTACATCCCAAGATTGGATTCGAATAGGCATTATGTTGCTATCACGGACTAATTTACCTATGTGCCTACTCCACTCATGGCTATTATCTCCAGCAACACTACCATTAAAAAAGGTCATAGGTAGCTTGTTTCCACCGCTAAGTCTTGCCATTTTTTGACACCTATTTCTACCTCGAGGCTTCCAAATCTTTTGAGTAGAATTATCTATTACATAAAACTATTAAAAAAAGTAACCAAGAATTAAGTAAAATAAAAATAATAAAAGCTTATGGTGTCATACCTCCACTTTTAAGCTTCACATGAGAAGACTAGAAGACATTTTCAGCATTGGCATGATTGTTTCCACCTCGAGCGGCAGTTATTTCACCTTGCAAAGCAGTATCCTCATTGATTAAGGGAGGAGGGGGTCTCTTTGAGATACAGGGACATTAGTAGTGCTAGACATGCGTTTAGCGCTAGGTCTTGAAGTTTATGATAATGGGGGAACGTCATTTGTCTTATCAATGGCTTGAATGTTACCACCAATTGTAGGGGATAGTCAAAACGTCTTCAATCCTAATATGCGGCCACACCCCTTGCCAATAGCATTCAATTAACCCGGTGATATATACTTAGGTCAATCAATCTTTGATTTAACTGGGGACACCATTTCCTTGAAACCTACAACCACAATATTAATATAAACAATTAGATTCTATAAAACAGCATTTGGTAAAAGATATTGTCCCCTATCTTCATCAGCATTATAACATATTACCAAAATAGAGTACATAAGACACTACATTAAACACTTGTGTTACGAGTTCAAAAAAATACATCTCATTTTGAGAAAATCAAGCTACTAGTAGCAAGTATACAAAAGTACATCACTAAGCACTATTATAAATCTCAATGATGGTTAAATTTTATATTCATAAGTCTTCATTCGAATGTAATGCCTTCACAAGGAACTGTTGATAGATTTTTTAACACAACATGCCAACCCTTGTTAATGTTATCTTCAATATAAAATTCTTGTGATGCTTGAGTTGCTAGAACAAAAGGTTATGTAGTTTTCCAAATACGTTTGAAATCAACACTTGTGAACCCATACTTATCTTCCTTCACTCCCTTAACTTTATCAGCTATATCAAACCAATCACGTTGAAATAAGACTAAGCATTTATTGTCCAAATACTGCAATTCAATAATCTTGGTCAATTGACCATAGTAATCGATGGATCCACTGCCATCATCACCAACCACAACCACACCACTACATTGTGACCTTATTCTTTCCTTGTGAGATGTAGTGTGGAATCAATATCTATTTACTACATAGACATAAAAACGCGTCATATATTTTGACGGACCACGTGACAATGAGAGTAAGGCTTCTATCTTCTCGCTTTTATCTATTTCATATAAATCTACAACCTAATAAATATAATGTGTATTATAATTTATTCTTACAAACCCAATGATCTAAATGAACTTGCATTACTATATATATTGAATATTAAATAGCATGGAAAACTTACTTTTTTGTTAAACCACTCAATAAACGTTCTATTCCATTCATTGGAAGACACTTGTGGTGGATAATCTTCTTGGTTTTGACAATGCATTCTACAATAAAAAAGATATATCATATGTCTAATATGTGCCTTTGAAAAAAAATTAGATAGAAAGGAAAGAGTTTTTAGGTATGACTTACTCAAGAAATGGTTGAACTTCTTCAAAATTGTTAAGAACATACATATGGGCTTGCTCTAATTCATCTGTATCTAAGTCTCTGGTTCTACCACTTCCTAACCCTCTTCCTTTGTAATAAAAGGAAGACAATTCCATAGAGACATTCACATCATCATCATAATTTTGATCAAGGTGGTTAAACTTGGTCTCTGCTTTTATGCAAATATCTTGAACAAAAATTCATGCATTCTTCTGCTATATATCCTTCTACAATAGAACCCTCTAGAAAAAACATGTTACGTATATAAGACTTCAATGTATACAAATTCCTTTCCACTGGATAAATCTAATGAGAATGTACAGGTCCACAAAACATAGCCTTATATGCCAAATGAACTAGCAAATGTAACATCACATCAAAGAAAGATGATGGAAAAATCTTCTCTAACTTACAAAGGGTTATTGGAATTTGGGCTTCAAGACACCTCAATTCTTCCATATTCAAATGTTTCAAACCTAACTCCTTGAAAAATATAGATAACTCAAGAAGTGGTCCATACACATCCTTCGGAAGAAGGCAACGTAATGTAAGAGGAAGAATATGATGGTCATGGCTCCTCAATTCAGAAATATCATTCTCTTTCAAGTTTACACATTGTGAAATGTTAGAAGAAAAACCATCTAGAACTTTCAAATGCTTCAAAAACATGCAGAATTTATGTTTTCCCTCTCGAGATAGGGTGAAACGAGCATCAGGCAGTAATATTTTATGACCATTTGTGATAGGATGTAACTCTGGCCTAATACCCATTGCTTGCAAATCAAGACAAGATTTATAGTTATCCTTCATCTTATTTAGTACATTAAATAGTGTTCCAAGTATGCTATCACATATATTTTTTTCAATGTGCATTAAATCTAAGGTATGTTGTATCAAGTGGTGCTTCCAATATAGGAGCCTAAAAAATATACTCTTCTTATTCCAATTATCTTGCATGTTCTTGTGCAAGACCTTTTCCTTTGAAGGCATGATATTTGCTTAATATGATGTTGTAACACCCCCAAATTTACTACTGAAAAATTTCGTTTAAATCAAAAGGTTTAGCGGAAGCGAAAGAATTAAAACCGTAAACTTGGGGATATTACCGCCACACTTAGTACCAGACTGGTTCATTCCTACCGTTCTGGTACTAAGTGCTAAGGCTAAATCCGATCATCAATAAGTACGAAGTATCATAAAACGCAAGACGACATTTATCATAAATCATTAATAAGATATAAGTCAAACAGAAGTTTGAATACGATTTAGGATTTCAACCCCATGATACTTTTTTTTCTTTAAAAACGGGAAACGTAATACAAAATATAGCTAACAAAGCAATCCCCAAAAATAATCAGTATCCGGATCGCCTACTCACTTAAGTCAAGCCTTCCACCCCAAAATAGTAACCGATCAAACCTGCATTGGAGGTTTGCTCCCCACCATTCGTGGATCATCACAGGACCCATTCAATCAAGGTAGTATCAGTACGGGTCCAATACTGAGTAAGGGCGCTGGTGCGCTAAGGCTAAGCATACAATCATACCACATAGCACACATAGCACAATCATATAGACAACACGCGATAACCCGCAAGATAAGGTCTGAATACTTTTCTGGTGACTTATTCTTTATTCTCATTAATGATAATAAGTCCATTTCACACATTCGTCAATAATCCATGTGAGCACGGGAGCCCCACTATTATAGCCGGTGGACCGAAAATAAAAACACAGGGCAGGACACCTCTGACTGCTATTCTTACCGGTGGACCAGACTGGCCCCGCCTCATATGGTGTTTCACTGTAAGTACTTAGTATTTTTCCCGTGGTTTAACTTATTTACTTTGGGTCTATCGAGCCGAGGCCCCCACTACTATAGCCGGTGGACCGGAAATAAACAAACAAGGCAGAACGCCTCTGACCACTATTATAGCCAGTGGACCGGAACGAAACGCACAGCACAGGGCAGAACGCCTCTGACCACTATTATAGCCGGTGGACCGGAACAAACCCCACAGGGCAGAACGCCTCTAACCACTATTATAGCCGGTGGACCGGAACGAAACGCACAGGGCAGAACGCCTCTGACCACTATTATAGCCGGTGGACCGGAACAAAACGCACAGGGCAGGACGCCTCTAACCACTATTCTAACCGGTGGACCGGACTGGGCTCGGCTCAACTGTCTTTCGCTTTACGTTATTAGTGTCTTATCCATGTCTTATTGAATCACATCACACCCTTGACATGCATGCGGTTGATACTCTACTTCTTCCCCCTCTAGAAGGATCGTCCCATATTTTGAGACTCGTACCTCTTCTCACACCCGACATCCATCCCCCGTAGACTTAGGCATAGTGGCATATAGTAAGGCACAATCTCCAAGAATATAGGCCATCCCAACACACCTGATATCGACTCCGTATGTCCTCATCCCTCTAGGGTTCCTCCTCGGAGACCCTAATCGGACCTATGTGGCCCAACTCTTTCTTACTTACCCAAACGTTGCTTTGTTCTCTATCTAGCACCTCATTTTTATTAGGAAATTCCCCAAATGTATTACTTTATCTCCCAAGTTCACACGTGACCGACAAAACCCTAGTTGGTCACCCAAAACCCTAGCACTTTACTTCCTCAATAAGTAACCTCCCTCTTTCACCCCAAATCTCTCCTCTCCTTTAGAAACCCATACTCATCCTTTATATAAGTGAATCCTCACTCTCAACCCCATACTCCATCCTTCCTTGATCAGTTTTACCCTTGTACCCTTCAATTTCCTCATTTTCTCCCAAAACCCTAATTGGGTCCCTTAGACACCCTTACATCGACCCACGTAAAATTTTGTACCCAAGTCTCCAATGGACCCATAACTTTGACATTATCTTATTTACTTCCTACATCAACTTTCCTCCAGTAATTTTCATCCTCATGCAGAATTTAGATACTCCATGCAGACTCCCCAACACCCACTTACTCGCAAAACCCTAATCAGATCTCTTATGCACCAACTCACGTACTATCTTCCATAATAAGTCTCCCATCACTCTAATACTCTCCAAAACTCTTACTTGCAACCCAAATCAACTTTTCCCCGGTAAGGATCACGCCCATGCAAGATCTAGTCCCCCCATGCAAACTTCCCAAACGTCACTTTTCCGTAGTTCTTTTATTATCATTTCATGCTACCAAAACCCTAGCATGCATGTCCAAGAGGGCTATATCATGTCACATCATCAACATCAAATATCAACATATAACATGTCATACTCGTATAATATAAGGCACACACATCATACCTCGCTATCCACGCTGCGCTACACAAACCAGATTATTCTAACACATGCATAATACACATTAACACGGCATACTCATCATTCATCAACACATTACATCACACATAGCACAAGGCCATAGCTTCGTCCTTACCTAATGGCGACGCCGGGCTTGGAGCACGCTCCTATAACTCCTTAGGGCTTGGATCGGGGTCACCTATGAAAAGGGAAAAAATGCTAAGTATTAGTTTCCCTTATAAATACTATCAACCCTCATTCTAGTTTAGGATTAGGGTCTTTATCCTTAAATGGGGGTGTTATACAAAACTAGGGTTTTTAATCTAAAATTATTATGCTAAATATCACTAATCGATATATCTTTATTTTTTAATACTTATCGTTACACTTATATTATTAGACCCGTTAGTTCCATTCTTATAATACTAGTGTTCGCTATTCATAGTAAAATAGTGATAATAATAGTAATAATAATAATAATAATAATAATAATAATAATAATAATAATAATAATAATAATAAGACTACTAATAGTGACACTTATGTTTCAAGTAATAGAACACTAGCGTTTTTAAGATTAAGTCTAGTAATGGTGTTAGTGTTAAAATACTAATACAATGGTTGTAATATCAATAAGTTAAAATACTCCTAGAGGTAGTAATGATAAAAGTCATATTTTGAATAAGTAGTATAAGGGCTCCCATGTTTTGTCACCCTAATAGAAATAGCATGTGAGTAATAGTAATAATAGCAATGACAATAATGTTAAAGGTGTTAGGTTTAGTAAAACAATATTAACATAATTACAATACTTCACATAAGGTTGGGTTAAGTAGTAATAACACTAATAGTGGTAATAATCTTAACGATAGTATTAATAATAATAATAATAACACCAACACTAATGGTTAAGTATGATGGAAGTTAGGGTTTTGGGAGGGATTATGGCCTTGTAAGAAAATAACACATTTAGGACAAAGAAATTAATAATGGTAATAGTAATAATAATAGTAATGATAATAGTAGTAGAAATGTTAATAATAAAGATAATGATACTAACCCTAAGTTAAGTATAATAGGGGTTAGGGTTGGAAGGGGTGATAGGATGATAACATTAAGGATAATAACAGAAATGGTATTAATTAATAAGCTAATACCAACAGTAATAATAATAATAATAATAAGTATAATAATACTAATATTAGTTAAAAATTACTATAGGTGGCATAAGGAAAGGTTTTAGGGTTTAGGTGAGTGGAAGACCACCTGAGGACGGTGGTGGTTCGTCGGCGGCGATGGAGGAGGAGAAGAGAGAAAAGATGGAAGTGGTGGTTAGATGGGAGGAGGAAAAGAGAAGTTTGAGGTGGGGGGAGAAGCAGCAGGTGAAGAGGAGTGGAATGAGGGTGGTGGCGTGGCAGGGGCGGCGGCACGCGGTGGCTGATGGGGCGGTCGAAGGTGGCGAAGGGTGGTGGAAGATGGTGGAGGTAGGTGGAGAAGAATGCAAGGGATGATGAGGGTATGGGAAGGTAGGGGAGAGCTTGCTGGTTGTATTGGGGATGGTAGGAGGGCTGGTTGCGGCGAGGGTGGCGGCAGGAGGCGGCGCAAGACGACGACGGGCTGGAAGGGGGCTGCTCGGGGTGGCTATTTCGCACGGCTAGGGCGGCACGTGCAAGGCAAATCGAGGGCTGAGGAGGGCTTGGTTAGGTGGAGGGTGGTGCAAGGTGGGGTTCTGGGCGGCTCTAGACCGGCGGCGTTGGGGGAGGGCGGCGGTCGACGCGTCTGATGGGGCGGCGGCGAGAGGGAGCAATCTAGGGTTTCGGGGTTCCAAATCCCAAATCCAGGTGATCAATGGGGGGTATTTATAGGCAGGGTGGTCGGGCAAGGCCAGGGGGAAGAAGACAAGGGGGTGCAAGCGCCAGGCTGGCCGGCAGGCGCCAGGCGGTTGCAGGAGGAAAAAAAGGAAGGGTTACAGGCTGCTTAGGAGGGAGGACAATGCTGGTTGGGGCCAAAACGGGGAAAGAAAATGACGGGAGAGAGAGAGAGAGAGAGGCAGGCTCGCCGGTGTCGGGGCAGCGCCTGCAGTGCAGGCATGCGTCACTGCTGCCGTCTGCACGGGGAAGAAGAAGGGGAAAGAAAGGGGGTGGACCGACGGTCCAGGGGAAAGGAAAAGGAAGGGGAAACCGGCCGGGCGGCGGTTATTTCCCCCATTAATGAAACGCGGCGTTTTGGGGAAAGTTTTGAGCAAAACGCAATGTCCTCGTCGGTCTGGCAACGGTTACTTTTCTTCTTATTGCGACGCGGAGTTTTGGCAACTCTAGCGTCGAAACGCAGCGTTTTGTTCCACAGGCGGCTGGGCTCGTTGGGCCGCGGGCGAGAAGAAGGAAGGAGAGGCAGGTTTGGGCCAGGCGAGGCCCAATTTCGGCGGAGGAGGAAGAAAAAGGAAAAAGAAGGAAAAGAAAAAGGGAAAAAGGAAAAGAAAGAATTTATTTGGGGTTTTGGATTTTGCATAAATTATTTAGAATATTTTTGGGCTATTTAGAATATTAATATTTATAAAATATTAAATAAATTTCTTTTTTGCTTAGTTTAGACTATTTTAGATAAATTTCCTTAACCTCCATGCTAATTAGAAAAATACCCAAATTTTCTTCCAATTAAATTCTTTATTATTTCCCTCTTAATTTACCTTAATTAATTCTCTAAATTTTAATAAATGAATTTATATAATTGATTTTCCTAATAATTCCTTATTTGGCCATAATTTCAAAAATTAGGATTTTGGGGTATTTCAGATGTCTTTAAGATCTTGCACTTGGTGAAGAATCTCTTCACGTGTTAGAGGCTTTGGAGGTGTGCCCTTTTCTATAGTACCATCAAATAACATTTTGTCTCTTCTCCATCTATGATTATTTTCCATGTAGCGCTGGTGACCCATGAAGCATTCTTTTCCCCCATTAACTAGTCTCAAAGAGTGAGTATCCTTATTGCAAATAGGATAAGCAAGTTTCCCCTTTGTGCTTCATCCAGACAATATTCTATATGTAGGAAAATCATTAATAGTCCATATAAGAGATGCATAGAGATTGAAATTTTGACGCTTTGATGCATCGTATGTTTGGACACCATTATTCCACAAGTCCTCTAATTCATTGATTAGAGGCTATAAATATACATCAATAGCATCCCCAAGACCATCGGGACCTAAAATCAACATAAAAGAAAAAAAATTGGATGACATGGATATCAAAGAGAAGCAAACACAAACCGTGATTTTTTGATATCATAATTTAGAATGGTCGGTGAAAGTTGAAAGTCAATCGCAAACCTAGAATGAGAATGGACAACAACATACTTAGTTCCTTCATGTACAACGAAGGAGACAAGTTGTATGGAATAAGGGTCTCAGGCCACATACCATATGATGGTCTCGCATTACTGAACGGTTGAAAACCATCACTACCTAGCCCAAGTCCAACATTCCGAGGTTTAGAAGCAAAATCTAGATTGAGCTCATCATGATTTTTCCATGCCAACCCATCAGCTAGATGCCTCAAATCTCCATCATTATCTTTATCATGATGCCATCTCATTAGAGATTCCATCTTAATGGACATAAAAAGCATTTGAAGTCGGGGTTTTAGTGGAAAGTATCGCAATATCTTAATAGGTATTTTTTTCCTTTTACTTTTACCTTATTTTCCCCACTATGCTTGCTATGTTGCCATCTTGAAGCTTTGCAAATTTTACATTTCTCCATATGACTATAAAAAGCTTTTACCTTATTTCCAAAATAGCATACAATCATTCACACATGCACTAATCTTCTCATATAAAAAGCCAAGATCTTTAATTGTCTTTTTTGCCTTGTAATAAGAGCCAGGCAAGGTTGAATCTTTGGGCAATAACTCTTCTTTCAACAATTTAAGTAACATTGTGAAAGAATGATTACTCCACTTTCTAGTACTCTTCACATGAAGCAATTCAATTAAGGCAGACAATTTAGATCCCTTAGAACCCTCATAAAGAGGTTGTTGGAAGTCATTTAACAACCTTTGTTTTTTTGCCACTTCAAAGTTGGGTTCTTCTTTATGGTTTAGGGATCCCATATTTTCTAAATTAGGCTCAAGATTCTAATAATGAGGATACCTATCTTCTAAAAGTTCCACTATCTCGTTATCACTATCATCATAGTCATCTTCATTCTCATTATTTTGAGGATCCATATTGATTTCATAATGTTCCTCGCGTCATTCTTCACCATGATGAAACCATAAAGTATAACCTTTCATAATCCCAAAGGTCATCAAGTGTGCTTTCATAAGATTTACATAAAATAGGCAAATCTACTCAAGATAGACCAGTTCTTTGAGAGTAAAGAGAGGGAGAAGGTGAAGATCATAAAGAGCTTACATAAAAGGAAGTTTAAATTTATTAGTGTAAGAGTTGGCATCGATACATTTGCTAGAAAATACCTTCTTTTTATAGAAGGATTTGATCCACTATTTTTTATCATCCAGAGTGCGAAAGAAATGGGTGGAGAGAGGAGGTGCCTTAGTGGTCTAGGCAAGCCGATTGACCAAAAGGAGAGAAGCTCCTGAGGTGGAGGAGGAAGGGTGAGAGGAATGGCTTTGATATGGTGGAGATGGATGATCGATGCCATCCAAATAGAAGGAGGATAAGTAGGATGTGGAAGAGGGAGTGTGAGATGGAGAAACTGTCGGTTCCTCAAATCTAATCGTGGTTTGAGACGGACGATTTGATTAAGTATGAGCCTGTTTGAGAGGAGCTCCAGTACTCCCACAAATAGTGCTGGAGGTGGTTGTTTTTTGTTTTGGCATTGTTAAATGATGAGAAATGTTGAAGAACATTGCTCGATGGGAGAGAAAATGGAAGAAGGATGAATCACATATTCGAACAGTTTGAAAGGAGTTAAATCGGCGCACAAAGAGTATGAAAATGAAGGATTGATGGCTTAATTTGGTTGATTAAAGGTCAAGATGAATCAAATATGTCAAAGAGGGACATATTTGAAGTTAGTGTTGAGGGACGAAATTACCTAAAATTGGGTGAGTGTGATGAAAATCGACAATAAGGAGAGGAGTTATTGTTGTTCTGGATGTTGATTCGAGCAAGAGGAGAGTAGTTTGATGGATTTTGACACAAATTTAAAGATTTTCAAAGGAGGGGATATGACAGGGTGAGGAGAATTCAAATGGTTTGGGGAAACTAAGGTGAAGGGTTTGAAGAACAGGAAGGAAATATTTATACCCACGATGATTGTAACACCCCAAAATTCACTAAATCTTTTTTTGTCAAAAGTGGAATAATTTAAAATTTAAAACCTATGAATTTTGGATATGTTACCGCCACACTTAGTACCAGACTGGTTCTCTCCGACCGTTCCAGTACCAAGTGCTAAGGATAAGAGAGGATTGACATTAAACTCAAACCAATAACTCATAAAAGAACTAGAAAGATCATACATCAAAAATTAGAGTATGCGTAAAGAATTGTAATTCATATCCAAAAGAGAATTAAGCTTGTAACTGATAAAAGGTTCATTTAAAATACTCAATACAAGTAATGAATCATAAAAGGGGTAAATCCGATCTAAAAGAAATAACAGGTTGAAATAGAATAACAAGAAGAGTGAAAATAACCACGACACTCTCGAACCTTGAGCCAAAACATGCTCAACACTCATCTCCGCCGGATCTCTCGCCCACCTGTACAAAGTCAGAAGGGCCAACTACTCATGGGTATGAGCAACACCCATGAAAAGGGTGATCAGTACGCTAGTACTGAGCAAGGTAACCGTGCACTAAGACCAACACACAAGCACATAAAATGATGCAGGATAATATTCAACTTACACTTTCAAACCCACACATATAATACATAAGGTCATGTAGAATATTATACAACTTATAAATGATCAAGCCCACACATATAGGCCTAAATGGTCCAGATTAATTATTTAATTAATCTTTTATTGGGTGTCGATTCACACCATATTCTTTATTAAGTCCACACGAGTACGGGAACCCTAATATTTTTGACAGTGGATTGGTCTCTAGGGAACTTCAGCTCCTAGCCACTATTCTAGTCGGTGGATCGGTCAGTTAGGGTACATACCCTACCATTATTATATGCCGGTGGATCGGTTTGGCCCCTTTTCTCGCATTGTGTTCCACTGTAAATAATTAGTGTATTTCCCATATCTTTGCAAACTGTTAGGTTCGGTTTATTGAGCTCGGGATCCCCCATTATTTTAACCAGTGGATTAGTCACTAAGGTAACATACCCTACCACTATTATACACCGGTGGATCGGTCTCTAGGATACTGTAGTACCTAGCCACTATTATGCGGTGGATCGGTCTGGGCCCGGCTCAATATCTTCCACTTTACATGATTAATGTTTTAAGTATCTTATTTAGAAGCTTTCACCCTAGATATGCAGGAATCACTCCCTTTACACTTATCCTCCAACAGACTCTTTCCACCTCATCAGAATCATGTACCTCCCAACTTGCCCCAACATCCTTTTCTCCATATCCTATCTCACCGTAGAAGACCAACTCCTAAGTATATGGGTCAAGGCCCACTACTTTACACTTCCAAATCCACTCCACATCTCACTTTAGGGTTTTATCCCGAAACCCTAATTTAGGCCTAAGTGGCCTGTCCTACTCCACCTCACACAACCCAAGTCATTTAAACACTCCACACATCATACCCCATAGATTCTATATTCATCATCATGCTTTAATCACCAAATACATACATGTTACCACTAAACCCTATTTAGCCATATCAAAACTCTAGTTAATCACTCCAAACCCTAGTTATCCACAACCAACCATAGTTAACCACTCCAAACCCTAGTTAATCACAACAAACCGTAATTAGCCACTCCAAACCCTAGTTAATCACAACAAACCATAATTAACCACTCCAACCATAGCTCAGTCTCCTCTATACCCTTATAATGTCCTACGTACTATTTTCCATCCAAAGTGTTCAAACACCCAAATAACACTTACATTACCTTCCTCACATTCCAAATCAACATTCCATACGTAAAATTTACTCCCATACAGATGCTAACCTCCCCATGCAAATCTTCAAACTTGTCATGCAAACCCTAAACTCCCACGTAAAAACCTTAGAATCAACCATGCAAACCCTAGATCCATCTGTACAAAACTCTAGATTAGATCCTCCCATGCAACACCATAAAATATGTCATGCAAAACCTTAAGTTTATCCATACAAAACCCTAGTTTAGATTCTCCCATGCAGCACCATAAAATCTGCCATGCAAAACCCTAATTTTTTTTTCATACAGAACCCAAGATTCCTTCATACAAAACCCTAAGTTCAATTCACACAAAAACCCAAGGTTTCTCCATACAAAACCCTAAATTCAACCCATACAAGCCATATATTAGATCCTCTTATGTTACACCATAGATTAGATTCTCCCATGTTACACTATAGATTAAAATTTTCCATACAAAATCATAGATTAGATTCTCCCATATAAAATAATAAATTATATTCTCCCACACAAAACCATAAATTTGATTCTCCTATATATACCACATACGAAATAATTAATAAAGATAAACATAGAATACATAGCATACGAAGCACATAATGCACATAAACACACATAAGGCCTTAGTAACACCCTTACCTAAAACGACACAGGTCTTGGAGCACGCTCCTACACCTCCTTAGGGATTGGACCGGTTTCACCTATTTGGGGGAAAAACTAAAAATTAAACTCTCTTACTAAAAATACTATTAATTACTAACTTACTCTGAGACTAAGTTTTTGATAAAATAATAACATATTAATAAAATAACATTAACTAATTTCTACTTTGCTAAAGATATAAGAAATAATAGTAGTATTATAAAAATTGATAATATAAGGGTTTGAAAAATTTATCCTAATAATAATAATAATGACTTTAATAATAAAATTTAGTAATAATAATAATGATGAAATAGTAATAATAATAATGATAAAACCATAATAGTATTGCAAAAATGATAATAATCATAATGGTAATAGTAATAATGATAATAATTGAAGATAAAATGAAGTAAGGTTACGACCCTACATTGAAAAATAATAAACTTATTAATAATAATAATAATAATAATAATAATAATAATAATAATAATAATAATAATAACACTAATAATAATAATAAATGCTAATGATAAAAATAATGATAATATTACTAATAATAAGACTTGATATTTATAATACAACTACTACAATTCAAAATAGGCACAATAGGGTTTCAGCCCTATAAAGAATAATAATACCAACCATAACAACAACAACAACAACAACAACAACAACAACAACAACAACAATAACAACAATAATAATAATAATAATCGCATAACAATAATAATAAAAAGAGCAACACTAATAGTAAAATAGTTATAGTAATAATAATGGAATAGTAATACTAATAATTTTGAAATAGTAGTAGTAGTAGTAGTAGTAGTAGTAGTAGTAGTAGTAGTAGTAGTAGTAGTAATAATAATAATAATACATATTAATAATAGAAATAATAATAATAATAGTATTTATATTCAAATAAATGAAATAAAATAAATTAAGGCTTGTAAAAATAGGGTAAAAGGGTTGAGAGGGTCTACGGTTCAACCTTAGGCTAGTGGTGATATGTGGCACAGGTGGTAGTGGCCGGCGGCGGCGGCAGTGGTCTGAAAAAGAGAAGAAAAAGGAAAAAGTTGAATGATGGGAAAAGGAGAGGTAGAATGAAAGTGGGAGTTGGGGTGTTTGAGAATGCTTAGAGGGAGATGAGTAGAATGAATGTGGCGGCGCACGACGGCGGTGTTGGTGGCCAAATGGGAAAGAAGGAGAGAAAGAGAGGAGGAGAGGGAGGGAGAGGAAAAGAAAGGTAGGGGAGGGTCTACATATGTTTTTGAGTGGTGTAGGAGGCAACAGAAGTGGTGGTGGACAGTGGCGTGAAGGGTGGTAGAGGCAGAGAATAGTTTGATTGGGAAGGGGACTTTGCACGGTCGGGGTAGCTCGTGCAGGAAGAATCGAGGGATGGGGGAGGTTTAGGTAATTAGAGGGTGGTGCAAGGATGAGTTTGGTGGGCAGGGAGGGCAGCGTAGTTGGCCAGAGGCGGCGGAAACGGTGTCTGAAGGGGTGGTGGCGCACAAAGTAGAGTTTTTGGGTAGAATTCAAAGGCTCAATACATGGCTATTATGGGGGTATTTATAGAGTGTAAATGAGAGGGTAGGATTCTATGGGTCGGCGAGGGAGTAATGAAAGTAGGGTTAGGGTTATTGGCGGCGATGGTTGGCCGATGGAAGCAAATTTTGGGGAAGGGGTATGCATAGGAAAAAGGGAAGGAATCACTCGAGAAGGGGGATATTTGGTTGGGCGATGGGGTCAACGGATCAACAGGAAAAATAGAGGGGAAATGGTCGGTCAAATGGCAAGATCGGCAGTGTCATTTTCATCGGTTGTAGTCGACGGAGTTGCAGGTGATCTACGGGTTGGGGAGGAAGAAGAAGATGGGGTGTGGAACGACAATTTGGGGAAGAATAGAAAGAAAGAAAAGAAGAGGGAGACCGGGCGGTCAGGTGCGGGGTGAGGGTGCATTTAAATCAAATACTGCATTCCTGGGGGGAAAAGGATTAAGGCATACAGTTGTGGCGAGGGAGAAGGAAGGAAAAGGGGAGCAGTTGCGTGGGTTGGGTCGTGCCGAAGGAAAGAAAAAGGAGAGAAGGAACGAGCCACAGAATGCAGGCCCAATTGCCGAAGAAGAAAAGAGAAAGAAAGGGAGGTGGGCCACGGTAAAGGAGAAGGAAGACGGGCTACTATGCTGGCCCAGTTCAAGGGAGGGGAGGAAGAAAAATAAAAGAAAAGAAAGAAAAAGAAAGAAAAAAAAGGAAGAAAGAAAAGGAAAAAAGGAAAAGGGAAAAAGAAAAATAGCGGGTTGGGTTAATTAAATTAATTAAAATATTTGGGATATTTAAAAATAATAATATTTAAATAAAATAGTCTTTAAATTCCTTTTATGGCTAATTTAGGGTTTTTAAAAGGTTTTTTTTATTAATTCCATTTTAATTAGCAAAACACCCTAATTTTCTCAAATTAAATTATTTATAAAATTCATATTAATTTGGAACTATTTTCTCCTTTTTATTTTAAATAAAATAATTTATTTAATTAATTTTTAAAATAAAATCCTTAATTAGCTAAAATGACCAAATTTCTCCTAATTAAAATACTTATAAATTTCTTCTTGATTTGCCCTAATTAAATATCCTTTTATTTTAATAAAAATAATTTATTTAAATATTTTTTCTAATAAAATATTATTTAACTATAATTTTTAAAATTAGAATTTTTGGGGCATTTCAATGAACCAGTCGACTAGTTTAGGGAAAATAGTCGATTGTTCTTCCACCGATCGACTTATATAAAATAACCAGTTGACTATTCTTCAACCGATCAACTAGTACCGAGTAACCAGTCGACTAGTTATGCATGTGGACATAATTTAGTAAGAGCTCAACAACCCTGGTTTTAACCCACCAGTTGATTGGTATGCCAACCGAACGATTGGTTTTATCAACTTGTCGACTAGTTGTCCAATCAGATGTTGTTTTAGTTATTTTTCATGGTTTTTAACAATGCATTTGATTTTATGCCCTAAATCATTAGATGGAAATGCATTTCATTACACAAATCATATGGATCAAGAGACATAATGGCCATTTGAGGATTAGAATTCAAGTGATGAGCTCAAAGGCCATAATTTACCCTTTAACATACAAATTTTCACAATTTTGGGAGAAATGTATTTTTATCATAAAATTGTCATCCCAAGTTCTCTCCTAATTATTGTGAATTGATCTTCACTTAAAGGTTTTGTAAATATGGCTCTGTATTGATGCAAGGTATCAACAAATTATACACATATATCACCTTTTTCAACATGATCTCTTATGAAGTGATGTCTTATTTCTATGTGTTTTGATTTTAAATGTTGAACATGATTTTTTATGTGACACATTGCATTGGTGTTATCACATTTAATTGGAATTATTTCAATTTTAACGCCATAGTCACTTAATTGATGTTTCATCCAAATTAATTGAGCACAATAAGCACCAGTAGAAATGTATTCTGCTTTAGCCATATAGAGTGCAACACTAGATTGTTTCTTGCTATGCCAACTAACTAGTAGTTCTCCTAAAAAGTGGCAAGTACCCGGGGTACTTTTTCTATCAACTTTATAGCCCACAAAATCAACATTGAAATATCCAATTAAATCTAGAACATTTTCAGGAGGATAGAACATGCCTAGGTTATGAGTGCTAATGAGATATTTAAGGATTCTTTTGACAGTAGTCATACGAGACTCCTTAGTATTACACTAAAATCTAGCAAATAGGCATACACTAAACATGATATCAAGTCTAGAAGTTGTTAAATAAAGGAGTGAGTTGATCATACCTCGATATTGTATTTGATCAATGGAATTACCTTTGTCATCCATGCTAAGCTTTATTGTAGTAGCCATAGGGGTATTGCATGATTTGCTTTCATTCATCCTAAACTTCTTGAGCAGTTCTCTTGCGTATTTTTTTTATTCACAAAGATGTCGTCATTTGATTTTTTTGATTTAGAGTCCAAGAAAATACATCAAATCCCCCATCATGCTCATTTCAAACTCACTACACATGAGAGTGAAAAATTCCTTGCACATGGACTCATTAGTAGCACTAAAAATTATGTTATCAACATATATTTGTGTAAGTAATAATTCCTTTTTGGTTTTATTTAGAAAAAGGGTTTTATCAATTTTTCCTCTTTCAAAACCTTTGTCCAATAAGAATTTACTCAACCTTTCATACCATGCTTTAGGAGCTTGTTTTGGACCATAAAGTGCCTTATTGAGATTGTAAATATGATTAGGTTTTGAATTTTCCTCAAAACAAGGTGGTTGTTTAACATATACTGTAATACCCTAAAACCTTAATTTAGGAATTTATGATAAAATAGGGGTTAATATGTGTGATCAAATAAATATAACATTTTTAATAAAATAATGTTAATATAATGGGAGTAATTAAGACAAAAAAAAAAGAAATAATATAGGACTAAATTAGGGGGGATTAGGATAATTTGTTGACTAAAATATAATTTAGGAAGATTTAACCAAAATTTCTAAATTAATATAAAAATAAATTTAATTATTTACTTTTTTACTAAATTTATTATTTTTAAAAAATTCAAAAACACAAAAAGACCCCAAATACCCCAACCACCACATTTTCCTTCTCTTTTTTCCCTCCTTCCTTTTTCTTTTTATTTCTTCCTTTTCTTCTTTTTCTTATTTCTCCTCTCCTCCCGCCAGCTTGGGCCTTACCCATATGGCCCAGCCCTTCCTCCATTTCCTTCTTTTCTCCCCCACGTAGCCCAGCCTATTTCCCCTCTTTTTCTTTTCTTCCTTCTTTACCCCTGGTTGGGCCAGTCCAACCGCCCCCTTCCTTCTTCCTTCTTCCTTACGTGTGCAGGCAGACCCAAGTTTCTTTTCTCCTAACCTAACCAGCCTACCCTCCCCCTTCTTCTTCCTCCTCCTCTTCCTGTTATTAGATCGCGCCTGCCCTACCACCGCTCATCCTCTCCTACACCTGCACAACCTTATCCTACACTCCCTCTTTCTCCCCCGTCCCTTTCCTTTCCATTTTGAGCCAAACATGTCCCCACACTACCCCTCTCGTATGTCCCTTCCCCTTCCGTTTCTCAGCTCCTATTCCCTACATCCCACAGGCTTATACCAACTTGCAATCGCCAGCCGACGAGCCCCTGCCCCACCTACTCTCTTGTCCTCTTCTCCTCCCCATGCTTATAAATACCCCAGCCTAGCCCTTCTTCCTCTCATTTTTCTCTATAGAAAAATCTCCAGAAACTCCCCACCACTGCACTTTTAGACACCCCTCCAACCGTCGTCGTGCGTCGCCACCACCCAAATCACCTCCCAGCCTCTTCCCTACATCAGCCTCCCCCAAACCAGACTATTCCCCGCCCCTAACTCCCCCTACATAGCTCACCCTACTTGTGTAAAGTGGGCAGCTCTATTTTCCCTTTGCATCCCATCATCGCCCCTTTCACCGCCCTATGCCGCCTCCTCTGCCACAACCACCACCCCCACTACTTCCCTCTTAACCCAACAGACCTTCCCATACCTTTCCTTCCCCCTTTCTCCCTCTCCTTCCTCCTCCTTCCTTCTCCACCACCTTTATCCACCACAGCCACCACCGCCACCCTACCATGCCGCCACCCTACCATGTCGCCACCACCACTATAACCCTCCTAGTCTAGGGAACCTACCACCTCACAACCACCACTTCCATCACTATCATCGCCACCGCCACCCTAGCTACCACCTCCACTTGTGGTCTAGGGAAGTGAGAAAGGCCTAAATATCTCATGACTTATGGGTGGACAAATAAAAAGATAATATGAATAAAATTGGAGGATGGAATAATCTTGCATGGAAAGTGAGAGGCTTACATAGGGTGGTTAGTCTTTTTATGAGGATAACCTTTATGTGGGAAAATGTGAACTGAGGGTTAAGGAAGGTAAGGAAAGAGTAGTTTGGATTATTGGAATCCAAAAGTGAAAAATAGTATATCGGTTGGTATAAGGGTGCATGGAGGAATTGGCTAGGTCTGTGAGAAAAACCCTAAGTGAGGGAAGTATGCATAGAAGGGAGAGTTAATGGAAGTGTTTAGAGTGTGAGATAAGATTGGTAGGGTGTCACATGGAGGGGGAAGTAACTCGAGTGGGAAAAATAAATGGTGTGTGTGGGTGATGAGGAGATGATCAAAAGAAAGGAAAAGTACTAGGGTTTGGGATAACAAACTAGGGTTTTCATGGTCACATGTGAAGGATGGGAAGTAAGATTATGATGTTGGGTGTGGTTTGAGTGGAGTAGTGGTATTGGAAGCAAAGGGGAGCATGGGTTGTGTATGATAGGGAGAGGTGAGGCCAAATAAACCGGATTAGAGTTTCTGAGGGAAAACCCTATAGAGAAATGTTGAGTTGAATTGGAGACATGGGAAGTGGGCCTTGATCCACGTGCATGGGAGTTTAGGTTTTCATGGTGAGTGAGGGGAAGGTGAGGAAGAAATCTTGGAGTCCTAGGGTGCATAAAGGTCCCAAGATATGGGACAAGGCTTTTCAAGAGAGCTAGGGTAAAAGGATGAGAATAGGAAGTCCAGTGGATCATGCATGTCTAGTCAGGGTCCCGTGTGGAATAAGACACAAATAAAACATTAAATACTTAAAGTGAAAGGTTATTGAGCCGAGCTCAAGAGAGGATAATTTTTGGTCCACCAGCTATAATAGTGGTTAGGAGCATTTTATCCTAGAGAGTGATTTCTTGTCCACCGGCTAAAATAGTGGGGATTTCGAGCTCAATAAACCAAACTTTGTATGGAAATAAATCATGGAAAAGACACTAACTACTTACTATGGAACACCACGTGAGTCGAGGCCAGTTGAGGATAATTTTTGGTCCACCAGCTATATTAGTGGTCAGGTGCGTCTTGCCTTAGAGTGTTATCTGGTCCACCGGTTATCATAGTAGTCTAGCGCATTTTGCCTTGAAGTATCTTTAGGTCCATCGGCTATAATAATAGGGTCTCGTACTCATGCGAAATTAATATGGGAAATGTGTAAGACGAAAATAATGGCCTATATCTCAAATGATGATATGAACCTAAATGAAGTATTCTATGCCTTATTTGATTGTTTGTACTTGCATGGCATTATCCATATGGTTACCTTACTCAATATGTAGTATACTGATCACCTGTTTCATGGGTGTTGCTCATTCCCACGAGTAGTAGCCCCTTCTGAGTTGGTGTAGGTAGGAGATGCTGCATTTGATGCATTCGATGCATTGGGCAGGGCTGAGTGATGGCCTGTTGGACCTGGCATTGGACCCAAGAGAGGGTGTTGTCCAGACTCATCTTTTCCTATTCTTACCATATTTTGTTGATCATACTGTTTTCCCCACAGGGGCTTTGAAATTGTATTGGTTTTCTGTTTCTGTAATAACTCTTATATCACGATCTCTACCTTTCTTTTTAATTATGAACTATAAAAATCCTTATAGTTTAATTCCCTAATTAAATTAATGTCTTCTAAGTTTTCTTGCCTTGTGGTTGGTACGAAGTTAGCCGGGGGTCAGACATGTGTTGATCACGGCGGTAGCACCCCCTGTCTTAGTGTATGGTTTTTGATTAAACTAAAAATTTTAATTATGAAATTTGGGGGTGTTCCATATACTTCTTCTTCTGTAAAGCCATTTAGAAAATCATTTTTGATATCCATTTGATATAATGTAAAGCACATGGTTGATGCAAATGTGAGAAGCATACGTAGAGTCTAGCTACGAGGGCAAAGGTTTCCTTGAAATTAATGTCTTCCTCTTGGTTGTATCCTTTGGCAACCAATTGGGCTTTGTTTCTAACCACAAATCCCCCTTCATCTAGCTTATTTCTAAAGACCCATTTAGTCCTAATTATGGGTTTATTTGGAGGCAAAGGGACTAATTCCTAAACTTGATTTCTCTCAAATTGGTTAAGCTCATCTTGCATTGCCATGATCCAATTTTCATCGTTCATGGATTCCAAGTGAGAGTTAGGTTCCATTTGACATATAAAAGCTAAATGGTTGCAAGTGTTACCTAGCGATGATCTTGTTGCAACACCTCTTGTTGGATCCCCTATGATGAGATATTGAGGGTGCCCATAAGCATATCTCCACAATCTGGGAGATCATCTGTAATACCCGAAATTTTAAAACCTAGAATTTAATAAACAATCCTCATTTAGGATAATTTATTTTTTTTATTTAATTAATTTAATTTTTTTGTAGATTTTTGGTTATATAAAAATGGTTATGAATATTTAATAAATTAAAATAAATAGTTTGTTATTTTATCATACTCATTTTATTTAAACAATTTTCCAAACCCATATTTTACTAAAATTTCCTCTTAAACTAATGTATTAAATTTTAATAAATTAAATTATTAAATTATTTTATCTATCAAAAATATTAAATACCATTATTCCAAAAAATATTTTTATTTTATTTTCCCCCTTTTCCTTTTTCCTTTTTCTTCCTTTTTCTTTTACTCCTTTTTCCTTTTATTCTTTTCTTCCTTTGGTCCGCCTGGCCTACGTCACCCCTCCTCATGCAATGGGAAGTGGCCTTCTTCACTCTCTTCTTCTCTCCCTCCCCCTCGCGTTCGCCTCTCCAGCCCGTCTTCCCCTTCTTTTTCTTCTCCTTTTTCCCCCTAGTTGGGCCAACCCAACTCACTTTCTTTTTCTTCTCCTCCTCCTTGCATGTAGGGTCGACCTGTCCTTCCTTTCTCCCTTGCCTGATCGGCCCTCTTCTTCTTCTTTGTTCATCGATGTAAGCCATACCTACAACTTGCCTTGTCACCAACTCCCCTGCCACCTACCATTACAGCCTGCAGTCCTGCTCCCTCCCCTTGTCCCTTTCCTTCCATTTTTGACCACACCAACCCTACAGTCCTCCCCCACATGCCTTCTCTTTCCTTCTCATTGTCCCTGCAACCTGCCACCCTACCACCTACAACCGTAGCCACCTAGCTGGCACCCTACCTCCTCTCCTCTTCCTCTTCTTTTTCTTCTTCTCCCCTACCCATTTTCTTCCTCCGAGCTTCTTCCTTCCCTGCCTGTCAAGCTTTCTTTCTCTTCCTTCTTCCCCTCTTCTCCTCCTCCCCTATTTTTGCTCTGCTACCCTCAACAACCGTTGCTACCACCCAACCAACCACCAAAACTGCCTCCCTAACACCCCTTCAATCTCCCTACACCACCCCCATCACCCTCACTAGCCCCTACAACCCCTTCCTCTCCTTCCTTTTCATTCCCCTCCTCCTCAGCCTCCACTGTGCACCTCCACCATACGCCACCCTCCTCCTTCTTCCACCACCTCCACAGCCACCAATCCACTCCCTGGAACCTCCCCTATCACCACCTTGCCTCCCCTGTAGCTCCTCCCTTCTCATCTTCTTTTCCCCTCCTTCTTCTTCTCCACCCATCCTCCACCCCATTTTGTATCCCTATAGTCGTCACCTCTACCACCCTGAGCCACCAAGCTTCAACCCTTGATGTAACACCCCAAAATTCACTACTTTTTTTTGAAAAGCGGAAGTAATTAAAATAGAAATAATTAAATCAAAACCCATGAATTATGGGGATGTTACCGCCACACTTAGTACCAAACCGGTTCTCTCCGACCGTTTCAGTACCAAGTGCTAAGGCTAAAAGAAAAGAGTAATAAACTATAATTCAAACAATATATACTTCAAATAAGCGTTAAACAGTAGTAAAACAAAAATCAGAGTGCGAAATCAAAATTTCTCAAAGGGAATAATCTTACAATCAATAAAAGATTTATTAGAAATACTCAATACAAGTAATACATTAAAAAGGATAAATCCGATATGGAAGAAATAAAAAAAGGAAATGGAATCACATAAGGACGGAAATATGGCCACAACTCTCTCGAACTTTGAGCCAAAACATGCTCAACACTCAGCTCCGCCGGATGTCTCGCCCCACCTGCATAAAGTCAGAAGGGCATACTGCTCGTGGGAATGAGCAGCACCCATGAAACGGGTGATCAGTACGCTGCATACTGAGTAAGGTAACCGAGCACTAAGGCCAACACATAACAGCACAGAAATAATGCAGAATAATAATAGAGCATAAAACCAACATGAGAACATAAATACATATGACCATCCAAGTAAAAGTACAAAGGCCCATATATAATCCGATTCAGTTACTTAATTAATCTCTTATCAGAACTCAATTTACACCATACTCTTTATCAAATCCATGCGAGTACAGGAACACCCCACTATTATAATCGGTGGGCCGGTCACACATAGAGCATCATGCCCTAACCACTATTATTACCGGTGGATTGGTCACATATAGGGTAAAACCCTAACCACTATTCCTAACCGGTGGATCGGCTGGTTCCTGCTCGCATGGTGTTCCACTGTAAGTAATTAGTGTCTTTTATTTGCCTTAGGAAAACTCTGGTTTGTTTTTATTGAGCTCGGGATCCCCCACTATTATAATTGGTGGGCTGGTCACATATAGGACATCATGTCCTAACTACTATTATAACCAGTGGATCGGTCACACATAGGGTAAAAACCCTAACCACTATTCCTGAGTGGTGGATCGGTTGGTCCCGTCTCAATATCTTCCACTTTAAGTAATTAATAGCTTAAGTATCTTATTCACAAGCTTTGACCCAGAACATGCATGAATCATTATCTTTACACTTCACACATCACAAATCAAAAATTCCACAATCATAATTACACTTTAATCACCAAATATACATTATAACACAAAAATTCTAAGCAACCACTACAAACCCTAATTGTTCACACAAACCCTAGTTCGGTCTCCTATGGACCCTTATATAACTCCACGCACTATTTTTCACCCAAAATGTTCAAATACCCAAATAACACTTACATTATCTTCCTCGTATCCCAAATCAACCTTCCATATGTTAATTTCACTCCCATGCAAACTTTACACATCCCATGCAACCTTTGGAACTTTTCATGCAAACCCTAAATCCCATGCGATCATTAACTCCCATGCAAAACCCTAACTCCACCATGCAAACCCTAATACCACCATACAACCATTAATACCACCTTGCATCCATTAATACTACCATGTAAACCCTGATACCACCATACAACCATTAATACCACCTTGCAACCATTAATACTACCATGCAAACCCTAATACCACCATACAACCATTAATACCACCTTGTAACCATTAATACTACCATGCAAACCCTAATACCACCATGCAAAATTAACTCCATGCAAAACCCAATGCCATGCAAACCCTAATACCACTACACAACCATAAATACCACCATACAACCCCAATACTACCATGTAAATCCTAATATTACCATGCATAACCCCCGATTCCGTCATACAAAACCCTAAATTCAATCCACACAAAACCAAAGATCCATCCATACCAAACCCTAGATTCAAACCATATCAAACCCAATATTCATCCATATGAAACCCTAAATTTAAACCATATAAAACCAAAGATTTATCCATACAAAACCCTACATTAGATCCTCCATACAGAACCTTAATTTAATTTCTCTCACACAAAACCATAGATTAAATTCTCTCACACAAAACCATACAAAGCCATAAATTGGATTCTCCCATACAAGACCATAAATTAGATTCTCCTTCACAAAACTATAAATTAGATTCTCCCATAAGAAACCATAAGTTACATTCTCCCTCACAAAACCATAATTTAGATTATCCCTTATAAAACCATAAATTAGACTCCCCTATATAAAACCATAAATTATATTCTCCCATGCAAAACCATAAAAATCATAAATCAGAGTCTCCCACATGAAACCCTAAAATTCTCCATTTTATTCTTCCACTCATAAACCATTAAAATAATTAGGTCAACTCACCTCCCTTGGTCAACCTCTTTCCCTATCCTCCTTTTTCACCCTTTCTCCCACACAAACCACATCAACACCCACACATGCATGTCTTACAGGGTCACAACACATATCATCATATATAAATAATACACATGTCATGAAAATACACGAAAACATACTTCAACTCCACATCATACCATATGCAATATAATTAATAATGATAAACATGTGATACATAGCATGCGAAGCACATAATGCATATAAGCACACAAAAGGCCTTAGTAACACCCTTACCTAAAACAACACCGGTCTTAGAGCACGCTCCTACGCCTCTTTAGGGCTTTGACTGGTCTCATCTATTATGAGGGAAAAGCTAAAATTAGACTCCCTCCTATCAAAAATACTATTAATCACTAACTTATTATAAGACTAGGTTTTTAATAAAATAATACTATATTTATAAAATAACATTAACTTATTACTAACTTTGCTAAAGATATAGAAATAATAGAAATATTATAAAAGTTGATAATATAAGATTGAAAACTTTACCCTATTAATAATAATAACGATACTAAAATAATAATAGCAAGGATACTAAAAATAATATCAATGATATTATAAATAAGAATAATAATAATAGTAACAAGGACATTATTCAAAACAAAGTGAAATAAGGGCTTCGGCCCCCATTACCAAAATAATGCTAATAATAATATTAGTAATACAAATAACCAAATTTAGTAATAATAAAAATGATGAAATAATAACAATAATGATAATAATAATAATAATAATAATAATAATAATAATAATAATAATAATAATAATAATAATAGCAAAACTAATAGTAAAGTAGTTGTAATATTAATAATGGAATAATAATAGTAGTAATTCAAAATAATAAAAATAAAAATAATTATAATTATAATAATAATAACATATTAATATTAATAATAGTAATAATAGAAATAATAAGAAGAATAATAATAAATCGAATTAAAAATACAATAGGGCTTCAGCCCTCAATAGAAATAATAATCAAAACATAATAATAATAATAATAATAATAATAATAATAATAATAATAATACATATTAAAAATATAAATAATAATAATAGTATTTATATTCAAATAATTGAAATAAATTAAATTAAGGCTTGTAAAAATAAGGAAAAGGGTTGAGAGGGTCTAGGGTTCAACCTTAGGCTGGTGGGGATAAGCGGCATCGGCGGTGGTGCACCACAGCGGCGGCGGTGGCTGGAAAAAGGGAAGAAAAGGGTAAAAGTTGAATGTTGGAAAAAAGATAGGGAGAATTAAGGTGGAAGTTGGGCTGTTTAAGAATGCCTAGAGGGAGAGGAGCAGAATGAGGTTAGCGGCACAACCAAAGGTGGCGGTGGTGGTGGCCGAAGAAGGAAGAAGAAGAGAAAGAGAGGAGGAGAGGGAGATTGAGGAATAGAAAGGTATGGGGAGATAGAGGAGGGTATGTAGAACATATTAGAAGGTGAAAGAAGCGGTTACAGCGGCGGACGGCGGTGCAAAGGGTGGCAGAGACTGAAAATGGTTTGATTGGGAAGGGAACTTCGCACAGCCGGGGTGGATTTCATAGGAAGAATCGAGGGATATAGGACATTTGGTTAACTAGAGGGAAGTTCAAGGAAGAGTTTGGTGGCCATAGATGGTGGAGAAGTTGGCCGGAGGAGGCAAACGAGATGTCTAAAGGGGCGGCGGCGAAAAGAAAGGATTCCCTGGGTTCGAAAAAAACAAAACTGAACTACAGGGTTGGTAAGGGGTATTTATAGGTTTTAAAAGGGAGGTTAGGGTTTTGTCGGTCGGTTACGGGGTAAGGGAGGTAGGGCTCCGGTCGTCGGTGGTGAGGTTGGCCGGTAGAAATCAAAATGGGGTAAAGGGTTGTGCGTAGGAGAGAGAGAGAGGAAAAACATGCGAGGAGGGGAAAGTGGGGAGGCAGGTGTGGTCGGTGAGTTGACGTGGAAGAGAGGGGGAGAAAATGGGCAGCGAATGTGCGTAGTCGCCGACGGAATTTTCGGCTGGTGGCTACGGTGTAGTTACAGTCGACGGCGTCGACGAGAGGAAGAAAGAAGAAGAAGAAAGGTGGGGGACCAGGCGGTTCAGGGAAGAAAGAAAGAAAGAAAGGAAAGAGAGGCAGACCGGGTCGGTCAGTCGTGAGGGTTAAGGTTGCTTAAATCGAACGACGCGTTGCGATGGTTAAAATAAATAAAAAGCAGCGCTGGGATGGAAAGGAGAAGGGGGACGGCTATGCGGGCTAGGCCGGCCAAAGGAAAGGAGAAGAAAGATTGGGCCGCAGAAAGGCAGGCCCAATCGGGGGGAAAGGAGAGGAAAAAGAAAAAGAAGAAAAGGAAGAAAAAGAAAGAAAAAAGGAAAAAGAAAAGGAAAAAGGAAAAAGGAAAAGAGAAAAATAATTAGGTTGGGTATATAAATTAATTAAAATATTTGGGATATTTAAAAATAATAATATTTAAATAAAGTAATATTTAAATCCCTTTTTAGGCTAAATTAGGATTTTTAAAAGATTTTCCATAAATTCCATTTTTAATTAGCAAATCACTCTAATTTTCTTCAATTAAATTATTTATAAAATTAATACTAATTTGAAAATATTTTCTCCTTCTTATTTTAATTAAAATAATTTATTTAATTAATTTCTAAAATAAAATCCTTAATTAGCTAAAATACCAAAATTTCTCCAAATTAAAATACTTGTAAATTTCTTCTTAATTTTTCCTAACTAATTCCCTTTTATTTTAATAAAAATAATTTATTTAATTAATTTTTCTAATAAAATATTATTTAAATATAATTTTTTTAAATTAGAAATTTTTGGGACATTTCACTTGACCATCACCTACACTCCTACTCCCCCTACACCCAGCCACCACCCTAACTCCCCTCCATAAGCCCTCAACCCATCCCCCAAAACCCCTATCCAAACCAACCCCTCCCTTCTCCCCACTTCTCCTCTTCGACCCCCTTCTTATTTTCCATGCATGCAGCTCACGTTGCTCATGCAGGATGAGTTCTGCATACCTTTGAGTCAAATTTGGGTTAATTTTGAGGTATAACAATAGTTAATACTAGTATGTATTTAATTAATTTTTTGATAAAATTAATTCTTTTGATTTTCTACTTCTAATATGCTAAATCTTGATATTATTTTTAGGTATTGATTTTTACTAATCAAAGCTCAAACCTTTAACCGCGGTACCAATAAGGTTTAATTATTGCTGAAAATAAGGTAACCATTATACCCTACTAAAATGTGTGGATATGCGTATGCTATCACATTAGGGTTTTTTATATGTTTATGTGATTGATGTATGATGTTAGGTATAATATAACTTGTGGCATATGTTGGTTGTTAAAATGGACAGATTGTTGATTTATCCATCATATGTAGGAATGATAGTTTAAGGAAGGAGCCTTATGGTTAAGGATAATGTTAAATTCTTATATATGATATGATAAGTTAATGTGGCCATAGATAATGTTAATATAAGCCCTATGGGCATTTTAGTAATTTTTCCTTATGCAAAAGAGTATGGCCTAAGTATATATATATGGTGGGTGTTAATGGGAATTAAAAATAAGTATTAATAATTGGTTATGTTAGATGATGTACGTGGACCATGGATATTAATATCTTATGTGGTAAGGGTATTTTAGTAAATTTGGTATAATAAAAGCAAAATGGTAATTTATAAGAGTAAAGGGGGTAAAACGGTAAATTAATAAGTAAGAAGGGTACTTTAGTAATTTTACATGGAGAAAGGGATAACTTGGTAATTTTGTGAGTAAAAAAAGAACAAAGTGGTAATTTAATAAAGAATAAGGGGTATTTTGGTAATTTGGCATAAAGGAAGGGCAACTTGGTAATTTGAGTAACCAAAAAGGGCCATTTGGTAATTTTAATAAGAGGGGAAATTTAGTAATTTTAATAAATGAGAGGGATAATTTGGTAATTTTGATAAGTAAGAGGGGAAATTTGGTAATTTTGATTAATGAGAAGGGTAATGTGGTAATTCTAATAAGTGTGAAGGGTAATTTGGTAATTTAAATAACCAAAAGGGGTAATTAGGCATTTTAATAAGTATGAAGGGCAATTTGGTAATTTAACCAAAAGGATAATTTGGTAATTTAACCAACCAAAAGAGCAATTTGGCAATTTTAACAAGTATAAAGGGCAGTTTAGTAATTTAACCAATTGGAAGGATAATTTGGTAACTTAACAAGTACGAGGGGATACAATTAGTAATTTAATAACTATAGAGGGTAATTTGGTGATCAAACAAATATAAGGGGTATTGTGGTAATTATACAAATATAAAGGGTAATATGGTAATTTAACAAATACAAAAGGGTGACTTGATAAGTCTACAAACAAGGGGTATTTCAGTAATTATTGTAAGGGTGTGGTTAAGGCCGGATTGTGTGTGTGTTATGTGTGCTTGGTTATGTGCTGGTATCCCATATGGTTATAGTTTATATACTTTTAGCGTAGTTTGCTAAGCGTGGAGCTAAGGTGAGTTGTATGACATGTGTAATATGGTGTCATGATTTGTGCTTGTGTTGTGCTTATGTAATATTGCCCTATAAGACATGCATGCTAGGAGTCCTTAGTAGGATGGTGAAGTTGCGGGGAGACAAAAGAAGTAAAGAAATGGAGTGGTAAAAAGGGAAATGAGAAAGATTTAAGTACCTTATGACTTATGGGTGGACAGACATGATAATTATATGAATAAAGTGAGAGGTAGGAATAGATATTGCTTGGAAAGTGAAAGGGTTTGCATGAGGCAGTAAATCTTTGCATGGAGGTGAATTTTACGTTGGAAAAGGTGACTTAACGAGTAAGAAAGGTGAAGGAAGAGTATTTTGGGTGTTTGGAATCCACGAGTGAAAAATATTACGTGGGTTGGTAGAAGTGTGCATAGGGGACTTAGATAGAGTTTTCATTATGACATGTGAAGGATGGGAAGTGAGGTTGTGATGTTGGGTGTGGTTCGAGTAGAGTGGTGGTGTTGGATGTAAAGGAAAGCATGGGCTATGTAGGATAGGAAGAAGTGGGGCCACATATGTTGAATTAGGGTGTTTGAGGGAAAACCCTAGAGGGCAATGGTGAGTTGAAACAAAGATATGGGAAGTGGGGCCCTAACCCATGAGTGTAGGATTTTGGGGTTTTGTGGTGAGTAAGGGAAAGGTGAGGAAGAAGTCTTGGAAGTCCTAGGGTGAGTAAAGGCCCTAAGATTTGGGACAGGGCTTTTCAGGAGAGCCGGGATAAAGGATGAAAATGGGAAGTCTAGTGGGTCATGCATGTCTATTCAGGGTTATGTGTGAAATAAATACTAAATACTTAAATTAAAAGATTATTGAGTCAGGCCCACACCGATCCACCGGTGAATAATAGTGGTCAGGTGCGCTCTATCTTGAAGTGTATTTATGGTCCACCGGCTATAATAGTGGGGGATCCCGAGCTCAAGAAACCAAACATTAGATGGTAATAAATTATGGGAAGACACTAATCACTTACAATAAAACACCATATGAGTTAGGGCCAGACCGGTCCACTGGGGAATAATAGTGGTTAGGTGTGTTCTACTCTGAAGTGTATTCCGATCCACCGACAATAATAGTGGGGTTCCTGCACTCACATGAATATAATTCGAGAGATGGTGTTAATATAATATTTAACTAATGGCTTAGGACCAAAAGTAGACTTCACGTGTATGATCTATTGATGTGGTATAAGTTTGGCCATGGTGCTTATCTCTCTCTTTGTATGTGATGGTATTGCTAAGTGAATGGGCCTTGTGCTCTTCATTTCTTATTATATGAGGTGTTGCACTGTGTATTATCTCTTAAGTTGCTTATGGTTATTGTTGTGCTCGCGTATGTTATTGTGTTTACATCATTATGTATTATGTGTTGCATATGGGTCTTGCCTTTCGGTTTGGTATAAAGGGGTTACTCAATACTATAGTACTGAAGGGTTCCATTTGTAGGCCCTTGCATATTCAATGGTGGTGTCCCTTTTAAGTTTGTTTTAGGAGTCATTCAAGTGGGCATCGGGTACGAGCGTAAGGATTATCCGGGGAACTTTTAGGGTTTCTCTCTCCACCTTTTTCTTCCTTATTTAAAATTATTTTACTCTTGTAACCACTATTAGTGGGGGTTTATCTTTTGTAAGGTCTTTACCGTGCTACTCTAATTTAAAAAAAAAAGTGAATTTGTGTGAATTGTATTTTGGTTCTTTTTAGCCTTAGCACTTGGTACTGGAATAGTAGGAAGAAACCGGTATGGTACTAAGTGTGGTGGTAACATCCCCAAAATTTATGGTTTTTGCTTATGCTAATCTTTAAATAAAATGAAATTTGTCAGTAGTAAATTTTGTGGTGTTACATCATCTCTCGCTTCATATTCTTGTTGGGAGATAGGTGGTTCTTCTATTTCTTTATCTTCTTCCTTTTCACCATTTTCCAGTAAGCTTTCAATTTGAATGGAAGGACCTATTTCTTCCTCTTGAGATTCTGCACACTAGAACAACATTCATCAAAAGCAACATATATGAATTCTTCAACTAACATTGTTTGTTTGTTGAAGATCTGGTAAGCTTTACTATGTAGAGAGTACCCAATAAAGATACCTTCATTAGCTTTAGAATCAAACTTACCGAGGTTGATTTTTCCATTATTGAGAACAAAGAACTTACAACCAAATGTGCGTAGATAACTCACATTTGGTTTCTTACCTTTGTAGATCTCATAGGGTGTCTTTTTCAAGATGACCTGTATGAGTACTCTATTCATTATATAGTTTATAGTGGCAACAACTTCTGCCCAAAAATATTTTGGAAGCTTGGAGTCGTATAGCATTGTCCGTGTAACTTCCTCCAAGTTGTATTCTTCCTTTCCACCACCCCATTTTGTTGAGATGCTCTTGGTGTCAAGAAGTTGTGAGTGATGCCATTTTGGTCACAAAATTTCATGAATGTGGCATTCTCGAGCTCCTTGCCATGATCACTCCTTATGGCATGAATCATTGATCCTTTCTCTACTTGAATTTTTTTAGCAAGCACAAGAAAGGCATTAAAAGCATCATATTTAGTAGAAAGGAATAATGTCCATGTATATCTTGAGTAATCATCTATAATGACTAATGTATAGTTATAACCACCTATGCTAAGAGTCCTAGTAGGCCCAAACAAATCCATATGTAGCAATTGAGTGGTAGTCACAATGTTTTTGGGTTTGAAGGTAACCCTATGTTATTTCTTGAGGTGGAAATCGGGTTGAGTGGGTCAGGTTTGGGTTGGGTCATAGTGGGTCAGGTCATTTTAGGTCATTGCTTTGTTTGGGTCGGGTCATTTCTGTTCCGGGTCATTTCGGGTTAATTTATCGGGTTGGGTCGAGTTCAGGTTAAACAAACTCGGGTTCAAGTCATTCCGGGTTAACTTGACTGGTAGGGTTGGGTTGGTTTCGGGTCATTTTCTGGTTCACATGACTAGGTGGGTTCGGCCCATTCGGGTCATTGCGTACAATATGATGGGTTGGTCCCATTGAGTCTGAGTTGTTTCGGGTTAAGTTGATGGGTCGGGTCATTTCATGTAATTTGACGGGTTTGATTTGAGTAGTTACGGGTTAACTTGATGGGTCGGGTCGGTCCACCGGCTAAAATAGTGGTCAAGAGTGTTTTGCCCTATTGAGTGATTCTGGTCCACTGCTATAATAGTGGGAGATTCTGGACTCGATAAACCAAACTTTGCATGGTAATAAGTCATGGGAAGGTACTAATTACTTACATTGGAACACCTCATGAGTCGGGGCCAATGATGATATATATTTTTCGGTCCACCAGTAATAATAGTGGTCAGGTGCGTCCTGCCCCATGGAATGTTTCCTATCCACCGGCTATAATAGTAGGGTTCCCATACTCACATAGAATAAATATGAGAAATGTGTGAACCAGAAGTAAGATACATGGAAAGATACTAATTATTTATAGTGAAATACCATGTGAGTCAAGGCCAGTGAGGTTATATATATTTTCTGATCCACCGGCTATAATAGTGGTCAGGTGCGTTTTGTCCTACTTAGTGATTTCGGTCCACCAGCTATAATAGTGGTCAGGTGCATTCTACCCTATGGAGTGTTTTCGGTCTACCGACTATAATAGTGGGGTTCCTATACTCTCATGGAATTAATATAAAAGATGCGTAAGATAAATTATTAGTGTAAGTTCGGCCTAATCTTATAAATCTAAGTTATCTCTTGTATGCCTTACGTGTTTACCTTCTTGCATGGCCTTACTTGTGTGCTTCTTGCTGGTCTTACCCATATGGTTACCTTACTTAATACGTAGTATACTGACCACCCATTTCATAGGTGTTGCTCATTCCCACGAACAGAGAGCCCTTATGATCTTGTGCAGGTAGGTGGGACCGTGTTTGATGCCTATAACGTACTGGATGCGTCAGGCGGGGATGTGTGCTGACCATTAGACCTACTTGGGGCCAAGAGTGGATGTTGGCCGGGCTCTCTTATTCCTGTTTACTAATGGTTCTTATTTTATTTCAATTTTGTTTTATAGCATTGTACCTTTTATCCCTTTTGGACACTTGATTATGTAGCTCGTTTTTTGTTGTAACAACTTTTAATCACGCACTCTGATTTTCATGTTATAAATACTTTGATTTCTATGAATTTGTGTTAAGTTTGTATAATGTCGTGTGGAAACCTTTCTTTAGCCTTATGGTTAGTACGAGAATGGTCAGGGGCCGGACTTGTACTGATCACGGTAGTAGCACCCCCATGCTTGAATTTGTTTTAATTAAACAAAATTTTTTAATAGTAAAATTTTGGGGGCGTTACACTCTTTGATTCCTATTTCCACTTGATCAAAGGAACCTCTTAAATTGAGTGGTCATGAGTGCTACTTCTTCATCATTTATAGGAGTTTTCTCTTCTCTTTTGTCATCTTCTTTCTCGCCTAGGTTGTTAGTTGTATCTTGTTGCCTTAAAGATGTTAAGGCTTTTAAAGCCAGAGGCTTATTTCTTCTTTCTTCTGCTCCATCCTCCAAATTTGATTGGTGAACCATAAGGTTGCCAAAAAGCTCCTCAAATGTCATTTTTCCCAAGTCTTTGGCCTCTTCAATTGATGTTACCTTAAGGATCCATTATTTTGTAATACCTTGTAAGATTTTTCTTACTTGTTATTCTTTAGTGATTTCCTTCCCCAAGGCCTTGAGATTGTTGATGATTGAGGTGAAGCAATTGCTCAGATTGCTGATGTAACACCCCCAAAAAATTACAGTTGAAAATTTTCGTTTAATTTAAACAAACATGAGTGCGGGGGTGCTACCGTTGTGATCAGTACAATCCCAGCCCTAGCCTGTCTCGTACCAAACACAAGGTTAAGGATAATTTCATAAGAATATTAAGCAACTTGAAACAGAGATAAAACTAAAATACTCATAACACAAAAATCAGAGTGCGCGTTAAAAGTTGTACAGCCCAATAAAGTACTTAATCAAGTTCCTACGAAGGGTAAAAGGTACAGTACGATAAAACAAAATTAAAATGATACATAAGTAAACTAGAGTAAAAGAGAGAGTCTGGCTAACGTCACTCCCGATTCCCCATGCCCAGTCCAAAGCTCAACTCTCAGCCCCTCCCGATGCCTCACAAGTATCATAGGCATCGAAGATGGTGTCTTCTGCCTGCACAAACTCAGCAAGGACCTCTGCTCCTTGGAATGAGTAGCACCCATGAAACGAGTGGTCGATATGCTACATACTGAGCAAGGTAACCATGCATCTAAGGCCAAAAATAGAAGGGCATGTAATACAAGAAGGATCATTTAGACAACATACAAGCAATACAGATAATAAAGGTCATGTTATAGTCCAGTTAAACTCAATCATTAGTTCTCTGGTCAAAATGCTCATTTCACACCATGCTCTTTACAAGTCCATACGAGTGCAGGAACACCACTATTATAATCGGTGGATCGGAAACATATAGGGTAGAACGCTCTTGACAACTATTATTGTAGGTGGATTGGTCTCTAAGGCAAAGTGCTCCTGGTCACTATTATGTCGGTGGATCGGTTTGGCCCCGACTCTCATGGTGTTTCACTGTTAATACTTAATGTCTTTCCCATGTCTTATCATAAATTAGAGTTTGGTTTATTGAGCTCAGGATTCCCCCTACTATAGTCGGTGGATCGGAAACATACAGGGCAGAACGCACCTAACCACTATTATATGCCGGTGGATTAATGAAATACCCCAAAACCCTAATTTAGAAAATTATGGTAAAATAAGGATTTATTAGAGAAATTAATTAAATAAATTATTTTATTAAAATAAAGGGAATTACTTAAGGTAACTCAAGGGGAAATAATAAATAATTTAATTAAGAAAAATTAGGGTGTTTTGCTAATTAAAATGGAATTTAAGGAAAATTTATTCAAAATATCCCAAATTAATCTAAAAAGTAATTTAATTATTATTTATCTAAATATTATTATTTTAAATAATCAAAAATATCAAAATATCCTAAATACCCAACCAACCCATTATTTTTTCCTTTTCCTTTTTTCCTTTTTCTCCTTATTTTTCCTTTTTCTTTCTTTTCCCTCCTTTCTCCCTTTCTTTTTTTCCTTCGCCCCTAATTTAGGCCAACCCACACGGCCCAATCTCCTTTACTTCCTTTTCCCCCGTCTCACACAACCCAAGGCCCACCTCCCTCTTCTTTCCCTCGCCAACTGCTCGGTTCTCTCTCCCTCTTTTCTTTCTTTTCTTTTTCCCGGACCGCTTGTTATAGCCCTATCTTCTTCCTCCCCCCTGTACGACTTGCAGCCCTGATTTGCAGCCCAAATCTCTATGGCCACCACCAAACAGCCCATCCTTTCCCTCTCTCACTCGTCATTTTCTTTCCTTTTTTTTACCCAACCAATCTCCTCCCTCCTCACTCATGCCTGCCCCCTTTCCTTTCTCTCCCCTGACCACCAACTCTCCCTACCATGGCAAACTGTGCCGCCTGCCGCCGCCTGCCGCCGCCTGCCGCCGCCTGCCGGTGGTCCTGCCTCACCTTCCCCTTCTTGTTCTCTTCCCCCTATGTTGTTTTTTCCCTCCAATTAGCCTATGTATACCCCATAAGCAACCCCAAAATCAGATTCCTTTCGTAGCCCAAAAATTTCCCCCTTTTGCGCCACCTCTTGATCAAACGACCGCCCCATCACCACCGCCCGAGCCACCCATTGAGCCTTTCCTTGCATCACTCTCTACCAAACTAAGCCTTCTTCTGCTCTCAATTTTCCCTACACAAGCCACTCCGGTTGTGCAAAGTCCACCTCCCAATCAGCCTGCCTAGACCACCGCCGCCCTTCGCACCACCGTCCACCGCCAATTCCGCCACAACCAACACCCCCTCTACCCTCCAAAACAACTAGGGGAGCTTCCTCTACCTCCCTTTTTCCCTGCCACCCTCTCCTTCTCCCTTCTCCTCCCTCCACCACCTTCAATCACCACACCCACCACCGTGTGCCACCCCCTTTGGCTACACCACCACCTCCATTCCAACCCTCTCCACCTGAGGCACCCACCACCACCTCAATCACCCCCTCATTCCCTCTCTCTTAGCCTAGACAACCACCTATCCCTCGCTCTTCTCCCTCCACCACCGCAGCATGTCGTCGCCTATGCCGCCACCGTCCCTAGGTGGTACTCTAACCTCCCCAACCCCTAAACCTTTTTTATACAAGTGTTAGTAAATTTTAGTAGTATTAATGGTATTATCCTTAATATTATCATCATCATCATCATCATCATCATCATCATCATCATTATTATTATTATTATGTTATCATTATTATTATTTAACCTAACTTCAGAATTATTCTAACCAATATTATTATTATTTTTAAGGGTCGATAACCTTATTATTATTATGATTATCATTATTTTTATTATCATTATTATTATCATTGTTACTATTATTATTATTACTATTATTATTATTATTATTATTATTATTATATTGAAGCTATTACCTTTAGTAATATGAATATCGCTATAATTACTTTAACATAAACCATTGTAGTTACTAAGACTTATTTTGATTAGTAGTAGCATGATTAGCTACTTTAAGAATAATGACCCTATTTTTACTTATAAAACTACTATTATCATTATTAGCCCTAATAGTAGGTTATGATAAGGGTAAGGTAGGGATAATGATAATTTTGGTAAAAGGGAGATTAACCCATAGTATTTCCTTTTTATAGGTGAATCAAGTCAAAACCCTAAGGAGGCGTAGGAACGTGCTCCAAGACTGGTGTCGTATTAGGTAAGGATGTGGCTAAGAACAACTATGTGTGTATTATGTGCCCTATGTGCCATGTGTTATGCCATGTTGTATACTTTGTTATTATGATGACTAATTATTGTAGTGAAGCTTGTAGTTGAGGTATGCTTATGTGAATTCCTTATGACATGTGTACAATGATTATATATGTTGTGCTTATGATGTTATATGATTTGAGCCTCTAGGACATGCATGCTAGGATTTTTAATAATATGATATGGGTTGAAAGGATAAAAAGGAAAAAATGGGAAGTGAGTTCACTAATGGGGACATGAGGTTGACCTAATTATCTCATAATCTATAAGGGGAAAATAAAAGGAGGTTATGATCAAAATGAATGAGTGACGTGAATCTTGCATGGGAAATTTCTAGGGTTTGCATGGGATGGATGGAGTCTGCATGGGGATGATCTTTACATGAGAAATTTTTTTTTAGGGCGTGAGTAAGGTAAGGGGAGAGTTGTGGAGTGATTGGAGACTTAGGGTGAAAAATAGTACATAGGTTGGTATAAGGGTGTAAAGGGGACCTGGTTAGGGTTTGGGAGGAAACCCTAATCTGAGGGGGAATGTAAAAGTAAAAATAATTGAGGAAGAGTGGAGTATTTGATAAGAGTGGAAACTTATTATATGAGGGATGACTATGGGGGTCATGGGAAAGAAGAGATGTTAGGTGAAGAATGGAGAGGTGACTTGTGGGGGAAGAAAGGTGTTAGGGTTTAGAGTGGCCAACTAGGGTTTCACGGTCACATGTATAATCGATGAGTAAAGTGATATGATTTGGGTTGAATCTAAATGAGATGAGGTGTTGGGTGATAAAATAAATAATGGTAGTGTAAGTTAGAGGAAGGTTGGACCACATAGGTCCAATTAGGGTTTCAAGGGAAAACCCTAGGGAGTGGTACTAAGTGGATTTGGATGTCATAAGGTGATGGGCCTTAACCCACACCCTTAGGAGTTAGGTTTTTGTTATGATTAAATGGAAGGAGGAATGGATTTTGGGGTATGATAGGAGGCGCAAAAGTCTCAAGGTATTTGACGGGCCCTCTTGGGAGGATAGAAGTAGAAGGTTGGTGACATGCATGTCAAGGGTGAAAGTTTTATTGAATAAGACACGATTAAGATACTAACCGTTTAAAGAGGAAGATTATTGATCCGGGCCCAGACCGATCCACCGGCATAATAGTGGACAGATGCCGGGGTGCCCTAGAGACCGATCCACTGGCATATAATAGTGGTCAGGAGCATTCTACCCTGTACGTTTTCAATCCATCGGATATAATAGTTGGGGATCCCGAGATCAATAAACCAAACCCTAAGTTACAATAAATCATGGGAAAGATACTATGTAATTACAATGGAACACTATGAGAGTCGGGGCCAAACCAATCCACTGGCATAATAGTGGCTAGGAGCATTTTGCCCTAGAGACGGACCCATCGGCAAAAATAGTGGTCAGGAGCGTTCTGCCTTGTATGTTTCCGATCCACCATCTATAATAGTTGGATTTCCACACTTGCATGGATTGATAAAGAGTATGGTATGAAATGAATATATTTACCAGAGATCTAAAGAATAAGTTTATCTGGACCATAGACCGACCTTCATTATCTGTATTGTTGTATGATGTCAATATGATCATGCTTGTGTTATATGCCTTATATGTTTGGTCTTAGCTGCATGGTTACCTTACTCAGTACACAACGTACTGACCACCTGTTTCATGGGTGCTTCTCATTCCCACGAGTAGAGGACCCACCTAAGTTTATGCAGGTAGGAGATGATATCTTTGATGCCTATGACACTTACGAGGCATTAGGAGGGGCTGAGAGTTAAGCCTAGACATGTCCTAGGGATAGAGAGTGACCTAGCCAGATTCTATCTTTCATTTCATTTTACCCTGTATCGTTTTATTTTAGTTATGTTCTATCGTACGGTATTTTCTATCTTTGGAAACTTTAATTACTTACTCCTTGGATTGTAACTCTTTTAACCGCACTCTGATTTCTGTATGGTGAATGATTCAGTTATTTTATGAATTCTCATTTTAAGTATCAAATTGTTTTTTATGCTAATCCTCTTCAGCCTTAGCACTTGGTACTAGAACAGTAGGAGTGAACCAGTCTAGTACTAAGTGTGGCAGTAACATCCCCAGAATTCATAGTTTTGTTATTTCGCTTCTGTTAAACCTTTTCATTAAATGAAACTTTTTAGTAGTAAATTTTGGGAGTGTTACAATCTTAACTGAATCTTATTTAATATATGTTTTCACCCTAGATATGCATGTTATTTGGACTACCTGCTCACACAATCCGTCTACTCCCATTCTCCTAAGAGGGAACATCCCATATCGTGGGACCTTTGCACCTCCTAACACATCCTGACATATTTTCCCTTTTCAACTTACTCACCACGAATACCTAACTCCTAAGTGTGTGGGTTAAGGCCCACTTCCTTATGCCACCTAAGGTCAACGTCACCATCGCCCCCTAGGGTTTTTCCCAAAAACCCTAATTGGGCCTAAATGGCCCATCCTTCCTCTATCTCACACATCTAAAGCTCCTTTACCACCCAACACATCACCTCACTTAGATTCAACCTCAAGCATTCTACTTTACTTTCCATTTGCACATGTGACCATGAAACCCTAGTTGGATACCCAAACCCTAACACCTTTCTTTTCCCATATATCACCTCTCCATTACTCACCTACCATCATCTCTTCCACATGACACCCACACTCACCCTCCATGTGATATTCTCCACTCTTGCCCCATATTCCACTCCCCTCTATTATTTTTCACTTCCAAAATCTCCTCTATTCAGGGTTTTCCTCCCAATCCCTAGCCAAGTTCCTTATGCACCTTTATACCAACTTACGTACTATTTTTCACCCAAGGAATCCAATCACCCCCAAAAACTATTCCCTTACCTTAATTACACCCAAGGAAACTTTTACTATATAAATATCATCCCCATACAAACTCCATCCATCCCATGCAAACCCCAAACTTCCCCATGTAAGATTCACTCCACTCTTTTATTTTGTCCATATTTTTCTTTTATTTGTCCTCTCATGGATCATGAGATAATTAGGTCATTCTCATATCCCTTTAATCAACTCACTTTCCTTTTTCATCCTTTCATCCCCATTCCATCTCATTAAACCATATTAGCATGCTTGTCCTAGAGGGCCATATCACGTAATACCACAAGCACAACATACACATCATTTTACACATGCCATAAGGAAGTCACATAATCATACCTTAAATCCACGCTATGCTACAAGTAAGCAATCATAATAATATAAGGTACACAACATAACATAACTCATGGAATACAAGGCACATAATACATACAAGCGGCTTTAACTACATCCTTACCTAAAATGATGCCCGGCTTGGAGCACGCTCCTATGCCTCCTTAGGGTTTTGACTTGATTCACCTATAAGAGGAAAATACTAAGGGTTAACTTCCCTCAAACCAATATTATCATTATTTCCTACTTTACCCTTATCATAACCTAGTATTAAGATTAATAATAATAATAATAATAATAATAATAATAATAATAATAATAATAATAATAGTTTTATAAGTAAAAGTAGGGATATTATTCTTAAAGTAGCTAATCATGCTACTACTAGTCAAAATAGGTCTTGGTAGTTATATTGGTTCATGTTAAAGTATTATTAGCAATATTTTTATTACTAAATATAATAGCTTTAATATCAATAATAATGTTAATAATAGTGATAATACTAATAATAACCCAAATCTTAATAATAATAATAATAATAGTAATACTAAAGTAGTGACCATAATGATAATGTGGATGATAGTAGTAGTAGTAGTAGTAGTAGTAGTAGTAGTAGTAGTAGTAGTAGTAGTGATATAGGTAATAATAACAATGATGATAGTAATGATGATGATGATGACAATGATAATGGTTTTAACCTTAATAATAATAGTCATAAGGGTTCTAATAATCATAATATTAGTAACATTAGTAGTAATAGGGCCGAAGTTAATGTAATGATGATGATGATGATGATACTTCAAATCTTAGTAATAGTAATGATAGGGTTCGAATAATCATGTTAATATTAGCATTAGTAATAATAGTTCCCAAGTTAATAATAATAATAATAATAGTAATAATGATGATGATAATGATGATGATATTAACAAAAATAAAATAATTAATAATTAAATAAATTATTTTTAAAGGTTAGGGAGGCTAAGACACAACCTAGGGGCGGCGTCGCCGGCAATGCCGATGGAGGAGGAAGGGAAGTGGGAAAAGTGGATTTCTAGGCTAAGAGAGGGGGAGTGAGAGGGTGGCTGTGGTGGTGGTGGATTCTCTTGGTTGAGGGGGTTGGAACGGTGGTGGTGGCACAGCAAAGGTGGCGGCGTAGGTAGTGGTTGTTGTGGTGGCTGAAGGTGGTTAGGAAGGAGGGAGGATGAAGGAGAGGGAGACAAGGCAAAAAGAAGGTAGGATAAGGTAGAGGGGACTTTTTTGGATGTTTTGGGAGGTAGGGGAGTGGTGGATGTGGTGGGGATGGCAATGCATGACGGCGAGGGGTGCAAAGTGGCAGATTGAGCGGCCGACTTTGCATGGCTAAGGCGGCTCGCACAGGGAGAATTAGAGGTTGTGAGTGGTGTGGTTCGTTGTGGAGGGTGGTATAGGGAGGATGTTGGCAGTTGTTTCAGGTGGCGACACTCGGAGACCGTGGCGAAGAAAGCGTCTGAAGAGGCGGTGGCGCAAGGGAGGTAAATTTCTAGGCAAGAAAAGGAAGCTCAACTAAGGTGTCAGTTGGGGGTATTTATAGGATAATGAGGGGTGGATACGATATATGGGAAGAGGAAAAGAGGGGGAAGGTGTGGTAGGGTCACCAGCTGGCGGCAATTTTGCAGGTGTTGTTTTATCTGGGTAGAAGAAAAGGAAAGAAAGGGAGCACACATGAGGAGGTACGGGGGTGGTTAGGGTTAGAAAAGGAAAGGAAAATGACGGGGAAGAGAAGGGAGGTGGCAGGTTGGTGTACAATGGAAGGCTGATCAGCGTGCGGGGTGATTACAGGCCTCTATTTGTAGGGCATAGGAGGAGCGGGAGGAAGAAGAAAGTGACAAGGTCAGGCTGGCTGGTCTAAGTGAAAGAAATGAAGAAAACGAAAGAGGGGAACCGGCGGGCGAGCGGGGAGGAGAAAGAAGGAGCATGCAGGCTGGGTCATGTGGAAGGGAGAAGAGGGAGGAGTGTTTGGGCCACGGGGGAGGCTAGCCCATTCCGGGGGAGAAGGAGAAAAAAGAAAAAGGAGAAAGGAAAGAAAAGAGAAAGGGAAAAAGGATAAAAGGAAAAAAGAAAAATAGGTTAGTTGGAGTGTTTAGAATATTTTGGTATTTTTGAATATTTTAAAATAATAATATTTAGTAAAATAATAATTGAATTCCCTTTTTAGATTAATATAGGATATTTTGAATAATTTTTCCTAAGTTCCATTTTAATTAGCAAAACACCCAAATTTTTCCTAATTAAATTATTTATTATTTTTCTCTTGATTTTGCCTTAAATATTCCCTCGTATTTGAATAAAATAATTAATTGAATTAATTTTCCTAATAAATCCCTATGTTAACATAATTTTTAAATTAGGGTTTTGAGGTTTTTCAGCTTATGCTTTCACCCTACTTCATGCTAAAGAGTTCATACTCTCTAGTGTGGAGGGTGATTCTTTGATCCTTAACCTATTTTATATCTACATGGGTGAGAATGAGCTTATCCCATATGCCCTTGGTGGTTTTACAGGATTGAATTTAATGATGCCCTTTTCACCAAGCCCTCATTATAGAATCATTATGGCTTTGTCGTTAAGAGTTAACCTTCTCTTTTATGCATTAGTAAGCTTATCTCTTGTATTTTCTACAATCTCACCGTCGACCTCCTTTATGATCTTAATTGGTCCTTCGATGAAAATTGACCACATGTCGTAGTCTTGTGATTTCATGAAGATCATTATTCGGTTCTTTCAACAGAAAAACTTTTCACCATTAAAGAATGGTTTCTTAATGGTGGATATTCCTTCATTTAGACCAATGGAATCCATTCCACTTGTAGATCTTTTTTACCTTGGATTGTTGAATCTTTTGAGAGGTTCCTAACACTATGATACCAATTGAAAACACCCTAAAAGGGGTGAATAGGTTTTTGTGGAATGGGAATAACTAAATAAAAATTTACACATAATGTAAAGTGGTTTAAGAGTGAATTACTCTTTACATTCACCACCAACAGGTTATTCCTTTTGGATTTTTAAAATAGTGACATATTTTATTGATGATGTATCTTCTCTCAGTTTATGAGCCTTACAATTTCAATGACCTTCTCAAGAGATGATTTATGACTTCAATTATTTATCTTCTCTAGATTCACTGCATGAATTTCTCAAGAATGATAGGCAACACTCACTAACCCCTTTGATTGATTTTTGAGAGGTGGTTGTGATTATAAGTGTTTCTCACCAAATAAAATATATAAAAGTGTTGATATTTGAATGAGATGTAATCTAGCTAGATTTAATATATAATATTACAATTTGATAATAATTCTAGCTAAGAGAAGTGAGCAAAGAACACTTTTCAATAAAAACTCAGAAATATGAAAGTTTTGGAATATTGAATGAGTATTTGAATGATTTTAGTGCAAGAGAATAATTGCACAATCAATGATCTGAAAATTTATTTGTAATAAATGTAGAGAGATCTTATTTATAAGGATTACCCTCAAGTATGGCCGTTAGACACAATTTGCCAAAAAGTTGTTTCGCCCAATGGGTAGAAAATCAACATATAATGTTGACCAGTCAATCATTCTGAAGAAACTAGTCGATCGGTTTGTTCCAACTAGTCGACTACTCATGTTTCGACCAAAATAGAAAGTTATCGTTGTGTTAACCCATCTATCAGTTTGTCAACCAGTCTATCAGTTTGATAATAACCAGTCAATGTGTTTAAACAAAGAATAACTAGGTTTCTGCAAAAATGAACCCATGGATCGATTTATCAACCAGTTGATCAGTTTGGCAATAACTAGACGATGTGTTTAAATAGAGAGCAACTGGGTCTCTGCAAAAATGAAACCGATGGATTGGTTTGTCAAACCAGTCAATCATGTTGTTAATAACTAGTCGACGTATTTAAATAGAGAGCAAATAGGTCCTTGCAAGATAGAGACTCATGAACTTGTTGGTCAACCTAGTCAATTGGTTTGCCTAAACCAGTCGATGTGTTTAAATAGAGACGAACTGGGTTTCTGCAAGATTGAAACCCATGGACTGGTTGCCAAACCAGTCGATCGGTTCAAGGAAACTAATTGATCAATTTTATACACTAGTTGATCTGTCTTAGTTTTAGCACAACTAGTGGTTATATTTAAAATGAACCATTTGATTGGTTTGGTGACCAGTCGATTGGTTCTTACTAGAAACAATCAATTTGTTTGGAAAAATACTTTTAAAATATTTAATATGAAATCAAGTCAAGTATTTTTTTTTAATAAAGAGTTTTAAAGAGTTTTTGTTTGAAATGAGACCTTTGCTCAACTTAAATCTTTACAATATACCTAAGACACATCAAATGCTTGGTTTCATGTCTTGGTACCTTTTGTATGTGTTAATTTTTTGAATATACACACTTAAGCAAACACATTAGATACAAAAATCCATTTGTTATCATCAAAACAAGTATAATGATATTGCTTAACCTTTGAGGTTAACATTACTATTATTACTATTACTATTATTGTTATTAATATAGGTATTATTATCTTATTTTAGATATTAATTTACCTGTCTAGATTAGTAACACAAATTAGTAATAATAACCACACACACAATAATAAGGCATCTAACTCTAAAATAATTCTATAATTAATTACACATGATAATCAAATTTTAAATGAAGGTATTTAAATTAGGATTTATATAAATGGGGTATTACATATAAAATAGAAAATGGTCTAACTAACATACAAAGCCTTAACACTGTCTGAATGAACACTATGTCGCCAAAGTAAAGTTAATTATATGGCATGTGCCACATGGATTATAGGGGTGATCATTTTTACAAAGACAAATGATTCTACTAATTTTAAATATATTCTTTCACTTTAAAATTTACTAATTTACCAATATATTATTATTAATAATCACCCATAAATAATCGAGCACTCCAATTTCAGAAAAAATTGATATTCACTAAAATAATATTCATGTATAATGGAATTTATAGAAATTTACTAAGAACCTTATATTTTAAAAAATAAAAGTTATTACTATCAGAATTTACTATTTACATCAATTCATCCATTGACTCTAAATATCTCACTAAAAGCCTTTAGATATTAATTATCATTTTAACCATAAAATGCCATAAATTTAATGATTAAGAATAAAATAGTAATCATACTCTAAAATAGGATGTAATATTCATGGTCAAGAAATTAAATTTAAAATATGCTTAATCAATAATTAAAATTTTAGGACACACAAACTTAACTAACAAATAGGATTGCATGTAAAATGACCATAATGCCCTTACAACCTAAAAATATCAGCAATGACATAACTTTTAGCATATAATCAACTAGCTCCCTAAATTTTGCACAATATTCATTGAAGATATTAAGGACACTTGGACACATAAAACTTTTGGAATTTTGCAGGTCACGATTAAATGGACAAAATGACTTTTGCCATGCTAACACTTTATTCAATCTTAACGTTAATTATATATAGTCAAATCAAGACTTATAATATATGAAATTGCATAAAAAAAACCCTAAAAAATCACTGGAACCATAATTTTTATTGGAAAACAACCATAGCATATAGATCTATCTAGAGGCTGATTATGCTCAAAGATGCTCTAAAAATGTCAAAAATGATAAATTCAATACAACAACAGAAATCAAGTATCCTAATACTCAAATTATATCGACGCTTAGTATAATTATGTTTACCTAAAGCCATAGAATTTCCTCATCCAAACACAAACCCTTTCTTTGAAATCCTTGCACGAAAGTACCTAAAATGTGTAAAAACAAAATAAAACTATCAAAATCAAAGAAAATTAAATAATGACAATGGAGGAAGGAAGAAGAGGTTGAAGAAGGATGGTTTGGAAGCATAATGGGGTAAAATTCTGATGGGGGCATAAGGTTGGAAGAAAGTTTGTTTAGGTTATATATTTAAGGTAATAGAGGTCTATGCACAAATAAAGGGGTTGCTTCTGATAATTCCAAAGGATTATGGGCCAAATTTAAGGTTCCAACTTTAATTTAGATATTTTAGAATGATAGGAACATAATTGGATTATTTAGGATAATGTTTATGTAGAGAAAATTGAATTGCATGAGTTAATTATGGTGAAAGATGATAGGGATTTATTTAAAAATATAAAAATTAATTAAAACTCATTTTATTGCATATTATCTTAAATATGTCAACATAAAAGCATCCCAAAGTTTCATAACTTTTTGTTGGCTAAAACACTCATTATAGGGCTTAAAACATGATTATAGATAAAAAGAATGATGAATAGTTAGTATATATATATATATATATATATATATATATATATATGTTACAGTCTCCATTTAAAATTTTGAAAATGCCTAATATAATCCGAAAAAGCTAAGGAATCCAAAAAAATAATAGTGCAGAATGATTCGAAAGAAGTTTGATGGTCAAAAGTGGCATATAAGTTTCACAGGAATCAAAATTGTAAAAAAAAAAAATTAAGAATGTGTGAACGAAATGTTTCAATTATGTAACTAAGGTTTCTAAACTTGTAGGATGTAATAAATCATGTAAAATAAAATACATTCATTTAAAATAATATAAATCTTAATTAAATCAAGGTTTTTGAAAAACACATTATTATGATAAGTATTTTGAAAATGTTTTAGAAAACTTACACCCAACAAAACTGGTGTTAGGAGTGTTCATGAACCGAATATCTAATGTCTTGAATATTTGATGATCAGATATTCGGTGAAAAGGTTCGGATATTTGAAAAAAAAAACTTTGGATGTCTAAAATTTTGGATTAGATAATTAATAATCCATCATATATCCGAAACTTTTGAACATACCACAAATAAGAAATATCTGATAAAAAACTAATCAACATAAAAATAATAAATTGATCTAATTTGAACTAATTCGATCTAATGATTTAATTTTAGTCTAAAATTGTTCTCGTCCTTATTGAAGTCTAAAATTGCATTATATTTAATTAGTAATATCAAATTTTGGATAATATGTACATTTTTAATCAAAATAATAATTATAGAATATAAAATTTATTTACAATAAGAACTCTCATTTCAAGTGGTATACACACATTCATGCTTATGTACAATAAAATTTTATGAAAAATAAATAGTGTTTAGAGTGTGTGTGTGTGTGTGTGTATTATCGAATCAAATATTATTTGTATTTGTCAGATTAGATATCAGATTATTAATGACCTTAGTTATTTAATTCAAAAAATATATATCACATTAGTTATTTAAAATTTTAAATCAGATCAATTTGGATAATGTATCAATTCATCAAATATCAGATAATATGAGAAGCCCCGACTATTGTACACAATACTCATACAAGTACTTTTGGTTATTAGGTAGGGTTGTTCAAGATTCAAATATCCCATACTTTCGATATCTGAAATTGATATTTGATATTTGATTTGAAACTTCGGATATCCAAAAGATCAGATATTCAAATTTTTGGATTGGATATCAAATAAAACCTATATTATTTGAATAAAATTTTAAATATAAAAAATATCAAATCACAAATATATTTGATATTATCCAATCTGCTGAGCAAATATCTGACTTGTTCAACAAATATCTGATTTTAAAATTAAAATTAAAGTTGCTACATCACAAGATTTAATTGGATTATATCAAATCTAAAAATGAATGATATTAAAAATATAATTTCAACTAAATTAAATTTTGGCTCAAATACTAAATAAAGTAAGTAAAAATTACACTCATACACACATCTAAATTTATTTATATGTAATTATATATAAAAAAATTATAAAAATATACATAAATATTTATCTTTTGATCGGATATTATTAGTATTTGTTGGATTAGATATATAGTTTGTTTGATTTTTCATTGACTGTATCAGATATTTGATTTGAAAAAAAAATTAGATCGGTTATTTACTTTTTTAGATCGAATCATTTTAGATATCGGATAAGATAAGTACATATCGGATAATATAAACAACCCTATTATTAGGTACTAGGGGTGTTGGAGTTACCTTAAAAACTATATTTTTTATGTCTATTGTGCATTTGTAGCTGCCCCCGTCCCAACCCATCCCAAAAAAAAAAAAAAAAAAAAAAAAAAAAAAAAACTCATTTGTTCACTACCGTAAGTATATGATCAACTTTGATCTCAAATTTTAAATAACAATAAAAATTATATGTTCAACTTTTGTCCATGGATCTAGCTAAAACGAGTACCATCGATTCTAAGATTTGTTTATTGTCCGGACAGCTGAGAAATGTATATGCTTTTGAGCAACACTCGTTGCATGCTGAAGCATAGCATATCATATCATAATGTAATCCATAAGTCAAGGTTGTTGCATGTGAGAAGACAATTTAAGCTTTTCTTAAAGCAACATCTGTTCATTTAGTAAACCTAAATTATTGAATAACTTAACGTTATTAATGATGACAGATTGGCAGCCATTTCAAAGTATAGACGAGTACATTTACTAATGGATATAACATGCAACACTATATAGTTTAAATAAATAAATGAGCGGCGAAACCGATTTTGTCACACTTACCCATTAATTTGTTAGTTAAATCAATGGATTGGACTGATTTTATTTTACAATCATATCAGATTTCAAGTATTAGATTGTTTTCGTTGGCTTCAATTTTATAAAATTTCATATCTAAATCTTATCTATTATCATGAAGTTTTTAGATTGGCGTCGATTTTTATCATCTCTTTATTTTTCTCTTCATAACGGTGGAGGCATTGTGATGTGTACCACACCTCCTTCGAGTTTTGTCAAATTTTTTTGTCAATACTTATGTTGTGTGACTATTTAAATATAAATATTCGCTGGCAGATTGAGCTGGTATGGCTGATTAATTGTTGGAATTGAAGGTGGAATTCCAAAAAAAAATTATCTATTATCTATTTTTTTAAGTTTTGTATATAGAATAAAATAAGTATTGGACCTTAGATAGATTTGACCCTATAGTCAACCAATTGTATGATTTTGTGATTTTGGGCTATGCTGACTCAGGAGTATGGTCAGAGGCGTCGGGCCAGTGCTGCTCGTCCGTTTCACTTGGAGCTAGCCTAACTCAATTGTCGGTAACAACTAGCAATCGTAAGGCTCCATTTATTTCTTCAAGATTTCTTTGTAAATAAAACAAAAAATAAAAAGTTTCCTTCCAAACTTTTCTCCATAATTATGAGGAAAATCAAATAGCTAATTTATGATATTTTAATTATTTACTAATTTTCCATCCCATGTTTTTAAAGTGGATTAAACGTAATAAAAAAGAAGTATAAAAGAGTTTCATCTTTATTTTTAAAAAAGAAATATACCTAAAGTATTTATAAAATAATTGTAAACAAGAATTTCTTAAAAGAATATTTCTTGAGATTTAAGTTGGAGTTCAAGCTAATGTGTCGGAGGTTAGAGAAAACCTAGAGTAGAGGATAATGAGGAAAAGCGATAATGAAAGGTTAAGGCTCAACAAAAGGGTACTTGAGAGCGTTGGTTCCTCATGGCATGATATTGTTAGCTCATTTTTGTTCATATCTTTTGGCGAGGTCGGTGTTACATATATCTTTTATCTTTTGATTGACCCTATAATCATGCTAAACTATATAAAAAGCTTCTATTATATACAATTAGATACAATTCATGTGAAACATGAGGGCATAAGACAGAGCAAGAGGGCAAAGGAGAGGGTCTCAACCTGAGGCCTTGAGGAGTTTGTGATGGGATCACAACACCGGAAAGTGTGTGAGGGTCTAAATCAACATAAGATCTAGGATATCTCTTGTGAGAACTCTTACGATTTAGATCTAAATTTTTTTAATTAGGAACGAGATTCTTTAATGAAGTGGATTAATTAAGAGAATTGTTATCTATAATTTTGGAGGATTGAAATGATGATGATGATGATCATAATAATAATAATAATAATAAGTATCAATTTTTGACATCCTTGTGTTTGATCATACTCTTGCACTATTCTTGATGTTCTAATTTTAGAATTCTTAATTTGTTATCCTAAATGGTTTCTACATGACACATGAATGGGCATAAATACTACAATACCAAAATAGTAGATTTTATTGTCCTATAGATAGATGCTTTTGCTAATGGATCATATCTATGCTTAAATTCGTTCAAGAAGATGCCTATTTTGTAAATTCGAATGCTAAATCCTTAATTTATTCACTAAGTGTTCTAAATTTGGAGGCCATGATGTCCTTCTTATTGGGGGAGGTTTGATATACTAAATTAAGGAACAATGAAGCCACATGGGAAGCCATGCACACATGTCCCAAGCCTCCACCATTTTATTCACTTGTTGAGCTTATTAAAGTGGCTCATTTTCAGCTCCCCATTAAGCTAATCAGAACATACAACCCCCTGTCATATCAACCAACAACAGCCGCCAGCACCACCTACCAAAGTCAGCATGTGGAACCCCCTTTTGGGGAGTTATTTGGCATGGAAGAATCAAGAGAGAGGTAGGGATGGTAGGTCCGATAGTGTTGAGTGTTTGTAGCAAATTTTATGACATTTCCTTACACATTGTACTTATGGATGACACATATAAAAGGCTATGCATAATAGCTCCACTTTTGTAAGTTTAATGATGTATTAGCTAGGAAAGGAGCTCTTTAACTTGTAACACAAGTTAGATTAAGGGGCATGGGGGAGGGTTGTGCACGATTTTATGGCTCAAGAATGGCTCATTTTCTAATCCTAATAATCAAAAAGCAGCACTAGAATTCAATAACCTACTAGCCACAATTTTTGCCAACTTTTGGAGACATTTTTGGCACAAAAATGAAGACAAAGGAAAAGAAGCAACAAGGACAAGTCAGCAATTGAATTTGGAAGAAAAAAAACAACACATTTCAACCCTCAATTGTACTATTAGGCCTACACATAAAAGGTTACTTGTACTTTAGCTTCCTAGTGTTGTTTTTAGCTAGTTAACTTGTGGGAAATGACAAATCATGTTGTAAGGGTATGGGAATAGGTTCTATGCTCAAAATTCTGGCCATAATGCTCATGATGGATGATTACTATGGTTAAACATCAAACTAGTTAGTTAACTCCCATTTTGTAATTGCTAGTTTAGATTTAACCAAAACAACCCCCTTTAGTTTTAGGATAGTTAATATGTAACTAAATCATACCATAGAAAGTAATTATGGTCTTTTTGTAACTCAAATGACCTAACATTTTCTTATAAATATTAGAGTCAGATAAGTATGGAAGGAGATTTGGTTGCTTCATGCTTTCCTCCCTTTTGGTGAGGCGATCCTTCAAACTTGAGTGAAGAGTTTGATTAAATTTATCCTCAAAATCTTACATTCTTTATTCTAAAAATTTAAAACCTTGGATGGTAATTTTGAGTTTATGAATCTAAGAAGTACTTAAGTTTATCTTTTCCTCTTCTTCAGCCTCCATTTAAGTTTTTTATTTTGGTGGTAATTATCCTAATCTACTATCTTCCTTAGCATGACCATGTAACACCCCCAAAATTCACTACTAAAAAAATTGGTTTATTTAAAAATTTAGCAGAAGCAAAATAGGTAAAATTTGGGGATGCTACCACCACACTTCGTACCAGACTAGTTTTCTTCTACTGTTACAGTACCAAGTGCTAAGGCTTAAAAAGACATAATATAATTTACACAAATTCAAACTTTCATTTAAATTAGAGTAGTGCGTAAAATTTCATTACAAAAGGTCAGACCCACTATTAGTGGTTACAAGAAAATAAAATCGTTACACAAGGAAATATAAAAGTATAAAAGATAAACTCAGAAACTTTTCGGAAAGTCCTTACGCTCTTACTCGATAACAACTTGAATAGTACCTGCGGGTTAACCTGCAAGGGACACTGCCCATTAAATAAGCAGGGACCCATAAAGGGAACCCTTCAGTACTAAGGTACTGAGTAATCCTTTATACAAAGCTAAAAAGTAGGCCCCACGTGCAACACCTCATACATATATAAGAATAATACATACACAAGGCGTAGAAATAAATACAACAAACTTAGGATAGACTCGTACAGTAAGAATCATATATCATAAGTCCATTTGCTTAGCATTTCCAACACTTACCATGAGAGAAAAGCACCAATGCCATATTTATACCATATAAATAGATCATAAAGGTGAAATTAATACTTTTGGTCTTAAGCCATAAATCGATATTATTCAATATCATCTTTCGAATTATATATATGTGAGTACAAGAACCCCACTATTATAGCCAGTGGATCGAAAATACACTCTAGGGTAGAACGCTCCTGACCACTATTATTTGTTAGTGGACTGGTCTCCAGGGTAAAATGCATCCGGTCACTATTCTCACTGGTGGATTAGTCTGACCCCGACTCATATGGTGTTCCACTATAAGTTATTAGTATTTTTTTCATGATTTATTATCATTCAAGGTTTGTTTATTGAGTTAGGGATTCCTAACTATTATAGCCAATGGAATGGAATACCCTCCAAGACAACACGCACCTGACCATTATTATACTGGTGGATCGGTACACATATATAACCTCCAAGGTAAAATGCTCTTGGCCACTATTATAACTAGTGGACCGGTACAAATGATATAATCTATTTGGGCCCGACTGAATAATCTTCCACTTTAAATAATTAGTATTTTTTCATTTAATTAATACAACAATTCCATTCATTTAACTTGAAAAGGAGATCACAAACCCGGAGACACAAAGGTACACCGATCATACTGGCGCATACAAGTAGCACAATACCCTCCAAACATCAACCTAGGGACGCAAAAGTACCCTGGTTGTACTAGTGCACGAGGACACGCATTACCCTACTGAAAAGGACACCTAATCCATAAGTATGCATACCCCCTAAGCAGGTCCGTAAAACTAAATAGAGTAAGATGTAGGGTCTAGCTGGGGCATTAAGGCACACCAGCAAAATCCAGAATAATCATGGACCAAACCACATCTTTAGGGTAGCGACCTCTAAAGAGCCACCATTTCGATCTCGAGGTCTTCCACTTTAATTATTAGTGTTTTAATTAAGATGACCATAATAATCACATCAATCACATGCTTAATCATTTTTATTTGTTTATGTTATTATTAAGCAATCCTTATTCATATTATTATCCATGTTAACATAAATAATCCAATAAGGTCATCCTAGGTTCCAACTCTTATACTTAGGCACCTTAGGTCAAAATGACCAAAATGCCCCTAAGGCTAAGGTTTCCTCTTATCATCTATTTTCATTACATAATTCATTTCTATTTATTCACATGCCACAATAGGTTATCATATCATAATTATACTACTGGTCATAGAATCAAGTACTCGGGATAATGGAACACATAAACCCTAACATGTACTTCTAGCACATAAAACAGACATTTCTATGCATAATTAATAATTAAGACACATCTTGCATGATTAATAAACATCATAACTCACCCTTGGTTATCCATTCAACCCTATACCATGCATTATCCTTATGATATTCATCGATTTACCAAAATACACGTGTCCTTATAATATACATGGTTATACTTAAACAAGTGATACTATGGCCATAAGCCCTTATTTTATTATCTAATATCCCTTATGTCTTGTTATGGAGGCTTATTAAATCTATCGCCATGTTATATGTAAATTACCGATTTACGCCTCCTTACTTACAAAATTACTAAATTACCCTTCTTGTTTGTCTATTTATTAAAATACCATTTCATATTTCAAATTACCAAATTATCCCTTCACACTTGTTAAATTATCAAATTACCCTTCATACTTATTAAATTACCAATTTACCCCTTATACTTGTTAAATTACCAAATTACCCTCCATACTTGTATAATTACCAAAAGTACCATTTATACTTATGAAATTACCAATTTACCCTTACTACTTATATAATTACCAAAATACCCTTCTTACTTGTTAAAATTACCAAATTGCCATTCAGGTTTGTTAAATTACCAAATTACCCTTTATACTTGCTAAATTACCAATTTACCCCTCATACTTGTATAATTACCAAGTTACCCTCTTTCATGCTAAATTACCAAAATACCCTTCTCACGTATTAACTTACCATATTACCCCTTTTATTCATAACATTACCAAGTTACCCCTTTTTATGCCAAAATTACCACCCTTCTTACTTATTAATTTACCATATTATCTATTTTATTCATAAAATTACCAAGTTACCCATTTTTATACCAAAATTACCAAAATATCTTTCTTATTTAATAATTTACCAAATTACCCATTTTATTCATAAAATTATCAAGTTATCCCTTTTTATGCCAAAATTACCAAAATGCTCTTCTTATTTAATAATTTACCAAATTACCTATTTCTCATGCCAACCTACCAAAATACCATTCTTACTTACCATATTACCCCTTTTTTATTCATAAAATTATCAATTTACCCCTTTTCATGCTAAAATTACCAAAATACCCCTAACACTTAAAATGTTAATACTCATGGTCCATATGCATTATTTAACACCACCAACCATTATTATCCACTATTAATACCCATTATCACCTACCATAAACACTTATTTAGGCAACACCATTTGTACAAAAAAATTACTAAAATGCCCCTAGGGCTCATATTAACATTATCTCTACTATAAATGACTATATTTGCTTACATAACATGCACATGTATCTAATATCAACATTAATAATAAGGATCCTTTCTTAACCATCATTTCTACATATGAAAATTATCATAATATAACATACTTTTGATTTCAACTACTAACACATGCTACAAATCATAATATACTTAACATCACATAATATGCACACAATATATTTAAAACCCTAATGTACTACCACACATATATCCACATATTTTAGTAGGGTATAATGGTTACCTTATTTCCAACAATAATTAAACTTTATCAATATTCCAGTTAAAAGTTTAAGCTTTGATTAGTAAAAATGAATACCTAGAAATAATACAAAAGTTAGCATATTAATAGTAGAAAATTAAAAGGATAAATTTTTATCAAAAAGCTTATTAAGTATACATATTAACACTAACTATATTATACCTCAAACTTCTTTAATATTCTAAAGAAAGGTGCACTAGCACTCACGACGCATGAGCAACGTGAGATGCATGCATGAAAGTGGGATGCACGTGGGTGAAGAGGAGAGTTGGAAGAAGGTCTCGGTTGAGGGTGTTTAAGGGAGTGGTGGAGGAGAGTTGGGGTAGTGGCTAGGTGCAGAAGGGATGGTAGGGTGTAGGTGATGGTCAAGGCTTGAAGATTGGTGGCTTAGGGCGGCAGAGACGATGGAGGTAGGGCTAGAAAGGTGGTGCAAAGGAAGGGAGAAGAAAGAGAAGGAAGGGGAAAAAAGAGGAGAAGGGAGGGTGTTATAGGGGAATTTCGAGCAAGGTGAGGTAGGGAGGTGGTAGGGGAGGTGTCAAGTGGTCGAGGGGGTCTTCGGCGGTGGCAAAAAAGGGGGAATGGGCGGCGCAAGGTGGGGTGCATGGAGGAGGGCCTAGAAGGAGAAGAAAAGAAAGGGGAATATAAAGGTGGTTGTAGGGGGCGAGTGGTGGTTGCTGAGTGGTGCAGGGAGGAAGTAGGGGAGGCTAGGGGGTTGGTGTGGTGGTTGGTTGGGTGGTAGAGGCGGCAGTTGAGGGTGGTGAAGCATGTCAGGCGCAAGAACTAATCTCTCTGTTAGTTCACAGCAGTATATAACTACCACAAGAACACACGCAGAGAAAAAATAGAAGGGAATGACAGAGAGTAGAAAACAGGAAGTAAGTTCTTGACGCAAACCGAGAGTTATCTTTATTCAATCAAAGAAAATTAATACATCATCGGAGAACTCTGTTTTATCTCCAAGATTACATTAACTCACTTCTTGATCCCCTCTCTCTTATGCCGCGTATCCCTTTTATACACAACACCCCTAATAATACAGCTTAGATGGGAGGGATTAACCAATGAGAAATACACTCTTCAACGGCTATATTCTCACTAACTCATTTTGTTAACAAATGGTTAACTAAGATAAAGTAGTGCACGTGAGTCATAGTTTATTTCTCATATTCTCCACCTTTGTCCCTCCATCTTATACACCATACCAGGGCTAGGCAGTGTAGAAATTTAGCTGAGTTTAAAGGCTTGGTTAAAATGTCAGCAGCATTATCTTCTGTTGACACCTTCTCCAACTTTAACTTGTCACTTTCAAGCACTTCTCAGATAAAATGAAGTTTGACATCAATATGCTTGGTTCTCTCATGGTACACTAGATTCTTGCTTAATCATAAAGCACTCTAGTTATCACACCAGATTATCACACTCCTTGCACTAAGTCTGAATTCCTTGATTAGTCCCTTAATCCATAAGGCTTCCTTCACTGCTTTAGTACATGAGATATATTCTACTTCAGTGGTTGAAAGAGAAACCACTCTCTGTAATGAAGCCTTCCAACTTACGACACATCCTCCTAACTTGAATATATATCCTGATTGAGACCTTCGGGAATCTTTATCACCAGCAAAATCTGCATCAGTGAAACCCACTAACTCTGTCATATCAGAACCTTTAGCACCAAATACCAACCCAACATCCAGAGACCCTGCAAGATATTTTAACACCCATTTCACAACTTTCCAATGTTCAATGCCTGATTCTGCCATGAAACGACTGACTATACTTACAACATAGGCTAAATCTGGCCTGGTACAGATCATTAGATACATGAGGCTCCCCACTACTGAACTGTATGGAACTCTTTTCATGTATTGAATGTCTTCAACTGTCTCTGGCTTTTGAGTCTTTGATAGCTGAAACTGTGAAGATAAAGGAGTAAGAACAGACCTGACAGAGGTAAATCCAAACTTTTCTAACACTCTTTTAACATATGAGCTTTGAGATAATATCATCAACCTCTTCTGTCTTTCTCTGTGAATTTCAATTCCCAGTATTTTCTTAGCCACTCCTAGTTCCTTCATTTCGAATTCTGATTTCAACAAACCCTTCACCTTCGCAATTTGCAACTTATCTTTACTGGCTGTTGGCATATCATCTACATATAGTAGAAGATATACATCCTCTTGCCCCCTCTTGTGCAATACATACACACAGGAGTCAAATAGACTTCTGTTAAAACCAATACTCTTCACATATTTATCAAACCTGTGGTTCCATTGTCTAGGTGACTGTTTCAGCCCATATAATGACCTTTTGAGCAAACACACCCAATCTTCCTTACCCTTAACAACAAATCCAGGAGGCTACTTCATATATATTTGTTCATTAAGCTCTCCATGGAGGAATGCAATGGTAACATCCAACTGTTCAAGTTTCAAGTCTTCCAAAGTAACTAAAGCCAGCAAACATCTAATAGATGTATGCTTAACAACAGGAGAAAATATCTCTTCATAATCAACCCCCTCCTTCTGAGTGAAACCCTGAGCAACTAACCTTGCTTTGTATCTAGGTCTTTCCCTAGCTATGGAGCCTTCTTTGAGTTTATAAATCCATTTGCATCCTACCAGTATCTTTCTTTTAGGCTTAGGAACTAATTCCCATGTTTGGTTTTTCTTAAGTGAATCTAGTTCAGCTTCCATTGCACCAATCCAGATGCTCCTATTTACAACTTCAATTGCTTCCTTGTAACTCAGTGGCTCATCTTCAACATGATTTGCAATGTTCAGTGCATAGGACACAAGTTCAGCATATCCATACCTTTCTAGAGGTCTAACCACCCTCCTTGGTCTGTCTCTAGCAAGTTGGTGCTTTGCCAACTCTGAATCAGATCCACTCAAATGAGAGTCATCAATATCTCCTTGATCATGTGCAGGACCAGTACCCTGAGTAGGTTCCAATGTGTCTTCATGCTCCACTTCAATGATAAATTTATTATCATTAGCACTACTCCCAAGTGCATTATCAGAAAATATATTTTTATAAAAAACTGATTCCTTGAAAACCACATCCCTACTTATAAAGGTTTTAAATGATCCTCCCTCAACACTTAACACCTTATACCCTTTAACTCCATCAGGGTATCCAAGGAAAATACATTTAACAGCTCTTGAATCAAGTGTCCCTTCCTTTAGATGAGCATAACACACACATCCAAAAGCCTTAAGCTGAGTATAGTCAAGTGCAGACCTTCTCCATCTTTCAATAGGAGTATCAAATTCCAATGCAACTGAAGGAAATCTATTTATGATAAAAACAAGCAGTCTTAGCTGCCTCTACCTAGTACACTTGTGGCATACCTGAAGTTATCATCATGCACTTGACCCTTTCTAAAATTGTTCGATTCATCCTCTCAGCCACACCATTTTGTTGAGGTGTTCCTTTCACTGTCAAGTGCCTTATTATGCCTTGTTCCTTGCAGAAATTATTGAATTCTTCATTGCAGAACTCCAGGCCATTGTCTGTTCTCAGCTTCTTAACCTTCTTCTCAATCTAAGTTTCGACCATCAGCTTCCACTCCTTAAAGCACCTCAAAGTATCATCTTTACTTTTCATAAAATAAATCCACACCATTCTTGAGTAATCATCAATGATTGATAGGAAGTATTTGGCACCACCTTCTGAAGGAACCCTAGCAGGGCCCCAAAGATCTGAGTGTACATAGTCTAATACATGTTTAGACCTTTTTGAATTGGGTAGAAACTTCACTCGAAAGGCCTTTCCTTTAATGCATTCTTCACAAAATTCAAGATCAGACATCTTTTCAGCACCAAGAACACCTTTCTTGGATAAAATCTTTAGGCCTTTTTCACTAATGTGACCTAATTTATAGTGCCACAGTAGTGTATTGCTTATACTCTCCTTATGTGATTTCACCATCACATTCTCTGATCTAGGTTCATAGGTATTAAGGGTATAGAGACCATAAGCCAAATCTGCTTTCATGCACACCATAGAACCTTGTATTACCTTCAGAACCCCCTTTTTAGCCTTAATGGAGTATCCTTCCTTATCTAATGAACCCAAAGAGATTAAATTCCTTTTCAGATCAGGTATATATCTTACTTCTTGGAGTAGAAATTCATTTCTAGTGCACAGGTGAATTAGAATAGTACCTTTTCCGACAATAGGGCAGGCTTTGTTATTTCCCAACAGGACATGACCCCCAACTACTCTTTCATACTCCTGAAACATTGATTTATAAGGACACATATGAAAAGTACACCATGTATCCAGAATCCACCCACGATTTGCTTGAGTACTAGACACCATTAATACTTCAGCACTATCATATCCATCAGAGGCAGTCTCTGCATCCCCAAAATCACCAGCATTCGACTTGTCTTTCTTGGAAGGGAAGCATTTGTTATTTCTCTCAGGACATTCCCTTTTGTAATGCCCTTTCTTGTGGCAGTGGAAACATTTGCGAGAGGCCTTGGACTGAGATTGAGATGAACCACGCTTGGTCCTCTTCTCCCTCCTCTTTGTCCTTCCTCTAACCGTGAAACTTTCAACATTATCATCCTCCTTCTTCTCTTCCTTCCTCTTTAGTTCCTTTGAAGTGAGGGCTATCACAACATTTTCCAGTTTTAATGCATCATGAGTATACATCATGGTGTCAACAAAATGCTCGAACCTCTCAGGCAAGGAGTTGAGTAGGATGATTGCTTGATCTTCGTCTTCCACCTTTACTTCAATGTTTTCCAAATCAAGAATCATTTTTTTGAAGTCGTCCAAATGATCTTCTATGGATTTCTTTGGATTCATCTTCAAAGAGTATAGTCTCTGTTTCAAGATCACCCTTTTCGTGAGTGATTTGGTCATATACAATCCTTCCAACTTTTTCCACAAGTCTGCTGCTGTCTTTTCTTTGGATACTTCTCTCAAAACCCGATCACCTAAGCATAGGATGATAGAGCTATGAGCCTTCTGTTCGATTTCCACACTTGACTTGTCATCATCCTTCTCATTTTATTTCTTGTTTTCAACTATGGCCGAGTGGAGCCCTTGTTGAACAAGCAGGGCTTTCATCTTAACACGCCACAAGCCAAAGTCATTCTTGCATGTAAATTTTTCCACATCATACTTTGTTGATGCCATGGATCCTCCTCCACCTCAGCTCTGAAACCAATTGTCAGGCGCAAGAACTAATCTCTCTATTAGTTCACAACAGTATATAACTACCACAAGAACACACGCAGAGAAAAAATAGAAGGGAATGACAGAGAGTAGAAAACAGGAAGTAATTTCTTGATGCAAACCGAGAGTTATCTTTATTCAATCAAAGAAAATTAATACATCACCGAAGAACTCTGTTTTATCTCCAATACTACATTAACTCACTTCTTGATCCCCTCTCTGTTATGCCGCGTATCCCTTTTATACACAACACCCCTAATAATCCAGCTAAGATGGGAGGGATTAACCAATGAGAAATAAGCTCTTCAATGGCTATATTCTCACTAACTCATTCTGTTAACAAATGGTTAACTATGATAAAGCAGTGCACGTGAGTCATAGTTTATTTCTCACAAAGCAAAAATAGGTGAGACGAGAGAAGAAGAAAATAAAGAAGAAAAGGGGTTCTACAGGGGAGAAGGAATGGTGCTTGAAGAAAGGAAATGAGCAAGAGAGAAAGGAAATAAGGAGGAGAAAAGAAGGGGTAGGCAGGGTCGGTTAGGTGGAGGTGTAAGGCTGTAGGTTGTGTGGCCTATGGTGGCATGAAGGAGAAGAAGCAGAGGGGGGAAGGGAGCATGTGAGGGGGCTGTGCAGGGGGTTGTAGGGCTAAAAATGAAAGGAAAGGGACTAGAGAGAGAGAGAGAGAGGGTAGGATGGCTGTTATGGCAGGTGTAGAGGAGGGGAGTTGTAGGGGGAGTAGGTGCTACACGGTTTGTCTCAATGTGCAAGGGGGAAGAAGGAAGAAGAAGAAGAAGAAGAAGAGAGGGAGGTTGGCAGGCTAGTCGGGCGGGGGAAAGGAAGAGTGGGTTGGCCCACACACGAGGGGGAATGAGGAAGGAAAGGGAATGTTGGTCTAGCCCAATCGAGGAAGAAATAAGGAAGAAAAGGTGCAGGAAGGGCGAGGAAGGGAGAGAGTGCCAACGACCTAGCGGGGGAAGGGGAAGGAATAAGAGGGTTAGGTGGCCCAAGGAAGGAGAAAAGAAGAAAAAGGAAAAAGGAGAAAGAGAAAGGAAAAAAGAAAAAAGGAAAATAAAAATAAAATAATTTTTAGAGTTAGGGTATTTAATTATTTAGATGGTAAATTATTTTAATAAATTAATTTAATTAAAGTTTAATATATTAATTTAAGAGGATAATTTTAGTAATATATAGGTTTGAAAAATTATTTAAATAAAAAGAGTATGTTAAAAACCTATTTATTTTAATTTATTAAATAATCATATCCATTTTTATAAATCAAAAGTACACAAAATAATTAAATTAATAATTTTAAAATTAAATTATTCTAAATGATGATTAATCATTAAATTATAGATTTATAATTTTGGGGTATTACAGACCAAATTTGTATTTCATATGCATCAATATATTTACCTAAATTAATCTTTCAGCATAATTGATGTGGTTTTTATCAAAGTAACTGAAGGTTGGATCGAAATTTGTATTAGAAGCTTTCACCCACGATCTAATGCAAAAGAAATGAAGTGAATTGATGGATTATAGGCGAAGAACTTGAAGATACAAGTGAAGGATGTTTTGACAGATTTGAAGACCTTTAAATAAGTCGATTTGAAGATAGGTGTTGAGGAAGGGTTAATCCCAGATTTCCTTGCTCAATGTAGACCCAAAATGGAGGATTAAACTTTAGCTAACTTACTCAAATTTTGATCAAAATTCTCATTCAATATTCTGCCCACAAAGCTGCGCACAAGGAAGGCTTATATAGGAGAAGGAAGCTCGGTGGTGAACTAGCTTAAACCAGCCGAGTATCTTTACTTAATCCAGCTCATTAATCATGGTTGAATTAAACCCATATTAACCTTAATCCAAAGCATAATATCATTGGTTAAATGATACTAAGGATTAATATTACAAAGCTATACAACTGACTAAGATACATATATGAAATTATAGCAATACCCTAACTTACATAAAATATACTTAGGATTAGGGTTTATAACAAGTTTATACAAATAATGAATATCATCACTTTATCTCTTGTTGTAATGTATCATCCTATGTATGTCATAACCTTGCATGCCTTGGAATACTTATACACATCAATGTATATGAAAATCATCTTCTTGCAAATATGTAACATACCTACAAGAATAACTTGAATGGTTTTCAATGTCAAGCATATAATAATTATCAAGAATATTTAACATGATAGGTTACAATATTAAGAAAGTTAAATCATCTTCCTTACCTTGAGGATTAGTATGAACATGACAATCATTATGTTCATTGGATGCTCTTGCATCAATAATTCATTGTATTATTATTACTCCAAAAATCATGGATAATCAAAGTATAAATTAACAATTATTTAATTTTTTCCCATATGTAGAAAATATTATTATTATTTTCTCTACATTTATTTGGATTAGATTAATATTTTCAATTATTCTCTCAAGTTCATTTAAATTCTTTTAACATAGGTAAATTTTTATATAAAAAATCACAATTTGCATTCGTGTCAACCTAAATGTAGGGAGGGAATAAAATTCAAAACTACTCTTCCTTTCTATATTTTTAATAACACTTCAATTGTGTAAAAAAATTGAGATCCAAAAATTTAATTTAAAATTTTAAAAATTTGATTCCCATTGAAATTGATATTTAGTATGGTTTTTAACTAGGTTATTTGAATCGGTATAATATTTGGTTTTTCAATATATTGAACTGTATTTTTATTCTATTGTATTCTATTTTAAAAATATTTTATTTCATTTGAATATATAAAAGTATGTTGTATTAATACATATTATATTATGTTTTTAGTGTATTATATTGTATTTAATATTTTTCCAAATATATATGTATATATCAATTATAAATAGTAGTATAATCAAATATTTTAAATAAATCTAATAATTCAATCTGATTTTTCGAATTTTCAATTCAATTTAAGAAATGAGCGGCGAATATTCAAAAACACACTTATTCACTACACGCAACGTGCCGATTTTACGAGTCCGTAACGTACCGATCTTTACTCACCTAGTCACTGCACGCAACGTGCCGATGACTCGGTGTATTGTCCTTCACATCTCTTCCGCCGTATAAGTCTTTCTCTTTCGTCAGTTTGAAGTCTTTTGAATCGGAAATTTAAGATCAGAGTCAGAATCGTCACGTTACTAATACGAAAACACTGTATACACACAGATCTAACCGCTCCTTTACTCTTGCAGCTTGCAGATCTCTCTGTCTCATCCTCGCCTCGCCCCCAAAAAAACCTTTCTGGTAAGTAAACCAATGATACGTAGGACAGGGCTATTATGATATTATCAGCTTTACTTGTTTCCAACAACATTCACATAACCATAGATCTGCATTCGGTTACAATCAAAAAAAATTTTTTTGCTTGAATTTATGATTTAAATTGCGCTAATATATCTACAGATCTACTTTACGAAACAATCTCCATCAATGGCGAGCCCTTACAGATCGTTAATTGCTGTCTTCTTCGTGTTACTCTCTCCACACTTAACTTTGTCTGTAGATATAGATCCACAAGAGGCACCGCCATCTCCTTCACCTATCCCTGTCATTGACAAATTTTCTTCAATTTCTTCTGCGCCGACTAATCCACCTTCTCCGGCCTCACATATCAGTTCTCCACCTTCTCCTCCGCCGTCGTCATCTAACGGCTCGAACCCTCCCTCTCCTACTCCATCCCAGTCTTCGCAACTTTCGTCTACTCCCGCCGAATCTCCTGCACCTTCACCCTCAGAGTCGAATTCTTCACCTACGCCATCGCCTGCTCCCGCACATTTCGCTGATGAGGTTTTGGAACATGGAGATGGGCTGAAGTCGTCTGGTAAGATGAGCGGCGGAAAGAAAGCTGGCATTGTAATTGGAGTAGCTTTGGCGGCGGGAACGGTGGTAATGGGTGGTTGCGTTTACAGGAAGCGGCAAGAGAATATCCGGAGGTCACGGTACGGGTATACGGCCAGGGCCGGAATGATCTGAAAAGAAAAAAAGGTCATTCCTCATTCATTGATTCATTCAATTTGATGAAAGGAAACCTTTCACGTTCATATGCTGATATGGTATTGAATCCCCCCCCCCTAATGGTTGATCAATGATGGCTTCATTGTTGATTTTAGTGTTTTCTATTAGTAAGGAGTAGATGCGGTGGTACTGGTGGTATATTGTGTTGGCGAAGATGACCGGGAGGTTGGGCGTTTATTCTGTGATCATGCTATCATATGGTTGGCTCGATTCTTTGAACAGTTTGAAAGATTTCTGTTAGCATTTATTTCTTAAAATAAATATTACTCCAATAGTATTAGAATTATGTACTGAGTGCTTAATAAGTCAAGTTCCTTTTGTCATCATTTCATTTCCGTCTTTTTTCGGTTGATCTTTGGTACCAAAAGCTAACATATTTAACTACTAAACTAAACCTTTTTTATAGATTTTCATTGCACGCTGTTTGTGCTTAACACTCTTTATATTGTTGGTGATGCATATATATAATTAAAAACCGTAATATAATTTTTTTTGCAAGTCAAAATTTCCTGCGTTCAAAAATATGTGAATAACAAAAACAACGGAGCTTGTTATATTACATGCCAAATGCAAAATATTATAAAAAGGTGTATGGACAATTTCGAGTATAATACAAATAAAAATAAATCCAAACATCAAAAAAGTGTGGTTAATGAAGATGATCGTTATGAATATGGCAATTGAGAAGCATTGCAAGTTAAGTAATTGAAAAAATGTACATAGAGCTTGAAAATATAAAAAAAATTAGTAATTCTATTATAGATAAATTTCGCAACCAAATAATAATTATGATTTATATTGATGCATAGGTCACAAATTTATCTGAAGAAAAGTGTTATAAAGATCTTAGTGAAGAAATGGATGTTATTGTTATTGTATTCATTAATATACTGTATTTTGCCTCATTAGTATTTGATTTGTACCCTCTTTATTGTACTCATTGCAATTATAAAGTCATTGTTATAATGTCTATGCATAGAAATGCATAGAGGATGTACACAATAGTAAAAAAAAGGATAAATGAGAATGAGAATAAACCCCTCTTCTCTATCGTATTTTCTACCCTTTACTTTGTTGGGATTCATAGTTTCATAATCAGATAAGAATTTCTTTTCCCTATGATTCAATTTGTATTAATTTGAAATAATAGATTTATTTATTTGGAGATATTTTATAGTAAGTTATAAAATAAGTAATGGATAGTTTTAAAATTTTGTTAAAATTTTCACATCAAGAGAGAGAGAGAGAGAGATAATATGATTACTAAACATATCCTAAAGGATGAAGAGTCTCGCCCTTTAAGTACTTGAATATGTGGTGCAAAGGCCTAAGCACCTACATATTGTTGATAAAGAGTCGTCTACCTCATATGTTTGTGCTTCTAATTAAACCATGAAGCAAATGTTATTGACAATGAAAGGAAGATTTAAATAGTTAAAAAATGAATGTTATAGTGGGCTATTTGAGAGAGTTGGCTCACAAAAGTAGGTTCTAAATGCAACACAAAAAGCCTTAAATGTCTAGCCCGACTGACATGGGGCTACAACGGCAAGAGAGAGATGGCTTGCAACTCTTTAAGCATTAGTGTGAGAAAGCTTTTTTAAACAAAAGGATTTAATTCATTAGATCAATGAAGGGGACACTAATATTATATTCTTGTTTGAATCAATTAAAGCAAAACATAATAGAAGTGTGATTTCTAGAATGAAAGGGGTGGATGGTGAATGGATCTCTAGAACTATAACTAGCTACTCGTTCTACAAGCTTTCAGGGATTATTATATACAGCTTCTTGGCTAGCCAAACACACATACAATGGATATCTTTCTAAGAAAAGGTAAAAGAAGCTACTTTTAGCTATAGGGACACTAAAGCCTTGGGCTTAGATGGGTGTACTTTAGCTTTTTCATGTAAGCATAGCCTGTTGTTGGATTGGAAACTTGGAGGGTCCTTAAAGAAACTTTCCTCACTACACCCCTTCCCATCTTCATTATTTATATGATGTTTGTTCTTGTTCCAAAGGTCTCTGATGTTGACAACGTAGTTGATTTTCAACACGATGCTTGCTTCAAAATGCCTTATAAAGCTTTCAATAAAGTTATTACTAACCAACTCCATCATTGTCTACCCAGCTTGATTGATCTTTCCCAATTAGTTTTTATCATAGGGATATCAATTTGGGAAAACATCTAGTTAGCACATGAGCTGCTTTGAATACATGGACACAAACACGTTTCTCCAAGGTGCACGATGAAAGTGGACTTGCAAAAGGCATATGACTCGGTGCATTGGGAATTCCTTAAAAAGGTACTACTTACTTTTCATTTCCCTTCCCATTTAGTGAAAGTCATTGTGACCTATGTTTCTAGTGTCAATTGCTTCATCAACATAAATGGTACTCTTTTGGGTCATATTCAAGGTGTGAGGTGTTTGTAGTAAAGTGATATTGTAACACCCCCAATTTTTGAAATAGAAAATTTTATTTTTAAGACAATGTGGAAGTGTTCGAAAAAAATAAAAATGTTACCACCACATCAACCATGAGAGAGGTATGATCATCATCTAACCTATATTTGATATAATGCAAAATGGAATAATGAATAAAAAGATGCATGCTCATAACCTTAATGTGACAATATAATATAATAAGGACGAGAACAATATTATACCTAGAATGAGTATGCTAGTTTACAAAATCAAATACAGGAAATCAAGCCAAGAATTTAAATAATCGAAAATATAAAAACTTCCCAACGTAGTAGGAAAAAAACTTTTAACTGGTTAGCCTAACTCTTAGGTATAAACATAAACTTCCAACCCCAAGCAATGACTCACTAATGGCATACATCATCACCCTTAACATACTCTAACTAAGAGTCGTAACCCTACAAATTATTCTCGGATCAGAACCTAGATCATCATAGTGACTACACAAGTGCAATATTAGTATGGTGAAGTACTGGTAAAATATGCTACTTAAAACACGGTAAGGTTCATCCAGCACATTGAAGTCATATAACAGTATGGTGATATCATATCGATACAACTCAACACATAATCTCAAGTAGTAGTACAACTAGACATGCTTGCATATAAATCATGGAAGTATAAAGATATGATAAATACATCGCAATCCATACAATATAAACCATATTAGAATTATTCCTTTAGTGCCCACACAAATTCCAGTTAATAAGATAGTTTGTTCAGCTGCTTCAAGTTCTCCACTGTGAACAAAAGTTATGGCAATATAAATAATCACAATAGGATACTACACCCACCACACAGGGTCAAAATACATTAAAGGGGCTTTCTTTGGAGATACCACACTTATCACACATCGATTGACCTATTGTGAGGGTTCACACAAATCAGGATGCCACACCCACCACACGTGGTTGAAGTATTCCAAGGGGTCTTGTATTGGGATACCTTACCCACCACACCTTGAATGTCTTTGCTATGAGGGCTAAAATGTTGGGATACCACACCCACTATATGTGGTTGAAGTACACCAAGGGGGCTTGTACTAGGATACCTTACCTACCACACTTTGAATATATTTACCACGAGGGCTAAAAAGTTAGGATACTATACACGCTTAAGAAATGAACAATACGAAGTGCTAGGGGGCTTGTACTGAGATGCCTCACCTACCCGTACTGGACACTGATGCCATGCCGTCCTGCCATAGTATAATTCTATACCTCAAAGATATGCACATACTTTCCTATCGACCCCAACCTAGTAGAGAAGGAAATAGATACTCAGTGAACAATATAACCACAAGGTGACTTGCCCATTAACTCCCAGCAACTACCTCCAGAGTTGGAGAAAAAGGTTCGCATGAAATCTTATTCCATTAATATATATATATTTTCAAGTGATATCACAAATCACAATAAATTCCACACATAATCAAATGGGTGTTTCCAAGTGATAACACCAAACACATCATAAGGCATAAAAACCACTAATTGGGTATTTAGAGATGACATCAATCTTAACCAAATTCAAGTCACAATTACCATCATTATGGTTCTTATTAAATTAGGGTAGTCATAGATGAAATCATAATTTAAATGTTGTAAATACATGGAGGTATTAACACAAAAGGATCAAATGAATAATAACAATTTATAAACAAACCAAGAGGTATTTAGTTGGACTAGTCGATCGGCCCCTAGGATTGGTCGACTGGTCTGGTCATACCAAACATGAACCAAAACAACATAAGAGGACTAGTCAACTGGTTGACCTCATCAATCGACTTTTCATGGGAACCATTCGATGGGTTTGGTCTAACCGATCAATGGATATAATCAGAGACTAACCCATTTTGGCCTGTAGAGAAATAGTCAATGGGTTTGACCAACCAATCTACTGGTCATAGAAACCAATTGACTTGTTTGGTCCAACTGGTCAATAGGTCAAATCAGAGGCCAAACCATTTTGGTCTATAGGGACGCAAGTCGATGGGTTTAACAAACCGATTGACTGTTCATCAAAACTAGTTAACTGGTTTATCAAACCAATGGATTGATCTCATGACCAATCGATCCAAATATCCAAACCATTCTACTACTCACACAATCAGTCGATGGGTTTGAGCAACCAGTCGACTAGTCTAGGTAAACCATTTTCCAAACTTTGATGCACACCTACAATTTACCCCACTTTACCATATTAATCCTAGTATGCTTCTATGTCATAACACCCATAAAAATACATGGTACACACATAGAACACATGGATACATGGTAATGTAAATACTCAAACGAATCATGCTCAAATAGCCAACTTAAGCCTAAAAATTAGAGAAATCCAACAATACTATCTTAGGAAGAATCGTACCATATGTGTAGATTATAGAATACAAATTAGATCATGCTCACATATACACCAAACACATGGAACCTCAATAAACCACAAAACTTCATTTATGTTAAAGATAAGAATGCCTTACCTTGAAATAATTATTCTAGCATAAAAAGCTCTAGATGATTATCTAGTAGAACCTCGATTCCTAAGAGAATCAAAGTTAAAACCATTGAAGATCATCTTTCAAAGCTTCATTAAAATCAAGGAAATATTAGAAGAAGGAGAAGAACACAAACAACACCTTTTTTCTCAAAAATCAAGGAAAGAGTTGAAGTCTTCAACCTTTCTCAACCCTTAATTCTTCCTTACTTAATGAAAAAAAGGGAGAACTAAAATCATGATTTGAAGAAGAAAAAGGAATATAATGCTCTCACAAGGAGGGGAGAAGATCAAAGCAAGTCTTTATTTTTCTCAATAGAGAGGAGAAAATGGAATAATGAAGGGATGCTCAACACTTGAAAAATTATCCACCATGAAAAGGGAGAAAAGATCAAGAACAATAAGCGAGAAATGAAAATGGATTAGAATTGAAAGTTATAGAGGCAAGGCTGGGTTGACATTCACAAGAGAGAGGGAGATGAGACTGGTAAGGTTGAGTGTGGGCAACCAAGAAGTGAAGGCTGACTTAGGGTGGTGGGGGTTAAGTGCAGTTAGAAATGAGTATGGCAATGGGTTGGTGAGTGAGGAGACGATGCACAAAGTCAATATCACTCCCTAGCTGCCAAAAGAGAGATGGATAGGTGAGAGAGAAGAGAGAAGGTGAGTCTTGCCTCAAAAGTACTCTTTGGGAAAAAATTGGCTAATTAAAATTATTTAATTATCTAAATAATATAAAAATAATCCCAGAGCACCAAATTATGCTTATTATCATAATTGGACTCTAATTAGGAGTTTTCATAAACATCAAAATGAAACTCAAGTCAAAATCAGAAATGGATCTAAAATTGTAGAATAACCTATTGGTCGGTTTGGGCAAACCAATCGACTGATTGATCGAGAATAAAAATGTCAACTACTTAGTGCACCAGTTGTTCGGTAAGGTAAACTAGTTGATTGGTATGTCTGAAATTCACATTTTTATTAGAATTTTAAGACCATTCCAAAATTAAAACTAATTTATTTTATATCAACATAATCTTAAACACATTTTGAAGGAATTTAGGATAGGGTATCGGTGCACAAAGTTAATATCACACCCCAGCTACCAGAAGAGAGATGGATAGGTGAGGGAGAAGAGAGAAGGTGAGTCTTGCCTCAAAAGTACTCTTTAGGAAAAAATTGGCTAATTAAAGTTATGTAATTATCTAAATAATATGAAAATAATCCCAGAGCACCAAATTATGCTTATTAGCATAATTGGACTCTAGTTAGGAGTTTTCATAAACATTAGAATGAAACTCAAGTCAAAATCAGAAATGGATCTAACACTGTAGGATAATCAATTGGTCGGTTTGGGCAAACTAGTCGACTGATTTATCAAGAATACAAATGTTAACTACTGAGTGCACTAGTATATCGGTAAGGTAAACCAGTCGATTGGTACGCTTGAAATTCACATTTTTATTAGAATTTTAAGCCCATTTCAAAACAAAACTAATTTATTTTATATCAACATAATTTTAAACATATTTTGAAGAAATTTAGGACAGGCTACTATGGAGCCCCTCTCCCCTTAGTTATCCTTGTGTTGGAATATTTTCCTTACTTGCTATAGAACCTAGGAGTTCCAAGGTCATCCTCAATGCAAGCATTTAAAAATAGTGAATTTATCCTTTGGTGATGACATGCTAATGTTCTGTCATGGTGACCTCTAGTATATACAATGCCTTATGAATAGAATCCAACAATTACCTTTCCTTTTGGGGTTAACCATAAGACCCACAAGTGTTTTTTTTTCTTTGGAAAAGTCCTGGCTACAATTAGGAGCTATCCTTCATTACTTAAACTTCCCACAAGGTTTACTCCCTGTCAAATACTTAGGTATAACTGTTGATGACACTCATTTGACCATATTAATAAAGTGTTGCATAGAATACAATATTAGGTCACTAAGATGCTCTTGTACGCCAAAATACTTCAAATTTTGAAATCTATCATCTTTGGTATACAAATGTATTGGAGTTAGGTCTTCTTATTGTTTAAAAAGGTGGTAGATCAAATGATTGTAGCATGCCATAATTTTCTTTAGACTCAGAGCACCACTGATAGTAAGAAAGCCCCTATATCTTGGTTTACATGTTGATTATTAAAGAAGGAAGGCAACCTCAACATTATTGACATAAGTTGATGGAATGCATATGCCCTAGAAAATCACCTATGGGACGTAACACTCGGGGGTGATGACACATTATGGATCAAGTGGATCCACAATAGGTTCATAAAAAATGACTCCATTTGGACCATTGAAATACCAAACAAAACTTTAGATTTTGAGGAGCATTTTAAACTTACAAACATAACTTATATCTCTTTTCTTTACCCTTAACCAAAACAGAACTTATATTATAAGAGGCGTATATGTTGAATTGAGACATAAGGCTCTAGTGGTGACTTGGTGGAAGATCATTCGGATGAATCCAACTATCCCTAGACACCGGTTCATGGATTTGTTGGTGACTTTAGGAAGACTTACAACAAAAGATAAACTAAAAATATATATATTCCCTTAATGAATCTGCAGTGTGAATTCTACTAAAACTAAGAGAGCACTACCAAATTATTTGTCTAGTTCCTACTAATGGGACGTGCTTTCTACACCATTTGTTATATGGAAAAGGGTTATAGGAACTTTGATTACTACTACTACTACTACTACTACTACTACTCTTATCATTATTATTATTACTATTGTCTTACTCATACTATTAATACTAACTTGGCCATTATTACTTTTATTATTAGTGTAAATGTTGGGACTTTTATATTATTATTACCCTTTTCGATTATTGTCCTTATTATGTTTAACATTACTATTAATATTACTACTATCATTACTACTAATATTAATATTAATATTTCTATCATTATTATTATTGTTATTATTCTATTATACTTGGCCACATTACCACTAAGACTACTACTAAGATGATTTCTAGGACCTTCATTAGTATTATCCTTAATATGAGAACTACTATTAATATTATCACTATTATTATTATTATTATTATTATTATCATTTAATACTACTATAAATATTATTATTGTTAACTTGTCTTTTGTCAATATTTCATAACCACTAACTTATTGTCACTACTAGCATTATTAATATAAGAATTACTATGGTCACTACTTTTATATTACTTATGCTACTATTATTATTATTACTAGAGTTTGGGTTGATATTAGTATTATCACTAAAACTAATAATAATAATATTATTAGTAATATTGAAACTATTACCTCTAACACTATAAATATCACTATGACTACTTAAACATAAACCATGATGACTATTAAGAATTATTTTGGTTAGTAGTAGCATGAGTAATTATTTTGAGAATAATAACCCTACTTTTAATTATAAAACTACTATTACTGTTATTAGCCTTAATAGTAGAGCATGATAAGGTAGGGTAGGAATAATGGTAATCTTTGGTAAGAGGGAGATTAATCCATAGTGTTTTCCCTTTTATAGGTGAATCAAGTCAAAACCCTAAGGAAGTGTAGGATCGTGCTCCAAGCCCGGTGTCGTATTAGGTAAGGATATGGTTAAGGCCTTTTATGTGTAAGAATGTGCTATGTGTTGGTTTGATGGGTGTGCTTTATATTTCATATTTTATATTATCATGTTCTTGTGGCAGCTTGCTAAGCATGGAGCTGAGGTAAGTTGCATGTGTTTATGATATGTGTAATGTGATGTTATTACCTGTACTTGAATTGTACTTATGTAATAATGCCTCTCATGACATGCATGATAGGAGGTCCTAAGTAGTACGATGTGGTTGTGAGAAAAATGGGAAAGAAGGAGGAAAGTGAATTGACTAGAGAATGATAATGATTGCCTAATTATCTTATGACTTATAGGTGGATAAAAAGAGAAATAATGAGAATGAAATTAAGGGAATGGATTAAGCATGCATGAGAAGTCTAGGGTTTGTATGGGATGGTTAGCTTTTGCATGGGGATGACTTTTATGTGGGAAAAGTTGATTTGAGTATCAAGTAAGGTAAGGGAAGAATTGTTAGGGCTATTGGAGTCCATATGTGAAAAATAGTACGTGGGTTGATGTAAGGATGCATAGGGGATTTGACTAGGGTTTGGGATGAAACCCTAAGTGAGAGAAATGTGTAAGGGAGGAAAAAAAGAAAGAAATTGATGCAAATGGATAGAATGAGGATACAAGATGAGAGGGGTTTCACATGGGGGAAAAGTAAGTCAAGAGAGCAGATTGTATGTGGGTGTTGAGCGAGTGTCATAAAAGGAAGGAGCAGTACTAGGGTTTTTCGGGAGATAACTAGGGAGTGATGTTGTAATGTCAAGTGTGGGTCAAGAGAAATGATAGTTTTGGTAATAAAGAAGAGTTTTGGGTTCATAGTGAGTGGGAAAAAGTTGGGAGGAAGTCCCGGGGATCATGGGTTGTGTTGGATATATGTGTCATGTGGAAGAAGTGATGGTAAGTAAGAGTGATGAACGAATACTATTGCATTGGGAAAGAGAGTTTCTAGAGTTTTGGAATGGCCGACTAGGGTTTTATGGCCACATATATTATATGGGAAGCGAAATGTGGTACTTAGGGAAGAATCGAGCGAGGTGATAAATTGGAGGAGTATGATAGAGGCAGGTTAGGCCATATAGGCCAAATTAGAGTTTCCTTGGAAGAAAACCCTAGAGAGTTATATTACATTGATTCAAAAATATGGGAAGTGGGTCTCGTCGTTGAGTATTCATGGTAATGAAGAAAGAGTGAGGAAGGATATTAGGATGCACTAGAAGAAGTAAAAGTCCCAAGATATGGGACATAATTATAGGGAAGTCGAGTGAGTTGTGCATGTCTAGTTGGGGTTGTGTATGGAATAAGATACAATAAAACACTAAGCACTTAAATTGAAATATTATCGATCCAGGGCCCAGTGAGGTTATATATTCTCCGATCCATCGGCTATAATAGTGGTCAAGTGCGTTTTGCCCTACCGAGTGTTTCCGGTCCACCGGCTATAATAGTGGGGGATTCTGAGCTATATAAACCAAACCTTGTATGTTAATAATTCTTGGAAAGATACTATTTACTTACAGTGGAACACCGCCAGTGAGGATGCATATATTTTTCGGTCCACCGGAAATAATAGTAGTTAGGTGCGTTCTGCCCTTTGGAGTGTTTCCGGTCTACCGACTATAATAGTGGGGTTCTCGTACTCACGCGAAAATAATATAAGAAATGTGTGAACCATAAGTATACGGGATGGAAATATACTAATCATTTACAGTTGAACACCATGTGAGTCGGGGCCAGTGAGTTTATTATATATTTTTTGGTTCACTGGCTATAATAGTGGTCAGGTGCGTTCTGCCCTGCGGAGTGCTTCCGGTCCACTGGCTATAATAGTAGGGTTCCCGTACTCACATGGAATTATTATAAAAGAGATGTAAGGTAAATCACTAGTATAAGTTTGGCCTAATCTTGTAAATCTTGATTATTGTCTTGTACACCTTATGTGTTTATTCTCTTGCATGGCCTTACTTACATGGTTCTTGCTGGCTTTACCCATATGGTTACCTTACTCAGTAACGTACTGACAACCGGTTTCATAGGTGCTGCTCATTTCCACGAGCAGAAGACCCATCAGAGTTTGTGCAGGTAGGAGATGACGTATTTGATGCCTACGACACTTACGAGCATCGGGCGAGGCTAAGAGTAGAGCCTATACTTGGCTTGGGAAATCGAGAGCAGCCCGACCAGACTCTGTTTTTCCCTCTTATTTTACCATGTTTCGTTATTATTCTAGTTATATCACGTCGTACGAGGTTTTATATGTTTGGAAAACTGTAGTTACTTACTATTTGGGTTGTAATTCTTAAGTCACACTTTGATTTCGTTATGACTATGAGGGAGTCCTCTCATGGACTCTCATTGCTTTAGTAATGATTTGTGTTTGATGTTAACCCTGTTTAGCCTTAGCACTTAGTACTAGAATAGTAGGAGTGAACCGGTCTGGTACTAAGTGTAGCGATAATGCCCCCTGAATTTATGGTTTTATTATTTCACTTCCGTTAAACCTTTTTATTTAAACAAAATTTTTCAGTAGTAAATTTTGGGGGTGTTACATAGAGGAACACCATGGTGTTGACAACCTCTCAAATGAAGATGACTCTTCAACAAGTGATTCATCTAGTTAACCAAGAAGAAGGGGAAAAGAAAAAGGAAGAGACTATGGGGACATCAAAACCGAAATCCAGGGGTTTGAAGGTTAGCATAACCCAGAGGAATTCCTAGACTGGGAATTAAGCTACTCTAGGCTTTTTGAGGCTAAAGGGTATAAGGATGATAAAAGCTTCAAAGTATCCACCTTGAAGCTAAAGGGGCATGCCTCTCTTTGGTGGGAAAACCTTACCAGGCAAAGAAGGAGGAAAGGGAAATTGAAGGTTAGGTCATAGCAAAAAATGAAGAAGCTTATGCGGGAAAGATTTGTGCCATCCTCCTACACTCAAGACTTGTTCAACAAGTTATCCTCTCTAAGGCAAGGACCTATGAGTGTAGAGGAGTATATTTGAGAGTTAAAAAAATTAATGCTAAGGCTTGGCATTGAGGAAAGTGAAGACCACACCATGTCATGGTTTTTGGGAGGCCTTTGATAAGACCTTGTTAGAAAAGTGAAGATGCAAAGGTATTACACCTTAGATGAGCTCTTCCACTTTCCTAGTAGATTTGAAAAGCATAAGAAGGAGAAGAGGACCACTAGATTTAGCATCAACAAACCAAGAATGCTTCATCCCAAAAACATGACAACACCATCCAAGCCACCCTCCGCCCCTTTTAAGTTTTACTTTAGGGGTAAAGGAATAGAAGGAGTAGGGGAGCCGAGTATAACAAGGAATGTGAGGTGCTTCAAGTGCCAAGGAGTAGGGCATTACCAAAATGAATGCCCTAATCAAAGGGTTATAACACTTGTGGATCTTAATGAAGCCATACTCGAGGAGGATGTTGAAGAATGTGTCTTGGCCCATGAAGAAGAAGAAGAGGAAGAGGCACCGCCCGATATAGGAGAAGCTCTTATGGTGAGGCAGATTTTGCATGTCAAATAAAACCAAGTCGATGATAGCCAAGGGAAGTGCATCTTTCAAATCAAATGCACTAATAGTGGCAAGGTTTGCTCCTTCATTGTGGAAGGTGGAAGTTGTGCAAATGTGGCATCATGCACTTTGATGGAAAAGTTAGGGTTGGCCACCACACCCTACGTTAAACCATAAAGGTTGAAATGGTTGGATAATGGTAGTATTGTGGCGGTGACCAAGTAGGTACCTATGGCCTTTTCCATTGGAAAAACCTACCATGACCAATTGTTGTGTGATGTAGTCCCAATGGACTCATGCCACTTTCTTTTGGGGCACCCTTGGAAATATGATAGGCACGTGAGTCATGATGGAAGGAAGAACACCTACACTTTGAAGTATGCTAAGAAGAATATCATCCTCACACCCTTGAAGTTGCAATTGGCCGTGGATGGAGGCAAGTGTCAAAAGTATTTCTTCATAGACGAGAAATGTGTATCTAGGGATTTGGACAAAGGAAAAATATTGTATTTATTGTTATTGGTAGGCAAAAATGAGGGGGAGCACTCGTGGACCCTTGGGGAAGGGTTTTGTTAGAAAAGTTTGGGGATGTGTTTCCAAATGATTTACCCAATGTACTACCCCCATACAAGGCATAAAGCACCAAATAGATATTATATCCGGTGCTACCTTACCTAACAGAAGCCTATCGTTGTAATCCCGAATAAGCCATGGAGTGTCACAAACAAGTAGAAGAATTGCTAACTAAGGGATTGATTTGATAATCCCATAGCCCTTGTGTGGTACCGACTTTTCTAGTACCAAAGAAGGATGGATCTATGAGGATGTGTGTTGATAGTAGAAATATCAACAACATCACCATCAAGTATAGGTATCCAATACCTAGACTTGATGACTTGCTTGACTATTTACATGTCACTTTTCTCTTTTCCAAAATTGAACTTCATAGTGGTTACTACCATATCCGAATGAAAGAAGGCGATGAGTGCAAAATAACATTCAAAATGAAAAATGGATTGTATGAATGGATGGTAATGCCCTTTGGGTTGTCAAACACCCCTAATACTTTCATAGGGCTTATGAATGAGGCACTTAGGCTAATAATTACCAAATTTGTTGTAGTCTATTTTAATGACATACTTGTGTATAGCCCAAATGAAAGAGAGCATGTAAAGCATCTTGAGCTTGTATTCCTCGCCCTTAGAAGCAATAAGTTGTATGCTAAGCTAGAAAAATGCACGTTCTTTGTAACTAGGGTTAATTTTCTAGGCCTTGTGGTTTTTAAAGACAGGATAGCCATAGATGAGACCAATTGAAGCCATCAAGACTTGGCCAACCCCAAGTATTTTGACCCAAGTAAGATCTTTCCATGGACTTGCTTCCTTCTACTGAATATTCATCAAGGGATTTAGTATGCTCCTCACTCCCATCACTGAATGCATGAAGAAGGGAGAGTTCAAGTGAACAAGGGCCGCATAGGAAGCTTTTGAAGTGATCAAGACCAAGCTAGGAGAAGCACCCATCTTAGCCTTACCCAACATCCAAAAACCATTTGAAGTGGAGTGTGATGCTAGCGAAGTAGGTATGGGGTGGTCCTCATCCAAGAAGGGGCACCCATGGCCTATTTTAGTGAAAATCTCAATAGGTCTCGCATAAACTATAGTACGTATCATAAGGAGTTTTATGCACTTGTAAGGGCCTTAGATCACTGGTCACACTACCTAAATCCCCAATAGTTTATATTACATACCAATCACGAGTCACTCAAGTACATTAATGGTTAGCACAAACTCAACCCTAGGCATGCTAGATGGGTGGAGTTCCTACAATCCTTTTCAATTTTAGCTAAACATAAGAGTGGCAAGAATAATGCTATAGCCGACATCCTCTCTAAGAGATATTGTATGATTTCTTTATTAGAAGCAAGAGTCCTAGGATTTAGCTGCGTCAAGGAGCTCTACCACAAAGATGAAGACTTTGGGGGCATACTTCAATGATGAAGATAAGATCAAGGGTTCATTAATGCTCTAAGACAGGTTCCACAAAACTATTGATGTACTATAAGAACATTTCTTTTGGCCTAAAATAGTAGGAGATGTATAAGGTATAGTGGCGAGATGTGCCATTTGGTAAAAGTCTAAGAGTCACTTCCATAAAGGATTGTATACTCCCCTTCCCGTACCCCACCAACCATGGGATCATGTTATCATGGACTTTTATTACAGCATTTCCTTGAACACAAACGCAACATGATGCTATAATGGTGGTGGCGGATCGGTTCTTTAAGATGGCTTATTTCGTTGCTTGTCGTAAAATGGATGATGCCACTTATGTAGCTGATCTCTTATTCAAGGAAATAGTTAGGTTACATGGTATACCCAAATCCATTATTTTGGATATGGATACCAAGTTCCTTAACTATTTTTGAAAGACCTTATGGAGGCTAGTCAGTACAAAACTTCTCTTTTGTACCGCCTACCACCCACAAATCGATGGCCAAACCAAAGTAACAAACTGAACCCTCACCATACTCCTTCGATGTTTAGTCTATAAATCCTTACTGGATTGGGACACCAAGCTTAGTTTTGCTAAATTTTCTTATAACTGATCACCCACCTATGCCACGGGGCATTCACCTTTCCCACTTCCTCCATAGATCTCCTACCTCTCTCCACATAAAAAGTAATTAGTTTTGAAGCCAAGGACAAGGCTAAAAGCATGAAAAAGACTCCATGAGCAAGTAAGGAGACAAATTGAAAAGGTGAATTAGCTAAACAAAGAAAGAGCCAATAAACATCGCAAACAACACCTTATACAAAATCGGAGATTTAGTTTGGCTTTGCCTACGTAAAGAACGATTTCCCATGAGAAGAAAGAACAAGTTGATGCTAGAAGGCGATGGCCCATATAGAGTATTGGAGAAGATAGGGAATAATGCCAATAAGCTTGAGTTACTAGAAGACATGGGAAATATTTATAACACCTTCAATGTAGGAGATTTAATTCCCTACATCCATAACAAGCCTTTGGATCCAACCTAGAAACCTTTTTAAGAGAGAGAAGGATGTAGTAGCATCCCCTTCACCAAATTTAACAATAACCACTCTCCTTCACAAATTAGAAGACCTACAAATTCTTCTAAATTGGGAAGGTTTCCACTAAATTACCCTCCCATCAACTTTCCTTCCCAACCCTTTCCTTTTTGTACTCATTTATTGAAATACACCAAAACCCTAATTTAGATAATTAATGCAAATTAAGGATTTATTAGGGAAATTATTTAAATAAATTATTTTATTAAAATAAGAGGAAGTAATTAAGGTAAAATTAAGAGGAAATGAATAAATAATTACATCGGGAAAAATTAGGGTGTTTTGCTAATTAAAATGGAATTTGGAAAAAATCTTTCAAAAATCCTAAATTAGACTAAAAAGAAAATTGAATTGTTATTTTGTTAAAATATTATTATTTTTAAATATCCCAAAATACCAAAATATTTTAAGTACCCTAACCCACCTATTTTTTTTCTTTTTTCCTTTTTTCTTTTTCCCCTATCTTTCTTTTCTTTTCTTTCCTTCCTCTCCATTCTCTTTTTCTTTCTTCCCTTTTCTTTCCCCTATCTGGGCCAGCCTACCTTGTGGCCCAGATCTCCCCTTCCTTTCGCATTGCCTAGGCCCGCCTCTCCCTTCTTTTCTCCCTCGCCAGCTGACCGGCTCAGTTCAGCTTTCTCTTTTTCTCCTTTTCTCCTTTGACTGACCGGCCGCCCCTTCTTCTTCTTTTCTCCTTCTCCCCCGACCATCTCTCTCCCCGATGCCAACCCCTTCATTTCCCCGCGTAGACACGTAGCCTCTATGTCATCGCACACCGGCCTGCTACCCTTACCCTCTTTCTCGTCATTCCCTCTCTCTCCTCCACCCAATCATGACCTCTATCTCTCCTCATGCGTGCATCTCTCCCCCTTCATTTTCCCATTCCCAAGCTACCGGCCCCTACAAAAAATGTATGCCTACACCGGTCATGCGCCGCCGACCGACGACTTGCACACGTGCCGCCGACCTTCCCTCTTCCCCCTATGTTTTTCCCTCTCACCCATGGCCTATAAATATCCTTTCAACCACCCCTATTCAACCTTTTTTCTCAATCCATAATTCTGCACCCTCTTGTTGCTACTGCTTGTTGCGTCATCGTTGTCCAGCATCGCATCCCAAACCACCACCCAAACTACTCCCTGCACCACCCTCCATCATGCTACACGCCTCACCACCCTCAATCCTCCTTGCACAAGCCGCCTTGGTAGTGCAAGTTGGCCATTCAACCAACCTTAATCCAGCCACTGCCGCCCTTTACACCGCCGTTCGCAGCCACTCCCACTACAACCACCACTCCCTCCACCCTCCAAAATCACCAGCAGAGCCTCTCCTACCTTTCCCTACCTTCCTTTTCCCCTACCTCCCTCTCTTCCTCCCTCTCCACCACTCTCGGCTACCACACCGCCCCACTTACGCCACCAACTTTGGCTGCACCACCACCACCACTCCAACCCTCTCCACCTAGGCATCCTCCACCACCTCAAATCTCCCTCTCATTCCCCCTCTCCTACCCTAAACACCCAACTTTCCACCCTTTTTCCCTTTTCCCTGCCGCCTCCGCCGTCGGTCACCACCAACCCTAGGTGGTACCCTAACTCCTCTCAATCCTTAAACCCTAATTATACAAACATTATCCTTTTTATTTATATTTATATTATTATTATTATTATTATTATTATTATGTTATCATTATTATTATTATTATTATTATTATTATGTTTATTATTATTTATAGCCTTGGGATATTAATTATATTATTATTATTAGGGGGTCAAAACCTTATTTTTATTATTATTTCGATTATCATTATTTTTATTATCATTATTATCGTTATTGTTATCATCATCATCATCATCATCATTATTGTTATTATTAAAGCTAACTTTTATATACTATCACTTTTATTGCTATTATAAGTATTCAAACCCTATTATTATTATTATTATTTACTATTTGACTATTACTATTATTAGTATTATTATTAAAAAATTTATTATTATTATTATTATTATTATTATTATTTATTATTGTTACTATAGTTATTATTATTATTATTATTATTATTATTATATCATGGCTATTATTTTTACCATTATTATTACTAAATGTACCCTCAGGATATTTATCCCATTATTATTTAAAGAAGTCGAACCTTATTTTAATAAATATTACGATTATCCTTATTTCTATCACCATTAATATCATTATTACTTTTATTATTGTTATTATTATTATTATTAGTGCTAGCCTTATTATATTACTATTATTACTTGGTACAAGAATTCGAAACCTTACCCATATAAATATCATTATTTTGAATATCATTATTATTAGTATTGTTCTTAGCAATTATTTTTTTAATAGTACTATTATTATATTATTTTTATTACTAACCCTATTATTGGCCTTAACCTTGATAATTCTAAGGGTTCTATTACTATGAGTACTACTACTACTACTACTACTACTGTTTTTACTACAACTAGTATTATTACTATTATTAAAAGTACTAAAGCTATTAGCTTTAATAATATAAATATGGCTATAAGTGCTTATCATGAACCTATTTTGACTAGTAATAACCTAATAGGCTAACTTAAGAATAAAAACCATATTTTTACTTGGTTACCATGGTTGTGGGGGTTAACTAGGGTTTGTGTGGTTAACTAGAGTTGGAGGATAAGAATAGTAGAAGTCAGTCATGAATGTCTGGGTGAAAGCTTGTGAATAAGATACTTAAGACATTAATCACTTAAAGTGGAAGATACTGAGACGGGTCCAGCCGATCCACCGGTTAGGAATAGTGGTTAGGGATTTTACCATATGTGTGACCGATCCACTGGTTATAATAGTAGTTAGGACAGGATACTCTATGTGTGACCGGCCCACATGTTATAATAGTAGGGGATCCCGAGCTCAATAAAAACAAACCAGAGTTTTTGCTAAGGCACATAAAAGATATTAATTACTTACAGTAGAACACTATGCAAGCAGGAGCCGAACTGATCCACCGGTTAGGAATAGTGGTTAGGGTTTTTACCCTATGTGTGACCGATACACTGGTTATAATAGCGGTTAGGGCATGATGCTCTATGTGTGACCGGCCCATCGGTTATAATAGTGGGAGGTTTCCGTACTCGCATGGATATGATAAAAATGTAAGGTGCGAATCGATTTCCGATAAGAGATTAATCAAATAATTAATCTGGATTAGCCTTTTTGTATGGTCTTGAATGTTGATAAGCTGTATATTTTCCTATATGACTTTGTATATTATATGTGTGGGTTTGAATATTTGTAAGTTGTATATTATCCTACATGATTTTATGTACTTATGTGCTGGCCTTAGTGCTCGGTTAACTTACGCAGTACGTAGCGTGTTGATCACCCTTTTTATGGGTTCTTCTCATTCCCACGAGTATAAGGCTTATTTGACGTGTTGGAGGTATGAGATGCCTACTTTGATGCCATTGATGTCTATAGGACATCAGGTGGGGCCAAGTGATGATTTGGGCTGGATCAAGTCCTTGGAGTGGCGTGGTTGATTTTCCATTATGAGATTATTATTCCTTTTCTCTTATAACTATGTTTGAAACTCCATAAATAATTTTAATATTGTAGTTATTTTTATTCTCTGAAGAACTATCTCTCGTATTTCAGATTATGTAAAACTCATGCGTACTCTGATTATTGATTTGCAAACTTTAATTTATGTATTAATGTGTGATGATGGCAATGTTTTTCTTAGCCTTAGCACTTGGTACTAGAACAGTTGGAGTGAACCGGTCTGGTACTAAGTGTAGCGGTGACATCCCTAGAATTTACGGGTTTTAAATTTAAAGGTTTTGAAAAAAAGTAAATTTTGGGGTGTTACAAGTTTATATTAGAGCGGTCGGTCTTGTTGACCACGCTCGTTTTTGAAAATAAAATTGATTTATAAAGTTCTTATTAGATTTTGAAATGGATTTCCCGCTCTAACTGGAAATTTTCCTATTTTAAATTTCGGAGCCCGGCCAAGGTGTGGAGTTCAAGGGTAGATTAGGATTTTTCCCAAAAGGGGGGAATATTGCTAACATGATTTCAAACCAGTGGGTTCATTTCTAAATTTCTCTTTTTTGTGCAGATTAATGGCAGCTAACGGAAGGATTAATAGATTGGATGAGGCTGTCACAGACTTCTTGGAGTTCACCTTGCACTCTCAAAATGGTGGAGAAGACAGGCTTCAGAGGGTTACCGAACACCACCCTCCGACATATTCTGGTGAGAAGAACCCAGTAGTCCTTGAGGGTGGATCCGAGATCTGGATCGCAGCTTTGATGTCGTGGATTATCCACTAGACCGATGGCCCAACATTGCAGCTTTCTTCCTTCGGGGTGTAGCAGACGCCTAGTGGGAGGAGTACCGTGCTCAAGATGGTCCTCTGGCTTCATGGGAGGAATTCAAGGCCACCATTCGCACTAGATTCTACCCCGAGAGCCTGAGGAGAGACAAGCTCTGGGAGTTCATGCAGCTGACACAGGGACCGATGACAGTTCGTCAGTATCACGCTTGTTTTATAGAGGTGCTCCGGTTTGCTCTAGGAATCGCCACCAACGAGTCCAAGGTGGTCTTCCAATTTGAGCAGGGACTAAATTTCAACATCCGTCGGATGATGGGTGCGGTACCTTTCACACATCTAGCGTCCCTATACGAGCGTGCTTGCATAGCAAACACATTGATCCATGAGCAGGCCACCATCCTTGGGAAGAGGAAGCCCGAGGGTAAGAGTTCCAGGAGCAAGACCCAGCCTAGGATCGGAGAGTCCAGAAGGCCACCACCGAAAGATAGCAGCGGGAGCTAAGGGCGGCCAAAGGCCTAGTTTGCAGGAGGTGTAGTTCTGCCCATCCAGGGAGAACCTGTGCAAGCAGGTTGATAAATTGCCTAAACTATGGGAAGCTGGGTCACAAAGTAGTGGAGTGTTGGAAGCCACTTCGATTCCAACATAACCAAACCCGACCATCTTAGCAGGGAAAAGCACTTGATGTCTCAACAACAGGCATACTAGCACCACCGCCATAATTCCTCCCTGCAGTATTATCAGCGAACACTTGCTCCATCTGGTGCCCCAGCTTGAGAGAAAGAGGGGAGGCCTTAGGGATCCATGCCTTGTCCTTAAAAGGGAGGCCATTCAGGCAGACACCTGAATGTTATCAATCAGGCTAAGGCAGATCGTCAACTGGACATCGTTACGGGTATGTTCACCATTCATTCTATACCAGTATATGTTCTGTTTGACTCGGGTGCTACAATGTCTTTCATATCATTTGCATTTGCTGCTAAGGCTGGATTGTCACCATCTACTAGAGTAGCGTTATCTGTGATGCTCCCGTCGGGTGATAGTATGGAGTGTAGTCGGATGTTTTCCGATGTGGCCTTATATATAGGCAGGGTAGACTTTCTAGTGGATCTGGTTGGGATGGACCTTAAAGATTTTGACATGATTCTGGGTATGGATATGCTGGGATGATATAAGGTAATTATTGATTGTGCCTAGGAATGAGTTATCTTACGAGGCCCGAAGGGAACTAGGATTTTGTACCGGAAGATTCAGCCCAAGCCGACCACTAAAATAGTATCAATAGTTAACTTGCACGCTTTGATCCAAAAAGGGTACCCCCTCTATTTATGCAGTTGTAGGAGCTGAACATGGATTTAACAACATTAGACAGTATTCCAGTAGTTAAATAATTTCCAGACGTGTTTCCAGAAGAAATACTAGATATGCCTCCAGTTCGAGAAATTAACTTCAAGATCGAGTTAGTGCCGGGAGATGAGCCTGTCTCCAAGGCACCCTACATAATGGCACCGATTGAATTGAAAGAGTTAAAGGCCCGATTAGAAGAATTATTGGAGCATGGGTACATCCGTCCGAGTGTATTGCCGTGGAGAGCACCGGTATTGTTTGTGAAAAAGAAATATGGTAGTCTCCGTCTCTACATTGACTACCGAGGGTTAAACTAGCTAACCGTGGAGAACCGATACCTACTTCTGAGAATCAATGATTTATTTGATCAGTTGAAGGGTGCTACGTTGTTTTCCAAGATTGATCTGAGATCCGGGTACCATCAGTTGAGGATTGTTGATGCGGATATTATAAAAACTGCATTCCGGACCCAGTATGGACATTATGAATTTATGGTGATGCCCTTCGGACTTACAAAGGCCCCCGTAGTGTTCATAGATTTGATGATGAGGATATTCAGACCTTTCCTCAATCAGTTTGTGGTGATATTCATTGATGACATCTTAGTATATTCTCGAGGAGACGAGGAGCATGAACAACACTTACACACCATTCTGAGCGTGTTGAGGGAACATCGCTTGTATGCGAAGTTGTCAAAGTGCAGATTTTGGCTCCAGAGGGTAGCTTTCCTTAGTCACATTGTATCGGCTAAGGGAGTAGCTATGGACCCAGTTAAGATCGTGGCCATCACAAAGTGGAATCCCCCTACGAGTATCATAGAGATTCAGAGTTTTCTGGGTTTGGTTGGATATTACTGACGATTTGTGCAGAATTTTTCCAAGATAGTCAGACTATTAACTTATCTCCTAAAGAAGTCCACAAAATTTCACTAGGATAAGGCTTGTGAAGAGACTTTCCGAGAGCTAAAGAAACAGTTGACCTTTGCACCTGTGTTGACTTTACCCGAGGGGACCGAGGAGTTTGAGGTTTATAGTGATGCATCCAAGCATAGGTTGGGATGCGTATTGATGCAGAAGGGTAATGTGGTAGCTTATACCTCAAAAGAGCTAAAGAAACATGAACAGAATTATCCCACGCATAATCTGGAGTTAGCTGCTGTTTTTTTTGCCTTGAAGATTTGGAGACATTATCTGTATGGGGCAAAGTGTAAATTCTATACAAACCACAAGAGCCTCAAGTATATTTTCACGCAAAAAGAACTCAACTTGAGACAGAGAAGATGGTTGGAGCTTGTGAAAGACTATGATATTGAGTTGACCTACCATGAGGGTAAGGCGAATGTGGTTGCAGATGCTCTAACCAAGAAGACTTCACATTCTACATTGTGTCATGTAGTTGCTAACCAAACGATAAGGGAATTATCAGACTTGGAGATCGAGATGATTCAATGGGGAGACCTTGAAGCCCATATGAATGCCCTGACACTCACTCCGACTATATTTGAAGAGATTCAAGCCAGACAGATTGGAGATGTTAAGATAGAAAGAATTAGACAAACGATGCAAGAAGGCCAAGCAGAGGGATTCAGAATCCACGAGGATGGCAATATTCGATTCAGGGTTCATTGGTTTGTACCCTAGAGTTATCCGAAGCTTAAGCATCGTATTATGGAGGAAGGACATCAGACTCCCTATTCGGTCCACCCAAGAGGATCTAAGTTATATAAGGACCTTAAAAAGGTGTGTTGGTGGCCCCGTATGAAGTGGGGGGTGGCAGAGTTTATATCACGGTATCTTGTGTGCCAAAAGGTCAAGATTGAACATCAGAGACCAACGGGGTTACTTCAGTCTTTGGAGGTGCTAATGTGGAAATGGGACTCCATTTTTATGGACTTTGTTAGTGGTTTACCGAGGACCCGAAGCGGCTGTGACACTATTTGGCTTATTGTTGACAGATTAACCAAGTTAGCCGTGTTTATCCTTATGAAGTCCACATGTAGTATGGAACAGTTGGCGAATACTTATATGAAGTTCGTGGTTGTTCGTTATGGAGTTCCGGAGGATATTGTTTTAGACAGAGATTCGAGGTTCCTCTCTCACTTTTGGGGGAAGTTGCAGGAAGTTTTGGAGACCAAGTTGAAGATGAGCACAACTTTCCACCCAGCTACAGATGGATAGACAGAGAGGACTATACAGACTTTGGAGGATATGTTGAGAGCCTGCGTGCTGGATTTTCAAGGATGTTGGGAAGAACGCTTACATCTGATAGAGTTCTCGTACAATAACAGCTATTATGCCAGTATTGGGATGACTCCCTTTGAAGCATTGTATGGACGGAAGTGCAGTAATCCTTTGAGTTGGAATGATATCAGCGAGATGATTGTGTTGGGACAAAAAATGATCAAAGATATGACCCGGCAGGTTCGATAGATCCAAGATCAAATGAGAGTAGCTCAGAGCAGACAAAAGAGTTATGCTGATTAGAGGCATAGGGATGGAAATTTTGAGCTAGGAGATAAGGTGTTGTTGAGGGTTTTACCTACCAAAGGGGTGCAAAGGTTTGGTAGGAAGGGAAAGTTGAGCCCCAGGTATATTGGTCCCTATGAGATACTGGAGCGAGTGGGTGAAGTTGTTTATCGATTGACTCTTCCTCCCGAGTTGGCATGAGTGCATAACGTATTCCACATTTCCCAGTTGCGAAAGTGTGTTGTTGATCCATCACATGTAATCCAGCCGGATGAGATTGAATTGGATGATTCGTTGACCTATGAGGAGCGACCGATGTAGATTCTCGACACTAAGCTACGAAAGACTAGCACGAGTGCGGTTCCTCTTGTTAAGATCTTATGGAGTCGATGCGGAACCGAGGAAGCTACTTGGGAGACCGAGAAAGATATGCGAGAAGCATATCTGGAACTTTTCACCAAATGTTAGATTCTTTTATCAAGTTTGTTCTTAAGGGGGTAGTTGATTTAAGTATAGTTGGTAACGCGTTATTCTAGATGCTTAGAATGTCCTAGCCTTAACCCCCCGAAGTCTGTTTTTAAGGAGGTAGTAATGAAATGCCCCAAAAATATTATTTTAAAAAGTGTAATTAAATAAGGATTTATTAGGGAATTAAATTAATCAATTATTTTTATTGAAATGGGAAGAATTTATTTAGAGCAAATTAAGAAGGAATTTGTAAATATTTTTATAAGGGAAAATTTGATATTTTGCTAATTAAATAGGAATTTAGGAAGAATCTTTTAAAAATCCTAATTTAGTCAAAAAAGGAAATTTAATATTATTTTATTTAAAATATTATTTATTTAAATAACCAAAATATTCTAATTAATTTAATTAACCCCAACCTATATATTTTTCTTTTTCCCTTTTCCCTTTTCACTTTCTTTTTCTTTCTTCCTTTTTCTTTCTTTTCTTCTTTTCTTCCTTTTTCTCTCTTCTTCTTTCCGATTGGGCCTTTCGCGGCCCAATCTCTCCTTTCTTCTTTTTTTTTTCTCCCGCGGCCCAACCTCTCGTTATTTTCTTTTCTTCCTTCGGTAGCCAGAACTCTGCATATCACTTCTTTTCCCCCTAGAACGCTGCGTTCCATTTAAAATATTTAGAACGGGCGCTGACCGACCCGATTCTCCCTTCCTTTCCTTTTCTTTCTTTTCCCCCAGGCGCCCGGTTCACCTTCTTCTTCCTCCTTCCTCCTCCATCGTCGACCTGCAGCTCCGTCGCCTCCGAAAATGGCGCCGCTAGCCACGCTTGACTTGACAGGCCATTTCCCCTCTCTTTCTCTTGCCCTTGAATCATAGTTCGACCTAATCTAATCGAGATTTCTTTTTCTTGGCACAAAATCCTCCTTTTCTTACGCAAAAATTCGACCACAACCTAAACTTTTGCCGACCAATTGACGCCGCCGGCTACCCCAAACCCTACCTGCATTATCCTTCTACTGACCTTCAGAACCCTACCTTCCCCTCCAAACTCTATAAATACCCCTTGTTTGGTTGATTTTGAAACTTTTTCCCCGAAACCCTAAGAACCTACCCTGTGCACCACCTTAACTTCAAACGACCTTTCCTCCACTGTCAGCCAACTACGCCACCATCTTTGCCTACCAAAGTCTTCCTTGCACTGCCCTCTAACTAACTAAACCACCCATCTCCCTCGATTCTTCTTGCACGGGCTACCACAGTCGTGCAAAGTTCCCTGCACATCAAGCCAAATTTCTACACCTGCAACCCCTCGCGCTACCGTCCACCACCACATCCGCCGCTATCACTGCTTTCTACACCACCCAAAAGCTGCTACCAATCTTCCTCCACCTATCCATACCCTTCTTTTCTCCTTCTCCTTCTCTCTTTTTCTCTTTCTCTTCATTTCGGTCGCCACCTCTGGCGCCGTGCGCTGCCGCCACTTGCTGTGCCACCACCCTCACTTTACTCCTCTCAACCTAGGCTGCCACCAACACCTCAACCACCACCCTCATTCTCCACCTCTTATTCTCAAACCTCAACTTTTTTCCTTTTCTATACTCTTTTACGACCATCGCCGCCTATCTCTGCCAACCCAAAGTGAAACCCTAGACCCTCTCAGCCCTTCTCCCCTATTTAATTAATATTATTCTATTCTATTTTATTTTAATTTCTAACATTTATTAGATTATTATTATTATTATTATTATTATTATTATTATTATTATTATTATTATTATTAATGTTATATCTTCTTAATAGGGGCGAGAGTAAGTATTAATTATTTAAGTTATTAGTTTCGAATTATTAGTACTATTAGTATTATTATAAGTTTTATTATCATCATCATCATTATTATTATTATTATTATTATTATTATTATTATTATTATTATTATTATTATTATTAATGTTATTATTATTATTATTATTATTATTATTATTATTATTATTATTATTATTATTATTATTACCTATCTATCTAAAGAGGGCCGAAGCCCTATTTTATTAAATGGTGCGCATACTCTTATTTTTATTATTAATATTATTATTTCTACTATTATTATTATAATTATTATTATCATTATAAGTAATATGTGTTAATAATAATAATATTATTATTATTATTAAATGGTACTTTTAGTATTTTGAGGTAGGGTCAAAAACCCTACCTTATATTATTTAGGTTTCAGCTATTTTATTATTAATAATAATAATAGTAATATTATTATTATTATAATTATTACTATTTTTATTATTATTATAATTATTAGCATTATTTTAGTGGAGGGTAAAAGCCCTTATAGCACCATCCGTTTTGAATCATATTAATATTATTACTAGTATTTTTAGTAGTATTTCGTATAGTTATTATTAGTATAGTATTGTTTTATTAAAAACCTAGTCTTAGAATAAGTTAGTAAATAATAGTAATTTTTAGTAGGAGGGAACCTAATTATAGTTTTTCCCTCATAAAGTTGAGACGAGTCAAAGCCCTCAAGAGGCATAGGAGCGTGTTCCAAGACTGGTGACATTTTAAGTAAAGGAGTACTAAGGCCGTTTGTGTATTATGTGTTTTATATGACATGCATGACATATGATGTGAACTATAATGTATTTTATGTATAATTGTCATATATGCAGCATGATATGGAGTGAGGTAAGTTAATGAAATAAATCGTGGCATGTGTATGGGTGTATTGTTATTGTGGTATGGTGTGGCCCATAAGACATGCATGATAGGTGTTGTAATATGAGGATAAAGAGTGTAATAATGTGGGGATGGTTTGTGTGTTATATGACCATGCATGGAAGCTTGGGTTTGCATGGAAGTTAGGGTTTTCATGGAAGTTTAGGGTTTGCATGGAAGTTAGGGTTTTCATGGAAGTTTAGGGTTTTCATGGAAGTTTAGGGTTTGCATGGGAGTTAAGGTTTCATGTGTGAGCGTAAGATTTTGCATGAAAAAGTTTGCATGTTTGCATAGGGGATATAAAGGGTGCATGAGAGAATGATTTACGTGTGGAAAGTTAATATCGGTTGTAAGGAAGGTATTAGATGTGTCCTATGGGGTTTTAAAAATATGGGGTGGAAGATAGTACGCAGGATATTATAAAGGTATAGAGGAGACTGGGAGTTAGGATTTGTTATGGTTACCATGGTTGTGGAGGTTAACTAGGGTTGGTGTGGTTAACTAGAGTTGGAGGATAAGAATAGTAGAAGTCAGTCATACATGTCTGGGTGAAAGCTTGTGAATAAGATACTTAAGACATTAATCACTTAAAGTGGAAGATATTGAGACGGGTCCAGCCGATCCACCGGTTAGGAATAGTGGTTAGGGTTTTTACCCTATACATGACCAATCCATAGGTTATAATAGTGGTTAGGCTTTTTACTCTATGTGTGGCCGATCCACCGGTTATAATAGTGGTTAGGGCAGGATGCTATATGTGTGACCAGCCCATCGGTTATAATAGTGGGAGATCTTGAGTTCAATAAAAACAAACCAGAGTTTTTGCTATGGCACATAAAAGATACTAATTACTTACAGTGGAACGTTGTGCGAGCAGGAGCCGAACTGATCCACCGGTTAGGAATAGTGGTTAGGGTTTTTACCTTATGTGTGACCGATCCACCGGTTATTATAGTGGTTAGGACAGGATGCTCTATGTGACCGACCCATCGTTATAATAGTGGGAGGTTTTCGTACTCGTATAGATATGATAAAAAAGTATGGTGCGAATAGATTTCCTATAAGATATTAATTAAATAATTAATCTGGATTATTTAGGCCTTTGTGTATGGGCTTGAACATTGATAAGCTATATATTGTCCTGTATGACTTTGTATATTATATGTGTGGGTTTGAATATTTGTAAGCTGTATATTATCCTACATGATTTTATGTACTTGTGTGCTGGCCTTAGTGCTGGGTTACCTTACGCAGTACGTAGCGTACTGATCATCCTTTTCATGCGTGCTTCTCATTTCCACGAGTAGAAGGCCTATCTGACGTGTTGCAAGTAGGAGATGCCTACTTTGATGCCATTGATGTCTATAGGACATCAGGTGGAGGCAAGTGATGATTTGGGCTGGATCAAGTCCTTGGAGTGGCATGGTCAATTTTCCATTATGAGATTATTATTCCTTTTCTCTTTTAACTATGTTTGAAACTCCAAAAATAATTTTAATATTGTAGCTATTTTTATTCTTTGAAGAACTATCTCTCGTATTTCAGATTATGTAAAACTCATGCGTACTCTGATTATTGATTTGCGAACTTTATTTTATATATTAATGTGTGATGATGGCAATATTTTTCTTAGCCTTAGCACTTGGTACTGGAAAGGTAGGAGTGAACCGGTCTGGTACTAAGTATGGCGGTAGCATCCCCAAAATTTACGGATTTTAAATTTAAAGGTTTTGAAAAAAAATAGTAAATTTTTGGGTGTTACATTTCCTATATAGGGATCTATTCTCATATGAGGTATACATACTTAAGGATTTGGTTACCTTAGTGGCAAACTGCCATGACTTAATATCTATGTGTGGTGGGAAAGGAGTTTATATTATTATTGTTTTGGTACATGTAATGGTTATTGTCATTGTGTGGTGGACAGGGATATTCATTTATTCTCATGGTGGAAAATTATTGCTTTCACTCAAAATTATTAATGAATAAATTTTATGTGATTGCAATCTATGGAAAGATGACAATTGGAGTTAAAGTCTTAAACATGCCAAAGGCGGCCATCAAATTTCTACGTGTGGTACTAGTATTGTATGTTTACCCTTGTTTGTGATTCATGAATATCATATGGTATGTATGTGTATCATGTTTATTATCGTATGATCATGTCATGTTCATTATCGCATGGATGCTTTAGAGTTGTTATCATCCTGTATATGTTATCATATTTATGCATGAAACTGCTATTACATATGAGTCTAAGCATGTTATCGTATATTTATGTTATACCATGATTTATATATGACATATCATGAACCCTTATCTAAGTGAAGAGGAGGATTGTCTATAGTTGGCCTTTGCTAAGGAAGTACTTTTGTAGCTAGAGAGTATGTTATCCAACTTAGCATTCCCTCCTATTTGAATGTATTTCATTTGCTAATCGACATTCTTAATTCTTTATTTTGTATACCTGTATTTGGATAATGCTTAATAGTAGTGCTTTTGGTGTTATGCAACTACTAACACTTTATCAGCCTTATCATATCTTAACTAAGAACGTATTATATTTCTTCTTATTTTTAAGTTTTAAATTAGTTTTTATTTTACCCTTGTATTTAACATGAGACGAGAAAGGATACTCATCTTATATTAGATATAGCATCTTGTAAGTTTTAGCTCCTGCAAATGTTTAATTAAAACATTTTTCAATAATGAAAAATGGAAGTGTTACAATAAGGAATGATGTTAAGTGTCATAATGCATGTGATTATGACACATGAGGTTCATACACCTATACTTTCATTCTCTCAAGTTTCTTGCAAGTTGGAAGATGGTGACAAACTTGCCATTGAATGACTCTCAGAACCACCTATGTGAAGGGTTTTTTTGGGGGGGGGGACCTAGTAAAATCTTGTTGAAGGAGGTTAATTATCATGTATAGAAACCTCTTAAACTAGCCCATAAAAATATTTGAGGACCAATCACTCCATATCGTGAACACTTTCCAAAATTTAATTGATGATTTTAGGAGAAAAACTGTTAAGGCACAATTTTAATTAGCCTTTTTAGGCTAAAATATCTACCTAATATTTTTTATTTTATCATAAGTTAGCTATAACTTATTTATTTTTGATATCTATTTTTATATGGTAGCTATTAACCATATTTCTCTAAGATGTTAGAAAAATATTTAATTACAATCATAATGAATATTTTATTTGTTCCAACGTTGTGCCCACATGTAGATAAAGAACTAAGACCTAGCCAATAAGACAAGTTTAGAATTTATTAGAATTTTATTTTCCTAACACAAACTCTCCCATCAACTTTTTGACCACTCCCTCATCTCTTCCTTGTGGTTGTCGCCATTCACCACCACCTTCACCACCAATCTCCTCCACTTCAACCACCACCATCAACCACCAACATGACCTAATATCATTCTATCATTATGGATTTTAAGTGCAAACAACAACAAAGAAGAAAAAAAGATTGAAGATAATTAGTATTGGAAACCAAATAAAATCAAGCTAACAATGGCGTAGCTAGATCCTCAACTCAAAGGCCTAACAAATTAGTTTCAAAGCACGTGACACGCTCCTAGAAAACACTCAAGCAACTCAATGCCACCAAGTAATCCATGGTGTCACAATTTAATCATGCATTTGGAAAAGGCAATTCTACGAATAAAGTGACCACAATCATTGCTGGTAACTCACCCCATGAAATACCCTAAAATCCTAATTTTAGAAATTATGGCCAAATAAGAATTTATTAGGGAAATTAATTAAATAAAGTATTTTATTAAAATAAGAGGAAGAAATTAAGGCAAAATTAAGAGGAAAATAATAAATAATTTGATTAGGAAAAATTAGAGTGTTTTGCTAATTAAAATGAAATTTAGGAAAAATTATTGAAAATCTCCTAAATTAATTTAAATATTCAAAAATACGAAAATATTCTAAATATACTAACCCACCTATTTTTCTTTTTCCCTTTTTTTCTTTTTCCTTTTTCTTTCCTTTCTCTCCTTTCTCCCTTTCTTATTTTACTTCCCTTCTCTCAATTTGGGCTAGCCTTCCCTGCGGCCCAAACCATCATCCCTCTCTTCCCTTTCCCCCTCCCGCACAGCCTAGGCCAGCACCATTTTCTTTTCCCGTCGCCTAGCCACCAGTCCTCCTTTTTTTTCTTTTTTTTCTTCTCGGACCGCCCGGTCCACCCTTTCCCCTTCCCCTTCCTTCTTCCCCCAAACTCGACCTGCAAACTTGTGACCTGCAACCCGATTCCCACCGGCAACCACCAACCGCTGACCAACCGTCCTTCCCTCTCTCCCCCGTTGTTTTCTTTCCCATTTTAACCCAACCAACTCCTCTCCCTCCTCACGCATGCCTTCCCCTTTCCTTTTCTTCCCCCGACCAACAACCCCCTGCTATGGTAGACCTACGCTGACTTGCCACCGCAGGCTGGTGATCCTGCCCCCTCATGTCCTCTCCTCCTTCTACCGTTTTCCCCTTAATTTGGCCTATATATACCCTATAAGTAGCCCCATAATCGGATTCCTTTTTTGCATCCCAGAAAATCCCCCCTTTGCGCCACCTCTTGATCAAATGACCACCTCGTCGCCACCCGATCCACCTACCAAACCACTCCCTGCACCACCCTCCACCAAACGACATCACCCACCGCCCTTGATTAGTCTTGCACAAGCCGCCTCGACATTACAAAGTTGACTCCCCAATCAGCCCATTATTTCCCACCACCATCCACCATCATTTCTGCCATAACCACCACTTCCTAGACCCTCTAAAACAACCAACAAAACTTCCTCTACCTCCCCTTTCCTTCCTTTCCCATGCCTCCCTCTCCTTCTCGCTTCCTCCCCCTCCACCACCTTTGGCCACCACACCCACTGCTGCCTGCACTACCCCTTTGGCTGCACCACCACCCCCATTCCAACCCTCTCAACCTAAGGCATCCACCACCACCTCAATCATCCCCTCATTCCCCCTCTTCTAACCTAGGCAATAATCTCTCCACCTCTCTCCTGCCTCCACCGCCGCCGTCGCCGGTGCCGCTCGATTACCACCGTCCCTAGGCGGTACTCAACCTCCTCAACCCCTTAACCCTTTTTATGCAAGTGTTATCATTTTTATTAGCATTAATATTATTATTCTTATTATCATCATCATCATCATCATTATTATTATTATTATTATTATGTTTATGTTTATGTTATCATTATTATTATTTAATCTAACTTTAGAATATTTCTACTAATATTATTATTAATGGTTGAAACCTTATTATTATTATTATTATTATTATTATTATTATTATTATTATTATTATTATTATTATTATTATTATTATTATTATTATTATTATTATTATTATTATTATTATTATTATTATTATTATTATTATTACTATCACTATTATTATACTTAACCATATTATCACTAAGGTTACTACTATATGGTTATTAGAACCCTTGTTAGTATTATTCTTAAGATTGGAACTATTAATAATAATAATAATAATAATAATATTATTATTATTATTATTAATTTGTCATTATTATAAATATTACCTATATCACTAATCTTACTATCTACTAGCATAATTATTATTATTAGTATCATTATTGTCACTATCTTAGTATTACGAATATCACTATCATTATTACTAAGATTTGGGTTGTTATTATTATTATCACTACAACTACTATTATTGTTATGATTAGTAATATTAAAGTTATTATTCTTAATAATATGAATATCGCTATAATTACTTTAACATGAACCGATGTAAATACTAAGACCTATTTTGATTAGTAGTAGCATGATTAGCTACTTTAAGAATAATAACCCTACTTTTACTTATAAAACTAATATTATCATTATTAGCCCTAATGGTAGGTTATGATAAGAGTAAGGTAGGAATAATGGTAATTTTGGTAAGAGGGGAGTTAACTCTTAGTATTTCCCTCTTATAGGTGAATCAAGTCAAAACCCTAAGGAGGCATAGGAGCGTGCTTCAAGACCGGTGTCATATTAGGTAAGGATATAACTAAGACCAACTATGTGTGTGATATGTGCCTTGTGTGCCATGTGTGATGTTATATTGTATACTTTATGATTATTATGACTATTTACTTGTAGCACAGCTTGCAGTTAAGGTATGCTTACGTGACTTCCTTATGGCATGTGTATACTGATTGTATATGTTGTGCTTACGAGGTTAGATAATGTGACCCTCTAGGATATGCATGCTAAGATGTTTAATAATATGATATGGGGTGAAAGGATGAAAAGGGGAAAAGGAAAAGTGAGTTGACTAAAGGGATATGAGATTGACCTAATTATCTCATGATCCATGAGAGGGAAAAATAAAAAGAGATTATGATCAAAATAAATGAGTGATGTGAATCTTGCATGGAAAAATTATAGGGTTTATATGGGATGGATGGAGTCTACATGGGGATTTTCTTTACATGAGAAAAGCTGCCTTGGGGTGTAAGTAAAGTAAGGGAAGAGTTGTTGGATTTATTGGAGACTTTGGGTGAGAAATAGTATGTAGGTTGGTATAAGGGTCTATAGGAGACCTAGTTAGGGTTTGGGAGGAAAACCCTAATTTGAGGGGAATGTAAAAGTAAAAATAATTGAGGGTGAGTGGAGTATGGGATAAGGGTGGAGAATTATCATATGGAGGATGAGTATGGGTGCCATGGGGAAGAAAAGATGTTAGGTGAAAAATGGAGAGGTGACATATGGGGAAGAAAGGTGCTAGGGTTTGGAGTGGCCAACTAAGGTTTCATGGTCACATGTGTAATTTGGGAGTAAAGTGATATGGTTGGGGTTGAATCTAAACTAAATGATGGGTTGTATCTAAATGAGATTATGGGTTAGGAGAGAAAGGAACTATGGTGGTGTAAGCCAGGGGAAGGATGGGCCACATAGGTCCAATTAGGGTTTTAGGAGAAAACCCAAGAGGATGATAGTGAGTAGATTTGGACATCATAAGGTGGTGGGCCTTAACCCACTCACTTAGGAGTTGGATATCTGTTGTGAGTAAGTGGAAGAAGGAAAGGATGACGGGGTATGTTAGGAGGTACAGAAGTCTCAAGATATGTGTGACATGCATGTCAAGGGTGAAAGATTTATCGAATAAGACACAAATAAGATACTAACCATTTAAAGAGGAATATTGTTGAGCCAGGCCTAAACCGATCCACCGACAAAATAGTGGCCAGGTGCCAGGGTACCCTGGAGACCGATCCACCGGTATATAATAGTGGTCAGGAGCATTTTGCCTTGTACATTTTTGATCCACCAGCTATAATAGTGGTGGATCTCGAGCTCAATAAACCAAACCCTAAGTTATAATAAGTCATAGGAAAGACACAAAGTAATTATAGTGGAACACCATGAGAGTTGGGGCTAGACCGATCGACCGACATAATAGTAGTTAGGAGCACTTTGCCCTAGAGACCGATCCACTGACAATAATAATGGTCAGGAGCGTTCTGCCCTGTACGTTTCTGATCCACCGGCTATAATAGTGAGGTTCCCGCACTCTCATGGATTGAAAACGGGCATGGTGTGAAATAAGCCTTGATTAGAGATCTAAAGAATAAGTTTATCCAAACTATAGCTTGGCCTTATTAATTGTGTTGTTGTATGTTGTTTGTATGATCGTGTTTATGTTATATGCCTTCTATGTTTGGCCTTAGATGCATGGTTACCTTACTTAATACGTAATGTACTGACCACCCATTTCATGGGTACTACTCATTCCCATGAGCAAATGGCCCACCTGAGTTTGTGTAGGTAGGAGATGATATCTTCGATGCCTACGATACTTACGAAGCATAGGGTGGGGCTGAGAGTTGAGCCTAAAATTAGCCTAGGGACCGAGAGTGACTTGGATGGATTCTCTTTTAATTTATCTTGTATCATTTTCCTTCAGTGTTGTTTTGTCATACTGTACCTTTTGACTCTTTGGGAACTTTAATTATGTACTCCTTTGAATTGTAACCCTTTTACACTTACTGTGATTTATGTATTGTGAAATATTTAGTTATTCTATGAATTCTTGTTTTTGACTCATATTTGACAATAATCTTCTTTAGCCTTATGATTAGTACAAGATTGGCTGAGGGCCAGGCTTGTACTGATTACGGTAGTAATATCCCCAAAATTTACTGTTTTGTTTTCCTTGCTCCGCTGTAACCTTTGATAAAATAAAATTTTTCAGTAGTGAATTTTGGAGGTTGGTATTAGAGTGTTGGTCCTTGTAATCACGCCTATTTTTCAAAGTAAAGTTTGATTTATAAAGTTTTTACTGAATTTTGAAGTATTTTCATACTCTAACAAAACCTTCATGTTTTAATGATTATGAGTCCGGGCGACAGCGAGGAACGAAAGGGTAGATTAGGGATTTTCTGAAAAAGGGAAATAGTGTGAAATGAATGCTTTGAACCAAAAGGTTCGCCCCTAATGTTCCTTTTCTTGTGCAGCTGGTGCACTGTCGTATGTACAACAAATTTAACAAATAAATCCTAATCCCCAAATACGTAGTATATGGCAAGAAGGAGTCGAACCCACAAGGAATGACGTTTTAATCACTAATTTTGCTATTGATGTTATAAACCCATTGGTACAATTTCATTGATTCCTAACTAAATTCAATTATACTAAAGCTTTAACCACGACTTTACAATTAGGGGAGGATTGAATTGATGATGGAATTAAAAAATCATACATTCACATAAAAGAATGATTCTAAATAGTTTAATGTTGACTTAAGAAATTCAGAATAATAATTTCTATACTTCCTCTCGACCTTAATAAATTGAATATGCTCTCAATTTATTTTTGCATCCAATTAATAACCTAGGTTACGAACACTAGATTCAATTAATAGTAGCATTATGAACGGGAAGTAGCCAACTACAATCATAATCACAAAAGCTCGGATCATGCAATTGTACGAATTAATGGTCTTTTTGCTACTACAGACAAATTAATTAACAATTACGGATTAATTTCATTGTCTTAGCAAAGATTAAATTCTAAACCAAATAGGTGATCAATCTAATCAGTTCAAGAATCTTAATCTATGATATGGAATCATTCAATTCAGACCATTAATTCAATTAAACATCATGTAGAATCAAACATTGAAATTATGAAATGATAATTAAGTTATGATTCCATCTTCAATTCATCCTACCCTGTTCTACTTACTCAAATTTCTTCATATTCACAATTCATACATTTATACAGAAATATTAAAAATTAATGACAATAACACATTCACAAATTCTATTATTTCAACAATTAGATAACAACGAAAGGATCACAAGTAAAATTGCATAAAAATCACTTAAATTCTGCAAAATAGAAATACAGAAATTAACAAAGGAATAGAGAAACTTATCAATTGAAGTGCAGAATGTCAAATCATCAATAGAATTCAAGAAGATCAAAAATTGGAATTGTGCATTACATGTATATTCTAAAGGAATAAAGGGAGAAAAATACATTCGATCCCCTCTTTCGATATCCCGAACTCTGTTTTATATCCCATTTTTATCAGAAACAAGTTGCGTGGCAGTTATACATTTTTAACTGAAAACACGGTCCGTGTTTATGAAACACGGGACCCCCGTGTTTTCTTCCAACCGTTCTGCTGACAAAGTTTTACCGACCGCCATTCAGGACTAATAACACGGTCCGTGTTATGGAAACACGGGACCCCCGTGTTTTCTTCTCTTGCACTCAATTCCTTTGAAAGTTTGAGCTTCACTTCTCTTGATATATTTGTTCCTTTTCCAACTTTGCTCTCCTTGATTCGGCATTTCTTGATGTGTTTTCTACTTGATTTCTTCTTCTCATTGATTTCTCCTTGAATTTCTTCAATTCTTTTCTTTCCTGTAAAACTTATTCAAAGGAGGAAAACTCGACGAAAAGATTAAATCTAGTAGAAATTATGAGGGATAAATGATATTTTTAAATATGAAAATAATCAATAAATCTCATCTATCAAATACCCCCATACTTGAATTATTGCTTGTCCTCAAGCAATATCATAACATGCAATGAATACATCAAGAAATGTAAGAGAAACAGATCATGGAATACACAATTTATTAGATTGGAATTATTCATGTACGAAGTTCAACTCGGACTGGGACTGAAAAAACTACTTGTAAATCATGAAATATCATTGATAGAAATATTTTTGGATCACATCTTATATCACCTTAAAAACAGTCTTATCAAATGCTCAAACGGTTTAAGAACGAAAATTATAATAATTAGTATCTCATCATGCAAATTAGATCAAGACTAATGAAATTCAATTTGGTAAATTCTTACTTTCGGAATGTGGGAACGCTCACTCTTTAGTGTATAGGGTATGATGTGTTTACTCTCAAATCTTCTCCAAATGATAATGATCGCCCATATGTTTGCCATTATTCTCAATTCGCCACCACTGAAAAGAACTAAAGTATATAAGAATCAAAAGGTCTTAAATTTGGTTGTAATGGGGCTAGGGTTCTAAGGTGGGATGGAATTTTGGTATTGTAGCTAGACTCTACCAACTAGAGGAGCAAATTTTTTTTTTTTTTTTTTAATTCTTGAAACCCTTCCATTCAACCAAACAACATCAAAAGACATGAAATTTTATTCCCTGTTTCTTCTTCTTCTTTTTTTTTTTTTTTTTTTTTTGAATAGAAAAATGCTTAGCTACTTCCTCCATTTTTTTTTTATGATCACACCCCCATACTTAGATTTCACCTTATTAACAAAACAAAAGTTATCCTTGAAAATATTTTTGCTCCACTAGTCGTAGAATAAGGAAAGGAAAAACATATGGAGATTAGTTGTTAATAAAGTTTAAATCAATAAAAACATGTCAATAGGCTCAAAGGGGTATGCAATGGATAACAATTTTTCAAGGTAGGTTATTTGGCCTTGTAGCTAACAAAGAAAGAAGAGTGCCTTTATCATTTTCAAATATTCTAAAGTTCTATGCAGTCTTGAAGAGACTAATGGCAAATTCTAGTTTCACATATCATTGGAGAATCCACACAAAAGAGAAATATAATTTGGATAAGCAATGTATCCAAAAATTAGGCCCAAACGCTCACCATGTTATAATCACCAATTTGAATTTCATTGTATCTCATTCTTAGTCAATGCATGATTTGATCTCTAATCATTCTAACTTTCTTTCCTTCACTATTATCACATCTTCAATTTCTATCTTTAAGGTGTCAAAAGATGTTGATCAAAACATACAATAAGTATATAAAATTATCCGTTTTGAAAATAATTCAGTCCCATACTTTGTTTTACTTCGTATATGGATTACTCAAATCTAATACTTAATTAACTAACTACCACATAACAAACATAAATAACAGTTACTAACTATTTCAACGAAAAAGTAATCACAAGCCTACAATACGAATGCACCAATGCACCCCCCTTACTTAATGTGTTCATTGTCCCCAATGAACAAAGCAAGAGAGAAAAAGGAATGAAGATTCGAATTCAAGAGTGAGGTGGAGGAGGATCTCGGCTCCCGAGATGGAAATCATAGAGAGTCTTCATCATCTCCATCATTTGATTTTGGTTAGCGCGAATGGAATCCAATTGGGAATACACCTGATTTTGAAATTGGAGATGCCATTCGGGAACAAAAGTGGAGGAGGAAGAAGAGCTGGCTTGGGATCGTGGTGGTGGTGGTGGATGAGCACCATGAGGTAGGATAGGATGTTCAATTGCTAATGGGGTAGGGTTATCTTCATCTTCATTTGGTTGCCAATTCAAAGGATTTAAAGGATCAGTTTTGGAAGGGTTAGGAAGAGGAAAGAAAACACGCCCCTGATAAGAAAGGTACCACGCATTATTCCTACGCTCAATAAGATGCGTAAGGCGACAATGTTCTATATCAATGCGGGTACTCATGGGTTCAATAGGCATATCCTCTGGAAGGGGTATGTCCAAACTCAAACAGATGGTGGTGATTAAACCCCCGATAACAATGTCCCCTTGTTTGGAATTACTGACCCTTTGAAATTGTTTGGCAATAAAATAGGTAGTATCAACAGAATAATGTTCAAGCATGGAGTAGAGAAAGAAAAGTTCAATTGAACGAACGACTCCAGTACTATCGCCTCTCCCAAATATGGTAGTAGCCAAAAGCCTCTGAATGTATCGGAAAACTAGGTTAAAAATCCTAGAGGATTTGGCTTCAGAAATGCGGAATGTATCGGGAGTAGGCATATTCGTTGTATCACCTATTTTTGCGAAAAAACGGTTGGCATAAAACAAGGGTAACATGAATCTAACTCCCTGTGAAGGTAACATGAAAATGTGGGCAAGTTCATGCAGCGCTAATTGTCTATCCTCATTTAAAAGACGAAAAGAAATATACCCTTGATTATTCTTTGTATCACCAATATCACCAATTTCAGCACACAATTCAAAGGTACTTAAAAATTCTAAAGTCAAACGTCTATAGGTGTGATTAGTACAATATACAAAATGTTGCAAACCTATAGTTTCGAGCATACGCATGACTTGATTATGAATGCCCAATGTGTGCAAACATCCATCATCTAGATATCTAGTACCAGTGATACGCCTCTGAGATAGGTAATCGTACCTTTCTTGTTGCTCGGGGGAGGTAAAAATGATACCTAAATCGTTTGGACGATTACGACGGTGTCTTGCTTGCGTTGGTGATGATTGGGATCTCGAGGATTGACCTTCAGCACGTTGTTTCTTTTTCGGTGCCATCTACACAAAGATGACCACATTTTAGTTAAAATTCAGTGGTGACAGCATGAAATTTTCAGCATATACATAAAAATCAAACGAAATTGACAATGACAATTTTATGACAAAGCTGCACTGAAAGCATACATATGCTGTCATTATGTCAAACACCCGATTTCTAAACCCAGTAATTCGGGAAAACAACATATGTAAGAAAACATTGAAATTGGATGAACATTGCTGTCATAAGAGAAAAATACTTACCTTAAATCGTGAAAATGGTGAGAACAAAGTAGAAATCGGAAGGATGATATGTAGATATCAAATCCCACGAAAACCCTAAGTCAAATTGCAAAAAAAAATAGATGAAACAATGGACGGGGGATGTTAGGGTTTTGAGACGAACGACGATGCTCTGTTTATGAATGACAGAGATAAAGTGACAGGGGAAAGAAAATTAAAGGTGGGAAGAGAAGTTGAGATGAAAATGGAGTGGGATTTTGTATGAATTGAAGATTTGAGTGAGAAAAAATGGAGAAATCGAAGGAGAGGAGTGCTGCGAAATTGGGAGAGAAACGAAGAGAGGGTCGTGTTATTTTCAGATCTGAAAACACCGGGGGGGGAAAGGGTTCTGGAGGAAAATACGGACCGTATTTCCTAAATACGGTACCCCCGTGTAATATTTTTGGCTCTCTGGAATTTTGAACAGTTTTGCAGAGAAAGAAACACGGACCGTGTAACTAAATAAGGTACCCCCGTGTTAATTTTTAAGGTCTCTGGAATTCTGAAATTTTCTGCAGAAGAAGAAACACGGGCCGTGTTAACAAATACGGACCCCCCGTGTTAAATTTTGAGCTCTCTGGAATTCTGAAATTTTCTGCAGAAGGAGAAACACGGGCCGTGTTAACAAATACGGACCCCCCGTGTTAAATTTTGAGCTCTCTGGAATTCTGAAATTCTCTGCAGAAGAAGAAACACGGGCCGTGTTTAAAAATACGACCCCCCCGTGTTTTTTTTTTTTTTTTTTTTAAAACAAAGGAATAAACTACCAATGTTTTGCCACACAGATAACAATATGTACATCAAAGTCATACCAAATATGTAAAAAGAAAAATATGAAATAAAGAAAACTTATATACAACACTTGGGTGTCCCAAGTGACAAAATGCAAGTCTTTCAGCTCTCATAATTGGGAGTGGTAAGATCAACCACTTCCAAATTGTGCACTTGATGTCCTTCGTAGTAAGGTTTTAGGCGATGTCCATTGACTTTCCATATTTTTCCTGTTTTCTCACTTTTAATTTCAACTGCACCATGAGAAAACACATTAGTCACAACAAATGGGCCGATCCATCTCGACCTCAATTTTCCTGGAAATAACTTCAATCGAGAATGATACAATAAAACTTTTTGACCAATATCAAAATTCTTTCTAAGAATGAACTTATCATGAACTGCTTTAGTTCTATCTTTATATCTCAATGCAGTTTCAAAAGCCTCATTTCTTATTTCTTCCAATTCTTGTAATTGGAGTCTCCTATGTTTTCCAATTTCAGTTGACTCCATGTTACATTTCTTGACGGCCCAAAAAGCTTTATGTTCTAACTCAACTGGTAGATGACAAGGCTTACCGTATACCAAACGATATGGAGACATACCAATTGGAGTTTTGAAAGCTGTACGATAGGCCCAGAGTGCATCATTAAGATGTAAACTCCAATCCTTTCTTGTTGGTTTCACCATTTTTTCCAAGATTGATTTGATTTCCCGGTTAGATACCTCGGCCTGACCATTGGTTTGTGGATGATATGCTGTAGATATTCGATGTGTCACATGATATTTCTTTAATAGAGCTTCTACGGTTCTGTTGCAGAAGTGTGAACCTTTATCATTGATGATGGCCCTTGGTATGCCAAACCTTGCAAAAATGTTAGTTTGAAGAAAATCTGCAACAACCTTTGCATCATCAGTACGGGTGGCCTTAGCCTCCACCCATTTTGACACATAATCAATAGCAACAAGAATGTATTTAAACCCGAAAGAAGATGGAAAGGGGCCCATAAAATCCATACCCCAAACATCAAAGATTTCGCATGCTATGATAGGAGTTTGTGGCATTTCATTCCTAGGACCTAATCCCCCAGTCTTTTGACAGTTTTCACACGTTTTACAAAATTCATGAGAGTCTCTAAACAATGTAGGCCAAAAGAATCCACTCTCTAGAACTTTATAAACTGTTCGTTTGGAACCAAAATGTCCCCCGCAAGCGTAGCTGTGACAAAAATGTAAAATTGACAAGACCTCACTATCAGGAATACATCTTCTAATGATTTGGTCGGCACATTGTTTCCACAAGTATGGATCGTCCCATACAAAATATTTTGCCTGACTTTTCATTTTATCTTTCTGTGCTTTTGTAAAGTGAGAGGGAAATACCTTAGCTACGAGAAAATTGACCATGTCAGCATACCATGGTATCTCATTCCCAATGACATGAAGTTGCTCATCCGGAAATGCTTCATTGATAGGTGCTTCAACTTCAACTTGTTTGATTAACCGACTAAGATGATCTGCTACTCCGTTTTCGGTTCCTTTCTTATCTTTAATGCGAATATTGAATTCTTGAAGTAGAAGAATCCATCTAATCAGTCGTGGTTTTGCCTCTTTCTTTGCTAACAAATATTTCAACGCTGCATGATCAGAGTAAACAATTATTTCAGTTCCTAACAGATAAGAACGAAATTTATCCAAAGCAAAGACAATAGCAAGAAGCTCCTTTTCGGTAGTTGTGTAGTTAAGTTGAGCTTCATTCAAGGTGCGTGAGGCATAATATATCACGTGTGGCTCTTTCCCGATCCGTTGACCTAACACCGCACCAACAGCAAAATTAGATGCATCACACATCAATTCAAATGGGAAATTCCAATCAGGTGGTTGAAGAATGGGTGCACTTATCAATTTTTCCTTTAAATAGTCAAATGATTTTTGGCATGCATCATCAAAATGAAATTCATTTTCTTTTTGAAGAAGCTTGCATAATGGTTGGGCTATTTTAGAAAAATCCTTGATAAATCGGCGGTAAAACCCGGCATGCCCTAAAAATGATCGCACATCTTTGACAGTTGATGGATAAGGTAATGAAGAAATAAGATCAATTTTTGCTTTATCTACTTCAATCCCTTTGGATGAAATGACGTGTCCCAAAACTATTCCTTGTTGGACCATAAAATGGCATTTTTCAGAATTTAGCACAAGATTTGTTTCCAAACACCTTTTCAAGATAAGGGTCAAATTACCTAGGCATTCTTCAAAAGTATCTCCATGGATACTAAAATCATCCATGAATACCTCGATAATTTTCTCCAGATATTCAGAGAATATACTTACCATACACCTTTGAAATGTAGCTGGAGCATTACATAATCCAAACGGCATGCGTCGATATGCAAACGTACCGTAGGGACATGTAAATGTGGTTTTCTCTTGATCTTCTGGAGCTATGGGAACCTGCACATATCCCGAATAACCATCAAGAAAACAATAATAAGCATGACCCACTAGCCGTTCTAACATTTGATCCATAAATGGTAAAGGAAAATGATCTTTCCTAGTCATGGAGTTCAGTTTTCTATAGTCAACACATACCCTCCAACCATTTTGAACTCTAGTAGGAACCATTTCTCCTTTATCATTCTCCACTACTGTTATGCCTGTTTTCTTTGGGACGACCTGAAGCGGACTTACCCAACTACTATCAGAAATTGGATAAATGACTCCCACACTTAGCAATTTAAGAACCTCTTTCTTCACAACCTCCATCATTATCGGATTCAACCTACGTTGTACTTGTCTACAAGGCTTCACATCTTCTTCCATTAAAATCCGATGCATACAAACCGAAGGACTAATACCCTTAATATCAGCAACTGTCCACCCCAAAGCTGATTTGTATTTCTTCAATACGTTAACCAGTTTTTCTTCCTGATGAGATGTTAGTTCACTAGATATGATAACCGGAAGGGTATTCTTATCTCCTAAGAATGCATATTTGAGATGGTCAGGTAAAGGTTTCAATTCCACTTCAGGGGGTTGTTCTATGGAAGGTACAGGCCTGTCCACTGTCAATGGCAAATCCACAAATTTTCCAATTCTGCTCGGAAATGTTTCCAAAGCATCCACTACCTCCTTGATTTCTTCATCAACGTCATACAATTTACTTAATTCTTCCAATTTTTCAGTCGCTATTCCTTGTGTCAAAGTTAGTTCTAAAGGATCAGCTGATGATAATTGGTACACTATTTCAGTTAAATTTTCAATGACATCAATCATAGATACCTCTTCACCATCTGCAGGAAATTTCATGGAATCATATATGTTAAACTTAATAATTTCACCATCAAATTCCATGGTTAACACTCCATCGTGGACATCAATTTTTGTTTTTGAAGTTTTTAGGAATGGTCTCCCTAACAATATAGGTGATGGATTAGTCAAGCCATTATCTTGCATATCTAACACATAGAAATCCGCAGGAAAAACTAATTCATTAACCTGAACTAAGACATCTTCAATAACCCCTTCAGGATATGTGTTAGATCTATCAGCCAATTGGATAATAACACGAGTTTCCTTTAAAGGACCTAGACTTAGGGTGTTAAAGATAGATAAAGGCATGACATTTATTGAAGCACCTAAGTCGAGCATGCATTTTTCGTACCTCGTGTTTCCAATTTTGCAAGGTATAGTGAAAATACCTGGATCTTTGCACTTTGGTGGAAGCTTTCTTTGCAACATTGCTGATACATTTTCTCCCACACTTACCTTTTCATTCTCATTAAGTTTCCTTTTATTTGTACACAAGTTCTTGAGGAATTTCGCATACCTGGGTACTTGTTTGATCGCATCAATGAGAGGAAGGTTGACTTCTACCTTCTTGAATATGTCAAATATCTCCTTATCATGATTTTCCTTCTTGTTTTTGGCCAACCTGCTAGGAAAAGGAGCAGGAATTTTTATAGGAGAATGTGACTTAGTCTTCACCGTTTGTGTTGAATCTTCCTTAATTTCTTCTTCAACCTTTGTTTCATCTGTGTCCTTGTTTGTGTTTTCTTCTTCATCCATTTTTCTTGGATCAGATAGTTGTTTTCCACTGCGAGTTGTGATAGCACTAGCATTTTCCTTGGGATTTCGTTCAGTCTGGCTAGGAAATTTTGAAGAACCTTGTGCTTGCATTTTTCCAAGGGAATCTGCTAGTTGACTCACTTGATTTTCCAAATTCTTAATACCGTTTCTAGTCTCTTGTTGGAATTGTAAGGTATTGGTAGCTAAAGATTTTACCAAATCTTCCAAGGGCATACCACTCGATTGTTGTGAAACTTGTGGTGGAGGCATCGGTTGAAATGGTGGTCTTTGCTGATTTGGTGGAATTTGGAAAAATCCGGGAGGTGGATTTGCTCCTTGCTGATTTTGATACATCTGTGGTCGGAAATATGAGTTACCACTTTGTTGAGTGTTTCCATACCTTAGATTTGGGTGATCCTTCCATCCAGGATTATATGTTGGAGCAAATGGATCATTCCTTTTTGGAAATGGTTGTCCTCCAATGGCGTTTACTTGTTGTTCTTCCTGCAAAGTAGGACACATATCAGTTGGATGACCTGTAAAAGAACAAATTCCACATACCTTGGCAGGAATCTTTTCTCCTACAACTCTTTCCACAAGAGCTGTCAAATTTGATACTTGCGTTTTTAATTCAGCAATATTGGTTTCTTTCACCTGTTGAGACATAGAAGTATTACCCCTATTACAATATTGTGAGTTAGATGCCATATTCGCAATTAACCTTTTTGCTTCGATGGGTGTTTTATCAACTAAAGTACCACCACTAGCAGCATCTATCATATTGCGATCCATAGGAGATAAACCTTCGTAAAAATATTGTATTAATAATTGTTCACTAATTTGATGATTAGGACAACTACCACACAATTTCTTGAAACGTTCCCAATATTCGTGTAAAGATTCTCCTCCATCTTGCCTAATACCACATATTTCCTTTCTTATATTAGTTGCTCTTGATGAAGGAAAATATTTTTCAAGGAAAACCTTTTGCATATCAGTCCAAGTGTTTACTGAGCCCGCTGGTAGATCATATAACCATTCCTTAGCAGCATCAGCCAAAGCAAAAGGAAAAGCTTTGAGTTTAAGTTTTTCTACACTTACTCCATTCGGTTTCATACCAGAACAAGCTATATGGAATTCCTTGAGAAATTTATTTGGGTCGGTGAAACAGCTTGAACCCATGGAATTATTGTCTTTAAAACCTGTAAAAACAGGTAAGGCTCGTATTAATCCAGGTTTGATTTCACAAGTATCATTATCAGCAGGATAATTAATGCATAAAAGATTAGGGTTGAAGATAGGAGCAGCTAGCTCCTTGAGAGTTCGCTCTGCCATCGGTGGATTAATGTAGTAAGGTGTACTACACAAATCCTCTATGTCGTCTTCTTCCACGTTTGTGGAACTTTCTTCAAAAGGTGATGGAATCTGATTAGCTTGTTCCAACTTCCTTCTTGTCCTAGTTGCAATTGGAGAAGATGAGTTTGGATCTATGGCTGGAATAATTTGTCCTTGATGCTCGATCGCAAATGATCTCAATTGTGAATGCCTGAAGATGGCACACAATCAAAGATTAGATGAGGTCACGTGAAGAATTTATCAAAAACTAAAATAAGAAACCACAACAAAAACAAAACTAGAGATTATAATTGCCAATTCCCCGGCAACGGCGCCAAAAATTTGGTGCACTGTCGTATGTACAACAAATTTAACAAATAAATCCTAATCCCCAAATACGTAGTATATGGCAAGAAGGAGTCGAACCCACAAGGAATGACGTTTTAATCACTAATTTTGCTATTGATGTTATAAACCCATTGGTACAATTTCATTGATTCCTAACTAAATTCAATTATACTAAAGCTTTAACCACGACTTTACAATTAGGGGAGGATTGAATTGATGATGGAATTAAAAAATCATACATTCACATAAAAGAATGATTCTAAATAGTTTAATGTTGACTTAAGAAATTCAGAATAATAATTTCTATACTTCCTCTCGACCTTAATAAATTGAATATGCTCTCAATTTATTTTTGCATCCAATTAATAACCTAGGTTACGAACACTAGATTCAATTAATAGTAGCATTATGAACGGGAAGTAGCCAACTACAATCATAATCACAAAAGCTCGGATCATGCAATTGTACGAATTAATGGTCTTTTTGCTACTACAGACAAATTAATTAACAATTACGGATTAATTTCATTGTCTTAGCAAAGATTAAATTCTAAACCAAATAGGTGATCAATCTAATCAGTTCAAGAATCTTAATCTATGATATGGAATCATTCAATTCAGACCATTAATTCAATTAAACATCATGTAGAATCAAACATTGAAATTATGAAATGATAATTAAGTTATGATTCCATCTTCAATTCATCCTACCCTGTTCTACTTACTCAAATTTCTTCATATTCACAATTCATACATTTATACAGAAATATTAAAAATTAATGACAATAACACATTCACAAATTCTATTATTTCAACAATTAGATAACAACGAAAGGATCACAAGTAAAATTGCATAAAAATCACTTAAATTCTGCAAAATAGAAATACAGAAATTAACAAAGGAATAGAGAAACTTATCAATTGAAGTGCAGAATGTCAAATCATCAATAGAATTCAAGAAGATCAAAGATTGGAATTGTGCATTACATGTATATTCTAAAGGAATAAAGGGAGAAAAATACATTCGATCCCCTCTTTCGATATCCTGAACTCTGTTTTATATCCCATTTTTATCAGAAACAAGTTGCGTGGCAGTTATACATTTTTAACTGAAAACACGGTCCGTGTTTATGAAACACGGGACCCCCGTGTTTTCTTCCAACCGTTCTGCTGACAAAGTTTTACCGACCGCCATTCGGGACTAATAACACGGTCCGTGTTATGGAAACACGGGACCCCCGTGTTTTCTTCTCTTGCACTCAATTCCTTTGAAAGTTTGAGCTTCACTTCTCTTGATATATTTGTTCCTTTTCCAACTTTGCTCTCCTTGATTCGGCATTTCTTGATGTGTTTTCTACTTGATTTCTTCTTCTCATTGATTTCTCCTTGAATTTCTTCAATTCTTTTCTTTCCTGTAAAACTTATTCAAAGGAGGAAAACTCGACGAAAAGATTAAATCTAGTAGAGAATTATGAGGGATAAATGATATTTTTAAATATGAAAATAATCAATAAATCTCATCTATCAGCAGCTTCCACTAATGATGAACACTCGAGTAGGGCGCCTAGAGGAGGCCTTTGAAGCCTTCATGGAATTTGTCCAACGCCAGCCCTTGGTGCCGACCTTGCACCCCCACCACTCTGAGGACGCTGGTGAGGATTGGCTCCGGAGGGTCACCGGGCATCAGCCTTCGACATACTTTAGCGAGGTGGACCCTGTGATCCTCAAAGGGTAGATCTGAGACATGGATCACACTTTCGAAGTAGTGGACTGTCGTCCAGCCCAGCAGCTCAACATAGCGACATTTTTCCTAAGAGGAGTGGCAGACGCCTGGCGGGTAGAGCACCATATCCGAGTCAGTCCTCCAATAACATGGAAGGCATTCAAGATTGTCCTCTGCTCCAGATTCTACCTCGAGAGCCTCAAGAGGGACAATCTTTAGGAGTTTATGCAGATCTCCCAAGGGTCAATGATAGTTCATCAATATCATGCCCACTTCACCGAGCTGCTCCATTTTGCCTTAAGGATCGCCGCCAATGAGTCCACGGTGGTGTTCCAATTCGAGCAAGGGTTGAACTTCAGCATTTGTAGGATGATGGGTGCAGTGCCTGTAACACCCCCAAAATTCACTACTGAAAAATTTCTTTTAATGAAAAGCTTTAATGGAAGTGAAATAACAAAACTCTGAATTTTGGGGATGTTACCGCCACACTTAATACCAGACCGTTCACTCCTATCGTTCCAATACCAAGTGCTAAGGCTGAGAAGGATTATCTTCAAACTTAAGTCAATACTTAAAACAAGAATTCATAAAAGAACTAAAAAGTTCATAACATGGAAATCATAATACATGTAAAAAGTTTACAATCCAAAGGAGTATATAATTAAAGTTCCCAAAGGAACTGAAGTACGGTACGATAAAATAGGGCTTAAAGAAGATGATAAAAAGTAAAATTAATGAAAGATAGAATCTAGCCATATCACTCTCGCTCCCTAGGTCAAGTCCAGGTTCAACTCTCAGTCCCGCCCGATGCCTCATAAGTGTCGTAAGCATCGATTATAGTCTATCCTACCTACATAAACTCAGGTGGGCCCTCTGCTCGTGGGAATGAGCAGCACCCATGAAACGGGTGGTCAGTATGCTACATACTGAGTAAGGTAACTATATGGGTAAAATCAGTAAGAAGCACACAATTAAGGCCATGCAAGAGAATAAACACATAAGGTGTAAAAGACAATAATTTAGATTTATAAGATTAGGACAAACTTATATTAATGATTTATCTTAAATCTCTTTTATGTTAATTCCATCGGAGTACGGGAACCCCACTATTATAGTCAGTGGAACGAAAACACTTCACAGTGTAGAACACATCTGACCACTATTATAGCCAGTGGACCAGAATCTTTCAGTAGGGCAACACGAACCTGACCACTATTATTGCTGGTGGACTGGAAAGTATATATATATAACCTCACTGGCCCCGACTCGCATGATGTTCCACTATAAATAATTAGTATCTTTCCATGCCTTATACTTCTGGTTCACACATTTCTCATATTAATTCCACGTGAGTACTGGAACCCCACTATTATAGTCGGTGGACTGGAAACACTCTGCGGGGCAGAACACACCTTACCACTATTATTACTGGTGGACCAGAAAATATATATCCTCACTAGCCCCGAATCACGAGGTATTCCACTATAAGTAAATAATGTATTTCCATGTCTTATTACCATATAAGGTTTGGTTTATCGAGCCCGAAATCCCTCACTGTTATAACCAGTGGACCGAAAACACTCAGTAGGGTAAAACACTCTTGACCACTATTATAGCCGGTGGACTGGAGAATATATATATAACCTGACTGGGCTTTGGCTCGATAATATTTCACTTTAAGTGCTTAGTGTTTTATTGTATCTTATTCCACACACAACCCCGATTAGACATGCACAACCCACTCGACTTCCCGACAATCCTGTCCCATATCTTGGGACTTTTACTTCTTCTGGTACATCCAAATATCTACTTACCTCTACTTGTGGGTGTTTAGTAAGGACGAAGCTATGGCCTTGTGTAATGTGTGATATAACATGTGGGTGAATGTTGAGTATGCCATGTTGATGCGTATCATGCATGTGTTATGAATAACTTGTTTTGATGTAGCGCAACATGGATCATGAGGTATGTTGTGTGTGCTTTATATTATACGTGTATGCCATGTTCCATGTTTATCGTTGATGTTGATGATGTGACTTGTTATAGCCCTCTAGGACATGCATGCTAGGGTTTTGGGTAGCATGAAATGATAATAAAAGAATAACGGGAAAGTGGACATTTGGGAAGTTTGCATGGGAGAACTAGATCTTGCATGGGCATGATCCTTACGTGGGAAAAGCTGAATGGGGTTGAGAGTGAGAATTCACTTAGATAAAGGATGAGTATGGGTTTTCTAAAGGAGAGGGGAGACTTTGGGGTGAAAGAGGGAGGTTACTTGTTGAAGAAGTAAGGTGCTAGGGTTTGGTGCAGCCAACTAGGGTTGGCGTGGTCGATTAGGGTTTGAGTGGCCAACCAGGGTTTGGTTAGTCACATGTGAACTTGGGAGATAAAGAGATACACTTGGGGAATTTTCTAATAAAGAATGAGGTGCGAGATAGAGAATAACGTAGCGTTTGGTAAGTAAGAAAGAGTTGGGCCACATAGGTCCGATTAGGGTATCCGAGGGGGAACCCTAGAGGGATGAGAACATGCGGAGGCGACATCATATGTGTTGGGATGGCCTATATCCTTGGGGTTTGTGTCTTACTATATGCTACTTTACCTAAGTCTACGGGGGGATGGATGTCGCGTGTGAGAAGAGGTACGGGTCTCAAAATATGGGACGAACCCTTGGAGGGGAAAGTAGTAGAGTATTAGCCGCATGCATGTCAAGGGTGATGTGTGAATTAATAAGACACCGATAAGACATTAATCATGTAAAGCGAAAGATGTCGAGCCGATCCTGTGATCCGGTCCACCGGCTATAATAGTGGATCAGAGGCGTTTTGCCCTGTGCGTTTATTTCCGGTCCACCGGCTATAATAGTGGATCAGAGGCGTTATGTCCTGTGCGAAATCTTCCGGTCCACCGGCTATAATAGTGGGGGATCTCGTGCTCGACAAACCAAACGTATAAGTTAATCCATGGGAAAGATACTAAGTACTTAAAGCGAAACACCATGTGAGTCGGGGCTGTGATCCGGTCCACCGGCTATAATAGTGGATCAGAGGCGTTTTGCCCTGTGCGTTTATTTTCCGGTCCACCGGCTATAATAGTGGATCATAGTCATTCTGCCCTGTGCGATATCTTCCGGTCCACCGGCTATAATAGTGGGGCTCCCGCACTCACATGGGTTATTGAAGAAATGTGTGGAATGGACTTATTATTATTTATGAGAATAAAAGGACAAAGCACCGAGGAAACATTCACCACTTTCTTGCATGTTATTGTATGTTGTCTATGTGCTGAACTGGTAATATATGTCCTATGTGCTGGCCTTAGCTCGTCTGTCACCTTACTCAGTACGAAGCGTACTGATCACCCGTTTCATGGGTGCTGCTCATTCCCACGAGCAGAGAGCCCTTCTGACCTTGTGCAGGTAGGAGATCTCGTATTCGATGCCTACGACACCTACGAGGCATCGGGTGGGGCCGAGTGTTGAGCCCATCCTGATTGGGGCCGAGAGCGAGTTGGCCGGACTCTTTTACAATCCTCTCTTTCATCTATCTTAGTTTTCGTATTATATTATGTTGTTTTCATATTTTGGAAGTGGAACTTTTAAGTTGTAATCCTAAACAATACTCTATCTGTGGTCGACTCTTGTTTCTTGAATGATGTATGATGGCTATGGACTTATGTTTTTGATGGTTCTTATTAATGATGTTTTTGATTTAGCCTTAGCACTTAGTACCGGAACGGTAGGAATAGACTGGTCTGGTACTAAGTGTGGCGGTAATACCCCCAAGTTTACGGTTTTAATTCTTTTGCTTTCGCTAAACCTGTTGATTTAAACGAAATTTTTCAGTAGTAAATTTGGGGGTGTTACACCTTTCTCACTCTTTCCTCATTACCCCGAATACTCAACGCTGAGGCCCACTTCCCATATTTCTAAATTAGCTTAATATAACTCTCTAGGGTTTTCTTCCGGGAAAACCCTAATTTAGCCTATATGGCCCAACCTGCATCTATCTCATATAACTCATACTTCTCCAATTTATCACCTTGCTTGATTCATCCCCAAGCACTACATTTTACTCCCCATATAATACATGTGGCTACAAAACCCTAGTTGGCCATCCCAAAACTCTAGCACCTCTCTTTCCCAATACGATGTTATTCATTCATCACTCTTACTTACCAACACCTCTTCCACATGACACATATCCAACACAACCCATGATCCCAAGACTTCCTTCCATCTTTTTCCCACTCACTATGAACCCCAAACTCTTTGTTATTACCCAAGCCATCACTTCTCTCAACCCACACTTGATATTACAACCTTCCTATCCAACTCCCATACATGATCACCAAAAACCCTAATTAGATCCCCGAAAACCTCAGTACTTCTCCTTTCTTTTATGCCACCCACTCAACACCCAAATACGCTCTTCTCGCTTGACTCACTTTTCCTCCATATGACACCCCTTCCATCCTTTATCCTCATTCTAACCATTTCCATAAATTTTTCCTCCCTTACGCATTTCTCTTACTTAGGATTTCCTCCCAAAACCCTAGTCAAATCTCCCATGCATCCTTACATCAACCCACATACTATTTTTCACATATGGACTCCAATCACCCTAAAAATTCTTCCCTTACCTTACTCGATCCTCAAATTAACTTTTCCCACATAAAAGTCATCCCCATGCAAAGGCTAACCATCCCATGCAAACCCTAGACTTCCCATGCATATTTGGTCCATTCCCTTAATTTCATTCCTATTATTCCTTGCATTATCCAGCCATAGGTCATAAGATAATTAGTCAATCATTACCATTTCCTAGTTAACTCACTTTCCTCATTATTTTTCATTTCTCTCACAACCACATCATGCTACTTAGGACCTCCTATCACGCATGTCATAAGGGGCAGTATTACGTAGGCACAATTTAAGTAAAAGTAATAACATCACATTACACATATCATAAACACATGTAACTTACCTTAGCTCCATGCTTAGCAAACTGCCACAAGAACATGGTAATATAAAATATACAGCACACCCATCAAACCAACACATATAGCACATTCTTACATATAAAAAGCCTTAACCATATCCTTACCTAATACGACACTAGGTTTGGAGCATGCTGTAACACCCCAAAATTCACTACTTTTTTTTAAGGTGGAAGAAATTATAATAGAAATATTTAAATTAAAACCCATGAATTGTGGGGATGTTACTGCTACACTTAGTACCAGACCGGTTCACTCCAGCCGTTCCAGTACCAAGTGCTAAAGCTAAAAAGATTATTTTCACACTTAAACCGAGAGTTCATAAAATGCATCAAAAAGATCATAACATAGAAATCAGAGTGCGAAATCAAAATTCCTCGTAAGGAATAATCTTACATTAAATAAAAGGTTTATTTGAAATGCTCAATACAAGGTAATAAATCAAAAAGAGTAAATGCAATACAAAGGAAATAACATAATGAAATAAAATCTCATGAAGAGAAAATACGGCCACGAGACTCTCGAACTTCAAGCCAAAACATGCTCAACACTCAGCCCCACTGGATGTCTCGCCCACCTACACAAAGTCTGAAGGGCATACTACTCGTGAGAATGAGCAGCACCCATGAAAAGGGTGATCAGTACGCTATGTACTGAGTAAGGTAACCAAGCACTAAGGCCAACATATAACAGCAAATAAATAATGCAGAATAATAAAAGAGCATAATCCATCATGATAACATAAAGGCATATGAACATTCAGGTGAATACACTAAGATCCAATATAGTCTAGATTAATTACTGAATTAATCCTTTATCAAACTATTTTCACACCATGCTCTTTATCAAGTCCATACGAGTACGGGAACCCCACTATTTTAGCTGTGGATCAGTCTAGCCCCTTCTCGCACGGTGTTCCACTGTAAGTATTAGTGTCTTTTATGACTTAGCACAACTATAGGGTTTGGTTTATCGAGCTCAAGATCCCCCACTATTATAGCCAGTGGAGCAGTCGCCTTGGGTAACATACCCTACCACTATTATACGCCGGTGTATCGGTCTCTAGGATACCGCAGTACCTGGCCACTATTATGCCGGTAGATTGATCTGGGCCCAGCTCAATATCTTCCACTTTACATGATTAATGTCTTAAGTGTTTTATTCAAAAGCTTACACCCTAGACATGCATGAAGCACTCCCTTTACTCTTATCCTCCAACTGACTTGTATCATATCATGAGAACCTTGCACCTCCTAACTTGTCCAACAACCTTTCCTCTATACTCAAACTCACACTAGAACTCCAACACCAAAATATGTGGGTCAAGGCCCATTACTACACACCTCCAAGTCCACATCTCACTTTAGGGTTTTACTCTGAAATCCTACTTTTAACTTTTCCGGTTCATCCCACTCCATTTCACACAACCCAAATCATTTTAACATTCCACACATCACAACTCATAAATTCCACCCTCATAATTACACTTTAATCACCAAATACACATGATACAACCAAAATCCTAAGTAGCCACACCAAACCCTAATTGTCCACACAAACCCTAGCTCGGTCTCTTATGTACCCTTATAATGTTCCACGTACTATTTTTCATCCAAAGTGTTCAAACACCTAAACAACGCTTACATTACCTTCCTCACATCCCAAACCAACGTTCCATACGTAAATTTCACTCCTATGCAAACTTTACACATCCCATGCAACCTTTCAAAATTTTCATGCAACCCTAAGTCCATCCATACGAAACCCTAAATTCTTTCATGCAAAACCCAATATTCCGTCATACAAAACCCTAAATTCAATCCACACAAAACTAAAGATTCATCCATACCAAACCCTAGATTCAAACCATATTAAACCAAAGATTCATCTATACCAAACCCTAAATTCAAACCATATAAAACAAAAATTCATCTATACGAAACCCTAAATTCAATCCATACCAAACCAAATATTCATCCTTACCAAACCTTAAATTCAAACCATATAAAACCAAAAATTCATCAATACCAAACCCTAGATTCAAACCATATGAAACCCAAAGATTCATCCATACCAAACCCTAAATGCAATCCATACAAAACTAAAGATTAGATTTTCCCATAATACACCATAGATTAGATTCTCCATAAAAACCACATATTAGATTCTCCCATATGAAACCATAAATTAGCTTCTCCCATGCAAAACCATAAATTAGCTTCTCCCATACAAAACCATAAATTATATTCTCTCATATGAAACCCTAAATTTTCCATTTTATTTTTCCACTCATGGATCATTAAAATACTTAGGTTGACTCACATCCCTTGGTTAACTTTTTTCCCCATCCTCCTTTTTCATTCTTTCTCCCACACAAACCATATTAACATCCTCACATGCATATCTTATAGGGTCACAACACATATCATCACATATACATAATACACATGTCGTATAACAACATAAGAACATGCTTGAACTCCACACCATACCATATACGAAATAATTACAATAATAGCATAGGATGCATAACATACAAGGAATTTAATGCATATCAACACATAAAAGGCCTTAGTAACACCCTTACCTAAAATGACACCGGTCTTGAAGCACGCTTCTACGCCTCCTTAGGGTTTTCATAAAATAATAGCATATTAATAAAAATAACATTAAAAATTTTCTAACTTTACTAAAGATATAAGAAATAATAGAAATATTATAAAAGTTGATAATATAAGATTGAAAACTTTACCCTAATAATAATAATAATACTAAAATAATAATAGCAAAGATACTAAAATAATATCAATGTTAATATTAACAATAATAATAATAATAATAATAATAATAATAATAATAGTAACAATAACCAAAATAATAAAAATAACAATAATAATAAAAGGGCATAGTTCAAAAACAAAGTGAAATAAGGGCTTCGACCCCTTTACCAAAATAATACTAATAATAATATTAGTAAAGTAAGTAACAAAATTTAGTAATAATAATAATAATGAAATAGTAATGATAATAATTATAAAACCATAATAATATTGCAAAATTGATAATAATCATCATAGTAAGAATAGTAAGGATAATAATCGAAGATAAAATAACGTAGGGTTTCCACCCTACATTGACTAATAATAAGACTAATAAATAATAATAAATGCAAATGATAAAAATATTTAAAATATTAATAATAGTAAGACTTGATATTTATAATACTACTACTATAATTCAAAATAGGCACAATAGGGTTTCAACCCTATATAAAATAATAATACTAACACTTGAAAAAAAAAAAATAATAATAATAATAATAATAATAATAACAATAATAATAATAATAACAATAACAATAACAACAACAACAACAACAACAACAACAACAACAATAATAATAATAATAATAATAATAATAATAATAGCAACACTAATGGTAAAATAGTTTAAATAATAATAATATCAGTTTTGAAACAATAATAATATTAATAATAATAATTATAATAATACCATATTAATATTAATAATAATAATAGTAATAATGGAAATAATAAGAATAATAATTAAAAAATTGAAATAAAAATGCCCTCAACAGAAATAATAATAAAAATAGTAATAATAATAATAATAATAGTAATAACAGTAATAATAGAAATAATAATAATAATAGTAATATATTTCAAATAAATGAAATAAAATAGATTAAGGCTTGAATAAATAGGATAAAGGGTTGAGAGGGTCTAGGGTTCAACCTTAGGTTGGAGGTGATAGGCAGCACCGGCGGTGGTGCACGGTGATGGCCAGAAAAAAAAAGGGAAGAAAAAGGAAAAGTTGGATGCTAGGAAAAGGATAGATAGAATGAAGGTGGGAGTTGGGGTGTTTAGGGTTGCCTAGGTGGAGAGGGACAGAATAGGGGTGGCGATGCAACCAAAGGTGGCGGCGCACATCGGCAGTGGTAGTGGCCGAATGGGGAAGAAGGGGAGAAAGAGAGGAGGAGAGGGAGGAAGAGGAAAAGAAATGTAGGGGAAGGTAGGAGGTGGTCTACAAAGCATAATGGGAGGTGAAAGAAGCGGCGGCAGCGGCGGAAGAGGTGGATAAGGGTGGTTCAAAGAGTGGAGGAGGTAGAAGAGAGGGTTGTTTGGGAAGTAACCTTTGCACAGCCAGGTTGCTTGTGCAGGAAGAATTAAGGGATGAGGGAGGTTTAGGTAATTAGAGGGCGGTGCAAGGATGAGTTGGGTGGGTAGAGAGGGTGGCGAAGTTGGCCGGAGGCGGCGAAAATGGCATTTAAAAGGGCGGTAGTGGTAAGGTCGGGGAATTCTAGGTAAACAACCAAAGCTCGATATAGAGCTCAAACCGAGGGGTATTTATAGGGTTTAAATGAGATTTTAAGGTCTGTGGGATGACGAGGGATTAGGTAAGTAGGGTTAGGGTCACCGACAGCGATGGTTGGCCGGTGGTAGCAAATTTCGGGCACGAGAATGCGTAGTAAAAGAAAGAATTGTGCGTGAAGAGGGAGAAAGTAGTTGGAGTCAGCATGACTGGTGAAACGACGGGGAAAATAAGGGAGAAACGGTCGGTCTTGGCAGCAAGATTTTTGGAGTTGCAGGCGTCGACGGTAATGGCTGGTGTGAACGATGAGGGAGAAGAAAGAAGAAGGAGGAGGTGGTGGTGGCTGGACAGGGCGGTCGGGGAAAGAAAAGAAGGGAAAGAAGAAGGAAAACTACCCGAGCGCGAAGCTAAAGTTTTTAAACCAAACGACGCATTTCGACGATAAAAGAAGGGAAGTGTCACGCAAGAGGGGAAGGGAAGCAGAACGGCTGCACGGGCTGGGTAGCACTGAAGGAAGGGAAGGAGGGAGGGGGAACTTAGGCCAGTGGGCTGGCCCAGGTCAGGGAGGAGAAAAAGAAAAAGAAAAGAAGAAGAAAGAAAATGAAAGAAAAAGGAAGAAAGAAAAGGAAAAGGGAAAAGGGAAAAGGACAAATAATGGATTAGGTTAATTAAATTAATTCAAATATTTGGGATATTTAAAAATAATAATATTTAAATAAAATAACATTTAAATCCCTTTTTAGACTAATTTAGGATTTTAAAAAGATTTTTCATAAATTTCATTTTAATTAGCAAAACACCCCAATTTTTTCCTAATTAAAATACTTATAAATTTCTTCTTGATTTGCCCTAATTAAATCTCTTTTTTTAATAAAAAATAATTTATTTAAATAATTTTCCTAATAAAATATTATTTAAAAATAATTAATAAAATTAGAATTTTCGGGGCATTTCACATGCTCCTACGCTTCCTTAGGGTTTTGACTTGATTCACCTATAAGAGGAAAATACTATGAGTTAATCTCCCTCTTACCAATTTTACCATTATTTCCTATCTTACCCTTATCATGGCCTACTATTAGGGTTAATAATAGTAATAGTTGTTTTATAAATAAAAGTAGGGTGTTTATCCTTTAAAGTAGCTAATCATGCTACTATTAATCAAAATAGGTCTTAGGAGGTACATTGGTTCATGTTAAAGTAATTACAGCGATATTCATATTATTAAAAGTAATAGCTTCAATTTTGCTAATGATAATAATAGTAGTAGTTGTAGTGATAATACTAATATCAACTCAAACCCTAATAGTGATATTAGTAATATAAAAGTAGTGATCATAATGATACTTATATTGATAATGCTAGTAGTGGTAGTAGGTTAGTGATTATGAAATATTAACAATAATGACAAGGTAATAATAATAATAAAAATAATACTAATAATAATAGTAATATTAATAATAGTTCCAATATTAAGAATAAGGCTAACAAAGGTCCTAATAACCATAATGGTAGTAACCTTAGTGATAATATGGTCAAGTATGGTAATAGGGAATGGAAATAATAATAATAATAATAATAATAATAATAATAATACTAAAGTTGTAGACCTTTAATAATAATAACATTAGTTGGAAATATTTTTGAAGTTAGGTTAAATAATAATAATGATAACATAACAGTAATAATAATAATAATAATAATAATAATAATAATAATAATAATAATAATAATAATAATAATAATAATAATAATGATGATGATGATGATGATGATGATGATGATGATAATAAGAAGGAAGGTGCCATTAATATTATTAAAAATAGCTAATACTTGTATAAAATGGGTTTAGGGGTTGGGAAGGTTAGGTGGCGGCACTGGTGGCCGCAACGGCGGCTGTGGCGGCAGTGAAGGGAGAAGAGAGGTGGAGAGATGGTGGTATAGGCTAAAGGAGAATGAATGAGGGGCTGATTAAGGTGGTGGAGGTTGCCTCAGATGGAGAGGGGTGGAATGAAGATAGTGGTGCAGCCAAAGGTGGTAGCGCACGGCGGCGGGTGTGGTAGCCGAAGGTGGTGGAGGGAGGAGAAGGGAGAAAGAGAGGGATGCAGGGAGAGAGGGAAGTATGGGGTGGTAGAGGAAGCTCCCATGGTTGTTTTGGAGGGTAGAGAGGGTGTTGGTTACGGCGAAATTGGTGGTGGAAGCTGGTGCAAAGGGCGGTGAGGGTCGAAGTGGGGTTGATCGGGAAGGGGACTTTGCACGACCGGGGTGGCTCATACAGGGAAAATAGAGGAAGGGGCTAGGTGTTGTTGGGTAGAGGGTGATGCAGGGGGCAGTTTTGTGGGTGGCTCGGGCAGCGGTGCTGGGTGGCAGCAACGAGGATGTCATCTGATCGGGCGGTGGCGCAAGGGACGGGATTTGTGGGCTTCAAAAAGAATCCTAATTTGAGGCTGCCTATGGGGTATTTATAGGCCAAATTAAGGGGAAAACAATGAAGGAGGAAAAGGACAAGAGGGGGCAGGTGAGGTTGGACCACCGGCCGGCGGTGGCAGGCGGTGTATTCCCACCATGGCAGGAGGGTTGGTGGTCAGGGGAGAGAAAGGAAAGGGGGCAGACGTGAGGAGGGAGGAGGTTGGTTGGGTCAAAAAGAGGAAAATAAAAAACGAGGGAGAGAGAGGGAAAGGACGACCAGTAAGCGTGCGGTGGTGGCCTGCGGAGAATGGGGTTGTATGGTCTCGGGGTTGCAAGTCGCGTGGGTTAGGGAAGAAGGAAGGGGAAAGGGTGGACCGGCGGTCTGGGAGAAAAGAAAGAAAAGAAGAAAAAAAATAGGGGGCGGACCGGGTTGGGCGACAGGGGAAAGAAAGATGGTGCTGCGTACGGGCTTGGGTCGCACTAAAGGAGAAGAAAGAAAGAGGGGGTTTGAGCTGCATGGGCCGGCCTAGTTGGGGAAGATGGGAAAAAATGAAGAAAGGAGAAGGAGAGGAAAAGAAAGGAAAATAAAGGAAATAAGAAAAAGGAAAAAAGGAAAAAAAAAGAAGAAAGAGAAAATAGAGGGGTTGGGATATTTTGGGCATTTGGTATTTTTGAATATTTAAATTAATAATATTTAGAAAAAAAATGATTAAATTTCTTTTTAGATTAATTTAGGCGATTTTGAATAAATTTTCCGTCCATTTTAATTAGCAAAACATCCTAATTTTTCCTAATTAAATTCTTTATTATTTTCCTCTTGATTTAACTTAATTAACTCCCTTTATTTTAATAAATTAATTTATTTAATTCATTTCTCTAATAAATCCTTATTTAGTCGTAATTTCTAAAATTAGGGTTTTGTGGTATTTTAGTGCCCTTCACCGATGTAGCTACCTTGTACGAGCATGCCTACCTTGTCACCACCCTAGTCTAGGAGCATACCACCATCCTCTTGAAGAGGAAACCTGAGGGCCAAAGGGTGATGGACAGAGGCTTTTCAACACAGATGCCATACAATTTTTTCAGAGAAAAGGCCCCTAAGTGGAAACCTTATAAGGTGGTTTGGGTACTGAACAGGACCAAAAGGTACTCATTCTTGCTATGGCTAACCCTCAGTAGAAGACTCTATACCAGAGACAGACTGAGGTTCATGGAGGGGCCTAATCAGTGTCTGTTGTGCAAGAGGGAAGAGGAAACACATGAGCACTTATTTTTTGAGTGTGACAGAACCAACAGCATTTAGCAACCTCTCAGAAAATGGCTTGGCATTGCCAGGGGCTCCACTACTCTCTTTAGAGCTATGAGAACCATACAGAGAAACTCTCATAGACACCACACTATCTGGAAGGCAAGAGCCTTAACAGTGGCAGCAGCTGTTCAGTTCATTTGGAGGAGTAGAAACTCTGTACTCTTTGAATCCAAAACTTTTGATGCTAAGAGTATTATTGTACAAGTTCAGAAATTTGTGTACAGTGCCCTATTTTTTGACAGGAACCTTAGGGAAGGATTAACAGAATTGTAATAGTGTAACCTAGGGTGTTTTCCCCTCCTTTGGAGGCTGGCAACATATTTTTGTAAGCTTGGGGCCTGTCAATCAGGGTATGCCCTGTGTAGTTGTACAGTAATCATTTTTGATATATATATTTACCTCACTTACCAGGAAACCTGAGGGCCAGAGTTTTGGGGGCAAGACCCATCTATGATCAAGAGGACCAATGAGACCCCTGTCGAGAGATCGCAGCAAAGGCTAGGGACCCTTGAGGGGAACCTTATGTAGGCAGTGTGGTCGGAACCACCCAGACAGGAACTATAGAGGCGGGTTGGTGACCTGCCTTAACTGTGGGAATTTGGGTTATAGATCAATTGATTGCTAGAGGCCACTGTGTTCCCAATAGTATCAAACTCGACAAACTCACTAGGGGGGCCTTGGTGCCCCAGCAGTAGGCATACAAACAACATCTTCATACTGCACCCCGCAGCACTACTAGCAAGCACCTGCCCTAGCTGGTGCCCCATTTTGAGAGGCTAGGGGAAGGCCTTAAGGATTCAGACCCTTCCCTCAGAGGGGAGGCCAGTCAGGCGGGCGCTTGAATGTGATTAGTCAGGCGGAGGCTGGCCGCTAGCTCAACGTCATCACTGGTATGTTCACCGTCCATTCTATGCTCATGCATGTCCTTTTTAATTCGGGTGCTACCCTATCCTTTGTTTTATCTGCTTTTACTGCTAAGGCTGAGTTGTTACCCACTGCTAGAATAGAATTATCTATGATGCTACTATCCGATGATAGATTAGAGTGTAGTAAGTTGTTCTCAGATGTGGTCTTAGTCATAGGCGGGGTAGACTTCCTAGTAAACCTAGTCGAGATGGACTTAAAGGACTTCGACGTGATTCTAGGTATGGACATGTTGGGGAGATACTGGACTGTTATTGACTGTGCTCAGGAGCACATGATTTTGCGAGGCCAAAAGGGGACTAGGGTTTCATAAATAAGGACCCAGCCTTAGCCTGCTACCAAGGTGGTATTGGCAGTGACTTTACACGCTTTGGTCCAGAAGGGTTATCCCCTATACTTATGTAGTGTGCAGGAGCTAAACAAGGACCTGGCAGCTCTAGATAGCATCCTGGTAGTCAGGGAGTTTCCAGACGTATTTTTGGAAGAAATATAGGGTATGCCCCCAATTCGGGAGATCGACTTCAAGATTGAACTAACGTCGGGAGCTGATCCCATCACGAAGGCACCCTACCAGATGGCACCTATTGAATTAAAGGAGTTAAAAGCCTCGTAAGAAGAGCTATTGGAGCATGGGTACGTCCGGCTGAGTGTGTCATCATGGGGAGCACTAGTCTTGTTCATTAAGAAGAAAGATGGTAGTCTTTATCTCTACATTGACTACCAAGGGTTGAATCGGCTAACAGTGAAGAATCAGTACCCATTTCTGAGAATTGATGATCTATTTGACCAATTGAAGGGTGCCACGGTGTTCTCCAAGATCGATCTGAGGTCGGGGTACCATAAGTTGAGGATCGTTAATGTTGATATCATAAAGACCGCCTTCCAGACCCAGTATGGACACTATGAATTTATAGTGATGCCATTTGGGCCCACGAATGTGCCTGTAGTTTTCATGGACCTAATGACGAGGATATTCAGACCATTACTTGATCAATTTGTAGTGGTGTTCATTGATGACATCCTTGTTTACTCCCAAGGGAACGAGGGGCATGAGCAGCACCTCCGCACCATTATGAGTCTGCTAAGAGAGCATCACTTGTACGCGAAATTGTCGAAGTGGGGATTCTGGCTTCAAGAGGTGGCCTTCCTAGGACACATTGTATCAACAAGGGAATAGCTGTGGACCCAGCCAAAATCATGGCCATGATGGAGTGGAACCCTCTCACGAACATAACATAGGTTCGGAGTTTTTTGGGATTGGTCGGGTATTACAGAAGATTTGTGCAGAACTTCTCCAAGCTTGCCCGACCACTAACTACCCTCCCGAAGAAGACTATGAAGTTCCAGTGGGACGAGAATTGTGAGGGGGCCTTCCAAGAGTTAAAAAGACGGTTGACCACCGCACCTATATTGACTCTGCCAAAGAGTACAGAAGGGTTTGAAGTTTATAGTGATGCATCCAAGCACAGACTTGGGTGTGTGTTGATGCGGAGGGGAAGAGTGGTCGCATATGCCTCCCGATAGTTGAAGCGGCATGAACAAAATTATCCTACTCATGACTTGGAGTTCGCTGCCATGGTGTTCGTCCTAAAGATTTGGAGACACTACCTGTACGAGACGAAGTGCAGGTTCTTTATAGACCATAAGAGCCTTAAGTACATCTTCACTCAAAAGGAGCTCAATATGAGGTAGAGGAGCTGGTTAGAGCGTGTCAAGGACTATGACATTGAGTTGACCTACCACAAGGGTAAGGCTAACGTAGTTGGAGATTCTCTAAGTAGGAAGATATAGCATTCTACACTTTGTTGTGTGGTCGCTAATAGGGTGATAGGTGAGTTGTCAGGCTTGGGAGTTAAACTAATTCAGCAAGGGGATCTTGAGGCCTGCATGAGCGCCCTGACACTCACTCCCACCATATTTGAGGAAATCCGAGCTGGCCAGATCAAAGACATCAAGCTTGAGAGGATCCGACGGAAGATGTAGGGAGGCCAAGCAAAAGGGTTCAGAATTCATGAGGATGGCTACCTTTGGTTCAAGGGTCGCTAGTGTGTACCTCAGAAGTGTCCAGAATTGAAGCATCGCATTATGGAAGAAGGGCATTAGAACCCTTATTCAATCCACCCAGGAGGAGACAAGTTGTACAAGGACCTCGGGAAGGTGTACTGGTGGCCCTGCATGAAGCGAGAAGTGGCCGAGTTCATGTCCCAATGTCTGGTATGTCAAAAGGTTAAGATCGAACGTCGGAGGCCTATAGGAATACTTCAGCCCTTACAAGTACCAAGATGGAAGTGGGACTCTATCTCTATGGACTTCGTCAGCGGTTTGCCAAGGACTCGGAGCGGTAGTGACACCATTTGGGTTGTTGTGGACAGATTGACTAAGTCAGCTGTTTTTATTCTGATGAGGTCCACATGGAGTATGGATGGGTTAGCGGGTGCCTACATGAAGTTCATGGTCAGTCATCACGGGGTTCTAGAGGACATCGTATCAGATAGGGATTCGAGGCTTCTCTCTCATTTCTATGGAAAGTTGCAGGAATTCCAAGGGATAAAGTTGTAGATGAGCATGACTTTCCACCCTACCATAGATGAGGACACAGAGCGGACCATACAGACCCTAGAGGATATGTTGAGGGCCTGTGTGCTGGACTTCCAGGGTTGTTGGGAGGAACACCTACATTTGATAGAGTTATCGTACAACAATAGCTACCATGCCAGTATTGGGATGGCTCCCTTTGAGGCTTTGTATAGGTAGAAGTGTCGAACTCCTTTGTGTTGGAGTGATATAGGTGAGACAGTGGTGTTGGGGCCCTAGATAATATAGGAGATCACTAGGCAATTCTGTCAGATTTAGAACTGGATGAGAGTAGCCCAGAGTAGACAAAAGAGTTATATGGATCGGAGATGATAGGATGGTGATTTTAAACCGGGGGGAAAGGTGTTGTTGAGGGTCCCCCCCATAAAGGGCGTTTAGAGGTTTAGCATAAAGGGAAAGCTAAGCTCGAGATACATCAACCCCTTTGAGATCCTGGAGTGTGTGGGTGAGGTTGCTTATCGATTGGCTCTTCCTCCAGAGTTGACGCGAGTTTACAATGTGTTTCACATCTCGCAGTTGCAAAAGTATGTTTCTGATCCTTCCTATGTGATCCGACAGGACGAGATAGAGCTGGATGACTCCTTAACCTATAAAGAGCAACCTGTGCGGATCCTTGACACCAAACTACGGAAGACCTGCATGAGTGCAATCCCCCTTGTCAAGATTTTATGGAGCCGACATGGGTCTGAAAAAGCTACCTGGGAAGCCGAGAAGGACATGCACGAGGCATGCCTGAAACTCTTCGATGCAAGTATGACAACCCTTAGTAAATCCCTTTTACAATATGGGGTAGTGTATAGTTATTAAAGATAGTTTTTTCCTCAACCACTTAAAAAGTCGTGGGCCTTAACTTTAGAAATTTGCAAGTGACTTCGGGGACAAAGCCTTTCTTTAAGGAGGGTAGTGATGAAATACCCCAAAACCCTAATTTTAGAAATTATGGTAAAATAAGGATTTATCAAATAAATTAATTAAATAAAGTATTTTATTAAAATAAGAGGAATAAATTAAGGCAAAATCAAGAGTAAAATAATATATAATTTAATTAATAAAATTTAGGTTATTTTGCTAATTAAAATGGAATTTAGGAAAAAATTCAAAATATCCTAAATTAACCCAAAAAGGGAGTTTATTTATTATTTTATTTAAAATATTATTAATTTAAATATTCAAAAATATAAAAATATTCTAAATACACCAACCCACCTATTTTTCTTTTTCCCTTTTTTCCTTATTCCTTTTTCTTTTTTCTTTAACTTTTTCTTTCCTTTCTCTCATTTCTCTCTTTCTTATTTTCCTCTCCTTCCCCAGATTTGGGCAAGCCTTCCCCGCAGCCCAAACCCTCCTCCCTCTCTTCCCTTTCCCCTTCCCGTGCGGCCTAGGCCCTCACCATTTTCTTTTCCCTCCACCCATTGCCTAGCCACTGGTCCTCCTCTTTTTTTTTCTTCCGGGACCGCCCGGTCCACCCTTTCCCCTTCCCCTTCCTTCTTCCCCCAATCCTGAACTGCAACCCTGCGACCTACAACCCGATTCCTGCCAGCAACCACCAACTGTAACACCCCAAAATTCACTATTTTTTTTGAAAAGCGGAAGTAATTAAAAGAGAAACTCTTAAATTAAAACCCGTGAATTCTGGGGATGTTACCGCCACACTTAGTACCAGACCGGTTCTCTCCGACCGTTCCAGTACCAAGTGCTAAGGCTAAAAGAAAAGAGTAATCCATCAATTATAAATCAAGACAACGAAACTCCAAAAGCATTAAACGGTTGTAAAACAAAATCAGAGTACGCATAAAGAATCGTAATTCATTTCCAAAGGATAAATAAGCTTACAACTGATAAAAGGTTCATTAAAATACTCAATCGAGTGATGAAACATAAAATGGTAAATACTATACCAAAGAACTAACAAAGGAGATTAAATCACATAAAGAATGAATATGACCACGACACTCTCAAACCTCGAGCCAAACATGCTCAACACTCAGCCCCGACTGATGTCTCACCCCCCTGCACAAGTCAGAAGGGCACACTACTCGTGGGAATGAGCAGCACCCATGAAACGGGTGATCAGTACGCTACGTACTGAGTAAGGCAACCAAATACTAAGGCCAACACATAAACACATAAATCATGCAAGACATAAAAGAGCATAATCATAAATGCATATGATCAACCAAGTAAAAGTACAAAGGCCCAATTATAGTCTGGATTAATTTTTAAATTAATCTCTGATCAGAACTCATTTCACACCATACTTTTTATCAAGTCCATGCGAGCACAGGAACACCCCACTATTATTGCCGGTGGGCTGGTCACTTGCAGAACAATAGTCCACACCACTATTCCTTACCGGTGGATCGGCTGTTTCCTGCTCACATGGTGTTCCACTGTAAGTAATTAGTACCTTTTAAGTATCTTTAGCAAACTCTGGTTTGTGTTTATTGAGCTCGAGTCACCCCACTATTATTGTCGGTGGGCCGGACACTTGCGGGACTAAGTCCTCACCACTATTATTACCGGTGGATCGGTCGCACATAGGGTAATAACCCTAACCACTATTCCTAACCGGTGGATCGGCTGGACCCGGCTCAATAATCTTCCACTTTAAATGATTAGTGTCTTAAGTATCTTATTCAAAAGCTTTCACCCTGGACATGCATAAATCTTCACACATCAAAATCATAAAAGTCCACCATCATAATTACACTTTAATCACCACATACACATGATAACACATAACCCTAGCTAATCAGCCACCATAGACCTCAATTAACCACAACAAACCATAGTTAACCACTCCAAACTCTATTTAACCATAACAACCATAATTAGCCACTCCATGCCTTAGTTAATCATAACAAACCACAATTGTCCACTCCAACCCTAGTTAATCACAACAACCCATAGTTCATTACTCCAAACCCTAATTCAGTCTCTTCTATACCCTCATAATGCTCCACGTACTATTTTCCGTCCAAAATAGTTCAACACCCAAATAACACTTACATTACCTCCCTTACATCCCAAATTAACTTTCCACACGTAAATTTCATACCCATGCAGATATTAATCTCCCCATGCAAACCTTCGAATCTTTTTCATGCAAACCCTAAAATTCCACATGAAACCCTAAATTCAACCATGCAAACCCTAATACCACCATTCAACCATCAATGCCACCATGTAAACCATAATACCACCATAAAACTATAAATACCACCATACAAACCATGATTCCGTCATACAAAACCCTAAATTCAATACACACAAAACCAAAGATTCACCCATACCAAACCCTAAATTCAAACCATATAAAACCCAAAGATTCATCATTACCTTACAATTTATTAGATTCTCCCATTCATAACCACAAGTTAGATTTTTCCATACAAGACCATAAGTTAGATTCTCCCACATAAAATCATAAATTAGAATCTCCCAAGCAAAACCATAAATTGGATTCCCCCAAACAAATCATAAATTAGATTCTCCCAATCAAATCATAAATTATATTCTCCAATATAATATCATAAATTACATTCTCCCAAATAACATCATAAATTAGATTCTCCCAAACAAACCATAAATTTGATTATCCCATATAACATCATAAATTAGATTCTCCCAATTAACATCATAAATTAGATTCTCCCAAACACATCATAAATTCGATTCTCTTATATAACATCATAAATTACATTCTCCCAAATAAAACCATATATTATATTCTCCGCATAAAACCATAAATTATATTCTCTCACACGAAACCCTACATTTCCCATTTTATTCTTCCACTCATAAATCATTAAAATACTTAGGTGAACTTACATCTCTTGGTCGACTTCTTTCTCCATCCTCCTTTTTCATCCTTTTCCCCCGCACAAACCATATCAACATCCTCACATGCATGTCTTACAGGGTCACAACACATATCATCATACATAAATAATACACATGCCATACAAAAAACATACTTCAACTCCACGTCATACCATATACGACATAATTAATAATCATAAACATAGAATGCATAGTATATGAAGCACATAATGCATATAAGCACACAATGGCCTTAGTAAACCCTTACCTAAAACGACACCGGTCTTGGAGCATGCTCCTATGCTTCCTCAAGGCTTTGAATGGTTTTACCTATTATGAGAGAAAAGCTAAAATTAGACTCCCTCCTATCATAAATACTATTAATAACTAACTTAATATAAGACTAGGTTTTTGATAAAATATTAAAATAATAATAGCAAAAATACCAAAAATAATATCAATATTAATAATAATAAGGTTAATAAAAACAGTAACAATAATAATAACAAGGACATTACTCAAAAACATAGTAAAATAAGGGATTCATCCCTTTTACTAAAATACTATACTAATAATAACATTAGTAAAATAAATAACCAAATTTAGTAATAATAATAGTGATGAAATAATAATAATAATAATAATACATTATTAGCAAAACTAATGTTAAAATATTTGTATTAATATTAATGGAATAAGAATAATGGAAATTCGAAATAGGAAATAATAATTATTATTATTATACTTATTACATTTTAATATAGAAATAACAAGAAGAATAATAATAAAATTGAATTAAAATACAATAGGTTTCAGCCCTCAACATAAATAATAATAAAAACATTAATACTAATAATAATAATAATAATGAATATTAAAAATATAAATATTAAGAATAATAATATTAGTTTTTATATGTAAATAATTGAAATAAAATAATTTAAGGGTTATAAAAATAAGGAAAAGGGTTAAGAGGGTCTAGGGTTCAACCTTAGGTTGGTGGGGATAGGCGGCACCGGCAGCGGAGCACGGCAGCGGCGACGGTGGCCGAAAAAAGTGAGGAAAAGAGTAAAAGGTGCATGCTGGGAAAAAGATAGGGAGAATTAAGATGGGAGCTGGGGTGTTTGAGTTTCCCAGAAGGAGAGGAACAGAATGAAGGTGGTGGCGCAGCCAAAGGTGGAGGCGGTGGCGGTGGCCGAATGGGGAAGGAGGAGAGAAAGGGAAGAGGAGAGGGAGAAAGAGGAAAAGAGAGGTTGGGGAAGATCGAGCAGGGTCTGCAGAATAAGTTGGGAGGTGAAAGAAGCAGCGGCAGCGGCGGGAGAGGTGGCGGGCGGCTGCACGAAGGGTGGCGGAGGCAGAAAACAGGGTTGATCGGGAAGGAAAGTTCGCACAGTCAGGGAGGCTTATGCAGAACGAATCGAGGGTGATAAATGATTTTGTTAGCTAGAGGAAGGTTCAAGGAAGAGTTTGGTGGCCGGGGATAGCAGCGAAGTTGGCCGGAGGCTGCGGGCGAAGCGTCTAAATGGGCAGCGGTGGTAAGGTTGGGGAATTCTGGGCAAACAACCAAAGCTCGATACAGAGCTCAAACCAGGGATATTTATAGGCTTTAGAAGGGATATTAGGGTTATGTGGGTCGGCTATAGGGTAAGGTAGGTAGGGTTTCAGTCGCTGGAGGCGAGGTTGGCCGGTGGGGGTCAAATCGAGGCAAAGGATACGCATAGGGAAAAAGGGGAAAACGCACGAGAAGGAAGGGAGGTGGATGGGTCTGTGTGATCATCGAATCAGGGGGAAGATAAATGGAGAAAAACAAATTGTCAAATGGGTGATATCAGCAGCGAAAAACCAGGGCGGGCGGCGGTGCAGGCTGGCAGCGTTGGGGAAGAAGAAGGAAGGAGATGGTCTGGGCTGGACCGGTCGGTCCAGAGGAAAAGAAAAGAAAGAAAAGGAAGGAGGTCGGGTGGTCGGGCGGTCGGCGCGGGTCGAAGGCGTTTAAATGAAACGCCGAGTTTCGGTTGAAAAGGAATTAAAATGCAGTGTGGCGTGGGGTGGAAGAAGGATGTGCGGCGCGGGCTGGGCCGTGCCGAAGAAGGAAGAAGGGAGGAGTTTGGGCCGCGGGAGATGGCAGCCCAAACGGGAAAAGGAGAGGAAAAGGAAAAAGAAAAAGAAGGAAAGAAAGAAAAAAGAAAGAAAAAGAAGGAAAGAAAGAAAAAAGAAAGAAAAAAGAAAACGGAAAAAGGGAAAAATAAAAATAGGAGGGTTGGGTTAAATAAATACATTAAAATATTTAGGATAGTTAAAAATTATAATATTTAAATCCCTTTTTAGGCTAAATTAGGATTTTTAAAAGGTTTTCTATAAATTCTATTTTAATTAACAAAATACCCTAATTTTCTCCAATCAAATTATTTATAAAATTATTATTAATTTGAAACTATTTCCTCCTTCTTATTTTAAATAAAATAATTAATTTAATTAATTTCTAAAATAAAATGCTTAATTAGCTAAAATACCCAAATTCCCTCTTAATAAAAATACTTATAAATATCTTCTTAATTTGACCTAATTAATGCCCTTTTATTTTAATAAAATTAATTTATTTAAATAATTTTTCTAATAAATATCATTTAAATATACTTTATAAAATTAGAAATTTTCAGGGCATTTCACCAACAGTCGACCAACCTTCTTTCCCTCTCTCTCCCCCATTGTTTTCTTTCCTATTTTCGACCCAACCAACTCTTCTTCCTCCTCACGCATGCCTTCCCCTTTTCTTTTCTTCCCCCAACTAACAACCCCCTATTGTGGCAAACTTGTGCCGGCCTGCCACCTCCAGCCGGTGGTCCTGCCTCACCTACCCCCTCTCTTCCTCTTCCCCCTCTACCGTTTTCCCCTTCATTTGGCCTATATATACCCCATAAGCAGCCCCATAATCGGATTCCTTTTTCGCAGCCCAGAAAATCTCCTCTTTGCGCCACCTCTTGATTAGACAACCACCCCGTTTCCTCCACCCAGCACTGCCACTTGAGCCACCTAACGAACTACTCCCTACACCACCCTCCACCAAACTACACCACCCTCAATTCTTCCTGCACGAGCCGCCTCGGTCGTGCAAAGTTGACTCCCTGATCAACCCATTCTCGCCCACTGCCGCCCTTCGCACCGTCGTCCACTGTCGTTTCCGCCACTACCACCACTTCCTCCACCCCCCAAAACAACCAGCATAACTTCCTCTACCTCCCCCTACCTTCCTTTTTCCTTACCTCCCTCTCCTTCACCCTTCTTCCCCCTCCACCACCTTCGGCCACCACACCCACCACTGCCTGCGCCACCCCTTTGGCTGCACCACCCTCCTCATTCCAACCCTCTCAACCTAAGGCATCCACCACCACCTCAATCACCCCCTCATTCCCCCTCTTCTAACCTAGGTAATCCTCCATTGCCGCCGCCATTGCCACCGTGTGCCACCGTCATTGTCACCCAGTCACCACCTTCCCTAGGTGGTACCCTAACCTCCTCAATCCCTAAACCCTTTTTATGCAAGTGTTATCATTTTTATTAGTATAAATATTATTATTCTTAATATTATTATTATGATCATTATTCTTATTATTATGTTATCATTATTATTATTTAATCTAACTTCAGAATATTTCTACTAATATTATTATTAATGGTTGAAACCTTATTATTATTATTATCATCATTATTATTATTTTTACTATTATTACTATTATTATTATTATTACTCTCACTATTATTATACTTGACCATATTGTCACTAAGGTTACAACTATTATGATTATTAGAACCCTTGTTAGTATTATTCTTAATCTTGGAACTATTATTACTATTACTATTACTATTACTATTACTATTACTATTATTACTTTTTTATTATTGTTAATATTACCTATATCACGAATCTTACTATCTACTAGCATAATTATTATTATTAGTATCATTATTATCACTACCTTAGTATTACGAATATTACTATTATTTTTACTAAGATTTAAGTTGTTATTAATATTATCACTACAACTACTATTATTGTTATGATTAGTAATATTAAAGCTATTACCCTTAATAATATGAATATCACTATAATTACTTTAACATGAACCGATGTATCTACTAAGACCTATTTTAATTAACATTGGACACCACAGTAGAAAATGGACACACTAAAAAGAAAAGGAAGAAATGAAGAAAGAAAGGGAAAAAATTCACACCACACTAGAAAAAAAAAAGGTAAAGAAAGACAACAGAAATGATAAAGCTAACACCCTACAATGGCAATCTTAAATTTTGAGACATCGTCGTCATCACAACACTTCAAGCATTGGACATTCACCTGAAAGAGCTTAAAATAAGAATGTAAAATGTATACCATATATCCCACATAACACTCTTGTACATGAACAAACTTGTTACTCCAATCTTTATTTTCCTCTTTATGGGTATTGGAATTTTTGTAAAAGTGCAACCTCAACTTATCAAGCTCATAAAAAATTTTGTACCCTATGACTTGTTAATGTAATCTAAATTTCCTAAATAATGTACTAATTTCAAATCCATTTAGGTTGACACTCACATTCATAACATATGTAGAGTTAGGTGATGAAACTCATACCTGAGAATCAAAAAAGGAGTCTCAAGTTCTACCTATTGAGATTTCGCTTCCTTAAAAAGGAAGGTCTCAATACCATACTCCAACTTCTCTTCTCTTTGAGGTTGAGGTGAGAAAATTATTACTCCATATGGTTCTCTCATATAATGCATTAGAGTCTCATCCACCTCATGAAGTTCAGTTACTAAATTGGCTTGATCCTCACTTGATATATCCTTGTCATTCTTCTCTAAGCTCGATGATGGTAAATCTAGAATTTTCTTGCCATTTCTCAAGGTAAATGACATAGCATCCACTTTTTAGATTTTTCTCTGTATTCCTAGGTATTATTTCTTGATCTTTATCAGCTGACATGTTGGATAACATCCTCATTCTAGAACCTAAGTTCTCGAATGATGCCTCTAGATCCTTCATCCATGATGCTTGCTCATAGAGATTGGCCTTAGTTTCATCAATGAACTTAGACACAATCTCCTCCAAACTTGGCTTTATCTCATGAACTGAAGCTTGGACTTTGAACTCTTAGAGGGGCTGCCATGTCAGATACTAGTTTGGAATGGGATTTTAATTCCACCATGAATAGGCAAAATAATCATAACATCCCAAGTAGTAGGAATTCGAGTACAAATTAGTGTGCCTATCAAAATTCCACTCAAAGTTAGCTTGTTCATGTGGATGACAAAATGGATAACAAAATGGATGATTTTAGTATTTTCTCTATCTAGATCGTTATAAATTAAGAAAATAGAAGTAAATAATAAAATGACTAACAAATTGTAGATTCCATAACGATAGATGTAAAGCCTAGGATTGAACTTCGATCTCATTTTTGGTATTCAAAAATGAATTAACAATATGTCATAGTATAGTTGAAAATCACTGTGAACAATCGGTCTAATATGATTCACTAGCCTCTTTCAAGGTCTAGAACGTACCTAATCTAATTCATTGACTACTTTCATGACTAATAAATTAGCTTAAATCCATTAAACACCATTGATTTAATGGTCTCTAAGAATCAAATGTATAATTTCATGATCATTTGAATTCCAGTTCGTATATTAATTCTCCGATATTGATTTTATCAAACCCGACTCATAATAATAATTTCTAACATACAAAATAGCATATATGAACCATATGTATGACATATAATTTAACTCATTATATTCATTTCAAATAGAGCCTACTCACTCATGAATTGAAATAAATGCATAAAATAAATGTCAATGACATGCATATTGCAGATATAATAAATAATGGAAAAAAGAATGAAAATATCAAACCATAGATTGAAAATAAAAATAAGTTGTCCATAGAGATTATATATACACTTGACTAATCTTGAGTCAAAGAAAAAAATTTGCATAAGAATTCAAAGTAAGTTACAAGGAGTTGTTTTTTCTTAGGAATAATGCAGAGAAATTAAGCCTTCAACCCCTTAATCTATCATCCACCTTCACTCTTTTATACCCCCTTCAGTGTCAACACAAAGAAGAGTGGAAAGAAAGTGGGAGAAGATCGTGCGAATGTGTGATAACTATTAGTTGCACGGTTGTGCAAGGCTGTACTGACTAGCCATGCAAATTTTCTTCTCTCGGCAGATTACACATGCATGATTATGCTAAGGGTGTATTGTGGTTGTGCAATGAGTTGAGTTGGGGTGTGTTCATTCGATAGTTGCACAGTTGTGCAAGGCTGTACTGGTTAGCCATGCAACTTACGTTCACTTGCAAATTAAGAGTTTCATGATTGTATAGCTGGTTATGTTGCAGCATTGCAACACTCATTTCTTCCTCCTCTTACTTCCTTTGTTCCTCTTTTAAGCTCTTTGACTTTCTTCACTTCTCTAATGACATGTGGGGTTGATTATCTTCATTCAATGCCTTCCATATTTGATTATTTTCTTATTCCATGCACCATTTTCTTGGATCTTTTGCATTTATATGAAATTTCCTAAAAACAATTACCAAGAAAGCAGTAACACAAACAAGATGTCCAACAAGATTACATAAATAAAGGCAAAGTTGGGTAAATATATGAAAAATATTTAGTTTATCACTAACCTTGAGCAAATATAATGCTCACCAAAACATACTCACATACAATAACAACATCATAAAACATAACATGATATACCATTAGGGCACACAACCACCATCAGAGGTAATAATTCTAAAACATGCTATCATGAAACTCATGATTTCAAAGGAAACTTAATACACTTAAATTCGAACATGCTCAAAGCACCCCATGTTTACATAACACAACATCACAAGCTCTTGTATAAACTCAAGATAATACATGGACCAACATGCAGTACTACCAATCACCTTAAACAACCATATAATTACAAGATAGTGCACATGATGTAGCTGTAACACCCCAAAATTCACTACTTTTTTTTTTGCGGAAGTAATTAAAATAGAAATACTTAAAACGTGTGAATTCTGGGAATGTTACCGCCACACTTAGTACCGAACCGGTTCTCTCCGACCGTTTCAGTACCAAGTGCTAAGGCTAAGAAAAGAAATAATCAATTATAAATCAATACAATTCAAATTCTAAATAAGCATTAAACGGTTGTAAAACAAAATTAGAGTAAGCATAAACGTTTATAAACCATAATAAAATAGAAATCAGAGTGCGAAATCAAAGAGGATAAATACTCAATACAAGGTAATAAATCAGAGAGGATAACTCCAATACAAAAGAAATAATAGAAGGAAATAAAATTGCATAAAGACTGAAATACGGCCACAAATCTCTCGAACATCGAGCCAAACATGCTCAACACTCAGCCCCGACTAATGTCTCGCCCACCTGCACAAATCAGAAGGGCATACTACTCGTGGGAATGAGCAGCACCCATGAAAAGGGTGATCAGTACGCTACGTACTGAGTAAGGTAACTAAGCACTAAGGCCAACACATAAACACATAAATCATGTAGAACATAAAAGGGCATAATCATAAATGCATATGATCAACCAGGTAAAAGTAAAAAGGCCCATTTATAATCCAATTCAATTTCTTAATTAATCTCTTATTAGGAGTCGATTCACACCATACTTTTTTTATCAAATCCATGCGAGTACGGAAGCCACCACTATTATAGCCGGTGGATCGGAGACAAGCAGGGTACAATGCTCCTGCCCACTATTATTAGCCGGTGGATCGGTCGCACATAGGGTGTCATACCCTAACCACTATTTCTTACCGGTGGATCGGTTTGCCCCGGATCACATGGTGTTCCACTGTAAGTAATTAGTGTCTTTCCTAAGTCTTAGCAAACTGTTAGTTTTATTGAGCTCGGAATCCGCCATTATTATAGCCGGTGGATCGGAGGCACATAGGGTATCATACCCTAACCACTATTATAGCCGGTGGATCGGAGACACATAGGACTACACGTCCTAACCACTATTTCTAACCGGTGGATCGGTGGGACCCGGCTCAATATCTTCCACTTTAAATGATTAGTATCTTAAGTATCTTATTCAAAGGCTTTCACCCTAGACATGCACGAATCATAAATCATAAATTCCATATTCATCCTCATACTTTATTCACCAATTACACATGTGCTACCACCAAACCCTAGACATGCATGAATCGCTCCCTTTACAATTATCCTCCAATTCTACTTCACATCTCTCTCTAGGGTTTTATCCCGAAACCCTAATTTAGGCCTTAACATCCCCTCTTACTCAAACTCTCATCACCCAAATCGTTTTAACACTCCACACATTACAAATCATTGATCCCATTCTTATAATTACACCTTAATCACCAAAAACACATGATACAACAAAAACCCTAAGCAGCCACAACAAACCCTAATCAACCACCACAAACCATAATTAATCACTCCAAATCCTATCTAACCATAACAACCATAATTAGCTATTCCAAACCTTAGCTCAGTCTCCTACGTACCCAGATAATGCTCTACGTACTATCTTTCACCCAAAGTGTTTAAACGCCCAAACAACACTTACATTACGTTCCTTACATCCCAAATCAACTTTCCACACATAAATTTCATACCCATGCAGACATTAACCTCCCCATGCAAACCTTCGAACTTCTTCATGCAAACCCTAAAATTCCACATGAAACCCTAAATTCAACCATGCAAACCCTAATACCACCATACAACCATCAATGTCACCATGTAAATCCTAATACCACCATACAACTATAATATTATCATACAAACCCTAATACCAACATACATACATTAATACCACCAGGCAAACCCTAGATTCCGTCATACAAAACCCTAAATTCAAACCATATAAGACCCAAAGATTTGTCCATACCAACTCTAAATTCAAACCATAAAGATTCTTCCATGCCAAACCCTAAGTTCAAACCATAAAGATTCATCCATACCAACCTTACATTCAATCCTCACAAAACCAAAGACTCATCCTTACCAAACCCTAAATTCAAACCATACCAACCCAAAGATTCAAATCATATAAAACCCAAAGATTTTTCCTCATACTACAATTGATTAGATTCTCCCCTTTCATAACCACAAATTAGATTCTCCCATACAAGATCATAAGTTAGATTCTTCCACATAAAATCATAAATTAGAACCTCCCAAGAAAAACCATAAATTGGATTCCCCAAACAAATCATAAATTAGATTTTCCCAATCAAATCATAAACTAGATTCTCCCCTATAATATCATAAATTACATTCTCCCAAATAACATCATGAATTAGATTCTCCCAAACAAATTATAAATTAATTCTCCCAATCAAATCGTAACTTAAATTCTCCCATATAATATCATAAATTACATTCTCCCAAATAACATCATAAACTAGATTCTCCCAAACAAACCATAATCTAATTCTCCCAATCAATCATAAATTAAATTCTCCCATATAATATCATAAATTAAATTCTCCCAAATAGCATCATAAACTAGATTATTCCTTATAAAACCATAAAATTTAGGTCAACTCACTTCCCTTAGTCATCTTCTTTCCCCATCCTACTTTTCATCTTTTCTCCCATACAAACCACACCGTCATCCTCTCATGCATGTCTTACAGGGTCACAACACATTTTGTCACATACATATAGTACACATGCCATACAAAAACATACTTCAACTCCATGTCATACCACATATAAAATAATTAATGATAATAAATATAGGATACATAGCATGCGAAGCACATAATGCACATAAGCACATAAAAGGCCTTAGCACCCCTTACTTGAAACGACACCGGTCTTGGAGCACGCTCCTACGCTTCCTTAGGGCTTTGACCAACTAATGACATACTAATAAAAATAACATTAACAAAAATTCTAACTTTACTAAAGATATAGAAATATTAGAAATATTATAAAAGTTGATAATATAGGGTTAAATACTTTACCTTAATAATAATACTAATACTAAAAATAATATCAATGAGAATATAAATAAGAATAATAATAGTAACAATAATAATAATAATAATAATAATAAAAAGGACATTATTCAAAAACAAGGTAAAATAAAGGCTTTAGCCCCTTTATCAAAATAATATTAATAATAATATTAGTAAAATAAACAACCAAATTTGGTAATAATAATAGTAATAATATATATATATACTTATAATATAAAAGGAAATAGTGCTAAAAATGATAATATATTAGTAATAATGTTAAAAATGCTAATAATAGTAATAAAAGGCAAAAGTTGCGAGGCTTAATTAAAATTTTAGGTTTCTACGCCTCCTGAAATAATTAAAATATTAAATAATTAATTACACTAATAATATTATTATTAATTATATTATTAACAATAATATTAAACATGTAATAATTCTATTAAATAACTAAAATTCGAGAATAATAGTTTTTCTAACTCAAGAATACTCCCAAACCTATAAAGAAGATTTAACCATTAGATTACAGTTGATAACAATAATAATAATTATTATTATAATAATAATAATTAGAATCGAATTAACGTTAAAAATTAGGATAAAAGCATAATAATTATCAATAAATCGAAAGTAAGTGTTTAAAAGGTCTAGGGTTTCACCTTGAATTGGAGGGTATGGGTGGCACCGGCGGTGGTTCTTGGAGGTGGCCGGAAAATGGATCTAAGAGAGATAAAAATGAAGAAAAAGAGGGAAGGGGAAAGGAGAAAAATAAAATAAGCTTATGGTTCGGTGTAGGAGACTTAGCAGGAGTCATTTGTTGGCTTAGAAGGTGGTAAAAGCGGCAGATGTGGTGGTGGATGGTGGTTTAATGTTTCGGGGTGGAATTTTCTGGCAAGAGGACTAGCCAACTTTGCACGATTATGGAGTCTTGTACAAGGTGAATCGAAGGTCGTAGATGGTTTAGTTAATTATAGGGTGTTGCAGGGAAGAGATTGGGATGGAGAAGAGGCGTCAAGGTTAGCTAACGGCGGAGAATGAGGTGTCTAAAGGGACGGTGGCGGGCGGTTCTCACTTAGGGTTTCGAGAAAGAAGAAGCTTCAAAAACGTCTACAACTAAGCTATTTATAGAGTTTAGATGGTTTAATAGGGTTTTGGAGGTGGGCAGGATATTATTGGATGCTAGGGTTTGCGTGGCCGGTGGCAGAAATCGGCCGTTGATCATTTTGGTCGGGGTCGAAGCTTCGAGAAGCAATAGAGAGGGAACGACTGAGATTTGAGGATAATCAATCACGCCAAGCTCATGTGCGGGTCGAGAGGGAGAAAAAGAGAGGTGACTCGGCAGGTCAGAGTCCTCGTAGCCGGCGCCGCCATTTTTGGGGACGGGAGTTGCAGCAGCGTCGACGGAGGAGAGGGGAGGAAGAAGGAAGGAGGAGGGGGAGGGCTGGACCGGTCGGTCCAGAGGAAAAGGAAGGAGGTCGGGCGGTCGGTGCGGGTTCGAAGGCTAATTAAATGAAACGCGGAGTGTTAGTGAGGAAAGACCAAAAACACGGCGCAACGAGGGCGGTAAAGGAAAGAAGAAGAAAAAGAAAGAAAAAGGAAAGAAAAGGAAAAAGGAAAAGAGAGAAATAATTATGTTAGGGTCAATTAAATTGATCTGAATATTTAGAATATTTAAATAAAATAATCTTTAAATCCCTTTTTAAGCTAAATAAGGATTTTTAAAAGATTTTCCATATATTCCATTTTAATTAGCAAAACACCCTAAATTTCTCCAATTAAATTATTTATAAAATTATTATTAATTTAAAACTATTTTCTCATTCTTATTTTAAATAACATAATTTATTTAATTAATTTCTAAAATAAAATCCTTAATTAGTTAAAATACTAAAATTCCACCTAATTAAAACACTTATAAATTTATTCTAGATTTTCCCTAATTAATTCTCTTTTTATAAAAATAATTTATTAAATTAAATCTTTCTAATAAAATCTCATTTAAATATAATTTATAAAATTAGAAAATTTCAGGCATTTCAGTAGCTGCCAACCAACAACTCAATAATAAGACTAGTGCCAACCAACAACTCAATAATAAGACTAGTGCACACAAATGTAACTACCAACCAACAATGCAACAACAAGGGTAGTGTGCATAATTCCCAACCAAGACAACTTAACAACAAGGGTAGTGCACATAATGGCCTACATAAATAAAAACAATGGCACTACACAGTGGTAACTACCAACATATCTACAAAATGGGTAGTGCATATAATGCAACTACAAAAATAATAACAATGGTAGTGCACAGTGGCACAGCCGACATCTCCACAACATGGCAATGCATATAATGCAAATACCAAAACAATAAAACAGATACATTTTCATTCTTTATTACATAAGGGGATACAAAGATAACCTAAGAAAACACATGATGCATCCCAGTCATATTATCACACATAATGCAATAAGATGCCCTTTTAACCATGTAATTCAAGGACATTATAATCCACCAGTCATACTATCACACATAATGCAACATAGTACCCACAAGACCTTGGTCCCCTAATACTTAAGCGTGTGCACTCCATTAGAAATCTAAATGACCGTGAAAAGTTTATTATGGCTTTATTTGAGATTTGGAGGCATCTAATAAATCACGAAATCAATCAAGGGTTCCCACTTTATCTCTAAAGTAGTTAACCATAAAGAGTACTTGTAACACTCCCAAAATTCACTAATGAAAATTTTTATTTTTAAAAGTTTTATGAGGAAGCAAGTATAGTAAATTTTAGGGTGTTATCACAACACTTAGTACCAGACCAATTTCCTTCCACCGTTTCGATACTAAATGCTAAGGTTGAAAACATGCTTTACTTAAATTTCAAGAATACATTTACAAATTAGAGTATCACAATGGTTAGGAAGGTTAATTAACCTTCCAAAGAAAACCCACTAATTGTGGTTACAAAGAAAGTGTCAGTAAAAAAGGAAATACAAAGGTTTTAAGAAGATATAGAAAGACTTCATAGTTCAATACACTGGTCAGCATCCCGAATAATCCTTACGCTCTCAATCCCGAAGGGAGCATGCAAGCTAACCTACAAAGGCCACTACCCATTAAATAGGCAATGGCCCAATAAAGTAATCCCTTCAATACTATGGTCCTGAGTAACCCATTATATGAGAATAACATGTAAGGCTTACATGCAACATATCATATACAACATAAAGAACACATGATCCTGGAATAGTACATATATCATCTGAAATGCAATAATCATTTAGACAGATACATGCATCAAGATCATATGTCACAATGCTCATACACTTAGAAGTAACAAAACTTGTTATTAGAACATTCAAGCAATGCTCTTTGTAGTACAACTAGAATAATTGATCCACAAAACTTCTCAACAACATCACAACAAGAATTCCATAAACATCAGTATGGTATGATAGCTCATTCATTATTATTTATATTCAAGCCATTAGTGTCGTAATTATCCATCACTTGGTTTATATCCATGTGGTTTGGGGACCCCACTAGTATGATCGGCGGACCGGTAACTATGTCATCCAAGGCAGAACGCTCCTGACTACTATTATGACTGATGGACTGGTAAATCTGATATAATCCAAGGTAAAATTCTCCTGATCACTATTACAACCAGTGGACCGATAAATATACTACGATCCAGGGCAGAACGCTCCTGACCACTATTATGACCAGTGGACCGGTAAATATCCTACACACGGTCTCGACCCATGTGGTGTTCCATTGTAAGTGATTAGCGTCTTTTTCGTATATTGATATCATCCAAGGGTTTCATTTTTTTAGCTCAGGACTCCCACTATTATAACTAGTGGATTAGAAATATCCTATAATCTAGGGACAAAGTGCACTTGACCACTATTATAATTGGTGGACTGGTAAATACTACAATCCAGGGTAGAATGCACCTAACCACTATTATAATTGATGGACCAATAATATACTACAATCCAAAGCAGAACACACCTGACCACTATTATAACCAGTGGACCGGTAAATATCCTACATATGGGCCCGAATCAATGATCTTCCACTTTAAGTAATTAGTGACTTATTCATGTCATATTTGTTCAAATATCACACATACATCCATGCACAAATCATGTAAGACTCTTGATCTACTACCACCCCGACCAAACCTGACCTTATGGAAACCCTAATTCCCTACCTCAAGATATCCACACTCCCCACTGATCCCTTGAGTCCCCAAAATTATCCACCAACCAAAACAAGCCATTACAACCCTTTTACTCACAAGTCATAGCCCATTTCCCCTATTCCTCACATGTGATAGGCCCCTAAGGTTAATCTTCAAAACTAGGGCTGTAAACGAGCTAAGTCGAATACCCATGGGCTTGGGCTCGGCTCATTTAACTAAACGAGCCTAAAATAAGGTTTGGGCTTGGCTTGTTTAACTAAACGAATGAGCCAAACCGAGCTTTTAACGAGATGAGCCAAGCTCACGAGCCAAAGACAAAAAATTAACCGAGCCGAGCTTTTTAGAGCTCAAGCTCGACTCATTTAATAAATAAGCCTAAAAGTGAGGCTCGGGCTAGACTCATTTAACTAAATGAATGAGCCGAACCGAGCTTTTAACGAGCCGAGCCGAGCCGAATGCCGAACTGACTCAACTCATTTACAGCCCTATTCAAAACCTTGGCTTACCCAAATGGACCTAACCCCTTCTCTACTACTTAATTGGTCCTAAACTCCCACAACCAAGCATATATCACCATGATTATCCATCCTCTAAGGTTTTATAGCTTAACCCCCTCCCATCTTGGTCATGTGATACTAACTTTCCAAATCAGACTTTTCTAGAAACTCTAATTCCACCCTTTGGTAGGCCCTCATCCTTTAGCACTCCATGGGCTCCCCAAATATGCAAGATGCTTGGCCATGACACTAGTTTCCCCCCATATCCATTCATAGCATCCAACCTACTCTTCTAACTTATGATCATAGCTTCCTTGGATTTGACTTGCCCCATACGTATTCACCAAAATAATCACCCCAATACACACACAAACTACTAAAAACCCTTAAGCCATGTGATATTGATAATCATGCTAAAAGAGATGATACTAAGACCATAAATCCCTATTCTCACATCCATCACCAATTAACCTTTACCATGCACATTTATTAGCATAACCACCATTGCACCCTCAAATTTACCAAAATCCCCTTATACCATATATTATCACCATTTTATGCCCAAACATAAAGTACTAATGCCACCAAACCTTATTTTCATATTTAACACCATTTAACACTTAGCATGCACATTTATTAGTATAATCACCCTTGCACCTTCAAAATTACCAAAATACCCCTATACTATATATTATCACTATTTATACCCAAACATGAAATACTAATGCCACCAAACCTTATTTTCATACTTAACACCACTCAACACTTAGCATGCACATTTATTAGTATAATCACCCTTGCACCTTCAAAATTACCAAAATACCCCTATACTATATATTATCACTATTTATACCCAAACATGAAATACTAATGCCACCAAACCTTATTTTCATACTTAACACCACTCAACACTTAGCATGCACATTTATTAGTATAATCACCCTTGCACCTTCAAAATTACCAAAATACCCCTATACCATATAGTATTACCATTTATACTCAAACATGAAATAATAATGCCACCAAACCTTATTTTTATACTTAACACCATTTAACACTTATCATGCATACATATTAAGTTGACTCCCATTGCACATTTCAAATTACTAAAATGCCCCTAGGCCATAAAATATTAATAATCATAACCAATCATGCATTACCAACACCACAAAACCCTTATTATCATTTTCAGCACCACCCAATCCTTAGCCACCACACTTATTGGAATTATCACCATCATACATTAAAATTTACCAAAATATCCCTAGATCCTAAAATATTAATATATCTACTAACACATACATTTATAATCCACCAAACTCCCATATCCACTCTAAGAAACATTCCTGATACATTAGGCATCCCATTTAGGTTTAAACACCAAGATGTGTCCAAATGACCAAATTGTCCCTATGGCTCCAATTAGTATTATTTTCACTATAAGTGTCCATATTCTCTTAGCCTAGCATGTATATACACATAACATTCATCATTAACATCAACATCTTATTCTTAGTCACCATTTCACACATATCACACCATATACAAGATAACATAATAATCATGGAATTGATATTAACACAGCATATTTACATAATGTGCTAACATATGATAATCCATACATTTTAGTAGGTATAACTATTACATTATTTCTAATCAAACCAACCTTAACTAGTATCCTGATATAAAATGCTTAGGCTTGGATTAATAAAATTTTGTACCTAAAATAATGTCACAAGTGAAATATTAATAGCAGATAAATAAAAGAATGATTTTTACTAAAAATATTAATTAAATATATAACATTAGTAACTATATAATACCTTAATATGGGCTAAATATGCCAAAATTACATGGCTTAACTCACATTGCCGCATAGGGTGAGCCATGTAGTATGAACAAAATGAGAGGGAAAGGGGAAGGAGAGGGAGGGTAGGCTTGAGGGAGGGTGTTGGGTGGTTGTTAGGTGTAAGGGTGAGGGGTGGTTGGAGGTCAAAGTGTGGTGGCTCAGGGGTGGTAGTGGTTGTAGGAAGAGGGTGCAAAGAAGGGAGGGAGAAGAAGAAGAGAAGGAAAGAGGAGGGGCAAGTGGCTCGGGTTAGGTGGTGTTGGGAGGGTGTTAGGGTGGTGTTAGGTGGCCGAGGGGAGGCTGAGACAGCGATGAAAGGGAGGAGAAGAGGTGGATAAGGGTGGTGGTGCAAGGGGATCAAAGGGAAGAAGGAGGGAAAATGGAGGGGTAGGCCACAAGATGGCCGGCACTAGCAGCTTGGGATGGTGCAGGGAGGAGGTAGGATGTAGGAGGCGGGTGTTGTGATGATCGGTTAGGTGGTGGAGGTGGTGGAGACGAGCTATAGAGTGGTGAAGGAAAAATAAGGGGAAAGAAGGGAGAAAGAAAAAAGAAGAGAGGATCAATAGGGAGAAGGAGGGCTCAAGGGGGAAGTGAGGTAGAGAAGGGAGAGGAAGAAGAAGAAGAAAAAGAAGAGGAGGAGAGGGGAGAGAGGGGTGTGTGAGGTAGGTGGTGTAGGGGGCTCGGTCAGACATGGCAAGGAGGGTGCAATGCAGGGAAGGCATGCGGGGGAGGAGAAGACCAGGGTTGTTGGGCCAAAATGGAAAGAAAGGATGGTATGGGGAGGGTGAGGCAGACATTAGTCGGTGGTGGGGTGGCATAGGTGTGTGAGGGGGTTAGGGGAGCATTTGGCTCAAGGGGTTCAGGGGAAGAAGAAGAAGGAGCAGGCTACTCGGGGGAAGGGGAAGAAGGAGGTGAGAGTGGGCTAGCTTGTGCAGGAGGAAGAAAAGGAAGAGGGAGAAAGATGGGCTGGCCCAAGGAGGGATAGGAGGGAAAGAAAGAAGAAGAAAAGAAGATGAGCTTAGGCTGGCCCAACGGGAGAAGGAAGAAAAGAAAATGGGAGGAAGGCTGGGCTGGCCCAAGGAAGAATGGAGGAAGAAAAAGAAAGAAAAGGAAGAAAAAAAAGGAAAAGGAAAAGGAGAAAAGAAAAAGGAAAATATTTTTAGAATTAGGATTAGAAATAATGCTAAAATTAGTTTTTGGGAAAAAAAATATTAAATTAATTTATCACAAATTTAGGTGTTAATTTAAGATAATACTTTTGGTAAAAATTATGGGTTTGGGATTTATTCAGATAAGAGAGTAGGATAAAATGATAAAAATAATTATATTAATTTATTAAATAATTCTATCTATTTTGGAAGAAATTTGGGGTGTTACAATACTCTATTCCCAACTCGAGATCTTTCAATTTGATAATTAGTATTTTATTCATGGTGATCACAATTAACACATCATGAAACAAAAATATTCACACATAATAACACTTACTTGCAAGCATTCCCGATAAGGAAGAAGTCACAACCACATAAGATAAGTAACAACTCATCAAATACAAACACACACACACACACAAAAGGATCTCAAGGATCCAAAATCAAACTAAGGCATGAAGCCCAAGACAAATCAAAACATTAAGCCAATAAAACCATACAAGGGCATAATCATAACATAACAACCAAAGGAATAAAAGCCAAATGAGGTAAAAAAAAATACTTAATTGTGTAAAACTATTTAATCTAAAATTCTAAAAATACTTCAAAGCATAAAGAATCAAACTTGAGGCCATAAGATCAAATCAATCATGGAAAACAACTCTGAATATCAAAACATATTAGATGGATGCTTTACAAAAAATTATTATTCATGCAAAATACTATTTACAGACAAGGAAAAGTATTATTTCATGCTAAAAAGCATAAATTCAAAAACCAAAAATATTTTATTTCTAGGAATTACTATTCATAAAAAAACCTTTCAAATCGCAATTCATGAAGATACTATTCAAGTTAACACACTATTAACATTAAAACACAGTTATCTCTATAATAATATTATTGCTAAAAGTAGTATTACTCTTAAATATCTAAAAACCATTAAAAATATTTCCAAAATGATAAGAAAACCCAACATATATAGATTAGAGAACAAATAATCAAGAAGAATTGAAGAACTCAAAAGCATACTCAAAAACATGAATAATACTTAAAACATTTACCAAATCATCTAAAGTTTACCAAACTTCAACTCAAATTAAATTATACCAAACATGATCAAATCAAGACATGTTATTTATCATAATTGTCTCTAGTATGCCCAAGATTAGCATAGTAGCATTAGATTTAAAAAAATAGTAATAATATCTTCCAATAATCATCCCAAAACCAACATACCAAACCAAAAGCCTAAAGCATGCTAATCTTTGATCATTTATAAAACATACTAAATAAACCCAAATTATAACATATTATATGCTGAAATCATCCTAAAAACATTAATTAATATCATGATATACTCATATTTAACGAAAAGCCCATAAATGATCAATTATGGTCAAAACGCTAAACCACCACCATAGTACCCCAAATATGCTTAAGCTTGAAGCAAAAACACACAATACAAATCAATTATATTTACTTAGGTTTATAGAGGTTTATGTTCAATCTCTAGGCTTTAACATTAATAAGGTAACAAAGTATAACCTAGAAATATCATAAAATAATTAGGAAAAGTAAGCTCATAATAACATAACAGGAGAAAGAATTACGGAGAAATGATCAAGGAACTTATAGTTAAAGTTGAAAGCACAATCAAGCTTTATCCATGGTGGAATATGGCCATAGAGGCTAAAACATTGATGGGAGAATAAGAGAGAAAGGTTTCGGTGGAGAGGAAGAAAGGAAAAGAAAGATGACTTAAAAGATTGTCAAGTGTTGAAGACTTAATATTTAAGTTAATGGTATAAAGGTATAAGAGTAATTTTACTCGATTAATTAAAAAAAAACTTGGTTTTTTAAAGATCATGGGTGTCACCATGTGTAAGGGAAATAAGGGAGTGGATTTCCTTAAGCCAGTGCACAAATAAAAGGAATGCAAGAGGAAAGAAAAAAAATGCTAACTTAAGCTATTTATGCTAAAATATCTACTAAGGAGGGAAAAAAATTTGCAACATGTACTAAGGGTCCATGAAATTGGTAAAACTCAAATGAGGGGTTCTCATTCATAGCAAAAAACAACTATAGGTTAGAATCAACTCTCATAGGTTTAGGTTAAGATTTGAGGAAGAAAAGTATAAGTTGGTAACTTTTACGGTCCAAGAGTCTCTGGATAATTCCAAAAATGACATAAATAATAATAGAATATTTTTTTAATCATATTTAGTTTAAGAATAATAAAGTACACTGATCCCTAAAGTTTCATGACATGAAGATAACAAGAACTTAATAAGGCTCAAAACACATAATCAATAATTTGATTTGACATTAAAAAAAACTAGGAGATTTAGAAGAAGAAAAATGTGAGGATATAAAATATTGATACAAAAGAAGAATATAGAAATAGTTTAGAGGCCAAAAGTGTCTCAGAAGTCTCATGGAACACAAATCTATAAGAAATGACAAGGAGTCTTAAATGAAATGTTCTAAAAACGCAACTAGAATTTCAAATCTCTAAAAAGATGTGATAAATCACCAAACTAAGGAAACTTAACCTCCAACAATGCATATCTTTGACAAGTTAGGTTACCTAAAAGAATGGGGTTTTACAAAGACTCAACCAAACGATACTATTCCTAAATGACTTGCCTAAACATAACCAAAACATTGTATACTACAACATATAATCATTTTATTAAGAATAATTGAAACTCGTGCTTGACCCTTTTAACCATCACTTGATAAAAATTGAAAGAAAAGCTTCAATCAATTAGCATTCCCATACAGCAGAAGAAGAACAATTTTTTCACCAATAAGCTCACATTCAATCTATGAAATTGGGTGATGGAAATAACAGTTATTTTCATGCTATTGCCCAAGGTAAAAGAACTCATAATAGACTTAACAAGCTTTATGATGATAATAATCATTATATTATGGGGGATGATAATACTGCTGCTGAGATCCATCATTTCTATGCCAATCTTTTGGGGAAATCTGTTCCAACTCTACATACTGACCCTGATGTGTGCAAAAATGGAGGTATTCTGTCTCAAAATTCCAGAACACAGCTCATCTCTGAACCTTCAACCCTTGAGGTAAAGAATGTTGTCTTTTCAATGGGTGACACAACTGCTCCTGGCCCTGATGGGTTTAATCCTTATTTCTTCAAGAGAGCTTGGGCCACAATAGAAACAGATATGGTTGATGCTGTTAGGCAGTTTTGGAGATCAGAGAAAATCCTTAATCAAATTAACAACATTGTTGTGACCCTGATCCCAAAGATAGCAGGAGCTTGCAGAGTTAAATATTTTCGACCAATAGCCTGCTGCAATGTGATATACAAGATTCTCTCTAAAGTTATCTCCAACAGGCTGCAAAATATCTTGCATGAAGTAATTGACAGCTCCCAAGCAGCTTTTGTTAAGGGGAGACATTTGGCAAATAATATTTTGCTTACTGCAGAGCTTCTTAAACACTACAACAGGAAAAATATTTCACCCCGCATGGTTTTTAAGGTGGATATTCAGAAGGCTTATGATTCCATTGAGTGGACCTTTATCATCCAAATCTTAAAACAATTTGGTTTTCCCTAAAAAATTATCAACCTCATTTCACAATGCATTTCTTCTGTTAGAATTTCATTTAACATTAATGGCTCTCTGACTAAACCTCTTCCTTGTAAGAGGGGTTTAAGACAAGGAGATCCCTTATCTCCTTACCTCTTTGTTCTTGGCATGGAATACCTTCACAGAAGCTTAAAGGGTCTTTGGTTGGAGGAAGGATTTCAGTTTCACCCTGGTTGTCAAAAGTTACATTTGATTGATCTATGCTTTGCTGATGATCTTTTGTTGTTTTCCAAAGCTACCCCTAAGTCTGCTTACCTCATCAGATATTATTTGGATGATTTTAGTCGAAGATCTGGTTTAACTATCAACCCTTCAAAGAGTTCTGTATATATAGGGGGATCCCTAATGATAAAAGGATGCTAATCCTCCAAGAGCTAGGTTGTGTGGAAGGTTCTTTCCCTTTCAAATATTTGGGTATTCCATTGGAATCCACTAGCCTTAGAACTCATCATTACTCTCCATTAATTGAGAAAATTCTAGCTAAGGTCAAGCACTAGTCTACTAGATTTCTCAGCTATGCAGGAAGAGTCCAACTCATTAATTCTACCCTCTTTGGCATTCAGAACTTTTGGGCCCAAATATTCTTACTCCCACAATCTTTTATACAAAAAATGGAATCTATTTGCAGAACTTACCTGTGGACAGGTTCCGCTGATAAAGGTAGAAAGTCTTTGGTGGCTTGGAAGCAGATTTGTCTACCAAAGAAGGAAGGTGGCTTGGGAATAAAAGATCTTCATAGCTGGAACAAGGCAGAAATTGCAAAATTCCTTTGGCAACTGATTCACAACAAATAAAATCTCTGGATCAAATGGGTGCATGAATATTACATCAAAGATCAGGACATATGGTCCTATGAATGTAACACCATCATTTTTTAAAACACAAAATGCTTAGAAAATAATGCGAAATATTAATATAAATGAGGATATTATTGCCACATCTAGTGCCAGTAGACACCATTGTTCTGCTTACACTAGATGCTAAGGCTAAAACTTAAAATATAAACAAAAAAAACACCACAACATCCTTAATATAATAGGGCACCTTAATAAAGTGAAATAACAATGTTAAAAGCAATTAACAACATATCAGAAAATTAAATAACTCTTACTACATTTATAACTTAATGAAATCAAAACACCAACAACGTATAGAATTCCGAAAGCTAAACTACTCTCTCAACTCATCCCATAAGCATATATCCATCCTCAAGTATGATCTCAATCTACCTAAACAAAACTATATGCTCACCATGTACATCATGGATCATTGCAACCCCATATAAAACATGAACAAGTTAGCTAGGAGAATAGCTAAGTAACCCATTATTTAGAAGGAGAATATCATATTTTATTGAAGTACTATAATACATCAAACACAGCCACATTTGAGGCAAATGATAAGACAATTATCAGTTCTCCATTCACAAATCCTTTTTTATTCGTAACCACATATACACACCATCTAATTGAATCTATTAAGTGGGAAACACCCAACTAGGAGTGTTACCTGGCAAAATAAGTCTGAATACATCCAAAGAAACCAAAACCCACCATAGGAGATCTACCTCCTGGTTAATCCAAGTGGTCCTACCACTAAAAGGAAAAATTCAACCTTGGTTATCCAGCTCTTAAGTGTGCACACCCCCTAAGAGGTCCAAAGAACCTAATAGACTAAACATAGAGCCTTACTGGCTTTTAGCCAGGTTAATAAACTAAGTGAATGCACACCACTATAATCTAAGGAAAGGTATTATCGTTCCCCATCTTCAAGAGGCCAATCCCCAAGTGACCCTATCCCAATCTCATCTTCCACTTTAAGTTTTAGTGTCTTTTTCAAGGTGATCATATAACAAATTCAAAAAACATAACCATATACATTCCTTAATTACAACTTTCCTGAAATTGGGTACCTTCCATATTTAGTACTTTTTAAAAATATCACCTTCCATAAATAATATCTTACATAATTAACACCCTACATAAATAACATTTCCATAAATATTACTTTTATTAAATACAGCTTTCCAAAATACCACTTTTCAATTTGAATAGCTTCCAGAAAGAGTTGACTACTTGGGTTAGAAACCAATCACTATTATAATTTAGTACCAAGTAGGAAAACATAGATTATGTATATATACTAATATCATAAGATAATACATGCCCCAACTTTTACATGATCACCTACAATAAATAAAATAATAGAAGCACTATACATGCATTCTGAATAAATTAGCAAAAACAATAATAAAACAACTATAAATAACTTATATTCATCAAACTCATATTTTTAAATAGAATCTAAAGCCATGTTAACGAAATCCACATATATAAAAATTAAAGCATCTTAAATCATATGATACAAAAAAAATATCACGTATATTAAAATGTAGTTAGTAATTTAAGTATAGATAGTTACAAAAGTAAGTGGGTTACCTGAATTACAATCTCACCAAAAGTGCACCCTAGTTGGCCACTCCTATAGGTAGCACCAATACATTATCACAAGCTGAATACTATAAGTTTCTTGTGTGAAATGAATTAACTTCGCAAGTTTTATCAAAATAATAGTCTGATAATTAAAATAGTACTTAGCATTAAGGGTAGTCTATAAATAGGTAAGTTAGTTAAGGAACCAAAATTTCATAATAATAAAATTAATAAATTATTTAAATTAAACTAATCAACTCACCTAAAATTATTTGATCGATGTAAATGGAAACAAAGGCCTTACATGAACTATTTTCCTAATCTAACTAATTATATATGCTTTATGAGGTGGGTTAGGAATACATAGCGGAACTACCCACAAAAATATGACAAAAAAATATGATTTCCACATAGATGGTCCTCCCTACACACAAGTATCCTGGATAAGCACAATGATAAAGTAAAAAATAGTGATCATCCTTGATAAAATTAATTATGGCCACCTAATTGGGCATGCTATGATTACTTGTCATACGACAAGTTTGTATCATCACATTGTAAATACATGCTCTCATCGCCACGCTCATCCATGTATCTATTAATTATTCCTTTTCTTTTTTTTACCAAAAGTGCAAGCTTGTGGATTTCAGTTCCAGTAAAAATACTATTTCAATTTCTTTCTCTTGATGAGTGAACATTATTTAATCATATAGTACTACATGATAACTTTACTATCATAAAAGTATTGGCCACTTATTAAAGAAATTGAAGAAATTGGAAAAGGAGAGGATCTATAAAACTTTTCTATACCTGAAAAGGTATAATCAAATTTGCTCCCTATAGCTAGCCAGTTAATGTTCTCTCCTTTTTTTCTAGTAGTAGTAGTAGTAGTAATAGTAGTAGTAGTAGTAGTAGTACTTTTTGAATAGATAGTCCATTTTTGTTTACTAGTAGTAGTAGTAGTAGTAAGGCATTTCTGAACCTTATAAGGTACCCTAAATCATAGAAATGGAAAACACTAAAATGACACAAAATGGCCAAACCTAACTCAAATAGCTACCTCAAAGGGACACAAATTTTGATTCAAGTATTTCTTCCACTTTAAGTGATTGGCATTTCATTTAAGGAATTATCCAAATACATATCAAGGCCTAAAAAGAAAATCTTAATCACCATTCCTTATTAAAATCTATTATTAACCACTCACTTGATCCACAAGGGATCAAGGCCCAACCATATAATACAATGGTCCAAAATTATTCCAAGTGACATAAAAGCCCGACCATAATAAATGGCATATAATCCTAATATTTCATGCCATAAAGGTTCAATCCAGATGAGATCTCAAAGTTCATTAAGTTCCCATTTTTTGAGGTCAACGATAAATGAAAGTTAATGGTCAACAAAAAGTTAATGGTTGACTAAAGGTCGACAATTGACCAACTTTCTACTGTCAATAATAAGTCCTAAACAACTTAGGTGACCTAATTAACACATAAAATGACCAAATCACCTCTAGGATTACTAATCTTATTTTAACATTATATATAGGTAGTTTGGTAGACACACATGTGTGTGTGTGTGTACTATTGATGATAGAGAGTCTACAATTATTATTATTATTTACTTAGAATAAAACAATGAATATTGATATTAGATCTTAAATTTTCAAGCTTTTTAAATTACCCCAAATACCCTTCTTAGGTAAAATTACTCACTTATACTTAGAAACCCTAGGTCCACTCATTAAACACAACCCATATGATAAAATCTCCACATTAACTTTTTTTCTCCTCATATTAAAAATGTTAAACCCAAATTTCCATAAGTAAAGTACAATTATTAAAATGCCATTAATTCACATCAAACTTCTAAAAATGATACATTACTCTAAATAACTCCAAACCTAAAATATTATGCATCAAATTTTAATGCACCTATCAACAATAATGATTTGTTAGTAATCTTGGAAGAACAAAGCTGGACAATGTGTTGTAGATAACCCTATGATACTCCTACACATTACCCCCATGGCTAAGAAAAAGAGACCTTCTCATTGATGGTCACTACCTATTTCACCGTCATCTTCATCACCGAAGGCAACCATAACAGACCATGCCAAACCAGAGACTCCAATTCCTTTTGAAGATAAATGATATGAGCATTCATCTAAAACTTTATCATTTCCGTAGACCCCTAATAACATGAATATTCACTTTGAATTTTTTCATGGCAATGATCAACTAGATGAAAACTTAATTACTAATGTCAGGGATTCTATTAAACATGATAAATAGTCAATTGATCCTAAACTTCATCCATCTATAGGCATATTATGGAGTGGTATTATGTAAAATAATATGAATTATGATTAATTTCATGTATTTACCTATGAACATCCCACTTCCCATAGAGGAATAATTGTGGCATAAGTAAAGTGAGAAGATAAAGAGGTAGAGTCCTTATATTGGCGTAACATCATTGTGGGTATGGTTTATGGATAGAGGCATGCCTTTTATCATATGGAATCTTATGCCGAGACTCATTGGAATCATGTCAAGATGCTTCATATCTACCTCCATGAGGAAGGTTATTTTTTATTCACCTTTGAATATGATGAAGATTATAATGTTATATTTGAAGTTAGATGCTAAAATTTATTAACTTGCCCTTTAATTCTCAAAAGATAACACCTAAACTTTACTTTTACCAAAGATGAATTCCAATTCCTTCCCTTTTGTTTGAAGTTTCCTAGGTTGCATTTTTCCTTGGGTCCCTCTACTAGTATCAACCAAATTAGTAGCTATACAAGCAGGCCAATTAGAGTGGACTATATTACTACTTCTAAGCAATGGTTTCCTTTGAAAGAGTATTAGTAGATGTTGATACCTAAAAAGACTTACCTGACTTTGTTCATATTGAAAAAAGCATTAGTGATATGTAATTGATTTAGGGAACAACAAACATCATCCACATTTTAGGTAGATATCTCTCCCTTAATCTTTTCTTCAACGTTCAACACCACATTAAATTCTCCCATCAATAACCAAGGTTGATTAGTGTAGTCCCATAAATCTCTCCTTGAGTCACCATCATTTGAATTATATAAAATAGTGAGTGAGAATTGAAACAATCCACTAGGAGATAAAACCTTACAATGAATACCTTAACATGAGAAGTTATGGCTTATTGGATGGTAAATACCTAAAAAACACAACTTTATCAAATCTTGATTGATAAGTTCACCTCTAGATTGAGATATTGGCATGATAACTTAGTTATGCAAGAAGGCTGAAATTTATCCAACCAATTTTTTTTATCTTACAGACCTACTAGGATATGGTAATTCCTATCACAACACATATCATATCAAAAATTAATACCATTTGTAGGAAGCTCCTCTGGTCATAAAACTCTAATGTTGGGAAACATGCTCTTGTTGCCTGAGATTTAGTATGTCTTCCTAAGTATATGGGAGATTTGGGTCTAGTGAACCTTTTATGATAGAATAGAGCTATAATGTATAGGCTCATGTGGCATTTGACCTTCAAAAAAGAACCTATGTGGGTTAAGTGGATTCATTCCTATTATCTTAAAAGATCAAACATATGGGAAGTTCAAATTAAACCCTCAACTTCTTGGGTTCTCAAGAAATTTTGGGGCTTAGAGATACTTTCCAAATGGCACTTCAATTTGGTTCTCTATAACGAGTTTTATAGAACGGTAAGTTATCCATATCAGTTGTATATGATATAATGAGGCCTTGATCTAATAGAGTATCTTATTACTCTATGGTATGGTCTAATTATGCTCTCAAAAGACATTCATTAATTCTTTGGTTGGTAGTTCTTAAAAGACTTCAAACTAGAAAAAGACTCCACTCTTATGGGCCACAAATTGACACCACATGTGTTCTTTGTCATATTGCATCAAAATATCTGCATCATCTTCTTCTTTTTTTGTTACGAGTTTTCTAATTTTGTATAGCTTCCTTTTCTTGGTCAATTGGGATGTGACCAAAAGATCACTCACTAATTGAACATCAATCATTAGGTTATTTTAGGAGGGTGTGGCCCCAAAATTAGAAAATACTTCATTCGAGACTTAATAGATGCTAACACGTATCATCTATGGGGGGAAAAGGAATAGAAGAACTTTTAATAATGATCCTCAAGATGCAACTCATGTAGAGAATCATATTATAGCATATATGGCTGGGAGATTTACTAGATTTCAAATGTGTAAGTCTGGTAATTAGCTAATGGATTTTGTTAATGTATTAGCCGAAGCATTGTGCATGACTATTGAATTCTTATTTAATTTTTGAAATGTACTCCAAATGATTATATTGGAAGTAATAAATAACATTACTTACCCCAAAAAAAGTACACCTATTATTATTTTTTAAATCGATTGAAAAGACCATTATACCCTTGAATCAGAGAGTTCCCCAAAAACTCTAATTCCTTTTTAACTCAAATATACACCTTAGCTTCATGGAAACTATGCCATTTTCAACCAATTTCATAAAAGTCATAAATAAACTTATATAAATGCTAATACGTATAAAACTATGTTTAAAATATAATACATAACCTAATAATAGCATGACATCATGGTTAAAATCTCAAATCTCATGAAAAAGGCATATTCTACCAAAATCCACACAAAGCATATTCTACATAAAATCATTAGAAATACATAATTTTATGCTCACACTTTAAACACTTTCCCATTATTTTCCTTAACTAATAACATCATCCTTGGAATTGAAATAATAATAAACATAAAACATTAAAAATTTTAAAATTTCTAAAGGTTAGATTGAATGACCTAAATCCTAAGCTTCAATGCAATATGAAAACTAAGCCAAACCACCACTTAAGGAGCTTCTTGATCAACTCTACAAAATAAGAACATAAGCTTAGCAAGAGAATCTATAAATATGAAAAGGATTTAAACCCTTCTTTTGCAAGATGGTGAACTTCAAGCAAGGATAATAAAGATTTCATCCACCTTGAACCAAAGTTTAACTCTCAAAACTTAGTATAAATGTTAAAGAGATAAAGTAAGGCAATTTAGGATGTTAAGTACACTAAAAAGGATAATTGGGTGGAAGGTTTTAAAAAATCCAAATGCAGCATCAATAGTTTAGAGTAGACACAATGGTGAAAGAAAGGGAAAATGAGAATGAAAAGAGGGGAAATGCTAAGGATTTATTAGGGAATAGAACGACTAAATAAAACTAAGTGTTAGAGGAAGAAAGAAAAAAGTCAAAAACCATGAGAAAAGTGGAGGAATCTAGTTTCAAGATCAACAATGATAGTAATTGAAATAAACACTTGGAATTGAAAGAAAGAGGGGGGAAGTACCAAAAGATCAAAGGTAAATGAAGACTTCGTAGATTGGAAACCAAGAGGAGTGAAGGAGGGAAAGGTTGGAGAAAAATTAGTAAATTGTTTGGTGTGATAGAACTAATGAGTTGTCATGTGAGTATGGAATTGAAAAGACAACCAAAACTCTCTCCTTCACCTGAAATTTGGCCCAAATTTGATGGGGTATGGAGGAGTTTGGCTTCCACACTTGACTAAGAAAATGATTGAAATGGTGTAAGATGCTTAGGAAAGTTTGTGTAAGAGTTAGATTATGGTTAGGATTTTGGATGATTGAATAAAACCATAGAAAAAAATCTAATTTCTCTAATAGAAGGGGCAATCACCGACCACCATAAGGTCAAGGAGTTGACTTTCACAATTTTTAGATAATTAACTGTGTAGAAATGAGATTAAGTAGGGATTTATTGGGAAAAATAATAAATAAATTCCAAATAGAAAAAATTAGGAAAATATGTGAAATAATCTTAGAAATCCAAACATATAAAAAAATATATATTTGGAATCAAACTTGATTTGAAGATAGAACGAATTTAAATGGGTAAAATCACTTAATCATATAAAAATGAGTTTTTTCTATGAATTTACGATTTATAAGAAATGAATGGAGTAAATAGATGAGTTTAGAATATTAACGAATAATTAATGAACCCTAATTACATAGGTTAACTGAGGTTAAGAAAATGGGGTATGACACATAATATGTATGTGTGTGTGTATAAATGTATATATTGTATGAAATTTGATGATTAAGTCATCAAAGATTCCTTAAATTAAGAAGTAGAAAATGTTCCTTTGGAAACCAAAAAAAAACAATAGTAAAGGAGAAACAACACAGATGTTTTAAGTCGCATCAACATTACATGGAAATCTAGTTTATATAGGAAAACTACTACAACTAAGGGCCTATTATCCTCAACTTTTATTATTAATCTAATTTGAACTAATTCGGTATGATTTCAATTAAAAATTTCAATGATTTATTTTTGTTACAATCAATACATTTTTATTAGAATTATTAATATTATTATTATAACTAGCTATAATATTTTTTTGTTTGCTTTTGTGGTTGTTATTATTAAAAACAATTCTAAATTTTTGATAATTTTTTTATTTTATTTTTATTATTTGATAAATTATGAAAATAAGATGAGAAAAATATGTCACTAACTTGAGTGTGAGAGTGTCTTTAAGTAAACACCACACTCTTGTCACTCTAATTTACAAAAGATTCTTCCTTGTCTTTTTTGAAAATGAATTGGCAGTGCCCTACTCGAATCTAATCTATACACCCATTATCGATTAGAAGGGTCTACAATTTAGTGCCCACCGTAGGGCCATGATAATTTTTTATTCAAATAGGGAACAAGTGATAGACACATTTTGACCATAGCAAACATTACCCAATATCCTTTAGAAGATGACGAGTTCTCCACACTAATCCCCTTGAGGGGTAATCTACCCTAGAAAAATAAGCTAGAATCAAGTACAATCACTGCTAAGAATTGGCTATAATTCTTAACCCGACAAATGGAGGAGTACACAAAATAAATTTAAGATTTAGAGAAGGAGAACCGGCTCCTAAGGTGTCAAAGTACGACATATCTAAACTAAATCTCCCAAGTCACTTTGTCACCACCACTGCCACTACCACCTAATACATATTTATTGGCATTCAATATGGTGGTTTCTGCCCAATTGCCTAAGGCACATGTCATAGTGGCATGTGGGCCACCATTCTACATGGCACACTTGGGGCAACCAAGAGTCCAACTCCACCACATCTCCTCAACCTCTGAATTCATAGGAAACCCCTACCGCATCAAGCATATGAAGGCTAAAAAATTTTGAAAAACGTTCATTCTCCCATATTTCAAGGTGTATGAAGAGACTACTAATCTCGACGATCACGTTGCCTGGTACAAGCATCACATGTTTACATTGGTAATACCAAAAGAGATCCAAGAGGTAGGCATGGGTAAGGGGTTGTTCGAGACTATCCTTATTAGTTTGTCCCTCTAGTGGTACATTTCTTTACCTAATAACTCAATTTATTCGTTTGCGTAACTAACATATACTTTTGTCCAAAACATTTGTGAGTAATCAAAAACTTCAAAAAGTTTTCAAACAACCTCTAAGGGATTAAATAGGGAATTGGCATAAGTGTTTGGAAATACATTGATAGATTTAATAGAGAGAATGTTTCAATCCTAAACTGCCACCCATACACCGCAATAAAACCTTTGAAAAGGGCTAATTGCTACACTCAGACCTCTACAAAGAGTTAACCAAGTATATATACAAGACTAAAGAGGATTCCCTCACGAAGGCTTGTGCTCAAATCAAGTGGGAGAAGGATGAGGCATGCTAGGTATTGCCATAGGATACCTCCAGGTACGGGGAATAGAGAAGGTTGAGATGTGAAGGTTTCGTCAATAGGGCTCCTAAACCTTATGACATGGATTCGAATAGACAATATAAGAGAAACTCTCAAGGAATCCCATCGAGGTGGCCTATTCCAGCCAAAAACCTCAATATCAACCCCATCGAGGCTATGGGAGTAATTTTGAAGATGACAAAGTTAGATGGCTTAACAAACTCAAAGGGTAAATTAATAGTCATAAAACAAACAAGTATCACGAGTTTCATGCAAATTACAACCACACCATTATTAAAGACATGGGCCTGAATTTTGAATTTGTAGAATTGATTCAAAATAACACCTTCATAATTATCATATGGATAAAGGAAATAAGATAACCCTCTCTCAACAACCAAATAATAAAGGACATTAGGACCCCAAGTCCACCAAAACTACCATAGAACACCAAGATGATTAACGTGATCATGGGGGGATCATAGATTAGTAGAGTCAAAGTCTCTCAAGCTAAGAAACACACTTAAGAAACCTATAACATGGAGTAAAAGCTTAGTAAAATAGTCACCCTAACTCCATTCGAACCGGTATGTGTTTTAAAAATTATCTACCTTACATCTAGTGTTTTAAAAATCAAATCAAACACTAATTCTATGTAGGGCCGAGATGTGTTTGAACCAGTCCAAGCATGGTTTGATAGGAACTTACCTTAACTAGATATTTTTTTTAGTTTTAACCTAGTACAACCTTGATTTGACCTATTCAATCCCGTAATACCTCGTTTCAGCCTAGTTCAAATGTCATATTTCTTACCATATTTAGGGAGATAGGAGTGTCAAAAGAGAAAATTTAGAAAAAAAAAACTATAGTTCTAATCAAGTTTAGCGCATAATAGAAGCACACTAGGGGGAAATTTTAGCCTATGGTCTATGTTGAAAGTATCAATCTCAACACTAAGTTTGTAGTGGTCAATTACCCCTTTCCATACAACGTCATTCTCAAGAACCCTTGGATCCACAAGATGCGAGGCATTCCCTTGGCTTATCACCAAGTTATACGCTTCTCGACCCAGTGGGGATTCAAAGATTTCACTAACACCTAGAGGGTCACTTGTATGTGTGATCATAGCATGATTAAGGTAAAAATGCAACTCTTATAACGTTTACAATCTAAGCTACCACCACAGCAACCCAAAGAGCCCTTATTTGATAAAGTTGATGAGGTGTAACTTAACCCCGAAGCACCAAAGCATAAGATTAAGATTGGTTCAATCCTCAACCCCATAATTTGAGAATCTTTTGTTGATTTTTTTTAAGGAATGACAAGGTTGTGGTGCATGGTCTTATATATACATGTTTAGGACCGACCTGCAAATTTGTACCTAAAAGCTTCAAGTTGATCTCAAACATTCGCTGGTAAAGAAGACGCGAAGGAAATTCGTCCCAAAATCAATTTGAGTCATAAATGAAGAAATATAGAATCTTCTTGACACCTGCTTTTTTTTTTTGGCAAAGCCCATTACCTAGATAGGATCACTAACATAGTTATGATCATAAATAAATAAATAAATAAAGGAAATGGAGGTTGTGTGTCAACTTCACAAACCTCAATAAAGCATGCCTAGAGGATTTATTTCCAGTGTCCCACATCAATTATATGGTGGAAGCTGCCATCTAATACAATTTGCTTGTTTCATGGGTGCTTTCTCCAACTATAATTAGATTCTCATGCACCTTCTTGACTTAGAAAAATCCTCATTTATTACCAAGTAGGAAACTTTCTACTACAAAGTTATTTCACTTGGTCTCCAAAATGTTGGAGCTACGTACCAACGACTAGTAAATTACATGTTCTCGAAGATGATAGGCAACAACATTGAAGTCTACAACGACGATATGCTCGTCAATTCTTTAAAGGATGATCAACACCTCGACCAACCTAGGTATTACTTCTAAATACCCTAATAATGCCACATGAAACTCAAACTTACAAAGTGTTCATCTGGCATCATGTTGAGAAAGTTACTTGGGTACTGGGTTACCGAAAACTAGATTAAGGAAAATCATGACCAGACTCAGGCCAATATCAACATGTCTTCTTTGGTATCTATAAAAGACATGCAAAGACTCATTAGAATGCTTGCCACAATCAACTAATTTATCTCTTAGTCTTTTGAACATTGTCGACTATTCTTTTATGTATAAAAGAAGAATAAGGACTTTAAGTGGACAGTAGAATGTGACGAGACATTGCAACAAATCAAGGCTTATCTCATTTTCCCTCAAATTATATCCAAACCAATCAAAGGTGAACCCTTATAAATATACTTAGAGATTTTTTAAACTAAATTCAATGTAACTCTATTAAGGAAAGACCAAAGGCAACAAAACTTAGTGTATTATGTGAGCAAGGTCGTGCTAGACCCTAAGACTCACTATAAACATTTAGAAAAGCTGACATTGGCTCTCATCATTGCAACTTAAAATATCATACCATACTTCTAATGTCATTTAATTATGGTAGTCGTAAGATTCCCCCTGCACAACATATTACACAAGCTAAATCTCTCTAAGATAGTAATCGAGTGGGACATTGAGCTTCGTGAACATAAAATCACCTACTAGTTGAGAACTACCATTAAGTCATGGGTATTAACTAATTTTATTGTTGATTTTACTTCTAAAATTACCCCCTCTATTAAGCATGAACTACTTTTGACTGAATCACCCACCTCTACAAGGTGGATGTTGTCTATGTATGGGTCCATTAAAATCAAAGGCATTGAACTCAATCTCATACTCATTTCCCTCTAGGGAGACATCAACTAACAAATTATCAAGCCCAAAATTAATTTTACTAATAATGAGGTCAACTACAAAGCTCTTGTTATAAGATTATAGTTAGAAAAGGACATGGGAATTAGGAATCTTATAATTTCCACCAATTTGCAACTGGTGGCCAGCCAGATCAAAGGATCCTATCAAGCAAAGGATACCAAGATGGCTAGGTACTTTAACTTGTTCAAGGCATTACAAGCCTCTTTTGGCAAGATTGGAAATCCTTAATAAAGGCCCCTAAACCATTGTAGTGGTGTTTATGTGATGGCCTATAATATGGCTCGAGAGGAAGGGATTTGTTGCAGAGGAAGTCAAATTTACATGGATGACTCCCCTCCGCAACTACATTGTAGATATGAAACTCCATAATGATAAAAGTGAGGCTAATAGGATAAATACCAAATCGATAAGATTCATGATCTATGAGGAGAAAATCTACAAGATTTCCTTCTATGAACCCTTTATGAGGTGCTTAAGGCTCAAATAGGTCATATATATCTTATAAAAGATACATAAGAGGGAGTGTAAGAACTACTCTAGCTCCCAAAGCGCTTGCAACAAGGTTTTCATTAAATGCTACTCTTGGTCAAGAATGCAAAAGATTGTTTCAAATATGTTAGGAAGTGAGATAAATGCCATAGGTTTACACAAGTTATCCATCAAACCCATCCATGCTCCATGGATTAATGGATGTAGTGGGGAATATATAATATATAGATAGCTATTAGCCAACAACAATACATGTTGGTTCTAACTGATTACTTCACTATATGGGTTAGAGTTGATGCCTTCGTTTATGTTTTTAGAAGAAAAAAAAAGTAAAGAATTTCATTTGGAATAATATCATCTATCAATTTAGGGTACCAAGAAACATTATTACAAATGACAGTTCATAGTTTATTTACATTGATTTTTAAGATTTTTATGCAAAGTAGGGGATCAAGTTACATTTATCAACACCATAATACCTCCAAGCCAACATTCAAGTAGAGTTTTTGAACAAGACCATCATCATTACATGAAAAAAGAGACTCGATCAAGCTAAAGAGAATTGGGCTGATGAGCTACCTAGAGTCTTATGTTCATACATGAGCACCACCGACTCCTCATTGGGGGAATCCCTCTTGCCTTGGCATACAAAATTGAGGTGTACCTCTCATTGAGTTAGGATTCCCCACCACTAGGTTTTCATTCATTGATGATCAATATCATAACTAAAAATTACTACATAGCTTAGACGCCATTCGCAAATTAAGAAACTTGACATTTATCAGGGTGACACCTTTCCAATGAAAAGTATCCTAACATTTAAAAAGAATATTTGAGAATGATGTTTTAATGAAGGAAAGTAGGTGCTTAGGAAGGCCTTCTAGAATACCTAGGAGCCCGATGTAAGTAAATTAGGACCCAACCAAGAGCCCCTTACAAGGTCGCCAAAGTAGTAAACTAGGGATATTATCAGGATTGATATGGCATCTTTTATCAACATGGTATACCATCCTTTTGGTTATTCCATCCTAAGAACTATACAATTAAGCATGTTATCCGTAAAGAAATTTTAAGGATGGGTGACCCTCCTAGGAAGTTTCAAAAATTTTTGAAACATTTCTTGAAAATTGCGTAAATGAGGACAAAGTGAACTAAAATGACTCATATTGATCTATGAGGCTAGCCAATCAATCCAAAAGTGTTCCAAGGTATCCCCTACATTATTGTATTAACTTGGGGTATTACAAATGGTATTAGAGAGAAACCACGAACGCGCATTGAACTTGGATGAGCTAGTATACCACCTAGTGGGATGAATCTTAGGATAAATTATATTGAGATAATTAGAGGTTGAGGCACAATGAGGACATTGTTTTCTTTGAGTGGGGGTTAATATAATACCCCCAAATTTAGGGGACTGTTATAAGGATTGATATGGCTACTTATATTAACATGGTACACCATCCTTTTGGTAATTCGGTCCTAAGAACTCCACAGTTAAGCGTGCTAGCCTTAGAGTAATTTTTAGGATAGGTGACCCTCCTGGGAAGTTTCAAAAAATTTATAAAACTTTCTTGGAAATTATATGAGTGAGAACATAGTATTCTAAAAGGACCCATGTTGTATTGAATCGAGGTGTTATACCTATAAGTTATAGATTTAGGATAGAAAAAACATAGGCAACAACTAGAATATTGAACATCTCAAACTTTTTTATTTTTTTAGTAAATGGCAATTAAGGTCTTTCTTACCTTACACTACTATGTAGTATTAGTATATGTTATACTTCTCTATTTTGGAATTAGTATACATGTAGCATCTACATGTGGAATCATTTTTATTCAGATAATCAAACATACTCACTTTTATTTAATTCAAAGTGCCAAAACACCACCAACCACCTTAGTTACTCTAGGATGTAGGCCACAATGACACTTAATGTTGTGTAGTGATGAAGAGTCATAATGGGACTAGCAGTGTTTTGAACACCCACTCTTAGGCCATGAGAAGGTTACTACTACCCTTACTGATAAGTGTCACTTTTGCATCTTATTACTAAGGTTTATAAGAGTTTTTACCTTAAATTTTAGTTAGAATTCTCCCTTTTTGTTCTTGTTACTACCTTTGTGTCGTGAAATTTTGTAGGATCTCAAAGAACAAATAAGTATGAAGGATGGAAGTAAAAATAAGCTTAAATGGATAATAAAGGGAAAAGGACCAAAGAGGAGCAAAAGTTAAAGTAGAAAGAGATTTAGAGCTAAAATGCAAATTTTGGAATAAAATGAAAGTAAGAATGTATATTCAAAGTATGTAGGCATGAAAGAAGTGGAATTTTGACAAGGATACAATCTGAATTTGGAGAATCTTTGACCAAAAAGTTGTATATATTTTCAATATATTTCCAATGCATCCAAAATCATCTCAATTGGATTCTTGATGAAAGAGTTATGGTTGAAATACCCAACTTTGTCAAAGAATCGCCGAAAAAAATTAAAACGTGCACGTGCGTTTCAAAAGGGAAAACATAGGGATTTGAGAGGTCGTAGTATTTAAACTCTCATTCTAATTTTTCATCCAATCAGCCTCCACTCCCTCTCTCTTCTCTCTCCTCCATCCTCTTCCCCAATTCCTTAAGAATTTTCTTGTAAACTAGAGATCTAGGTGAAAAAAGTTAAACACTTGTAAGAATCATTGGATTTTGAGGGTATTTTCTTTTCTTTCTTCTCTATATATGGAATCTCTTGTTATTATTAATGTTCTTACTAAGAGTTAGATTAGCTAGATTTTTGTGCTAAGGTAAAGGGGAGTTTCTCCTAATCCAAATGTGTTGAATGTTTGCATTCTTTTTTTATTATTTAATTCATGATTCATGTGTTGTGTTTTTTGATTGATTGACGGAATGATGATCTCCGGCCAGCTTTTGATTTCCGATGTGGGAAATACTAGTGCGATCGAGAGATAATCCGGTATTAAACTCAATAGCACAACTAGAGATTAAATTGTAGGTCGAGAGACGATCGATTTAACCTCTAAAACAATAAAGGAGAAAACTTTGTGGAATTTAAGGCATTAAAATCTATTAGACCCTAAGCTAGAGATATTTAGGGCCATAGGGATGTAATAGGGTGTTTGTGGCTTGAGAAAGCACAAAACTTTTTATCCTTGTTGGCATAATTGATTATGATTGTTTAATCAATTTGTGATGTGGTGTTCAATTACATGGAGGATCGGGGGCGATGAACCAGAACCTCAGCTTTTCTATTTACTTGAGTCACTTGAGTGTTATTTTTCTTTTTTTTTAGCTTAGTTAGTTATTTTTGTTATTTTAGCTTAAAATTTCTCACTTCTTATCATTTCGTAGTCTAGACATAGCTAAGTTCCATCATTATCTTAGTGGCCATTCACTAATCCTTGTGGGATCAACCTTGACTACTACTCCAACCCTGTGTGCTTGCGGGTAGAAATGTGTCACTTACCTCCCACGAAGACATCCGTGCAACACTAGAAGAGGATATCCCACACCTTTGAATAGGACACATCTACACACATTGAGTCAACACAATAGGAGTTGTATTAATTTCCTTCTACAAGTTTTTTTTTCTCAAGGGCTTTCACCAGCAAGGTTTTTAACGAGGTGGCATGAATTTGACACCTCGCACCACAAACATAGATGTATTTTTTTTGACTTGTACTCTACCTATTGTCTTGAATAAGTAATTTATTACAAAAATTATGTATTGGAGCATGACTCTAATTATTTCTATTTTTCTAATGTAAACATAGCAAAACAATAAGTGTTAAGTCATATTAATAAAACTATTTTTTTATATATTACTTGTAGTTTTTAACAAAATTTGCTTAACTGAGAGAGTACAACAATGTTAAAAGTCTCTCCATGCCTCAGAGGACCTTATAAAAAAATTATAGCAGTAGCAGGGGAATAAACCCCCAAATCTATTTAGCTGACTTCGTGCATTTGTCCTCTTTCTTAATAAGATGAATAGTACTTACATGATTCTACCACTCAAATACCTTCTGGTTTGGGTAGAACTCCTAAATCCCTACTAGGATTTCCTCATAAAACTCCTTTATTTGTGTCATATCTTTCAACAGCAATGAAGCTGCTCCAGGCTTCACTTATTTTCTTAACATAGCTTCTAGATCTAGTAGGCTTTGATATCAAAGCACTACTCATAGGCTTTATAATACTTGTCTATTACATGACTAGTGTTTTCCCTGGCATGTAGCTTGGCACCCACCTCTATGAGTGCCTCCTTTTTGCTATAAGGTGAGCCTGCTCACTTGCTAACATGTGACTCTGATAATCTACCAAACCTACCTATAATTTTTTCACCTTTCCCCAAAGAATTTATACTGTAGGGTACAACTCAATGGTGCTAAGGAGACCCTCCATACCCTCATTGGTTATACTTCTTACCCTCTACATTACCCTCGCTGAGTGCCTCAACATGACATAGGAACTTTCAACCCTATCACTTATAACAAGCAATTCATACTCTAAGAAGTTTTCCAACTAGCTTTCAAACATCAACCTATTCTCTAGGTTTTGTAGAGGAGAAGCGATTGTGTTTCTAGAAACACTTAGAGAAGTAGTCATGATATATGGCAAAGAAAGAACTCAAGCTAAAAAAATAAGGTAGTAAGTTTTAAATTAAGAAAGCACTATTATTAATAAATCCCCTTAGCGCAAACATAATGGTTGTTGGATAATCATTTGTCCATATGCAACAAAAACTATACTAAAAAAAAAATTAGCTAACCCTTGAGTTGCAAACCAACGAAGGCATAATACATAATCGCCAAATCAAGCGTGTTCAAAATGCTCGTCATTTTTGGGAAACCAAATAATTTGCTATCTTTTCATGAAAAATGGATTGCAAAGTGCATTAAGTGACACCACTTTAACATGACCAATACTGTCCCTTGAAAATAGGCATATGCACCCTGATAGCGTGCTAACAAGGTTTATAAACAATCATTTTGGAGGGATTGGGGGAGTGAAAAGGTAAAAAATAGAAGATGAAAAAAGATGCAAAAGGTAAAACATTCTAATTAACAATACAAGCTAGCTTACTGACTCCCAAGAGAAGATAAAACATATATTTCAATAAAAGCCAAGAATAAGTGTTAAAAAGTAAGGGAATTTGCCAACTAAAAACTTAACATTATTACTTTGAAGAATGATTTACAATAAGTAATCACCAATAGAGATTACATCATAGAATGCATACCTAATCCATCACGACTTACAAAATTTAAGTGGCTCAAACAAGACTTGAACCACTTATGTAAGAATAGAATTTATAGTGCACTACCACTAAGCTCCTAGTTACCGTAGTTTTTTTAGTCCACAAGACTAAGTCTAGGAGTGCCGATGATAAATCTATTTTCTATATTTTCACCTTTCTTTGCCTCTATTTTGTGACCTTATTTCATATAATTATTGAACTTTATGGTATTTAAGTCTTGTTATCCCTACTTCTCTCTTGGTATTTATTTTCCTAAGATTTGCACAACAAAACATAAATTCAAGGAAGTGGAGCACAGATTTGGAGTAAGCATTATCTATGGAAGGAATTGAAAAAATAGGAACCAATCCCCCCATGCATAGTGGAAGAGGAGAAAGGATAAAGAGTCAAAAAGAGAATGAAAAGACCACATGTTTGGCGAAGGCACAGCTGTGCACGATTCAATGCACCGGTGTGGCACAATTGTGCACCAAAGGACATAAAAATCTACAATAGGTTGAGGAAACAAAATTTGTATGGTATACTTGTGAAATAATCAACATGGTCATGTAACATTCATTAACAAGATAATGAGAGTACAAAACTTGCACGGTCTAGTTGTGCAAGCCAGGCACAGTCGTGCAACAGTTGGTTATTCATTTTTAACACACGATCAACTCTCTGTTAGTTGATTTTTATTTACCAAGGATTCCCTTTTAAGTTCGTAAATTTTTGCACTTTTTATGGAGTGACTCTCCTAAGAGGTTTAAAAAGCTATTCAAAGTGGTAAATGGAATAAAATAAAGTGGATAAGGCCTAACAATCTCCTATTTGTTTTTTTAGGATGATTTTTTTTCACAAAGGCTTTTGTGACAAAAATGAATGTCATTATGAATATCATGAATAATTTTAGGGGTTAGTTAAGGTAGATCATTAATTGGGGAAAGTCAATTCTTTATTACTCTCTTAATACCGGTTAGAAGATGCATGATAAGCGTGGTGTAACACCATGAATTTTGAAAGCCCTAATTCATTTATGTTGTGTTTTAAAAATTAAGTTATTATTTTACATGTTTTTTTAATTCCTTTAAGAATTTAGAAACCCTAGCCACAATTTTGAAACTTTTCATTCTAATTTCCTTGATATTTCTTATGGTTTTGAGTTTTGTAGGACTCCTAGGCCACTTTTAGCCATTCAATTTCTTTAGAAACATTATAAGCTATCTATATTTGGATTCCTTGACATTTTTTTATTCTTCTAGTGATGTTTGAAATGATAAATAGAGATTATTATGAAAAAATACCATTCATGTTTTGTTTCATGCTTATTTGCATTTTAATACCCGTTTTAGCAAAAAAAAAATCTTATCTAAAACTTATGAAAATTTGGGAATCAAAACATTTTAATATTTTGGAGTTAAAAACTAATTAAAAATATTTTACCTTTATTTTTATTATTTTTAGCTAAATTGCCATTTTACATGCAAAATAAGTCATTAAAACATAGCTTTGGTGCTTAAATATTATCCTTAACTTCTAAGATTTAATATAAATCCTCCATACCCTTCAAGAGCTAATCCTAACCCTATATTATATTCTAACAAGACACTACCACATATTCACATCCAAACATGGCCTAAGGCCATCTGAAGATATCATCATTATATCCTCCTAATCATTACCTTATATCCTTTGAACCTACCCTTATCCTACATGTGTGATTCTATCCCCCTTGATCCTCCAACAAATCCATTCCACTTTACCCTTATTTACTCCACATGATCATGCACTACCTTCTTCATATAAACCTTCCCCAAGTCAATCCTCCCCTGCATAAGAATATGCTTGGAATATTCACCATTATTATCATGGAAATCCTTCCTAATCAACCACTCCTCTCCATGTGTACATCTTATCTCTTCATTTTACTAATCCCACACCAATTCTCCGTCTTCTTAGATTCACAATTTCATGTCTCATAAAACCTCACAAGACATGCCACTTGCTGCCACAAAATCTACCAAATAGTCCTATCACTTTCACAGATTCCTCTTCAACCACACCTCTCCCCCTATCCTTCCTACCTTGCATGCTAATCTCCACCACTTTCACCACATTCTCATTGCCTTCCCAACCTTATCCCCTTCATTATTACCTCATCTTCTTCTACTTTAATATCCACCGTTGCTTGGATTATAAATTGAAAGCAACCATTCATCCCTTATCTTCTCAAATTATCCTAATCATTACATCCTCCTAATATACCCCAACTCTATAGCATATCCATTCATTTCATCGAGAACCACTCACTAACTCAACCCTCTCCATTTCGTGATCCACTCATACTCCACTTATCCTCCATTGAAGACCATGTTTGAAGCTTTCAAACACACAACATAAACAAAGCGCGGTCTAATCTTCTTCTCTCCTCTATATTCTTTTCTTTTTTGTTTTGATGTCTTGTGTGGTGACCTTATGAGTTTGTCTTGAATTTTCAGGTGGGTATCTTACTTACCTCCTCATATAAGGTAAAATCTAATTTTCTTGAAGGCTTCAATTAATTTAGTCTATCCTTCTCAGCCTTCAGACTTATTGGAGTATGGTCTTTCCTCTACTAATTCATGTTATCAAAGAAATTAATGCTTTATATCGTGCCTTCTTATGGTCAAGGAGCTCTCATGTTTCAAAACCTACTCTAGTAGCCTGGGACTCAATGTGTTTACCTAAAAATGAAGGGGGCTTAGGCCTTATTAACCTCCTATGGTGGAATAGTGCTGCAATGTGTAAACTCATATAGCATCTTTCTGCCAAAAAAGATCTACTATGAGTAAAATGGATTCATGCATACTACCTCAAAGGGATAGATATATTAGAGGTTAGGGTGAGAAATTATACATCCTAGATCCTCAAGAAAATACTAGATCTCAGGGGGCATGCTCGTGTCATTCTCTAACAGCCCGACCTATCACATATCATCCAACATGGAAAATTTTCTATCTCAAAAGCTTATCATATTATTAGACCTGGTCATGACAAAGTTCCTTGGTTTTCTTTTATGTGGACTAATTACTCCCCCAAAAGACATTATTTTATCTTATGGCTTGCTGTCTTGGATCACCTTAAAACTCGAGACAAACTTCAAGCCTATGGTCTGCCGGTTGAAGAAAACTATGTGCTTTGCAATGAGGCAGCTGAAAATCAGGCACACTTATTCTTTGATTGCTCATTTACTATTTCTATTTGGATACCTCTTCTATTCAAGCTAGGACATCACCAACATGTCATAAATTGGCAACATATTATTCGGTGGGCAACTACTGGTGGTCGGGGTCCAAGGATAAGAAGACAATTTATTCGTACCTTAGTAGCTGCCACAATTTATCATATTTGGATAGAGAGAAACCGAAGAATTTTCATAGATGAATCAATGTCTACTAATACCATGTAGAAGCACATTGTGTTAGAATTGGCAGGAAGGATGAATAGGCTCTAGCATTGCAAATCTTTCAATCGATTGATGAATTGTATTGATAATCTATTCTAGGAGTTTCCTTTGCATCTTAGCCTCTAGTCTTTTGTTACCTCCTGTTTTTTGGTCAAGACCTTTTTGTATGTTCTTAATTTATCTTTCATAATTAATTTTACATTTCACCTAAAAAAATCTAATTTTATTCCAATACAACAAGGATCTTGTTATGATTTCATATGTTGAATTGTAATATGGTATTTTATACATGATTGGCATGTTAATCTTGTTATTTTTGTAATATGGATCAAATGGCATTATTTATAATTTAAAATTTATATGTATATATGTGTGTATGTGTGTGTTGTAGGTTATCATGATTTTTTTTTATGGAATGATTCTTGAGAGATTTGATACATGGATGTTTAAGGAAATCATGAAATATGGTAGTTTTAGACATGTGTATTCGGGTCAAATCTCAAGTTAAGTATCTTTTAATTGGATATGATTACGAGTTCTATTTGGTATAAAAGTTAATTTATATGAGTATAACTTCCAAAGAAACATATTTATGATTTTGAGTTGTATGTAAAGTTATGATGAAAACATTGAAACTGTGCAAAACTGGCCAAAACTCAACTCGTGAGCACTAGGCTAGGGTTTGGGGTTTGATATTTGGTTAGAGTTGATTTTTGTGTGTTGTCAAAATTTTAATTTATTTATTGGTATTTTTAGGATATATATGATATATAATATGTTATTATTTATATTATTATAACTAAGAATTTTTAGGTTATAGAGTAATTATTTTGGGATATCTTTAATTATCACGATTATAAGATAAGTTTGGTGTAACTTATAAATACCTAGCTGCCAATTAGTGTGACATAAAACACTTAAGTGAATGTTCAAAGTAATATATGAGCACCTATTGGATAATCTACGGTCCATTAAGGTTCAGTGTAAACCAAAACACTTATGTAAGGGTTAATGTAAACTATAGACTAATGGTATTTCGGATCATCTTCGTGTGACATTAAATACGATATAATTAAATATTGTTACGTGTTGAATGTTAAAACACATTTAAATATAGTTGTGTTTTGTTCATTAAACACATCATATTAAATATCATTGAATGTTGATCATTAAACACAACATAATTAAATATTTTTCATGTTGATCATTAAACACATCATAATTAAATATAATTATGTATTGATCATTGAACACATCATATTAAATATTGTTGCATGTTTATCATTAAACACATAATAATTAAATATCATTGCATATTGATCATGAAAAACATTATAAATACATATCATTGTGTGTTGATCGTTAAATACATCATAATATGGCTATGGAATTAACCTAAGTGGTGGTGTATCTCCTATAAAATCCTATTGGCTCTAATTTCCATTAAGGTGTGGGATTTCACTAATTAAACACCCATTTGGCTATGGCATTAAACCAAGTAAGGTGGGTATTACATCCCCTTTAAAAGTCTCTTAGCTCTAATGTCCATTAAGGTGTGGGTTTTCACTAATTATATGTCTATTTGGAAATGGTAGTAAACTAAGAAATGTGGGTGTTGTATCTTTTATGAAAGCCTCTTAGCTCTAATGTCTATTAAGGTGTGAGGTTTTACCAAATAAATAACTTTTGAGATTTGGTAATTGAAGTCACGTGGTCACATAATGAGTTGAAAATAATATGTTATCTATACATTATCTTTTGGACGTGTGTAACAAATCCATGCTTACTCTCCTAAGAGATTACACATTATTATCAGTAGTTTGCTTAAAAGTGTTAGCACATGTGAATGTGACATATGATGCCGTGTGATTTAATGAATTGTAATTTAAGTGCTCATAGGATATAGATTTTACTAAGTACTTAACCATACTTACACCCTTTGTGTCACTACAATTAACTTGGCATATGCGGGGGAGCAATTAGCCTTATTTTGTAGGCAAGCCAATCATTATGAAGTTTTATATGGGGAATGTCATTAGACCCTATGTAGGCTACCACATTAAATTTCATTCACGATTTTCTTTTATTTGTTTGTACTACTTTTGTGTAAAGCTTAACATTTATCACTTCTCCATTTGTATTTTAAAATGTTTATTTAAAAACTTTTTCATACTTGTATTCATTGTTAAGCAAGTCTTATATCCACCTTGGATCAAGTGTTAACCACACTTAGCTCCTCGGGGTAAAAGAATCCTTTTAGCCTTGCAGTTGGTATAGATTAGTTATTAGTTGTACCTTCTTCATATTGAATGTAATGGTCACATCCCCATTTTTGTTACACCTTACGCAAACACTTTCTAAAAACAACAAAAAATTCTAGTTGTGAAAATAAGGGGTGTTATACCTAGAATGATTAAAAAGATGATTATTACTGTTGATTTGTGTAATGGGTGTTATTCCTATAATGATTAATGGGATGATGATTACTGCTAATTTGTCTTTGTATATGGGCGTGAGTATCAGAAATGGCCACAAGATAAGTGATCATTTTCATTAGATCATTGAGAGAGCTTAACAAAATTTGGCAACTTGGAAAATCAAACTCTTATCTTTTTCTAGGTGTGTTACCTTGGAAAAATCATTAATGATTTCCATCTCATCTTATCCTATTCCATTTTATAGCATTTCAATAGACGTATATGAGGAGATTGATAGAGTTACAGGATAATAAATTTGGGGAGGTGCTTATTTGAATCAAATAATTTGATAGGTCTTATGGAAGCAATTATGTAACCTAATTTCAAGAGGAGGTATGAGGCTAAGGAAGATGTTATTAGCAAATAAGGCCTTATTGGGAAGTTCATGTGGAAGAATAGTGAGAACAATTGAATGTCATGGGTTTAAGTGGTTCAAGCAAAGTACTTTTCTAATGACAAGCCTTAACACTCTCCCTTCAAGTGTTTGCCCTTGCTTGTTTATAAAAGTGTTTATCATTGTTTGGATATTATATGACAACACTATTACTAGAGCATTGTGAATGAGAAATCAATTCTCTTTTGGTTGGATATATGGGTAGGTGCAACACCTTTGATTGAGTTGGTTACTAATCAATTGGACTTAGATAATTTGACGTATATTGTGGTGGATTAAGTATAGAATTGACATAAGTGCATGAATATGGGAGTATTTGAGAATCTTATACCTCAACATATAGTAGGGGAAATTGTAGAGATTTTGCCTAAAATTTAGGATGAAATGATATATTGGTTTGGATTACCCATGCATTAGGACGTTATACAACAAGCTCAACTTACAAGGTGTTGACAGGTTCGTAGAAAGAAGAGGATTATTTTGCATGGAGGTTAGTTTGGTTTCAAAAGGTGGCCTAATGTATTTGATCCTTTATTTGGAGATATGTTTAGTATTGAATTGCCACAAATGATCAAAGCACTTAATACAAATTAACGAATAATAGTTACTATCCTTTTATGTCGAATGCATATTGAAGATGTAGATCAATTACTATGGAAATTTATGTGGGCGAGGGAGATATGGCATCAACCTATGGCTAAAAGTAGGGTTGTAGAATTATTAATATGTGATTTTAAGGATGGGATGGAACAAAATCTTAGGGATGATAAAATTGCTTGTTTCCAACTACCTTGGAATGTGTCCTTTGCAACTTCATGTTGGTTGTTATGGAAGCGGAGGTGCAATTTTATGTTTTGGGATGAAAATAGGCTTCGTAAGACCATCTCCTTTATTTTGGCAAAAGTTAAGGATATTATTAATGCATGGGAATGTTATGATCCTCACAAAGATAGTTTGATTTATGGAGTTCTCTCCTTATGTTGGTCCCCCTAGAAGTTGTTAAACTTAATTTTGATGGGTGTATATGCCTTGGAGGTATGGTTGGGGTTGAATGGGTGTTTCGTGATGTGTTTAACAAATGGCTACATGGTTTTGTTAGTTTTATTGGTGAGACTTCTATTTTAAAATTTGAATTGTGGGTTCTTTGGTTTAGGTTTCAAATAGATGTTGATATGGGCTTGTTGTAGGTTAATTTCAAGTTGAATTATAGATCAATGGTTGATCTACGGTTACATAATGGTGAATCTCTGATGTTGGAAGCTAAGACTCTACGGGCTTGTAGGCAATTCTAAGGGAATTTCATGGTTATAAGGTCCAACATACTCTTCATCAAGCTAATGCTTGTGCAGATAGGTTAGCCTTGCTTGCTAATGGTTATGACATACAAAATAATAGTTTCGATACACTTCCACCAAAGGTTATTAGGCATGTTCACAGAGCTAATATCCAGTTTTTGAGATGTTTGAAATTTTAGATATTTGGAACTTGGCATTTGTGATCCTACCCAAAACTTTAAATCATATCACAAATAATTCAAAAGTATCCAATAATAATTTCAAATATATGAAAAACACAATCAAATATCTATAATACACCATATTTTTGTAAGATTTCAAAAATGAAAAAATTATTGTGTTTAATAAAATTTGATAGTTTTGATCTCGGTTTAGAACTATAGTTTGGGTTTGATGTAATAAGGAATTTGAGAAAAGTTTAGAAAATTGAATAAAACAAGTTTTTCGATGGATCGATCATGTAATACCCCAAATTGAGTGGAGTGTTATAAGGATTGATCTGACTAATTATATCAACATGGTATACCATCATTTTGGTAATTTCATCCTAAGAACTCCACAGTTAAGCGTGTTGTCCATGGAGTAATTTTTAGGATGGGTGACCCTCCTAGAAAGTTTTGAAAATTTTCTAAAATTTTCTTAGGAAGCGCATAAGTGAGGACAAAGCACACCAAAAGGACTCATGTTGATCATTGGGGTCAACCGATCAATCCAAAAGCACTCCAAGGTATCCCCCATGTGGTCGTATCGACTTAGGGTGTTACAGATCGATTGGTTAGCCATGTCAACAAAGGGGTTTGCTCAACCAAACCTATTGACCAGTTTGGAGAAATCGATTAACCAGTTTGTAGAAGAGTCAGCTGGCATGGCCAAACCAATAGGCTGGTTGGTCGGGGTAAGTACTATTCAAATCTCGATTTTATGGGAAATCTCTTACATCAAAATAGAACATTGATAATCCAACTTAAAGCTAATCTTGAGTGATCATGTAACACCCCCATTTTTTCAAAACCAATTAACTAGAAAAATAAGAAAAATATATGTGGAAGCTAAATACAATGAGGGTATTACCGCCACAACTAGTGTAAGTAGACACCATTATTCTGCTTACACTAGCTGCTAAGGCTAGATAAAATAAGAAAACACACAAAATATATTCATTAATTCAAATTAACCGAACCGAAAAAGTTCCTACAATTGAAACTAAGAAAAGAATTTACTAAAATTAGTATGATAAATAAAACTCTGAAAATCATCACCACTCTCAATATTCCCCGTCATGCATGCCATTAACACCTTGAGTAAATTCATACCAAACCTGCACTAGATCATCTGCTCACCATGCATATCATGGGTCATCATAGCCCCGTTTAAAACACGTAACAAGTTAGCTAGGGGAACAACTAAGTAACATGTTGGTACAATGGAATATAGTATAGACGTGTATATATACAACGAATCATGTAAGAAAACCAAATGTAAATAAATGAATATGTAGATATTAATCTTTAATTTAGGTTAACACAACCTCCAATTATTTAAGTGGGTAAACCAACCAGGGGGTCACCTGGGCATCCCAAAAGACAAAGTTCAAAGGGGATAACAAAAGTCCGAAGACCTACCACCAACCACAGGAGGATTAGAAATCACACCTGGATCATCCTAGTGGACATAGTCCAAAGGGCATAACAAAAGTCTGAAAACCTACCACCTCGGTCATCCGTCCTTAAGTGTGCACACCCCCTAATAGGGTCCGGAGAAGCCTATAGAGTAGACGATGAGCCTTAACCAGACACGGCTAGCAAATAAATAAATATCCACAATAGAATTAAAAGAGAAAGGTTATTACCGATCCCCAACTTCAGGAGGCCAAACCTGAAGGACCCAAAGCCCACTTTATGTTTCACTTTAAGTTATGGTATTTTAATTAAATAAAGTCACACAATCCACCATATAAACTTCACTTTATCCACTTTTCATAATAGTTAACTTTCCCAAAGTACATAGAAATATACCACTTGGAGTCACTACTCAATTCACCAGTTGGAATAGAACATGGTAAAATAATTATCCAACCAGCGCTTCAAATAAATAAATAAATAATAGTCAAAGTTTCTTAGGTCCAATTATATGCTAAAATAAATAACAAAATTTAATTTAGTCATATAAGATATGAGCCTTGTAGTATATGCATAATAAAGGAACCCTTATATAAAATCAACTCTTTATAGCTAGTACTTCAAATAAATAACACAACTATAAAATTACAATATTTACATGAAATCCATGAGGAACCCATATTTGTATTAAATTCATGATAAAAATAGGATATCATTCATTGGGCTTAATTATATAAAATCATATATATTCGCATAAGGTCAAATAGCCAAATAAGACCATTATATCAACAAGTGCGAAATTAAAATATACATGAACGCACATACATACATATATACATATATATATATATATACATATAAAGGTTGGAAGTAATGTTACCTAGAATGCGATCTAATCACAAATTCTTACTAGTCGCTAGACCTTCACCAATTAGATCAGAGGAGTGGAGGGTTACTCTCTATAAAACCACTCTTTTTTTTTGTTGCTATTTTTTTTCCTTGTGTGCGGCTGCTATACGGCTTACAAAAAGCTAACCATATATTTATAGTGATGGGAGGCTGCTAAGGTTATGGGAGAAGTGTAACTTATCTTTTAGAGAATTCTAGAAGTGGATACTTAATTTTAAAAGGCCCATTTACTAATAACCCATTAAATTATGTAACAAAATTACTTAATTAAACTCTATTAGCAGCCTATTAATTACTTCCTATGTATATACATAATAAGATGCTATAATTGAAATCTTTATCATTTAACTATTACAGCTATCGGAAACTTAGTCTTATCATTCAAATAATATACATATATTATTATTATTATCTTATTATTGTTGCTGACTTTGTATTATTATTATTATTATTATTATTTATTATTATTATTATTATTATTATTATTATTATTTATTATTATTATTATTCAAAATTATGGGGTATTACAGATCATTAACCCTTTTGATCATTTATTCGACTTTAGTTGCTTCCTCGAACAGATTCGAGGGCTCTATTTTAAATATGGAGGGAGAGGATGTCCTCACCTTTGTCTCTTTCGTCCTCTCTAATCTACATACCTCTAAGAATTATGCTTCAATTTCCATAATGTCCCTACAAAGATGAGAGATTCCCTTCCCATGACGATCTTCCATTTTCTTTTTTGTGTTTGATACTTTTTGTATAAGTTTGACCTGCATTCTCTAGAAAATTGCCATTTGAGCTCTGGAATGGAAGTTAACCTATTCTTAATAAATCTGCCCATTTGGCTCAGATTTGAACGATGAAATTAGATTTTTTTGATCTATTGCATGACCTCACTCATTCCTTAACCAATTTGTTGGCTAAAAATAACCTTTATCATCCTTCCTTTCACCTTTCTTTCAGCCTCCAAAATATCTAAGTCCTTAAGTACTTGTTTTACTTCCTCTTATCTTTGAGCTTACATTCAAATTCAATTCACTTTTCTAATATTTTCTCTAGCTCCATTTTATTTCAGCCTTAACTAAGAAAGAGTTATATTTAAAAGGAAGTTGACTTGCTTTCAGCTAAATTTTTCTCTTGGAATTAGTAATTATGTCTTCTTCCCTAATTCAAGTTATAGATTTGTGAAATTTATTCAATGCTTTCTGAGTCTTTAACTATTTTTTTAAAGATTTTATAAGTTGAAATCTTCAAGATTGAGTTTTTCCTCTTTAGTGGGAGTCTTTGTTAAGCATCAAGTAAGTCATTCTTACCTTTGAAATATGGACTAATATACATGTGATTTGATGTACTTAGTAAAATTTTAATTTTATATGTCTACATGGGAGTTGACTTCTAATTAAGGTGTGGTGAATTAATTGATAATTTTGAGAAAAATGCTTCATTTTACAGAAAATAGGGTTGATTTGCTTGAAAATAAAGCATGATTTAGTTTATGAACTTGTTGAATCTTGGTATTTTGCTATGGCATGTTATGGTTTGTATGTGGTAATATTTTAGTGAGGGGATCACATGTAAAATGTGAAATGCCCCAAAAATCTTAATTTTAATAATTATAACTAATTAAAGATTTATTATTAAATTTTAAAATTAATTAAATAAATTATTTGTATTAAAATAAAAAGGGACTTAATTAGGACAAATCAAGAAGAAAATAATAAATATTTTAATTAGAAAGAAATTTGGGTATTTTAGCTAATTAAGGATTTTATTTTGGAATTTAATTAAATACATTATTTTATTTAAAATAAGAAGGATAAATTATGTCCAAATTAATAGGAATTTTATAAATAATTTAATTGGAGAAAATTAGGGTGATTTGTAAATTAAAATGGAATTTATGAAAAACCTTTCAAAATCCTAAATTAGCCTAAAAAGGGATTTAAATATTATTTTATTTAAATGTTATTATTTTTAAATATCCCAAATATCCCAATTAATTTAATTAACCCAACCCATTATTTTTCTTTTTCTATTTTTCTTTTTTCATTTTCTTTCTTCCTTTTTCTTTCCTTTTTCTTTCTTTTCTTTCTTTTCTCCCTTTTTCCTTTCCTTTTCTTCTTCTTCTTCTTCTGATTGGGCCTACGTTCTACAGCCCATTCCTCTTTTCTTTTCTTCTCCCTTCGACGGCCCAGGACTCTGCGTTGTTCTTTTCCCCTTTTCCCCTCGAAATGTAGCATTTCGGTATTATTTTTAATCGCTGCCCGGTCGGCTTTTCTTTCCTTTCTTTTTTCTTCTTTTCCTCCTGGACTGCCCGATCCACGCACCCCCCAACTCCTTCTTTTTCCTCAGCCATTCACACCTGCCATTTCCGTCGACCTGCAACTACCTACACGGCCGAAAATCCCGCCAACATTGGTTGCGCCACCACCCTTATTTTGTTCCTCTCCTTCCAAGCAACCACAATCACCCCTACTTCCACCCTCCTTCTTCCTCTCTTATACCTAGCCTTTAACTTTCTCCTTTTCTCTCTCTTTTTCTAGCCACCACTGCCGCTGCCATGCACCATCGCCTGTACCGCCTATCACCACTAGCCTAAGGTGGAACCCTAAACCCTCTCAACCCTTTTTTCCTATTTAATTAAACTTATTTTATTTTATTTCAATTTTTTACCTTTTATTCGAATATTATTATTATAATTATAATCATTATGTATCAATATTATTATTATTAAGTTCAACATTATTAGTATTATCATTTCTTATTAAGGCCGACCCTATTTGGCTTATTAGATTATTAGTAATAGTATTATTAATATTATTAGTATTATTATGAGTTTTTATTTTATTTATTATTGTTATTATTATTATTATTATTATCACTAATATATTGTTATTATTATTATTTATCAAGAGGGCTGAAGCCCTACTTTATTGTTTAAAATCGAATACTACTACTTTTACTACTACTACTACTACTACTACTACTACTACTACTACTACTACTACTACTACTACTACTATTATTATTATTATCATTGCTATTATTATAAGTAATATGTAATATGTATTATTATTATTATTATTATCATCATCATCATCAGCAGCAGCATCATCATCATCATCATCATCATCATCATCATCATCATCATCATCATCATCACTAATGGTATTGTTACTATTTCGAAGTAGGGTCGAAAACCCTGTTTTATTTTACTCTAGGTTTATGTTATTATTATTGTTGTTGGTGTTGTTGTTGTTTTTTAATTTCTATTATTATTTCATTATTATTATTATTACTATTTTTATTAATAATGTTCTAAAGTTATTATTAGCATTATTTTGGTGAAGGGTTGAAGCCCTTATCCCACCATTTATTTCGAATCATATTATTATTATTATTACTATTTTTATTATGATTATTATTATTGTTATTGTTATTGTTATTGTTATTATTATTTTTACTATTATTAATATTATCATTGTTATTATTTTTAGTTATCTTTATTATTATTATTATTATTATTATTATTATTATTATTATTATTAGTATCATTATTATTATTATTAGGATAAATTCATCAACCTTATGTTATCAACTTTTACAATATTACTATTATTCTTATATCTTTAGAAAAAGTAGTAATTAGTTAATGTCATTATTATTAATATGTTATTATTTTATCAAAAACCTAATCTTAGAATAAATTAATAAGTAATAGTATTTTTGGTAGGAGGGAATCTAATTTTTAGCTTTTCTCTTATATAGATGAGACCAGTCAAAGCCCTAAGGAGGCGTAGGAGCGTGCTCCAAGACCGGTGTTGTTTTAGGTAAGGGTGTAACTAAGGCCTTATGTGTGTTGATGTGCATTATATGCTTTGTATGTGTTGTATCTTATGTTTATCATTATAATTATTTCGTATGTGGTATGACGTAGAGTTGAAGTATGTTTCTGTGGTTTTATATGGCATGTGTACTATGTGTATGTGATAAAATATTATAGTATGTGATGTTATGTGTTGTGACCCTGTAAAACATGCATGTGAGGATGTTAATGTGGTTTGTGTGGGGGAAAGGATGAAAAAGGAAAATGGGGGAAAGAAGTTGACCAAGGGAAGTAAGTTGACCAAAAGGGAAAGAGGTTAACCAAGGGGATAAGTTGACAAAAGGGGAATAAGTTGACCAAGGGATGTGAGTTGACCTAAGTATTTTAATGATCCATGAGTGGAAGAATAAAATGGGGAATTTTAGGATTTCGCCTAGGAGAATCTAATCTATGGTGTTACATGGGAGAATCTAATCTATAGATTTATATGGGAGAATCTAATCTATGGTGTAACATGGGAGAATCTAATCTATGATTTTGTATGGGAGAATTTAATCTATATATGGTGTTGTATGGGAGAATTGAATCTATGGTTTCGTATGGGAGAATCTAAGTACGTAGGGAAGAATCTAGGGTTTCGCATGGAAAAATCTATGGATGTGCATGGGAGAATCTAGGGTTTTGCATGGCAAAATCTATGATCTTGCATGGGAGAATCTATGGTCGTGCATGAGAGAATTTAGGGTTTTGTATGGAGGAATCTAGAGTTTTGTATGAATGAATCTAGGGTTTTGCCTGGAGGAATCTAGGGTGTTGTATGGATGGATCTGGTGTTTGCATGGGAGTCTAGGGTTTGCATGAGAAAGTTCAAAGGTTTGCATGGGAATGTTAGCGTCTGCATGGAAGTAAAGTTTACATATGAAAAGTTGACTGGGGATGTAAGGAAGGTAATAGAAGAGTTATTTGAGTGTTTGGAAGTTTTGGGTGAAAAATAGTACGTAGGACAATATAAGGGTACAGAGGAGACTGAGCTAGGGTTTGGGGTAAAAACCCTGATTTTAGGAGGTGGTAAAGGGGAGAAATAAATGAGGGTGAGTGGAGTACAAGATAATGATGAAAATGATTAAGCAAGGATGAGCATGATTGGCATGGAAAAATAATAAGTGGAATGTGAGAAATGGAAGGGTGATATGTGGATAGGAGGAAGATAGGGTTTGTTGTGGCTAGTTAGGGTTTGGTGTGGTTACCTAGGGTTTTGTGACCACCTGTGTGCTTGAGGAGTAAGGCGTAATGGTGAGAGTTGAATCTAAAGGTTGTGATGTGTGGAGTGTTAAAAATGAATTGGGTAGTGTGAAGTGGAGTGGAATGGATCACATAGGTTTAAATTAGGGTTTTGGGATAAAACCCTAGAGTGAGATGTAGAGTGGATTTGGAAGTGTAAAGTAGTGGGCCTTGACCCATATACTTAAGAGTTGGACTTCTAATGTGAGATAGGATATGGAGGAAAGGATGTTGGGGTAAGTTGGGAGGTACATAAGTCTGATGATGTGGAACGAGTCCATTGGGGGATAGGTGTGGGGAGAGTGAGTCATACATGTCTAGGGTGAAAATTTCTGGATAAGACACTTAAAGCATTAACCATGTAAGGTGAAAGAGTATTGAGCTAGGTCCAAACCGATCCACTGGCATAATAGTGGCCAGGTACCGAGGTATCTTAGAGACCGATCCACTGGCATATAATAGTGGTAGGGCATGTTGCCCTAGGTATGTCCAATCCATCGGCTATAATAGTGGGGGATCCCGAGCTCAATAAACCAAACCCTACAGTTTTCTAAGACACGCAAAAGATACTAATACTGACAGTGGAACACCATGTAAGTAGGGGCCAAACTGATCCACCAGCATAAAATAGTGGTAGGGTATGTTACCCTAAGTGACCGATTCACAGGCTAAAATAGTAGGGTTCTCGTACTCGTGTAGACTTGATAAGAGCATGGTGTGAAAAGAATTCTGATAAGAGATTAATTAAGTAATTAATCTGGATTATAATTGGACCTTTGTATATTCACCTAAGTGTTCATATGCATATATGTTATCACATTAGACTTTATACTCTTTATATTATTCTGCAGGAGTTATGTGATTTTGTGTGTCGGCCTTGGTGCACGGTTACCTTACTCAGTACATAGCGTACTGATCACCCTTTTATGGATGCTGCTCATTCCCATGAGCAGAAGGCCCTTCTAATTTTGTATAGGTGGGCGATGCGTATTTTGATGCCTTCGATGTTTATGAGGCATCAAGCGGGGCTGATTGTTGATCATTTGCTTGGCTCGATGATCGGGAGTGACATGGATGAATTTTCTCTCCATGATATTTTACTTCCTTTTGATATTTCTTTCCTGTATTGGATTTTCTTTAATTAAATATGAATGTTTGTAGAAAATATTCCCTAGGAGGGATTTTGATTCCGCACTCTGATTTCTAACTTATTATTGATTATAAACTTTTATGAGTACTCTGATTATAAATTGGAAGGATTATGCTATAATGCTACTTTTGAATGAGATAATCCAAACTTTAGCATAAATGGGGTACCTTAATGAGTTAATGTGAACTTGGATAAGCATTAATGATAATCCCACCACATGGTTAGAGGGTGAAAATGGTTAAGATGGAATGAGTATGTGGATGTGTTACTTGAATGTTGATGGGCCTTGTGTGATAATATAACATTGGAAAATAACACACCAATCATTTAAAGTGGAAAATAATCAAGATGTGCAGAGGTTCGGGTTACCCAATCCTTGATTGGCTACCGAGTATTAGTCTACATTTTAGAATTTATTGGTGCCTCTAGGCTTTGCCTTCAGGTGAGACCCTAGTAGATCTCAGTGCATTACCTACTCTACACACTGATAATGTATTGGAGGGTATCGATTCTAAAGGATTTGGCTATCTAAATGAGTTACTTGGCTTTAGTTGAACTTTATATCCATTACTGGTTACTTGGCTTCGGGTAGACTTTATCTCCTTAGATTTGAATGGGCTTTCACGGTATGTGAGACCATGAGATGATACAAATTCCATCGCTTGATAAGAATAAGGATAAGAAGAAGAATAAGGATAAATATGTGGTTAAAGAAAAAAGGAAATAAAAGAGAAATGAAAGCTTATAAATAAGTGATCTATTAGATTATGCAGGCTTGGAAAATAAACCCACCAGGAAATTATATGAATGGATGGTAGAATCCCTAATAAGGTGTTTGAATAACCTACTTATTAAATCATATGTTGTTTTCCATGTGGTTCATGCTATGTTGATAAGGACGATGAATCTTGATTTGTCTAAGTCTTGTATGGCATGAAGTCCAGATGTAATATATGACCATGATAGAGCATGAATATCTAAATTATATGGCATAAGTATGATATATATTTAGTATTATATCCACATTATGATAAGACCTTGTATGCTTATGACTCCTGTTGAAGAGGTAACTTGGATTACTTAGTACAAAGAACATGGATGTGCCCATTTGTTTTGTCACTTGCTCAATCCCACGAGTAGAAGACCATGGGTAGATTTTTGGAGATGGCCAATAGTAGGCTTATCTCATTTAAGGCTCGATGCTTGAGAGGTAGGACATCCGGAGATTATTTTTTTGGTCCTTAATGAACTAGGATTTGGGGCTATGTCCTACCTCTGTGTTTCTATCATTGTAATTCTATACTTTAATTTAATCTTCTTTCATGTATTTGGATATTTTATGGACCCACAAGGTCCTATTTTGTAAACCTATTCTTTACCATCTATATATCATGTTTCTTGCGTACTCTAATCTTGTTTTTGATTAGTTTGGTTTCTTAGTCTAGTATCTAACACTGGATAGGCAACTGATGTCTATTTGATGTTAGGTGCGGTAGTAGCACCCTATTTTTTCTAGGTGTATTTAGTACTTTTTTTTGCTTCCACAATGTTTTAAAACAAAAATTTTAGTAATAAAAAAATGGGGGTGTTATAGGTTGGTATCATACATTTATCTTAAAGGTGTTTCATTTTAAAATACTTTTAACTAATACCATAGGTTGATTTTTAGGACTTTACTTTAGCTTTCTTAAGCTCAAAATACTTCAAGTTGGAACAAAAGGTTATTTTAATGATTTTCTAAATATTTTAGTATTTAACTAAAACCTTAATTATTCTCAAACCCAGAATGTCTGTGAGTGAGAGTGGGTTAGGAATGTGCTACAGATAGCCTTTGTGTTGATTTGTTGTACGAGTCTTAGTCCTTAGTAAATTGATTGTTTCTAATTAACCCTAGTCTTAAGGAGTTGATGGCCATCAACCATTGTTACAAGCACATCGAGGCATTTATGGAGACTGTCAATGCTTCATGATAGGCCACATTTGAGTACCACATCCATCGTCGGTACTGGTACCCACACCAGTTTCAAAGTATTGGTGTAAGAGGGTCGAGCATCATCACCCACCAATATTTGAGGGTTAGGAGGACCCTAACATTATAGAAAGATGGGTTAGAGACATGGAAAAGACATTCACTGCTTGTGGTTTTTCATTGGACAAGAGGGTTGATGTGGTGGTGTACTAATTGAGGGGAAGAGGAGACACATGGTGGAGGAGCGGCTAATGTAGAGGTGGAGAGCCTACTATTTTTGGACCCTTCCTTGAGGCGCTTCAAGCCCAATTCTACCCCAATTATATCTGTATGAAGAAGTATGACGAGTTTATGGCCCTTTAGTAAGGAGACATGTTGATAGAGGAGTACTACATAAGGTTCATGGACTTGGTCCAGCTCACTTCAAAGGTAGAGGGCAGTGAGGCAATGCAGGTTCACCACTTCAAGATTGGTATAGGGATAAGATATTAGGAGTTTTTATTAGGAATTACCCGTCTAGACATGGTTGAAATGTATGAGTAGGCTTTAGAGGCTTCCCAAGTCATCTAAGCCAAGAGTGCCCAATTGAAGGGAAAAAGGAAGTTCAAGGGTCACTAGCATCTAAGTGATAGGAAGAAGTCCTACTCTAGAGGTAGCATGCCGCCTAGGTATGGTCGAAGTATGGGGTTAACACCCTAAGCTAAAGTTTAGTCTAGAGGATGTGTTGAGGAGAGGCATTACCACTGCAATCTTTGTAGAGTAGATCATCCAGGAGTGGATTGTGAAGGCAAAAAGATGACTTTGCCATGGATGTGGTATGGTGGAACACGGAGCTTATGAGTGTTTAAAGAGGTCGGCCTCAAGCTTAGAGCATCAGATCTATACACTAATCATAACCATAGACTATGAGGGTTCCTCCACCACAAACTAATGTTGTTAACCATACCAATCAACCTAAGGGTCAGAAGCCCCGCCTATTTCAGCGTGGTCAAGAGTCAGGTAGTGCTATATGGGTTTATGTAGGAGGACACTTGAACATGATTAGCCAGACTGAGGTAGAGCATCGGGTCAGTATGGTAATCGGTATGCTTATATTTTCTACCTTTCCAGCATGTGTATTGTTTGACTATGGTGAATTGCATTCTTTTATGTCATCAGCATTTGTAGCTAGAGTTATTTTATCTCTTGCCTGTAGTATTTTCACTTTTGTTGTGTTGTCTTTTGGAGGGATAGGATTGTATGCTCTAGGCTTTATAAAGGGGTGACCTTGATAGTTGGGGGAGTAGAGTTTCCTTATATCTCATAGAGCTTGAATAGTATGATTTTGATGTGATTATTGGAATGGACATGCTAGGAAAGTACCGAGCATTGATAGATTGCACGCAGGAGCATGTGGTTCTTTGAGGACCAAAGGGTTTTAGAGTCTCATATTGGAATTATGATCCTAAACCCTCTATAAAAGTCATATCGACCATCTTGATGAGTACCCTTTTTCGTAAGGAATATCGACTATTTTTGTGTAGTGTTTGAGAATCCGAGGCTGATGAGACATTGCTAGAGAAAATTATAGTGATTTAAGAGTATCCTAATGTGCTTCCTTATGGGATTTCGGATACTCCATCTGTTCGAGATGTTAAGTTTATCGTGGACGTGTTGCTAGGGACTGAATCGGTATCCAAAGCATTGTACCGCATGGTACCTATAGAGATGAAGGGGCTTAAGACTCAGTTAGAAGAGTTGTGGGAGAAGGGCTACATCAGACCAAATGTATCACCATGAGGAGCACTGGTCTTATTTGTTAACAAGAAGGGCGTAAGCCTGAAACTATGCATTGACTACCAAATGTTGAATTCAATTACGGTGAAGAGCCATTATCCATTGCTAAGGATCAATAATTTGTTTAACCAACTGAAAGGAGTCTTAGTGTCCTCTATGATTGATCTTCGGTCAGGATAACATCAGTTGAGGATAACAGAGTAGGATATTCCAAAGATGGCATTTCAGATAAGATATAGCCATTATGAGTTCACTGTAATGCCTTTCGGACTCACTAATGCACCATCAATAATTATCTATCATGAAATGGATCTACAAACATTGTTTGGATCATTTCATCATAGTATTCATCAATAACATCCTCATCTACTCTAGTAACCGAGAGAAGCACATACATCATCTAAGACAGATCTTGGCACTGTTAAGGATACACCAGTTGCATGCCAAGATTTCAAAGTGTGAGTTTTGCATGGATTAATTGGCTTTCCTTAGACATGTAATTTTGAGGGATGGTGTGGTAGTGGATCCTTCCAAGGTTTGAGTAGTTTCTGAGTGGCCAGCACCAACTTCTGTCAAGGAGGTGTGTAGTTTTCTAGGTTGGTCGGTCATTACTATAGGCTTGTAATTGAATTCTCCAAGATAACTTGTTTGTTAACTAATTTGCTGAAGAAGGATACACAATTTTAGTGGGATGAGAAGTGTAGTAAATCCTTCAAGGATTTGAAGAGGTGTTTGACTACTGACCTAGTGCTCACTTTACCAAGTGGATCAGATAATTTTGAAGTATACACCGATGCTTTTGAGTATGGATTAGGTTACATGTTGATACAACATAGGAGAGTGGTGATGCATGCTTCTCTACAACTATAACATGAGCAATACTACCTGACACATGATATAGAGCTTGTTGCAGTGGTATTTGCCCTAAATATTTAGAGGCATTACATCTATGGTATTCAATGTAAGTTCTACACCTATCACAAGAGCCTCGAGTATATTTTCACATAGTGGAAGTTGAATTTGAGATAGCGCTAATGGTTGGAATTGGCTAAGGATTATGACCTGAAGTTGACATACCATGAGGTTAAGGCTAATATGGCAGCAGATGCCCCTTAGTTAGATAAAGAAGACTAATTGGATCTTAGAGGAAATGCTTCGGGCATGTGTGTTGGATTTTGAGGGTAGTTAGGAGGATCGCTTGGACTTGATCGAGTTCTCCTATAACAATAGTTACCATGCAAGTATCAAGATAACACCTTTTGATGCCTTGTAAGGGAGGAATTGTTGTAGTATAGTGTGTTGGAGCGATGTCACCGAGATGATTGTGTTGGGGCTAGAGATGATCTAGGAGATGATGAGATATATTTGACTGATTCAAGACCGTATGAGAGAAGCTTAAGATCGATAGAAAAGCTCATCCTAAGGTACATTAGACCAAATGAGATCATAGATCAAGTTAGCGATGTCACTTATTGCTTATCCCTACCGGTGGAGTTGTTCCATGCACACAATGTCTTCCACATATCCCATTTGAGAAAGTATAAGTAGATCCTTTGCATGTCATCCCATCGGATTAGAGCTTGATGAGTCTCTAACTTACAAAGAACGGCCAAAAAGCATTTTGGACACAAAGACTCGAGTGATGCGCACAAAGACCTTCCCTCTAGTGAAGGTCATTTGCTCACGATCATGTTGCTGAGGAGGCCACTTGAGAGGCCGAGGAGGATATTTAAGCGAAGTGCCCAGAGTTTTTTCCCTAGTGTGATACATGTTAGTGTGACCTTTTATTTTAAGGGGGTAGTAACCCATTTCGCCTTTTTAAATGTAATGTGTAAACCACTATGAATTATATAATGTGTATGGGTCTTGGTTAGTAGTCTTCGAGGATGCAACCTCTTTAAGGGGTAGTTTTATAATACCCCATATTTTTGTAATATTTATAAAATGGAAAAATTATTGTGTTTACTAAAATGTGATTGTGTTGATATTAATTTGGAATTATAATTTAAGTTTGAGGTAATAAGAAGTTTGAGAAAAGTTTGGAAAATTAAATAAAATAAGTTTTTAGGCGGGCTAATCGATTAGTTCTATGAACCAATTAACTGGTTTGTCTTTTCAGCAAAGGGTTTTGTTCAACCAAACCGATCGACTGGTTTAGAGAAATCAATCAACTGATTTGTAGAATAGTCGACTAGTATGACCAAACTAACATACTCGTTGGTCGGGGTGAGTATTTTTTGAAGGTTGATTTTATGTGAAATTTCTTACATCAAAATGGAACTTTGATAATCCAACTCCAAGATGTTCTTGAGTGATCCTTAACCCTTTTGATCATTTATTTGGCTTTAGTTGCTACCTCGAACATATCCGAGGGCTCAAGTTTGATTGTGGAGTGAGAGGATGCATAACCTTACTCTTGCCTTCTTCTTCCTCTATCCTCTACATACCTATGACAATATGCTTTGATTTCCAGACTATCCCTGCATGGCTGAGTGATTCCCTTTCCATGTTGATCTTCCATTGCTCTTCTTGTGTTCAATACTTTCTAGATGAGCTTGTTCTGCATTCTCTAGAAAAATCACAATTTAAGCTTTGAAATGAAAGTCAACCTATTATTGATAAATCTGCTCGTTCAACTCATATTTGAACAGTATAATTATGATTTTTAATCAGTTGCATAACCTCATTCCTTAACCAATTATTTGGCTATAAATTACCATAATAACCCCCTTTTTCTGACCTTTCTTTTAGCATTCGAAATATTTGAGTCCTCAAGCACTTGTTTTAATTGCTCTCCACTTCAAGCTTACATTCGAATTCCATTCACACTTATGATCCTTTCTTTATCTTCCTCTTATTTTATCCTTAACCAAGAAAGACTTAGATTTAGAAAGAAGTCGAGTTGCTTTTAGTTTAATATTTCTCTATGTTTCTCTTAGAAGTGGTAAGTCTATCTTCTTCCCTAATTCGAGTTATTGATTTGTGAAAGTTATTCAATGATTTCAGAGTTTTTTGTTTTAAAGGTTTTGGAAGTTGAAATCTTCAAGCTCAAGTTTTTTGTCTTTGGTGGGAAACTTTGCTAAGCATCAGGTAAGTCATTCTTACCTTTGAAATGTGGCATGAATAAGCATGTGATTTGATGTACTTTGTAAAATGTTAATTTTATATGCCTGCATAAGAGTTGGATTCTAATTGAGGCATGTTGGATTAATTAATAATCTATATATATATATATATATAAACAGAGTTGTCTAGCAGACAATATATAGACAAATTTTCCCGCCTAAACTATATCCATTATTACTAATCATAAATTATTACTGCCATATATTATTGCTAATTATTGTTATTGCTAATTAATAAGATGGAATAATTAATATAACTATTTATTAATATAATGTGACTATTCATCTCCTATGTGCATTAAATATATATAACTATTCATTTGTTGCACATATGTCAAACAATTAAATTTAATAAAGTATTAACTATATATTTTCTAATCAAATATTTTCTTAATTAATTATCCAAACATATGCAGAAAACTATTCATTTCCTGCGTATTAATTGAATTGTTGAACTATTCATCTCTTGCATATTAATATATAAATAATTAATACACCAAAGTGCATATTCATTTGCTTCACATGCATATATTCATTAATACAATGTGACTAATTATCTCCTATGTGCAGCAAATGCATATAACTATTCATTTGTTGTACATATGTCGAACAACTAATTTTAATAAAGTATTAATCAAATATTTTCTAATCAAATATTTTTTTAATTAATTACCTGAACATATGCGGCCAACTATTAATTTCCTGTGTATTAATTGAATTATCAAACTATTCATATCCTACATATTAATATATAAATAATTGATAAATAATTAATACACCAAATAAAGTGTATAAACCAGTCGACCAACACATATGCATTTGCTGCCATTAATACAATGCAACTAGCAAATACATATAACTAATTTTAATGAAGCATTATTTTTTTTAAGGTTAGATCAACATCAATCAAATATGATGATAATAATAATAATAATAATTATTATTATTATTATTATTATTAATATAACTATAATAATTATAACTATTAATATAATTAATACTAATATAATTATTTATATAATTTTGATAATTACTATTATCATAATTTATAATATAATAATGATAATTATTATTATGATAATAATGAATATTAATATAATTGATTATTACTATTATGAATATTATCATGATTAATAATATAATTATTATTAAAAAAAACTAATAACAGAACGACAACATTGGTTATTATATAAGAACAGAGTTGTTTGGCAGATAATATACAGATAATGAGGGTATCTCGGTGCCTCACTTACTCTAGACACTAATAATGTAATGAAGGTATCCATACTAAAGGGTCCGGTCACCTAGGTGAGTTTCTTAGCTTCGGTCGAACTTTATGTCCTCTAATTTGGATAGGCTTCCATAGTATGTGAGACCATAGGGTGATACACATTGTTTGCTGATGACGATAAGGATAAAGATGTGGATACAAAAAAAGAAAAAAAAAAGAAAAGGGAAGGAGAAATAATGGCTTAAAAATAAACTCCCCAATGGATTGTGTTGACTTGGAAAATAGACCCATTGGGAAATTATGTGAATGAATGGTAGAATTCCTAATAAGTTGTTTGACTAAGCTGCTTATTAAATTATATGTGGCTATCCATGATGTTCATGTTATGTTGATAAGCATGATGTATTATGATTTATCTGAGCCGTGTATGGCATGAAGTTTTGATGCAATATATGACCATGATAGAGCATGAATATCTAATTATATAGCATAAGGATGATATATGATTAGTATGATATACCCATTATGCTAGGACCTTGTATGCTTGTGACTGTCGTTGATAAGGTAATTAGCTTACTCAGTACGGAGCGTACTAAAGTGTTTGTTTGCTTGATCACTCACTCAATCCCACAAGTAGAAGACCATGTACATATTTTTGGGAATAACCGGTAGTGAGCCTACCTCATTTTAGAATTAGGGGCTTGAAATCCTAGATAATTGGAGACTTTTTTCAGTCCTTAATGAAATCGTATTTAGGGTTATGTCCTACCGTTGTTTTCTATCATTGTAATTTTGTACTTCAATTTAATCTTCTTTCATGTATTTGAACATACTGGGACCATAGAGGTCTTATTTTGTTAACAATTTCTTTACCATTTATATACCATGTTTCTTATGCACCCTAATCTTATTTTGATTGGTTTGGTTTCTCAACCTAGAATATAACATAAGATTGACGACTGACACCTATCCTATGTTAGGTGTGGCGATAACACCCCATTTTTCTTAGGTATGTTTAGTATTTGTTCGCTTTAGGAATGTTTTGAAATAAAAAAAGTTATTAGTAAAAAATGGGGATACTATGATATCAAATTAATCTAATCTAACATATAATATCTGATCCAAATCCAAGTTTAATTTGAATTAAGTTTATAATTAAAAATTAAAGCAGTCATGTTTGATTTTATCAGATTCTATTTGATCCAATTTTTGAATTCCATCAAATTACATTATAAATATTTTGTTCTAGTTTTCTAAATACTAAATAATACATGAAATTATCCAATAACAATTAAAATAAAATAACAAAAGTAAGTGGTCCTCATCCACACATCAAGTTCCCCCTACTATAAAATTAGAATGGAGTGAGGATAAAAATTCCCTACCATTCACCTCCATTAAATATCATATCAAGAGGTTGTAAAATGAGCTTGTAGAGCCTTGTGCTGCGACATCAAGGAACAATAACAATACAAACAAATACTTTCATCACACATGATATTTTGGCCACCAATAAAATTTAAAAAACATAAGGTGTAATGTATGTTTTGTTCCTATCATTGAGCAAATTAGACACATTATAAGACCCAAAATGAGAAGGAAAAAATGGGGAGGAGTCTTTCCAAGATAGATCCATGACTACTTTTAAAACTTTTACATAGTTTGTGGATGATCAAATAAAACTTTATATCTCAAATTGCAAACAAGATAGAGATAGAAAAGTCTCAGCAACAACATAAACATCATGTGAATGCTTAAATCAGGGCACCATTATTTCTATTATAATTTTAGCAAAAATACCAAAAATAATACTAAAACCAAATTGGTCAATCAAGCCCATCAAGGAACTAGTGCATGACCATCCCCCATGAATAATAACACTCATTAATTTTTCTAAGTTAGAAGAACTCAAAACTCTTTTTACTTGGAATAATAAATGAGTTATATTGTTAGAGTCATGAAATACAAATTTAAAATCCATCAACTCACCACCTTTTCATGGCTTCAATATGGCTTGGAAGAGCCACCACAATTAACTCCTACAATAACTCGGGGCCTGCTACATTACTAAAATAGGGTTATTTTATCTACAAATTATGTCCTTATTTAAAGGGTATTTGGGAAGAGTTTTATGGGGTTTTTAAGACCTTAAATTAGGCCTCATTTAAGGGATAATCAACCCTCTTTTAAGACCTTAAAAACAGATATCAAGTAGTCAATCAATCAATATATTACTTGCTTCTCTTAGTTAAACATTATTAGAGTTTGTTGTTGGGTTTTCCTAAATTGTAATTTATGTTTCCTAAGTAGTTGTAATAGGTTTCAAGGCTAGTTTTCAAACTATGATTTGATGAGGAGGCTTCATGATTTTCAAAAAAAAAAAGAGGGTCTCATAGCTGATTGGGTTTGGTTAAGTTTTACAACCTTAGTTTACCTTTGTATTAGAGTGTATATGGTTAGAATGTAACCAAGTCAACCCCCTAAGGGTTAGTTTTTTTGTAAAATTTCCTAAGCCTAATGATCTCTATAAAGGAGTAAATAGATGAAGTAAATAAGGTAAATACCCTTCGGCAATTCTGCATGATTTTCAAAAATCATACCCCCACTCAAGGCTTAGTGCATAGTCTTCTTTTATATTTCAAAATCTTACATAATTTATATCAAGAGTTGAAACCTTATTAGTTTATGTAAGTGCTTAATCTTAGAGGGATTTAAATATTAAGTCATATTCATCCAATTTCTCATCTCTTCTTCGTTTTCTATTTTTATTGGAACCCCACCTAATTCCATCTTCAACACTTGGCATAACCCAATTTATTTAGCAATATACATCAAGAACTCAAAACTATCATGCAGTAATAGACCTTTAATAAAATTTTGATAGACCAAAAAATGAGTCTACTGCAAAGTTTTTTAACTTTCACTCTTTAGTTGTCACAAGTGGTAGAACTAAATTCATTTCATCTAATTCTATAATAAATAGAACAACATTGTATTAATAAATATATCATAAGAACTAATTAACAACAAAATAAAAAAGACGATTAAAAAAAATTATCCCTTCAATTATTTCAAGATCCTCCAAATTTTTTTCCAACAATATTGGTTCTTGTGATCTACTAAGCCAATCTTATACACAAATTAAATCCTCCACCATCTGGTGCTAAATGTTGATTATGATGCAACAATATAGGCATAGCCAAGATATCCTCCGGGCATTACACTCATGATGGGGTATCTAGATTCATTCCTTTTCAATCAACCCAACACATATTTATGACCAAGAGGACTCTCATTGCTCTCATCGGTCCCTTCACCGATTTCCACCAAATTCTCCTCCAAATACCTATCTAATTAAGATTTATCATCCGTTTTTTGACTTTGCCTTATCATCATAATTTTTTTAGCCATTTGTCTTTTTTTCTTCTTGCACATCTAAATTAGGTGATAGTGGAACTTGATAATCACTAGTGGAGAAGACCTTTGATTTACTACTAGATACACGTGATTGACAAGAAGCATATAATGCATACAAAGAATTCAAACACTTCCTCACATCCTAATGTAAAGATGTACTGGAATTGCTCTTATAAATTCCATATTCATTGAAATAAAAAATATCATCATTCACATCACCCCACTCACTAAAATATTTATTAATTGCTCAATCCACATAGACTACTTTGCCACCAAAATCATGAACCACAACAACAAACATTAACAAATTCATATCCTTTTTGTTAACCTAGTACTTAGAAAACTTGGCTTTCATCCTATATGCTATATATTTCACATTTTCATCACCATTATCATTAATACAAGACTTAACCAATGTACCAATAAGAGAAAAATTCTTGCAAATAAACATTTCTAGTGACATAAAGAGAATCCAAAATCCTCAAAGTATTTCATATAATATTTTTAAGAAAGGCAACAAAAACCAAATAGATTCACAATCCCCCTCTTTAGAAGCATGATTAATTTTACTAAGATCGTTAACATACTTATCATATTCCTTTAACAAATCAAAAGCCATTTTAAACACAATGGCAGTATCAAGCATCAAGCAAGTAGAATTCCACCTCGTTTTAACATTAAGACAAACTAATTTATTAGACTTTAATTTGACTTGCTCAACAAAAATCTTAAACTTTGCCAAATGATTAAGAGATTATCTCACATATTTTATAGTTAACCAAATTTTAACAACCGTATCAATGGTTTCTTTCAAACCTTCTTATACAACTCAACTTAAAATTAGGCAACACACCTCATATGCAAACAATTCCTGTCCAAAAGAAGTCCACCACCCTAATTGCTATTTTTTTCCTTTTTTCCTCAAGTATTTGATGCACAAATCATTAAAACTAGCATTATTAATAGTTATGGTCATAATTTTGTTAATTCCCTAATTAAGAATATATCTTCTAACAAATTTGCCAAGAATCTCAACAAAATGATTAACCACTTGAAAAAAGTTGATTTTTTTTCCTAAAAATGCCAATTTTGATCAATAAAATGACTAGTCAAACACATATAGTTAAGATTTTGGCATGAAGTCCATATATATGTTGTGAGACTAACCCTACATCCAGATTTCTAAAAATAATCTTTCAAACTTTTCTTATCTTCCATAGATAATTTATAACAATCCCTAATCACTTTCACTTTCAAAGGTAAAAAAAATAAGGATGGCTAACTTCCAAAAAATGCTAGAATCTATCTCTCTCAACAAACCTAAAAGGAAGGTCATCCATAATTATCATCATTGCCAAAGCTTTTCTATCATCCTCTTGATTAAGTTTCCATTGTGTCGTCATTTTCATTGCACTATTAGGATTATGAAATTTATCACCTTTTACTCTAGCTTCACTTGAACAAAGAAGAGTCACTAGTCTCAATTTTTCTTCTTATTCACTAGATTTTCCTTACAATGATGAATATGATTAATCATAACACTAGTTTCTTTCTTTGGATCGACAACACATCTATTTCCACAATAATTACAACTAGCCCTCAACGCATTAGTAGCGATTCTTGTAAAATGTTACCACACCCAATATTTCTCCTCTTACCTTGGGGTGCTAATGTGTCAGTTGCACTTGAATTTAGAGAACCTGTATTCACATTGTCTTCTTCTCCAATGGTTGGCAAGTCACCAACATATTTCAAAAGTAGAGATGCGAGATTTTTCCCTTCTTCGATAGCCACATTCATCTCATTATTGTTAGTTAAAATTGTTGGAAATCAACAAAACAGGATGGCTATCAGCATTTCTTAACATCAAAATGAAAAAAAAACCCATAGTAACCAAAGTCATTTTCATAAAAAAACATATATCTTTTTCCCCTACTTATATATGCTTTCTCAATCTCCACTAATAATTTGAACATATAGAAACTTTATTTCATACTAATGTATACATACATAAGTTGTAGAGTGCACATGGTCTTCTTACTATAAGTCTCTACTTCACAAGTCACAATAACCAACTCAACTAAAATAAAATAAAATCTAATAGAAATAATTACATTGTATAATTGAGTACTTACTAGTTCAAAGCTTCTGAAGAGTTGCAATTCGTAGAATATATTTGTTGTTTGGAATAAAAAATCTAAAGCACTTAATCCCTAAAAAATAAAAGTTTAAAGTTAACATTACATCTAAACCTCATATAAAACTAAAATCAATAAAAAAATTTGAGAGCACTCGAGAGAATGACCAAAATTGAGGTTTGAGATTTTGACCAAACTTGAAGCTTGAATTTGTGTGGGTCGAGAGGCTAACTGCCTAATATCCAACAAACTTTGAGAAATTGAACGGTTAGTAGACGAAATCAAATATATAAAACTCACGAAATGAGCGAGTTTGAACGAGAGAGAAAAAACTATCATTGATCATTTTGTATCTCTATTGTTTGTAAGGGTTAAAGTTTAGATGTTAAGTGTGTAGATCGGATGAGTGAACAATCATTTTTTTTAGGACTAGAGGTTTATAATGTTGACTATGTATACTTTCAAAAAAATTTATGCCCAATTCTAAGAAATTATTATATGTAAAATTATTTTATATATAATTAAAAAAATCAAAAAATTAATTAAAAAATATAAATATATTTTTATTAGATCGAATATTATTTATATTTATTAAATTATATATCTGATTTTTTAATTTTTATTAAAGGAATACCTAATTTAATTTGGATAAAATTAAATTAATCTTTTATTTATTTTAGTTCGATTCAATATCAGATGATATCAGTGATCAATATTAGAAGTTATGGATTTTCTTGGTCTCCAGTCCTTTCCCGAAAGACATCAAACATAAAAACAGTTACCATGCTTCTTCGGCTCGGCACAGTTATGTAAAGCCTCTCTCTCCATTCTCCTAGACTTCTTTGGATAGGTAAGGTGTCTACTGTCTTGGTCCGTCGCTGATTGCTATACTTTAATTCATCGTCTCCCTTCTTTCCGTCGGGTCTCCTGAGGCCTTTTTAATTGTGCAGAACAAGCAAATGGAGACGACCTCTGAAGTCGACGAACTGCAAGCCGTAGCAGCAGAACAAAGGTTTGAACTTATGAATGCTAAGGCCGTAGAATCCGACCTTGAATTCGCCTTCCGCCTCCAACTGGAGGAGGCCATGGCAGCCTCCCTCTCTCTCCTTCCCTCCACATCCTCCTCTCCCTCTCTACATTCTAGAATCGATGGAAGCCCTTCGGCCGTACTCGAAAGCGAGGATACTATCCAGCTCGCTGATCTGCAGAGCAAAGAGATTGACAAGTTTGAGCTGGAGAGAAAAGATCGAGAGTTGTGTGAAATTGAGGCGCGGAGAAATAAAGAGGACCTTCTTCGTCGAGTTCACGATCAGAAATTTGCGCTTGATGTTTATCGGATGGGGAAGCAGGATTGGGAAGAGTACGGTGATGAATTTGAGCGGCCGTTTGGTGAAGGCTCTTCCTCTAGTTCGGTACCTAATGAGATTTTCAGGTTCCTACTAATAATACTTCTACAAGCAACTTCATAGTATTTGTTAATTGAGAGGCTGTCGATATTTTTCCGTTTTTTATGTGGCTGTTGCCGGTGTTAATTTTCTTTGGAAACTGGATTTGTTTCTGCATATAGCTGAGTATCTGTGTGGTTAGAATTTCGGATGGAAGAGAATTAATCTGCAATTTCAATGGGTTGCTGATGATACAAAACTTGTTTTTCAATTGGTTCTATCATTCTATGGTGGATTAATGGAGGATCAAGAACAGTTAATCAAGAAAATATAGAACCATTGATTGAATAAGATGAAAATTGAAATTAAATGATTACCTTGGGTATTAATAGCTTGAATTTCATGCGCTTTATTATTTGTAAAATAATAAGTTAGCGGCCTTTGCATAGGCCTATAGTTACTTTTATTAGGAAATAGTTCCGTTAAACAGACTGGTAGACACTAGACACTATGGTGCTCTGGCAATTCTGCTAGTTTAAGTATTCCAACCAAATTCGACCGAAGAATAGATGATATCATTTTATTGATTTGAGGTTCTTATCAGACTTAAGAGCAATTTTGCACAACGATCTGCCTGAGTCCTGACTGACTCATTGTGCAATATCTTAGTGGAACCTATGATATTGGTTCCCACCTTCACCACACAAGGGGTATCTCAGTATCTGGTATTATGGATATATACCTAGCTTCCTATTTTGTTTTTCTTACTCCTGTTTCACTTTATTCCTCTCCGCTTCATAGTACTAATGACTATGCAGATAAGATGATCAGACTGTTAGTGAGAAAACTATAGCATTATTAAGGTTTCTCTTTGTGTGAGTTGTTGGATATAAATTAAAATTATGATAGAGATTTGATTTCTTAAAAAATGTTCAGGTTTTCATTATAACTATTTAAGAGTTTCCTAAATGTTGATTGACAATATCAGGTTGTATTTTAAGGGACTGGTGAGTGAGGAAAGAGTTAAAGATTCCAAAGTCATATTTGCTGCAATTGGTGTTGCAATTTGTGATACAAGAGATAATCCTATATTTGAACTATCAAAGCCACTCAGAGGAAATGGGACAAGCCGACAAGTGGCCGAGATTAAGGCTTTGATTGAAGGGCTCGAAACTGCTTTAGTTTTCGACATGAAGAGCATCACATTCTTTTGTGATTACTATCCTCTCTACCAATTTGTGAGTATGAACTTTCCTCTATGTGGCTTAGTTGTTCATATCTTTGTTGAATACATTGGTTTTATTTAATATATTCTCTCCCCCTCCCTTTCTGTTATGTATTATGTTCCATTAATGTTTTCACTCTCTATGGATTAGATTTTTGTTGATTGAGCATTGAAGTAGGTCAAAGGTGTATGTATGAATTATGGCATAGGGCTCGGGGATTAAAGAAAGGAGATTTGTTGGATGACAAGGAATTGGGAAGTGGAAGAAGGAGATTTAGGTTGAAAGCAAAGAAATCCAAAGGAGGAATTTGGAGAGACAAATATAATTCATTATATCAATTCAATATTTGATCAAGTTTGCTTAATAACATAGTAATAGGAATACATATATATATGTAACCTATTTGAACTTTCCTAAACACTCGAGATTATATGTTCTAGTAAGATATTATACATTATTATATCCTAAATCAAAATATCAATAATATATAATCTAAGATATTGTATAGCTAAATAATGGTAGATGTTCAAAAAATATTTAGACCCATAAATATAAAACAAACTCTCAAACTTGATCTTATGTCTACATAGGCTATACTGCATCATTCTCCCTTGGTTGCCTCAAGTTTTATAATATTGAAGGATCAGGAAGGTGAGGATAACTTCATGGCCCATATGAGGGTTTAGGTTGAAGAATGGTATAAACATGGTAATTTTGGACTTGAAGCCTAAAAAATCATCGACCTAAAAGTCAAGGATGGATGAAAATTGGGAACAGTTACTTTAGTGTCTTGGACATTAGATTCTTTGCTTTCATAAAATTTCGTTTCAGCTGGTTCATCTAGGGGCTCTATATTAGCTTCTTTCTAGTTGTATAAAGTGGCATCTTCACAAATACTTCTAGAGTAGGCTCTTGAATTTGAGTGGACTCAATGTCTAATATAGGATCTTCCTCAATATCTTCTATTTTGTCATTGACTTGGGAATTTACCAGTGTTTGAAAAGGCGCTCTTTAAGTCGTAAAGCGCTGGAGGTTTGGCCCTTATTATTATTATTATTTTTTTTAAAATCCCAAGCGAGGCAACATTGGCAAGGTGCTACACAGGCGTTAAGTACCTAAGATGCGCAAGGCTCTAAGGTACATGCTTTACTAAAAATTAGCTATTTTTAGGTTCTAATTTCATATAAAAAATTTTGTAAATAATATGATAATTACTTCTCGGGTTTGGAAGGAATGGTCATGAAAAATTCAAACCCATTGATATAATTTTGAATGGAAAAGAATTTTCAGGCTTCATTTTCTTGGATATAATAAATAAATCTTATGGTGGGACGGAGAAAAAAAAGGTCATGGAAAGGCCAATTAACATAATTTTAAGTGGAAGAAGAAAGAAAGATATTTACTACAGTGAAGGAAAGAAAAGATCTCATATTAAAAGCAATATTAGATTAGGCAATATTGGTGCCTTACTTTGTCTAGGTGCGTGTCTTTCCCTTGTGCCTAATGCCTAATGCTTAATGCCTGATCTCTATGTCCATGGTCGCCTAGGTGCATCTTATGCCTTTCCCAACACTAGAATTTGTTGTGGTGGGGCAGATCTCATGTTTGAAATTCCCTCTTAGATCCCTTCATGTATGTCTAAGGTGTTTGTGATTAATTTTTTTAACTTTTGGATCAGTCATGAGTGGAGAATGAGGAATGTAGCTAGAACCACATCCATAAATTCCCCATTTCCCCTCCAATCAAAACAAATTTCTACGTGGCAACATTCATTATGGATCTCTCTCTTCATTGAATCATATGTGGAGCCACCATAGCATCCTTTTCATAGTTGAATTGAATGCGAGCATAAAAATTATTAGAGTCCTTAAATTTTGTAATTTTCTCCAAATAAGAGGAGGAAATATTTCATCTAAGCCTCTAAACGGGCTGGATAACACCTCTCATGGATTCAAAATAAGAGAGACATGGTTTGATTTCTTTTTAGCTAGGACTCTACATGCATGAAATAAGAAATAGTAAATCTTTTATTATTTTTTGAACACTGTGAATGGCCTAAAACTTAAAAAAAGAAGTTTTTTGACCAAAACTTTTGAACTTGAGTTGATATTCTTGAGGTTTGACAGCCACGACTCTAGTAGACTTGGGGCTTTATACTTGTGATGTTTCTAACTAATTGGTATTAAAGTTTGATGTCACGGTCCTAGAAGCTCTCAAGGGAAATGCTAAGGTCGTGGATTGTATAGTAGAGAAATTAGACGCAAGGGGTGAAAAGGATGAGGAGAGTGTGGATAAAAGTGCAACAATGTTGGTAGACAAATGACAATGTGCCACCATCGACGAATCTTCCCAGTAGGTTGGTTATTCATTCGGTGACTCAGTGCATGGATGCTTGCTCACCATTGCCCTTGTTTTTCTCTCTTTCTTTGCCTGTCCTGTTCTGACCCACTATCACTGTCATTCCACCTCTTAGCATTGGCATTTGGCAAGGGCTCCAAACACATCGGCGACCCTATGCTAGCCCCCTATTGGTTTGATGGTCCTCTAAGATGATGTGGTGGAGTTCAATAGATGCTAATGGATCATGTTGCGATGGGAGTGAGGGAGCTGGGGTTTTAAGGGGGCATGTGGTGGTGTGTTGGCAGACTCGGTGGTGATAGTGTAGCTTGTGATTAGTGGGTGCTAAGTGGTTGTGGCGGTGAGGGTATCTAGAGGCTTAGGAATGGTGTGATTGAGGTTATTGAAGGTAGCAAGGTAGTGGGGGACAATTTTGTGGTGATATGAATGGTGCTTGGGTTTGAGGGAGGGGCGGAGGACAGTGTAGTTGTTGGGTGGTGGACCAACTAAGGGCCGATGGTGTGGTTGTAGCCCCTGCTGTGGAGATGGAATGATAGCGGTGGTTGGCACAAGTAGTGACGTGGCTAGTGGGAGTTAGAGAAGTAGGGGTAATGATGGTCCTATAGCATTGTGCTGCGTCACTTGACAACTCGCTGACTTGCAGGGAAGGTTTGATGGCGGTTGCTATCAATGGTATGTCGCTTTGGCTTTTTTTGCTTTTCCCCCAAATTCCTTATCCTTTCCTGCCCTTGCATCTAATTTTTCTACTATATGATTGAGTGCCTTAACAATTATCTCCAGAGCTTCTAGCACCATGGTATTAGACTTTTGTGCCAATTGGAGAAAGTATTGGGCTACAAACTTAGAAATGTTCGTATCTTTGCTTGAGTATCCGGCTATAATAGGTTTAGTCCTATTAGACTGGTCTCAAGTTTCTTATTTCTCTTAGGACTTTTGTAGATCATTTTGCATTTGTACCCCATAGCAATTAACTGTAGCTAATTAGAGCCGGAATGAAATTTGAATTGATTGGATGGGTGTTTGTGTATGTGTTGAATGACAAAGGGGGCCAGCAAGGGAGAGGGATTTGTTTTATAGAGAGTTAGGATCTGACTAGTTTTGATTTTTTATTATTATTGAGGTCTAAGTCTCATATTTATATCTGATTACAAACTAACAGGCCAAGTCCTTAATAAATATGATAATATTATTTCTACCTAAAAGGAAAAATTTACCAAGCTAAGTCTTTACTAGTTTAGCTAGCAGAATATTTAATATCTAATCCTTGCTAATATTATAATACTTACATAATTTAACAAAAAATTTGTAAATTACCAATAATAGATATAGGATAGATGGTGTGGCCTCTCTTGACCCATGACCATTGACACCTAACATTACTTTCATCCCTAGCATCATGCTTGTCCGCAAGTTTGAAGGCTAGATATCTCCTCATGAAGGACAACTCTAGTTCACACGAGTAGGAATAGGGAAGACTATGTCACTCAATGAGCAACTCTGTCTATCCCAAAAGTATAAGCTGGTAGCAAATCTGTTTGTCCATAAGCTCAGCTAGGTGCATCAAGAGACTTTAGCCAATTGCTACCCAACACATACTCTTATCCCATGGTATAACATAGAGGTCCAATGTCGATCTTGCTCCATCAATGTTAATTGGGACCTCCTCACAAACTCTTGGAGGGGCTTGTGAGTCATCGTCATTAATGGAGACACTAAGGTGTGGTCAAGAGGTAATGTTCACATGAAATTAGAAGTAATGATTTCTCTGCTATAGGGCCCTACGAACTAGTGAAGCCTAGTAGCCCGTCGAGGAGTTATGTAATTGGCCCTTCTATGTTTAGTTTGAGAGATTCTTTAAGTCTACAAGTAGGTGGTTGTTCGGACAAGTGACTTAGTAGTCCAATTATGTTGGGTCGGTCACCCATGCCTAGGCCGCAAGTATTAGTTTGTGAGGTAGTCTGATCGCAATAGCTCCAACAACCCATTTTGCATCCATCTAAGGATGAGATTGAGTTTGTGAATATGGAGCACCTCTATGAGTCCATGGGTTTACATCCTTATTTTTTAGGAGTGAGGTTGATCATGCGACAGTCTCGATGGGCATGAAGATACTACATCCTCTAATTGATGATATTTGAATGGTCAAGTCCCTATTACCTTGGTATTAGCCTTGTTGTAGGATAGGGCTTCCAATCCAGGTTAAACCTACAAGCCTATTAAGCTACATCATTACCACAACATTTACAACTTTTCACCTAACTTTTACTTCCCAAGTGCACCGTAGTGTCTCCATTAACGGTGGTGACCGACAACCTTGTTTGGAAGCCTGTGAGGAAGTCCTAGTTAACATAGACGGAGCTAGATCAACAACAGACCTTTATGTTATACCACGGACTAAGATTTCAGTTGTGTTGGGAAGAGATTGGCTAGTCTATTGGTGCTTTGTTTTTGGTTGAGCTTAAGGACTAGTAGCTAGTACTAATGCCGAGATCTGTGACTAGCATATACATGTGGGCTAGTTAGAGTTGCTTGTTGAGTGGCTTGGTCTTCCCAATTCATACATGTGGGAGCTTCATGAGGAGATATCTAGCATTCGAGCTTGAGCACAAGCTTGATGCTAGCTAGTTAGGGGAGTAATGTAACTAATGCTAGGCGTTGATGGTCACAAACAAAGGGGCCGTATCATCTATCCTATGCCCATTATTGGTTGCCAATTTTTTTTTGCAGAATTTATGGTAAATAGGTAAGTATTGTAATACTAGTTGGTAGATAATAAATATTATGTTAGTTAAACTAGTAAAGATTTAGTTTGGCAAAATTTTCCTATTAGGTAGAAGGAATATTGATCTTTTTTAATAAGGACTTAGCCCGTTGGTTTGTTGTTCGATATAAATAAGAGGCTTAGACTGTTTGTTATTTTTTTTTTGGAAACTAGTTAGATAGCTGATTCCCAAACTCCCCCCTCTATTGTTCAACATCTTCCCCCCTAACAATCCCTCGGCTATTCAACACGTACGCACATTTCCATCCCCATTTGTCTCGTAATTTTAATTAGTTGCAGTCAACATTTATGAAGCCCAAGCTCAGAGTTAGCAATAAAGTCCTAAGAAAAATAAAAGAATCGGGACTTGTTAGATAACAACACCTAAATTTGCCGCGATTGTATGCATGGGTGATGATCCTTACCATGGTGCTAGAAGCTTTCAAGGGAATTGCGAAGGCCTTATATTGCAAAAAAGCTTGTAGATAGTTGCGAGTGAGCCACTGCTAATAGCCTTTGTAGGCAAACCTTCATAGTACGCCGCGAATCGTCCGCCTCTCCCTTTGGTCGTTGCGTTGTTTGTCCCATTTGCAGCACCACCACTATCATTCCATCTGTCTTCCTTAGCGAGGGCTCTAACATCAAACTTCTAACGAAAAGAGAACAATGATGGCCCAAATCTTCATCATCGTCCTTGGAGTACTCACAAGGGTCCACATTATGCACTTCCACTTCAGTCTTTTGGTCTATTTGAATGGGGACATTAGTCTAAAAACTTGGCAGAACCAAACCAACATGTGCAGTTGTTAGGAGTGTGTGCCTTAGAAAAAGACTTATGTGGATTAGAAAAAGTCTTTTGGTCTACTATAAGCCTTTCCAAAAAAAAAAATGTTGTAATAAAGAGTTATTTTTTTGCATCTTGAGCAAAAGAAGCAACATGGTCAACCAACCGAAAACCTTTCACCCTTGAGCTTATAATGGATGTCTTTACAGAGGCCACCAACGCATTATATAACTTGCTGAGTTCGGTTCACTTCAATGGTACATTTGGCAGTTAGTCTCTAAAATTACCTAGTGTAAAGGAAAAAATCACAATTTTTAATTGGTAGCTTGCATAATCGAGAATATAAACCTACTTATAGTTGGCCAGCATGAACTTTTAAATCGTAGCTAAGTCCACTCAACAATTGGATGGCATTGGTAGTTAAGTTTGTTCCACCACATGCTAGCATAACCAGGGAAGCAACAACAACCATTGTGTACACAAAGACGTTCTCTACTATGTTGAAGCACTTAAACATCCTCTAGGTTTTCTTAGAGAAATCTTCATGCCATAGAGAAAAGGCTGACCGGATGAATTGTAGCACTGCCAACTATAGGTGACGTATTAGGTGCGATTAAACCAGCCTCCTCATGTTCTTTTTACTTTGTCAAATTGTAAAGGTAGTAGTGAGCTCTTTTAGCATATTCTCTATTGTGTTGAGTCAAGCATCATTAATGCTAAGCTTCCACTAGTTTCTCAACCATTAGTTTCAAGGTTTAAAAGTCTTAACTGTCATGAAACTAGGAAACAAAATAAAATAGCCACCTTTTTTTTAATATCGTCCTTTTCCAAACAACTAACTTCTTGTTTGCAATAAAGTAAGAAAAAGAAACGGAAGGTAACAACTTTACAGTGATGTGAACAACAATTATCTCTTAAAATGTTCCTCGCAGCTGCGACACTAGGATATTTGGCATCGATGATGGCTTCTCTGTCGTTGGCTAAGGAAGGTGAATGTTGGTGGATGCTCATGGTTGTTGTTGAGCAATGGTGAGTTAGTATTTTAACTGCCAGTTCAAAAATCAATCCAGTAAGGCGGCTGGTAGATAGTCCAACAAGTCTGACCATAGGTTGACGGAAAATGGCTTGATTCGATATTTAACTTGGCATGACTAGGATTGGCCGGTCCAACTGGCTCAATCAACTTTGATTTTCCAGTGTATAGGGCTTGCTGCATTTTGATTCATATTGGTTTGGCCTGGTTCAAGAGATATGATTAGGTTTTCTAGTTTGTATGCAAATTTCAAAACTAAAAATTTTTACACCGGCCACCTATCCGGTATTTGGTTAGACTAGTTGAACTAGCTTTTATGTTTTGTTTTTTTATTCATTGTGGTGAGGAGGGGTTATGACCTTGGATAAAGATCAATGACAAGACAACAACTAGTAGTCTTCTTCCTCTAATGTCGATGGAGGATGTCTTTACTACGTGTCGTGAGGAGGATTGCGAGGCTTCAATGCAGTGGTTGACTTCTATAACTTCCACTAGTGAAGACAAAAGTTGATGAATAGCTTGTGGCAAGCGAACAATGAACAAAGGAGTTTTGTGGTGAAAGTTTGGTGGTTTCATAGTGGCAAAATGGTGTTCTACATGGCAATGATGGGTGATAATGATCGAAGGTATGGGTGTTCAAATGGGTGGTCATGGTTCCACCCAATACATAATACCTTAACTCAAGCAACCCATGCAACACATGGTTCAACCCATAATGGGTTGAAATATATAATTTATAGTTTTTCAACCCATCGATTGTAACCCATGGGTTACCTTAGGTTAACATATATACAAACCAACCTATGGCCACCCTTTCCATCACCTTTTCCATCACCTTCACCGCTACTGCCACCTACACCCACTACCACCATAGTTGCCACTCTTTTCTCCTTTTTTTTTTCCTCTCTCTCTTCTTTCTTTGATTCACCACTACCACCTCCACAACCTCAACACCACCACTATCACCTTTTTTATTTTATTATTATTATTTTTTAATATATCTTTTATTGATTCCACCACTATCTCTACCTTTTGTTAATTTTTAATAGACACACCCCACCTCAACATCACCACTACAATCACAACAACTCTTCACCAAGCCAACCACACCTCGACTGATTTGAAAGGAGTTGGGTCAAATCGAGGCAAAACAAAAGGAGTCTAGTGGTAATAGGCAAGCCTAGCAGATTTGAGAGTAGGTCCAATCAGCCAGATTGAAATAAGGGCTTAGGTGGATTTAGGTCAAGACAAGTTGGGGCAAAGTTGGATAGAGGTAGAGCAGACCCTAGCGGTGTCCGGTCAAGATGGGGCGGGATCAGAGGAAACGAGTTGAGACAACACTCAGGTGGAATGATTTAGGTTGGAGTAGGTCATGGTTGGGCTGAGTTGGGTGGGATTGGTGGAGTTAAGTAAAGGCGGGGTGGGTCTGTGCAGATTCAAGTCAGGTTAGGGCCACTAGGGTGGAGTAGGGTTAAGGTCAAACGGGCTAGGGCGGAGACAAGTCAGTCCAACAACTTGAGTGTAGTCGGGTCAGAGTTGAGTCCCTTTAGAGTGGGTAGGTAGGGCTGAATTGGGTCAAGGTAGGTAAGCCTAGGTAGAGTCAAGGTAGGGCGGGCTGTGGGCAAGCCCATGTTGGGTTGGGACGAGGGGCTAGCCATGGCAAAATCAGCGTGGGACAAGTAGACCCGGGTTGGAGGGAGTTAAGGCAAGGTGGGTGGGCCCAGAAGAGTTGAGATTGGGCAGGTCCTAGCTAAATCAAGTCAGAGGGGCTGGTCCTAGCGGAATCAAAGTGGGGTTGGGCCGAGTTGACTGGGTCTGGGCGAGCTCAAACTGAGTCAATTTGGGCAAAATGGGGAGGGTTGGTCTAGGTATGATTGGGATAGGGGTTTTTTGGTGGTGATTTAGGTATAGTAAATGTAATAGTGACCAACCCATGACAATCTATTGCAATCCATGGGTTAACTAACCTATACTAAGCAATCTTAATTTATAACATACCATGGATTAACCCATATGAGTCCTTGCTAACTACTAACCCGACCTATTTAAACCCATACTCCTATTTTCATGGGTTGGGTTATATAAGCCGTGGCTTACACAACCCATTGAACACCCCCTAGTGGTGCTATATTGGTGGTGTTGGCTCTAGTGTTGGTGTCAACTGTGTGGTGCTTTGGTGATGGCTAGGGTTTGTTCGCTATCTTTAGTTTTTTTCATTGAATTTTTTTCTGGTTTTTTAAATGCATAATATTGTATTTAGGTATGTCAAAATTGACAACTCAATTAATTCAACTGGATTAATTTTGGCTCTAATACCAAACTCACTATTGTGTATAAGATGACCTCTTATTCAAAGTTTTCACACAAAACCTCAATTCTGACTTTGTTCAATTTATGACTGAATTCTAATGTACAACCTTAAACCATATATATGCGTCATACTATTACCAAAATATTACATAATAAAATAAAATCTAAATGAAATAATAGTAGAATCAACTCATAATATCTTGATTAATATTCTTACTTATATTTTAATTTTCTGGTCTTGTGAGACCTAAATATAATATAGACAACTGTTTTGATGAAGAACTGTCATCTAGAGTCACCATTAGGAACTGATTTTTGGGAAAATCATGGTCTATCATGAGTAGAGTTGTAAATGAGCTGAGCTGAGCTGAGCCGAACAACAATGGGCTTGAGCTCGGCTCGTATAAAAATATGGTAGTTCGGATCTAGCTCGAATATGGCTCGCAAGCTGTTTGGCTTGGCTCATTTATTATAAACGAGCTTGCTCGACTAGTTCGTTTAAGGCTCATTTACGGCTCTTTAGGCTCATTTATAGCTCGAATGGATCGTTCGACACGTTTGGCTCATTTGGAGCTTGTTGGCTCTTATTTTGTGATTCTTAATACCTGCTATAATATAACAATTAACAAAAAAAAAACAAAAAAACCAACACATCCATCTAGATGTACTTAAGACTTGGAGTCATTTAGCTATCAAACCACATCATTATTATCCATTAGCTACTAAACAAAAGAATCATGCCAAAAAGCGTCCTTGCAAGTTGTGACCTGTTTGTCCACCTAGTTTGCTAATAATATAACTTAAACCATCATAATAATACTCCAAAAATAATACAGGAAAATCCATCAAAATAACATAATAAGTTACACAAAACTTCTAAAAATGCTAATATAATGACATAAAGAGACAACAAAACAGGATCAACCATGCTTAATGCTCATAAATAGGACCCACCATGCTCCTTCAAGCCCCAGCAAAACACTCCAATATACCTGAAAGTACCAAGCACAACGTAATCAAGATAGTAATAAAATCTTTCTACACAAGTAATAATCGAGGAACCATATTCTTTTACTTTAAATATAGGTCACAACCTTAATATAGCCTTAGACTTTTATTAGAATTGCAAAAATACATCAAGGAAGGAAATAAACAAATCATCAAGTCCAGAAAACATACCAATAAATCCATAATTGGACTCTAAACTCCACTGAAAATAAATACAAAATCAAAACATCCAACGAAAGCTTATATCAAACCTAATATATGGAAATATTCTTAGTATATACAAAAACAAACAGCGAAAGTTGTGTAAAAATAAGTAGCAAAATCTATTACAATGCCTGTATAATGCATAAATTTGGAGTAACTAGAGAGTCAAGTATCTTATATGAGAACATCACAAACCAAACTATGGCAAATCATATTCTTGCATGCCTTCAAATTCTTTTTCCTATAAAAAACATAGCAAGCCAATAAAAAATATTCTCAATTGGGTTGAAATAAGGCTAAATTATAAGATAAATTAAATTCAAATACAAAATAAAAAACGGATCACCTTTTTCTTAAGGTTCTCACTAGAACGAACCCAATCACCGGCACACAGTAACACTTGAACTGTTTGGGGATCTAAAGATGCTCGGTGTAGATTAATTACCCTCCCTTAAAGCAACCTATGAAGCAACTGATGTGATAGGAATTGATAAAATGTCATGTGCTACTTGAGATAAGATAGGAAACTTCAAGGTATTCCCATTCCACCAATCGAGTGCTGAAAAAGGAGATCCTAAACCATCCTTACACACATATATACCCTTCTCCAAGTAGATATCTAACTCTGATTTGCTAGATTGTTGGGTATTAGCATTCTTAATAAAATTTTCAAACCTTGATTTCCTAGATAGTATTCCTTTCTCAATGACACTACCAGACTCAACGTTACCACCGCTTTCCTTCTCCAATACATTTTAAACACTACTGACATAATGTCGGGCATCATCATCAAAAATCTCTTTCAATCTTATCTTTATATTGTCAGCATTTTTTTCTTGCATCATCTTTGTAAATGATAGGGAATGTATAATCAACTAATATCATCTTGTAGCAAGGAGCTAATATGGAAGTAAGAGACATCAACATATTGCATTCATTTCAATACTTGCCAAACTTCTCTTTCATTTTCATGGCCATTACTTGCATAAAAACATCATAAGAATTTACCTTCTCATTTAATGATTCTTTTATGACCCAAATCTTAGATAAATACAAATTCGATGTAGAATACTCACTTCCTGAGATAATTTTTGTAATCTCATTAAAAATTGCAAGAAACCCACATGCACCCTCTAGCTCCTTCCATTCCTCTTGGATTCGTTAACCATTGATATCTCAAATCTTGTTCAGCATATGTAGAAATACATCTTTATATTCTAAAGCAATGGACAACATGGTATAAGTTGAATTCCATCTTAGGATCACATCCAACACCAATTTTCTTTTGGGTAACCCTACTTGCTTCACAATCTCACTAAATAGTTTTAATCGTGCTTCAGAGTCCACAAAATATTTCACACTTTCTCGCAAATTTTTAGTAATATGCTTAATACAATCAAGCCCATTATGTACTAACAAATTTATGATGCGGGCACAACACCTCACGTGAAATTTTTTTCCAACAAAAGATAGCTTATTCTTTGAAGCAAAGCTATCTCTAGCTATCTTGACAACTCTATCACTTGTTGCATTGTCAGCAGTAAAACTATAGACCTTGTTCTCAATTTCCCATTCCTCAAAGCATTTGTATAGGGCATTAAAAATAGTCAAACCAGTAGAGGGAGGAGGCAAGTGAAAAAGAATTCAAAAAATACTTTTACAATACTCAATCATCACCAATGTAATGTGCAATCACAACCATATAGTGGATCCTTTGAGAATCCGACTTCCACAAATCATTAGTAATATTACTTTTTTGCACCTTACTCAACATATGCTTCATTTTCTTCTTATAACGGTTATAAACAACAATGCAATCTTGTTTGACCATTGCACATGACACTTTTTTATAATGAGGAGTTAATGTTTTCAAGTATTCATTGAACATTTCATGTTCAATCATATTGAAAGGCTATTCATGCACAAGAACAACTTTAGGCCAAACCTCTTTTGATTTGTAAGGATCAAACCTAAAGCAAGTAGCAGAACTTACCCCCTCTGATTTTGTCAAAGACAACACTTGCTGACCTTTTGGTTTACGGTAAGCACAAATCGATAGGTGTCTTTTCAAATGGAAAGTAGTACCATCAGCAACAATTGCAAGCTTGTCATGGCAATTCTTGCACTCTGCTTTCTTTGTTCCATCCTTCAACGTAACCTCTTTGATGTCTTTCCATAATTTATTAATGGTTATTGATAAAGGAAACAAAAATACCTTAGTAGCAGAAGCAATAACACCACCTATAAAACTAATTATGCTATAAAAAACTCAAATTTGTAAGTTATACAAGATATGAAAACAAATAATACAGAAGTATGATTACAAACTATAACAATTTTATTCAACTTAGATACATAATACATAAAAAAAATATTGTTAGTAAGGATATTAAGAAAATTAGATTGTGGTGACATATCAAATCATATTTTTTATTAATCAATTACATAGAATATTCAAAATAAGAAAAACATATGAAGCATCTAAAAATAAAAATTTAAACTTCTAATTCTGTTTTATTAAAAAGGAAAACATATGGTATAGAAGTACACATATAAATTAAAACACCTAAAAATTAATAAAGTAATAACATAATTAAAAAAAAATAAGGTGCTGCTAATGCTAGCTACTAACCAAGAATTTGTTTGACTTCAATTCTTCAACCACCAAAGTATGTAAACTTCTTCAACCTAAAGCCAAATCTCTCTCTCTCTCTCTCTCTCTCTATATATATATATATATATATATCATTTAACAAAGAGGCAATCAAAATTAGAATACAAAAGAACGACGAAAATATTTGTTGAGATCCTAAATTAATCGATAGCATAAAATGAAAATAGAAATTAAGTAAAACTGTGATGCTAAATTTGATTATTGTAGTTATTGATTTGTTATATTTAGCACATTACACTTATTTTCAGCACCACTCGCTATTTATTCTAACTGTCCAAACTACCCTGCCCCATTTTAATTTTTAAATAATTTTAGAGGAAAAAAAAGCCAACTGCAGCAGTTAAGAGCTATAATAATTGTGAGATATGAAATTTTTTGATACTATTGACTTGTGGTTGTAGATAGATAAATACTAACTTATGTAAGATAAGTCCGACATTAGAACATTGATTGGCATTGACTTTGGTTTATTATCATTACATATGACACAAAAAGAATATTCTAATTTGTAAATTCTGTTTTGAATTTTTAGAATTCTAACAAATTATTGTTAGTTGAAGAAGAAAAAAAATTGTTGTTAATTGAAGATTTTTATTTTTATTTTTATTTTTACATATTTAAATAGACTATGAAAATCAAATGACTACCTATTTATCAACAAAAGTGACACAAATATTACTTCTGATGCTTTTCTATAGGAGTACACAATACAATCCTATATGATTTCCAGAAAAAAAAAACAGAAAAAGAAAAAGGTGCCTGAAGATAGATTCAAGCCTCAATACACCTTCCTATACAGTGTTGTTACAATAAAAGTAGCCGAGAAGAGACCCAACACTATGATTGTCAAGCAAAAATCGGATTCTCCTCAACGCTTCCATGGGAAGCTAAACGATCAGGTAGAACTAAGGGCACTCCACTTAGTCGATGACCTTCGGCATTAAGATTGTCAAACACCTTAAATACCTCTGCATCCAAAAACAAGCAAAGATGTGCAAAAAAAAAAAAGGAGAAAAGAAACAGACTTTCAGGTTTTTTATCCAAAGTTTCAGGCTTTTTATTTTGATTCTAGTGTCCAAAAACAAAAATCTAATTAACATTTGAAAGTCACCCAAGCTTCACCATCCATCAGGTAGTACACCAATCTTTAATTGGATCGATGTTATATATATATATATATATATAAGAATTACTTAGATGAAGTTAAAACGAAGCTGCAAGTTCACAGTGAAATCTAAGATTATTTTATTTATCTAAGAACACTAATTTAACTAGAAGTAGTGGCAGTTTAACTTTTCTCCCTTAATGAACCTAGGGTACATAATAAAATCATCATGCACTAATTATAATAAAAACATCAGCCAGCAGCAGCAGATCAGTTTGAGATCCAGTCCCACAAATTCGCTTCCCTGTTTTCACAAGTCAATTTCTTCACAACAGTTCGGACAAAAAAAAATGCTGTTTGTTAATCTTATTGTTTTTGAAATTTATTTTCTGATTGCAAATTTATGATTGAGATAAGTTGCCAATCATTTCACATATAATAATAATAATAATAACATTCACTTCACTATTTATACAAGTACTCGAAGGATATAATTATACTTAGATTGGAAGAGTACCTATAATCATAAACATAGTAAATTAGCATGCAAGATCACCATGTTCCTGGATAGAAATGGAATGCCTGCTGTATATGAGGATATAAGTTACATAGGAGATAAAATGATTTTTTCTTCCCTGTGAAAATTTGAAACAAAAATTTACCCACCTAATTGCATCTGTTGAGGACTAATGGAGTACCACTGATAGATATATTAAGTGATATTAGAAGTCATCATTTTCACAAATTACCTTATCTACATATTCTGCAGTTCTAATAGCAATCTAATGTTCTTCAGTTTAGGAGCTGGTTCTTTTCCAGCATAAAGCATGAGGTAGGAGCTGGTTCTTTTCCAGCATACAATTATATGTGAAAAGGTTGGTATTTGTTTCAGTTTAACAGGTCGGTATTCCTGTTATGTTATTGTAGAATATAGATCATTTAGTAGGATTATGCAATGGCACGAGGTTAATTATAACTAGACTTGGTAATCATTTGTGGAGGCAGAGATTCTTTTAGGCTTCAACGTGGGTTATGAGGTTTTGATTCCGATAATGTCGTTGACTCCATCTAATTCAAAATTGCCACTTAATTTAATTGAAAATAATTTTTGCTCATGGTATATTATGCAATGGTCATAGGAGATAATTTAATCCTAAAGATGTTTTTTGTAGAAGCATGTCTTATTAAACCTCCTGCGGATTTACTATTTTTGGTAATTTGCAAATTGTACTGCCTATTCCATGTTATTTTATTTTCCTTTTCCTAATTGGGCTTTTTTGGTAGAAACTAAAAGACAAAGATGTTGCTTCAACAACATTTCTCTGCAATGATGGACAATTATCAAACACCACCACCCCATTATTCCTTCAATTTCATCTTAAACCAGTTTAACATATTATTTTCCTAAATGAAAACTTTATTAGTTTAGTTGTAACATATCCTCTTTAAGTGGGTTTTGCTCAATAATAAGTTGATTATGATTCAAATTAATTAGCTATCTGTCATAGTCTATCTGTCATACCCAATCGTGCGTCTAGCAGCCCCATATCCCCTAATTCTGATCTGTGTTTGTGTACAAGTTAAAGGGATGAAGAAGAATGCTAGCAGCAGCCTAGAACTAAACAAATTAATAAGCTAGCAGGAAGCAGTAACCTAGCAATAAACCCATTCCAATTACCAAATCAGAAAATCTGCACAATTCAACAAGTTGACATAACAAATTGATTGAAGAAGAATTCTTGATAAACACACTGAAATCAAACACAACAATCCACTGTTTTTGCCTGAAATTAAACACCACAAATGAGCTGAAATCAAACAGTCAAACACCCACAATCACAATCCCTAAAAACAACAATAAACATGTTCTGAAATATGACAATTGAAGAATATCTGAAATAGATAGGAAAAAAACTCACAAAGAGCAGCAACAAATGAGCAGAGAAATGGTGGTGAAATGGGCAGATTTGAAATCGAAGTTACTGCATTGGAGATGGAGCGAACTTAAAAATCGAAAACGGCGACCGACGGTGGCAACTTTTGTGCTGGTGTGGTTGTATTATTGCACTGGTGAGTAGGGCTGTAAACGAGCCGAGCTGAGCCGAATACCCCTAGGCTTGGGTTCGGCTCGTTTAGTTAAACGAGCCTAAAATGATGTTTGGGCTCGACTCGTTTAACTAAATGAATGAGCCGAACCGAGCTTTTAACGAGCCGAGCAGAGCTCATGAGCCAAAGCCAAAAAATGAACCGAGCCGAGCCTTACTTTTAGGGTGAGTGGTGAAGAAATCGATTGAGCCAAATTGCTTAGGTTGAAACTGTGCGAGGATAGGAGAGAATGGAGGTAGAAGCAAGCAAGGGATGGTAGTAGTAACTGGTAAGGCTAGTAGTTGAGTCTCGACTCTTCGAGTCTTCGACTATTGACGACAGTTGTAGTTTGTGTGGAAGTCACGTGACTCACGTGACAGAACTAGTATAGTATTAGTAGACTACTAATAAGCTTTTTGTTGGAAAAATAATACTAGTATTAGTAATTACTAATTAGTAAGTTATTATTTATTAGTAATTGGTAGAAATTAGGGCAGGCAACCTATTTGCTTATTAAAGAATAAAGATAATAGGTATTATTTTTATAAAAAAAATTAAAATATTTTTAATTAGAAGTATTAAAAAACTATATATATATACATATATATATATATATATATATATATCACCAATTCACCATTAATTAAAATGAATTAATTAGAATAAAATTTTAAAAGAATAAAAATTACTGTACCACCTTTTGTACTATATTATATTATACAAGCTGTGTATGATACAAGCAAGTATGATACAACAATCAATATAATTTTCCTTTTAATGGCTAATTATAGTCAAGTTGAAATTTATTAATTACTAATGCTAATACCTATAATGATAATACCTAAAATTATTAAATGATGTCAAATATTACATGTGAAGTACAAAAATTAATTATAAAAAGTATTTTTAATACTTTGATCATATTAACAAATTGTTAACGAGCTATTAATGAGCCGGTAAACAAGCGATTCACAAGCCGGTAAACAATCTGTTAACAAGCTGCCAATGAGCCTTAAACGAACCTTAAATGAGCTGAGTTGGGCTGAACACTCTTAGGCTCAGGCTCGGCTCGTTTAACTAAACGAACGAGTCGAATTGAACTTTTAACGAGCCGAGCCGAGTCGAGTCGAATACTGAACTGGCTCAGCTCATTTACAATCCTAATCATGAGGTAGCATTTAGATTGCATCAGGTGAAAGACCGCACAAATACTATATGAAGAACCATCTTGATCTCTCTAAAACTTTGTTGGAACCTTTGTTCTCTGATAAACATGTACTGTTATCTGCTTTTGAGTTTAAAATTTGAGATAGCTCAGTCTTACAGTACCTAGTGCTGTCTCTAATATGGTCTGTGGCCCTTAACTTGAACAGCACGTGCATTTTTCATTTTGCTGTTCTATGTCGATGATTCTGTATTCCCTGGTTGAGTTGATCAGTGGTTGGATAGTTGCTGCTGATATCCAGCATCCTCTCAACCTGCAAACAAGATAGTGTTCTTTTTTGTCACTATTTATAATTACATAGATTTCGGGAGGATATTATTCATTTAGTTGATTTTCTTTGGTGATTTACCTTCAGAATGTCTGCCACAGTTGCTGTGTTGGTACCTTCGTCAAATGAAATGTAATAGAGAGGGAGGGAGGATCGCAGAAAGGAACCTTGTTTTTTTTTTTGGTGTGCTAAATGGCTTATTATCTGATGCAGGTTACACAGAGATGGAATCCCAAAAAACACAAGATTTCAATGTTGATAGATAAAGTGATTCTTCTTACAAAGAAATTTACTTATTGGCAGCCATCTTTTGTCGCACGGAATGATTTGAAGTTTGCTTTTAAGCTTGCTAGAGATGCTATTATATCTCAGATCTCTGGGTCTGCAGAGTCTAATTGTAGCAAGAGTACAACAGAGACTTGCGCCATTTGTCTCGAGGAAGCTGATATTAATCAGATATTTGTGGTTAATGTTTGTTTCCATCGATACTGCTTCTCCTGCATGAAACAGCATGTAGAAGTGAAGTTGCTTCATGGGATGGTACCCAAGTGCCCTCATGAAGGCTGCAAATCTGATCTTATGGCTAATAACTGTAAAACATTCTTGACACCAAAATTAACTGAAATGATGAATCAAAGAGTAAAAGAAGCATCAATTGCTGCTACAGACAAGGTTTATTGTCCATATCCCAGGTGCTCTGCATTAATGTCAAAAAGTGAATGTTCAGATTTTGCTAGGAAAGAATCTGTTAAGGGCATGATGTTTGGAGCAAGGAAATGTGTAAAATGCCATTGCCTCTTCTGTCTCAACTGCAAGACCCCGTGGCATAGTAACATGACTTGCCGTGAATACAAAAAATTAAATCCAGCTCCCCATGCTGAAGAAGCAAAACTCAAGTCTCTGGCTACAAAAAATCTATGGCGCCAGTGTGTGAAGTGTAATCATATGATTGAACTTGCTGAAGGTTGCTACCATATGACTTGCAGGTACTTTCCTTGGTGGATCTTTTTTTGCTACAAAAGTGGTAGATGTCTAACTGGAACAGCCTTATTGTTCATATTATTTTGCAAGTTGGTTGTCTCTAACTTGAATAATTTTCCTTGTGACTTTGTATATATATCTTTTTGGCGGGAATCATAACCATTTAAATGAATATAGTTGTGGCTCCTAGTTTACGCTGCCATCCTATTTTGGAATGTACCGGATAATATGGGATATGTCAGTAACTGTTATGTTTTCTCATTTTTTCTTCAGAAGTACAGAAGTCGTTAGGATTTGTGTAGAGCTTGTAAGATGAAGTCCAGTTTGGTTGGTTCAGTGTTATGATGCACTTGTTGGTGGGCCTTTTGATCCATTGGCTATAAGGTTATCTATTATTGGGTGTGAATATGTTATTTTTTTTTTCCTGTCAGCCTATGAATGCCCATATATATCCCCTAGAACAAGGTTTTTTCAACTACTGAAATATCCCACATTCTAACGTGTAGAAGAGGAAAGCAGCATTTTTTTTTTAAAAGTTTTGTTCCTCACCTCTTTTTTTTACCCTCCGCCCCCCCTTCTGTTGAGACGGAGGGATAGGGTTTTATGCGGGATAGAAGTATGAAAAAGATAATTAAACAAGGGGATCAATCTTCTTGCCTTTGTGGCAGTTAGATCTTGGTCTTGTATTCACATGACATCTATTCTTACTTGATTTCCAGGTCTGGGGATTGTTTTTCTAATAATCTAATGAACTCTATCTTGTTTCCGGATGAACAATTTTTTGTGCCTAATTTTTATTTGTTGGGATCAAAATCAGATAGTGTCAACTAAAGTTGTGTATTTTTTCAACTTCAGAAATCTTATAGTCTAGAGCCCGGCAGGATACCTTATTTATGTACCATTTATTGCAAATTTCATATTGTACTCTATTGTAATGCATATGCTTGCCGTTGGTAGATGTGGCTATGAATTTTGCTATACTTGTGGAGCCCAGTGGAAGGACAAGAAAGCTACATGCTCCTGTCCTCTATTTGATGATTATGTTGATGATGAGGATTTTGAGGATGAAGAAGACGATGAGTCTTATTATGATTCTGATGACTCTGGTTGGTATTGATATGTTACTCTGCTTCCTCGCGGCAAGGTGACACTCTGTTATGTCCATCCATCTGATTTATCCCTCCTTGACTGTTAAAGGAGGGATGTAATTATTATTATGCATGTAATGCTGGATCGCTCGTCCAACATTGACCGAGTTTTTGAAAGCGGTAAGAGTTGGTTTCATCGAAATGTTTAGTTTAATTGTCCTCTAGTGGTGGCTTATGCTGTGCTCCGGCGCTATTTTGTTGTTAGGATGCTGTGTTACGGAATATCCAAGACATAAGTGCAATTAAGCTATTAACGTTTTCTAGGTTTTTTGTATGTTTTTTTTAACGGGGCTACAAAGGTTAAATCTTCATTTTCAATAGATTATAGTATATTTTTGGCAAAATTAGTCTAAAAGTTAGCTTAAACCTTAAAAAATAGTTTAAAGCTGAATAGTCTTATTATTATTATTATTTAAAAAAACAAGTTTTGATAAATTATGAACTAGTTTATAAATTATTCTTGACCTTGCCAAACATAACAATAAATTTTTTAGCAATTTTGACAATTAGCTTACTAGGCTTTTCTTTTATTTTTATATAGTTTATAAACATTGCATATCTTGTGTTTGCTAGAAATTTCCCTTTTTTGGTTAATAAATTATACTTTATACATGCACCAAACGAAATAAAGGGACAAGTACTCAGACAATACAAACTCCAAGTAAAACGACATCTACCAAACATCAGAAATAAATAACTAATAACGCGGCTAGTCATATGCTTACAACAGTCAACCAAATTAGATCCAAAAGAAGGGATGACTAAGCTTAGCCAAATAGTTTGCAACTTTGTTACAATGTTTTTCCTTTATATATTATATAAATATCCAAATTTTCTATATAGTTGATAAGCTTCAGAAAGAAAGAGCATTGTCATAGACCACCATGATCATTGCACCATTGCTAAAGCCGTAAGTGAATTAAGTTGAGCTAGGGTGGGTTTGGGTTGGGCTTGTTTATAAATGAGTCAAGCTTACTTGTTTTTGTACTACAAACAAGCTTGAGGCTAATTTTTTTTATACTTAAGCTCAATTTGTTTATTAAACAAGATCAAAAATAAAATTTAAGTTTGACTTTGTTTAGCTAAATGCACGAATTGAAACTAGAAAATTCATGTATCGACTTTATTTGTTTAACAACTCTAACCACCGCACTACATTAGTTGAATGAGATTCAATAAGCAAAGGAAAATAAGACACTCCTTCTAAGATATATTCAGAGCAAAGATAATAACTTTCACCTCTAATTCATTTATGTCCATAAATCCTCTAGGGTAGGAAAAGTAACATCCGAACGTTCTGTTCCCATCACACAACACATCTCCTATAGCTGCTTTATTTGTCTCATAAAGGGCTGAAGCGTCGGTGTTCCATTTGAGCAACCCCTTAGAGGTCCTCTCATTCTAAATTTCCAACTCTTCTAACCTAATTTATCTTAATTCTATTAGGGAACATGAGCAAACATTGCAGAGCTCTAATCATATCCTCACCCAAATACATAAAATCTTATTTCCGTTACTTAATCCACCATCCTAGTTTGAGCATTACTAGAAGTGGAAGGTTCTTATCACTCTCGCATTTCTTTTTTCAAATCGTCCAAACTATCACAATAAAGGTTGCGATCCAAAATTTTCAAAAAAAAAAAAAAACTCACTACCATAACCCAGTGATATCCACTACTTATAAGCCTTGTGCAAAGAATTAGAAAACACCCATTTTAAATTCCAAAAGTCCATCCACAAGGACCAAAGCATATGTGACTTACTATAGTAGAGGAACACATGACAAGAAGTTTCCTACTCATCCCCACAAAACATGCATGCTACTGAATTACCATATAAGATACCAAGTTTCACCAACCTACATTTAGTAAAGATTTTATTCAACAATGCAAGCCAAAAAAGACAATTCAATTCTCGGCAGAACCAACCCCAACCAAATCTTCCTAATGTTTGCATTAGGTTGGGAGTTGTGGTAAGAGGTTAGGATGGGTTTACTCCACATTAAAGCGTGTTGACCGTAGAACAATTTTTAGGATGGGTAACCCTCTTGAAAAGTTTAAAAAGTTTTATAAAAATTTCTCAAGAAGTACGTGAGTGAAGAAAAAGTTTGCTGAAATGATTCGTGTTTATTTGTAGGGTCAATCGATCAATCTGAAAGCACTTTAGGGTAGCCCTTGGGTGATTGTATTGACTCAAGATGTTACATCTATAACATTCCTTAATTGAGTATTTTCCATTTCTATCAAATTTCCAAACAATCTGATTGGTTGCAACCTCATCCAAGAGCACTTTGTTGAAATCGTGCAACATCACTATGTCACAATTCTGCAATTTTTAATAAAAAAAAACTTTGGATGGTTCTAGACACTAGAATTGTATAAACTCTAGTGAAATTGTGTGGAAGACTATATATTATTATAGAAATATTCTAGATAAGTTAGAACTTGCTAGATCCTATAAGTCTAGAAGAGTGTTGGAAGGGCTTATACGGAAAGTCTCCATAATTTACATGTAAGTGTTGGGCTTGTAGAAAATATGTAGTCTTTCATTTTATGGGGAGGGGGGGTTAAGAACCTTGAATATAAATAAGGGACAACCCCTTTTATATCATTATCCAAGATTTGTAAAGCACTCTTCACTCATATAAATAAACACATATTTTTTACACACAAAATTGTCACATCCTCTTTTTAGTTGTGTTGATGTTCTTACCATTATTATTTATGTTTGATTTTACCTAAGTATTGAGAAAGACTAACTTAGTAAGAACTATGGGCATTGTGCAAGTTAAGTGTCATATAAGAAAATACTAAGAGAATAGAGTCACCTCGTGATATGTGTATTTGAGCCTTAGTTGGTGATGAAGCTTTGGTTACAAGGTATCGTGACCTAGAAAAAGATGAGGTAGTAAAGAACCCAAGCGACTCAATTGTGTCCCACGAGGCTTGTAGATGGGAAAGTGAGAAGAGGAAGGATACAATGAAGGAAAAGTTGGTATCCAAGGACTATCTCTCTTCACTCGAGATAATGGTAGAACGAGTTGGGTTGATGAGACAATGGAGAGACTCGATGTTTGGGATGAGTATTTTAGTTAAGACATTCATGGTGAGTTCCTCTACAGAATCAACTACTTGTTGGAAAAACTCTGAAAGGATTTCACGAGACTATGGGAAGAGTTTGGAACCCTTAGGGAGGAGCATGATGTGTTCAAAAGATAGCTAAATCAATGTTAGAATGGTGGTAACGCTGGATTAAGGATTTGAATCCCGAACCACCTAAGTATGTAGGTAAGCGTGATGCTAATGAACTTGATAATTTTATTTGTATGGTAGAACAATACTTGCATCCTTTAGGTATTGAGGAATAATCCTACAAGAGTAATACTACCACACTCTACTTAGAACATGATGTCATGCTATGGTAAAGACATTAGAGTGATGAGATTGAAAGAGGTATGGTTGTGATTGATACTTGGGATGATTTTATGAAAGAGCATAAGTCCCGATTTTATCAGATGAATGTAGAGGAGAATGTTTTTAGACAACTATAGAGCTTAAAGCATGTTGGTACTCTCAAGGACTACATCAAGAACTACAACTCCTTAATGCTTGAGATAGCATACATGAAAAAAAAATGTCTTCTCTACTTCATGGATGGAATACAACCATGGGTGGAGCAAGAGTTGAGGTATCATAACATTCAAGACCTTGATTCAACCATAAAGTGATGATTTAAAAAACTATATTGAATCAATTAGTTCAACTGGGTATCGAGACAACTGCCGTTACAAAGCTACCCAAATTTAAAATCAGCATACTGACTAGGAAAAATCAGGTTGTACCTATTGACTCGGTTGAACTGATTTGACCCAGTATACCCTAAAAGTCATATTTTTAGTTAAAGAAGGAAAATTCTAGGGTGAATGAACCGGTTAGACCAGTTAGACTAGATCAAACTAAGTCATACTAGAATTTTCTTTGCATAAAAGTAATTTTCAATCAAATTGTAGTCAAACTGGTTAGACCATAGGTACTGTGAGGTCCACTAGACAAATTTTCGGTCTAGTTTTTAAAATATTGGCATAAAGGAGGTGAAATATCTCATTGATTTATGGAAAAGAAGTAAGATAAACCCAAGAATGGTAACCCAAACAAAGGTGGGGGAAGTGAAAGGGTGAATATGAGAGGGATGGGGATCACTGTAAGAAGCAGTAATGCTTCATATACCAAGGTGAGAACTTATCCTTCTATTGTTGTAAGAGGAAATAACTTAATACTCTTATTAGATATTTAGGAGAATGAACGTCTGGTGAAAAGGAATTGCATATGGGTTCTATGTGGTTCCTCTACTCACTCAAGGAAAAGGCTAAGACAAAGCCTAAGGAGATGAACAAGGACATAGAAATGCCAAAGAAGGGGATCAATTCATCTAAGGTATGGATTCATGTCAAATCCAAGGTAAATGGGGAATACACCAAAGCATTGGTGGAGATGGGAGCCTCACACAACTTTGTGGTTGAAAGGGAAGCCACAAGACTCATAATTGAATATGCCAAGGAGATCAGTTGGATGAAGGTTGTGAACTCAACTCCTAGGCCTATCCTTGGTGTTTCTTATGGGATACCCATTTGGTTGTCTGAATGAGAAGGCATGATGGACTTGATGGTGGTGCCCATAGATTAATAAACTAAAATTTTCCCATATTTTTACCCTGCTTTCCCTTCATTTATGTAGTATTGTTTAACATCTTGTTTGTGTTACTGCTTTCTTGCTAATGGTTTTCAAGAAATTTTACACAAACACAAAGATCCAAGGAAATGATTCATGGAACTAAGAAAATAATCAAATATGGAAGACATTGAATGGAGATAATCAACCTCACGTGTCTTTGGAGAAGTAAAGAGAGTCAAAGAGATAAAAAGAGGAGCAAAGGAAGCAAGAGGAGGAAGAAATGGGTGTTGCATGGCTGCATCACAACCGGCTGCACAACCATGCAACTCTAATATAACATTATGTTGAGGGAACGAAAGTTGCACGACCAACCAGTGCAACCTTGCACATCCGCACAATTATCGAACAACACTCTGCATCACATTTCCTCGCACGATCACAACACACCCTTAGCACATCCATGCATGTACATTCTGTTGAGAGAAGAAAAGCTACATCGCTAGCCAGTGTAGCCTTGCATAGTCTTGTAGCTAACAGTTACTGCACCTTGTGCACGATTGACTATAACTAAAAGGTTAAAATCAATGTCGAAAAATTAATATATGTATGAAAATTCAATTGATCAAAAGAGTCGACAATTGATTCTTAGGGACTATTTAATCGGTGGTGTTTAATGGATTTAATATAATTTATTAGTCACAAAAGTAGTCAATGAATTATATTAGGTACATTACTAGACCTTGAAAGAGGCTAGTGAACCACAATTGACCTATTGTTCACAATAATTTTGAACTATACTATGACAAATTATTAATTCAATTTTGAATACTGAAAACGAGACCAAAGTTCAATCCTAGACTTTACATCTATAGTTTCATAATCTACAATTTATTAGTCATTTTATTATTTATGTCCATTTTCTCATTTCATAATGATCTATATAGTTAAAATAATAAAAATTAGTAATTTAATTGTGAAGTCCCTGTAAATATGACCTTGAAATGCTACAACAAAACCGTGCAATTGCGGATTAGAAACCATCATATATGACTTCAAAATGGTGTTTGACATGAAGTTTGTCAATAAGATACACCTACTATCATTATTAGATTCTAACATGATGCATATTTCTAGGGGGAAGGATGTAATGCCCCAAATTTTATCTAATCTTAATCCCAAATAATTAAAATTTTAATTTAATTATAATATTAAAAAATTAATATTTTTACCTTACCATAATTTATTAATCCTAAATCTTAACCTAATACTAATCTTTAGTCTAAAAGAATTATATTTTAATCTAACCCTAATCCATGAGTATTAATAATTTTTTAACCACAATTTTTAACCTAATTCTAACCATAATCCCACACTTATCTCCTATTTCCTTTTTCTTTTTCTCTTTCGCTCAAATTTCCTTTCTTTTTATGCCTTGCATGTTCTTCTTCTTTGCCCTTGTAACTTACCATAGTTTGATTCTAGCCATCATATCCCATGATCCATAGGATATGTTATTTTTGAAAATTTTACCAAATCTTGCCCGCAATCTTGCTCCCTACCCTGTGCATGCCCTTTCCTTCCTTCTCTGCCATGCACCTCATCCATTTGCAACATATATTTATATATTACCCTCCTAAGCTCTACCTCATTAATGCCTAACTAACCCCTCATGTAATACCCCAAAATTCACTATTTTTTTAAATGGAAGTACTTAAATTAAAACCCGTAAATTCTGGGGATGTTACCGCCACACTTAATACCATACTGGTTCACTCTGACCGTTCCAATACCAAGTGCTAAGGCTAAAAGGATTATTTTCAAACTTAAACCGATAGTTTCATAAAAAGAACTAGAAAGATCATAACATAGAAATTATAGTACACATAAAAGTTTATACTCAATAATAAGATAGAAATTAGAGTGTGAAATCAAAATCCCTCGTAGGGAATAATGTCTACAAACATTAATATTTAATTAAGAAAAATCCAATATAGGAAAGAAATATAAGAAGGAAATAAAATATCATGGAGAGAAAATCAGGCCACGTCACTCCCGATCATCGAGCCAAGCAAATGCTCAACACTAAGCCCCGCCTGATGCCTCACCCACCTACACAAAGTTAGAACGGCCTTTTGCTCGTGGGAATGAGTAGCACCCATGAAAATGATGGTCAGTACGCTACGTACTGAGTAAGGTAATTGTGCATTAAGGCCTACACATATAAGCACATAATTCAAACCTTATAATAATAAAACAACATACAATCACTTCGGAGAAATAATAAACAAAGGCCATTTATAGTTTGGATTAATTACTTAATTAATCTCTTATGGATACTCATTCCACACCATGCTCTTTATCGAGTCCATGGGAGTATGGACGCCCCCACTAGTATAGCCGATGGAGTGGAGACGAATAGGGCACAATGCATCTGTCCACTATTATTAGTCGGTAGATCGGTCATACATAGGGCGGGATGCCCTAACCACTATTTCTTACCAGTGGATTGGTTGACCCCGACTCGCATGGTGTTCCACTGTAAGTATTTAATATCTTTTATGTGTCTTAGCAACTTTAGGGTTTGGTTTATTAAGCTCGGAATCCGCCACTATTATAGCCGGTGGATCGGATATGTATAGGGTAACATACCCTAACACTATTATAGTTGGTGGATCGGACATGCGTAAGACGAAGTGTCCTAACCACTATTTCCAACCAGTAGATCAGTGGGACCCATCTCAATAATCTTCCACTTTACATGATTAATGTCTTAAGTGTCTTATTTAGAAAATTTCACCCTAGACATGCATGCCTCACTCTCCTCGCACCTATCCTCCAACAGACTCGTTCCATATCATCAGACTTATGCATCTCCCAACTTGCCCTAACATCCTTTCCTCCATATCCTATCTCACATTAGAAGTCCAACTCTTAAGTATATGGGTCAAGGCCCACTACCTTACACTTCCAAGTCCACTCCACACCTCACTTTAGGGTTTTATCACGAAACCCTAATTTAGGCCTATGTGGCCTATCCTACTCCACCTTACGCAACCCAAATCATTTTAACACCCCACACATCACCCCCTTTAAATTTAACTCTCATCATTACGCCATACTCCTCAAGCACACGCGTGGTCACAAAACCCTAGGTAACCACACCAAACCCTAGCTGGCCATAACAAACCCTATCTTCCTCCTATCCACATGTCACCCTTCCATTTCTCACATTCCACTTATTATTTTTCCATGCCAATCATGCTCATCCTTACTTGATCATTTTCATCATCCTCTAGTACTTCACTCACCCTCATTTATTTCTCTTTTTTTACCACCTCTTCAAATTAGGATTTTTCCCTCAAACCCTAGCTCAGCCTCCTATATACCCTTGTACTGTCCTACGTACTATTTGTCACCCAAAACCTCCAAACACCCAAATAACTCTTCTATTACCTTCCTTACATCCCATGTCAACTTTTCATACGTAAACTTTACTCTCATGCAGACGCTAACCACCCCATGCAAACCTTCAAACTTTTCATGCAAACCCTAAAACTTCCACGTGAAACCCTAGATTCATCCATGCAAAACCCTAGATTCATCCATGCAAAACCATGCAAACCCTAGATCCATCCATGCAAAATCCTAGATTTAATCCATACAAAACCCTAGATTAGATTCTCCCATGCAACACCATAGAATCTGCCATGCAAAACCCTAAGTCCATCCATATAAAACCTTAGTTTAGATTCTCCCATTCCTTCATTTTACGCTCACCCCTATTCTTCTTCCACTGATGGATCATTAACATATTTAGGTCAACTCACATCACATGGTCAACTTACTCCCCTTTGGTCAACTTATTTCCCATTTTCCTTTTCAACATTTTCCCCACACAATACCACTTTTATACATCCTCACATGCATGTCTAAAGGGTCACAACCCAATCATCACATACCATAATATTTCATCACACATATATAATACACATGTCATGTAATAACACATGATCATACTTCAACTCCACACCATACCTCACACAAAATAATTATAATGATAAACATAGAATACATAGTATATAAACCATATAATGCACATCAACACACATAAAGCCTTAGTTATACCTTTACCTAAAACGACATCGGTCTTGGAGCACGCTCCTACACCTCCTTAGGGCTTTGATTGGTCTCACCTAAATGAGGAAAAAACTAAAGATTAGATTCCTTCCTACCAAAAATACTATTACATACTAATTTATTCTAAAATTAGGGTTTTGATAAAATAATAACATATTAATAAAAATGACATTAACTAATTACTAACTTGGGCTAAAAATATAAGAAATAATAGTAATATTGTAAAAGTTGATAATACAAGGGTTGAAGATTTAATTCTAATAATAATAATAACGAAAATAGAAATAATACTAATAATAACAATAATGATAATAATAACAATAGTAATAATAACCATAATAATACTAATAATAATAATAATAATTCGAAAACAAAGTGAAATAAGATCTTCGGCTCCTTTACCAAAATAATACTAATAATAATATTAGTAACATTAATAATAAAATTTAGTAATGATAATAATAATGATAAAAGCCATAATAATATTGCAAAATAATAATGATCATAATGGTAATAATAGAAATGATAATAATTGAAGATAAAATGAAGTACGGTTTTGACCCTACATTGAATAATAATAAAACTAATAAATAATAATAATAATAATAATACTAATACTAAAATTTTGAAATAGACGTAATAAAGTCTCAGCCCTATCTAGAATAATAATACAAACATTGAAAATAATAATAATAATAATAATAATAATAATAATAATAATAATAATAATAATAATAATAATAATAATAATATAATCAAAATAAGTGAAATAAAATGAAATAAAATAATTAAGGCTAGTGTAAATAGTGAAAAAGGGTTGAGAGGGTTTAGGGTTCCACCTTAGATTGGTGGTGACAGGCGGCACCGGCGGTGGTGCATGGCGGTGGTGGCGATGGTCGGAAAAAGAAAAGAAAAAGGGAAAAGTTGAGGGATGGGAAGAGGAGGGGAGAATGAAGATGGAAGTAATGGTGTTTGTGACTGCTCAGTGGGAGAGAAGTAGAATGAGGGTGGCGGTGCAGTTAATGGCGACGGCCGAATGGGGAAGAAGAAGAGAAAGAGGGGAGGAGAGGGAGAAAGAGGAAAATAAAGGTAGGGGAAGATAGAGGAGGGTCTACAGGGGTTTTTGGAAGGTTAAAGGGGTAGTGGCAGTGGCGGAGGTGGTGGTGGACGGCGACACGAAGGGTGGCAGAGGTGAAAGGAAGGATGATCGGGGAGGTGACTTTGTACAGCCGAGGTGGCTCGTGTAGGGCAAATCTAGGGGCAAGAGAGGTGTAGTTAGTTAGAGGGTGGTGCAAGGATTACTTAGGTGGACAGAGTCGGTGGTGGAGTTGGCAGAAGGCGGCGGAAATGGCGTTTGAAGTGGCGGCGACACACAAGGAGGTTTTTCTAGGTAGGAATCAAAATCTCGATACAGGGCTCATTAAGGGGATATTTATAGAGCTTAGAGGAGAGGGTAAGGTCTGTGGGATGACGAAGGAGTAAGGTAGGTAGGGTTCGGGTTGGCCGGCGACGTCATTTGGCCTGTAAAAATTTAGGTCGTGGCAGGGCATTCACGTAGGAAAAGGAAGGTCATGCACGAGAAGGAAGGGAGGTAGGTTGGGTCATGCTGACTGGCAAGTCAGGAGGAAGAGAAAGGAGAGTAACAGCTGGTCAAAGGAGCGTGATCGGTGGCAAAAAATCAGGGGCATTGGGGCGGCGTCGCAGGTCGACGGGGGGAAGAAGAAGGAAGGAGGAAGAAGACCCGCAGACCGGTGGTCCAGGAGAAAAGAAAAGAAAGAAAAGAAAGGAGAAGAACCAGACAGCTTATGGGGGACAATTAATGGAAATGCAACATTTAGGAGACGGGCCTCATCGAAGGAAGAAAAAGGAGGAAAGGAACGAGCTGCGGAATGCAGGCCCAAGTAGTGGAAGAAAAAAAAGAAAGAAGGAAAAGAAGGATTGGGCTGCGGACGAAGGAAGAAAGGGGAGAGAGGGTTTGGGTCGTTGGGCTGGCCTAGGTCGGGGGGAAAGGTAAGAAAAAGAAAAGAAGAAGAAAGAAAAAGAAAGAAAAAAGGAAAGAAAAAGGAAGAAAGAAAAAGGAAAAAGGAAAAGGGGAAAAAGAAAAATAGTGGGTTAGGTTAATTAAATTAATTAGGATATTTGGGGTATTTTAAAATAATAATATTTAAATAAAATAATATTTAAATCCCTTTTTAGGCTAATTTAGGATTTTTTAGAGGTTTTTCATAAATTCTATTTTAATTAGCAAATCACTCTAATTTTCTCCAATTAAATTATTGATAAAATTCCTATTAATTTGGATCTATTTGCTCCCTATTATTTAAATAAAATAATTTATTTAATTAATTTCCAAAATAAAATCCTTAATTAGCTAAAATACCTAATATTTTCCTAATTAAAATATTTATAATTTTTTTCTTGATTTTCCATAATTAATTCCCTTTTATTTTAATAAAAATAATTTATTTAATTAATTTTCATAATAAAACTTTACTTAACTATAATTCTTAAAAATAGGATTTTTGGGGCATTTCACCTCACTTCCTCTATTTCCGTCGAGAAAAATCAACCGAAAACCTTTCCTTCTCCTCTTGTCTTTCTTGATCAATTTTTCCCCATCCATCATCAATTCCACTTGCCACCACCAACCACCAAACACCATTGATTCCATATAAAGCCAACCACCACTACACGCCATCATCCCCCTTCATCATTGCCTAACTATCGCCACCTCAATATTTTTTCTTTTTCCCTCTCCCCATCATGCTCTACTTTATTTTCATTGAGTCACACAATCATGCACCATCAAACGCCCTAGTCATTCCTCCTCACACAATTCATACATGGTTCGCACATAACCCATGTGCATTCCATGCTCTCGACCTGTATATGTGCTATATGCTACGCTTGTACCCTTCGAGGTTCTTTTGGCACAACTGTGATTCCCTTATAGTAAACCCTATGGTCCACTCTATCAAAACCATATATTCCACCATTCTCCGATGAAGCCTGAGCTTCTCCACTTGTTTTAGTTATCAACATTTCCACCCTCTTTTACCTTAACTTTTCCTTAGTTATATTCTTAAGTTATAATTGTATTTTATTTTCATTTTTGTAGGTGTTTTTTAGTTATCTCAAAGGATATGGGTTATGCTTAGTGTATTTTTGTATGTGATATCATGTTGGTAATGTTATATGGATGATGTTATTATGAAAATGTTGTTATATGATGTCTTGGAAGTGAGAAAAATGTGAAAGTATCATTTGTGTACTTAGCCGATTGGCATGAATCTAGATACATGGTACCTATATATATAATTGGGAATATATATTTCATATAAATATTGGAGGTTGAAGTTCATTAATATTAGAACTTGTAATGTCCTTGGAAAAATATGAGCATTTTGGCTAACTTAAGAGTATTATGGTTATTTGATGATAATATAATAAATAAGCATGACATGATAAGGTTTTGAGGGTGTTATCAATTATTTAATAAGTAATGTGATAAAATGATGGTTGAGTAAGACATAAGTTACCTAATATGAGATTATGAGGCTTTTGGTACGAGAAGGGTGTTTTGGTCAATAAGGGTTAAAAAATGAAGTTTTATTGATTAAAGAAAGGACCAATTTTAAATAAGCTATGTGTGATACTCATAATATTTGGGATAATGATGAGTAGCATATGTACAATCAAATGAGAAATTATGCTCACCTTGTGAAATTAGGGTTTTTTAGTGGCATTATGAAGCTTTTCCTTGGGGATTACCCCGATAACCATGTGGTTGTGATTTACTTGTTTTAAATGTGTGTTGTGCATATCTACATGAGTATCTCATGATGATCTTAATTAAACAACTCTGAATAAGATACTAATCATTTAAAGTGAAAGATCACGTGAATCGGACCGAGGCATATTGTGGGTCCTTTCCACAAGATAATAATAGTAGCTCGGAAACATTCTGTCTTGAGAGGTGCATTATTCTATTCCATCAGAATAAGAATAGTGAGATCCTAAAATCAACAAGAATGATAATATGATTATGGGATAAGTACTAATAGGTGGGACATTAATCACTTAAAGAAAAAGATTATGTGAGTTAGGACTGAGGTGTTATGTTCATTCCACCGGATGATAATAGTGCCTTAGGTGTGTTCTACTTTGAGAGGTGTTTCAAACTATTCCACTAGTTTTAAAAATAGTAGTTAGGAGTATGTTACCTTGGTATATGTTGGGCTCATTCTATCAAACTATAATAGAGGCTTAGGTGTGTTCAACCTTGAGAGGATGCTTCAGTCTGTTCTATCAAATTAATAATAGTGGGGCCCCTAAACTTAATGTAAATAAAATAATGGATTTTTTTACATCTAATAATGAGTTATGGAATCATTATTTACCTTGCATCACTTATTTTGAACTCACATGTATGTTTTATCTTTTTTGTACCCTTACTTCATTTGTTTAATTACCTTACTCAGTACATAGTGTACGAATCATCATTTTTATGGGTCCTACTGATTTCCACAAGCAAATGACCTAGATGTTATTTTTGTAGGTCAATTAGAACCATTTGGATTATTTTACCGCATATGATGCCTTTATGTGTGGAGGAGTGATTCTTGTGTATTAGGATTGGGCATAGAGTCATGTCATTTGGTTATCCTTTTTTGTCTGGATACTTTTTGAGACTCTTAGTTTTGATGCATCCCTTTAATGTATTTGATTTTGAGTCCGGGGTTAATCTCTAAAACTCTAATCTAATTTTGATGGAAGTTCTCTTATTCTCTGTTTATCATGCTAAGTTTTAACTATTTTGTTTTGTATTCGACGTAAGGATGGTTAAAACTAATGAAGGGTGATTTTGCCTTGTAGTCTTATGTTATGACTCTATTATGGAAAAAGGTAGAGTCCAATATGATTTCTACTATATAAGTATCTAAGGGACTAATGAAGGGTGAGGCCAATTACTTGGCCATGTTGACTGAGGCATCCTTACCCATTAGATCATACATGCCTAGCAAGATTAAGGGAGTCCTCAAAGAGTATGATGATGAGATGCTACTGGAGATGCCTAAGAATCCCCCACCTAGGAGGGAGGTAGATCATATGATAGAGTTGGAACTAGGTGATAAGCCTCCAACTATGGGACCCTATAAGATGTCCCTATCCGTGTTGGAATAATCAAGGAAAAAACTCAAGCAATTATTGGTTGTGGGATCCATAAGGACATCTAATGCCTTGTTTTGTGCCCTAATGTCGTTTAAAAAAAGCATGATGGAGAGCTTCACATGTGCATTAGCTATAGGCTACTAAATAAGATAATAGGGAATAACAAGTATTATATTCCATTGTGGGCAAACTTCTTTGATAGGCTTGGGAAGGCACAATGGTTCTCCAAGATGGATTTGAGATTAAGATATTGGTAAGTACGCATAAATGAAGGGGATGATCTTAAGACGAGTGACTAGGACAAATCTTACTAGTTCTTGGTAATGCCCTTTATCCTTATAAATGCACCCACGACCTTTTGAAATTTAATTAATAAGATCTTTCATTCCTTCTTAGATAAGTTCATTGTGGTATACCTAGATAATATTATGATATATAGTGAGACCTTGGGTGAGCGTCTAGATCACCTAAGGAAGGTCTTCCAAGTACACTAGGAGAACGTGCTCTTCATGAAGTTGGAGAATTCTTGTTTTCCCAAGAGGAGCTAGGGAACCAGATTGTGAGGAGAAGGATATTTATGGATGAGGCTAAGGTGCGGGCTATCCCAGAATGGGAACCACTTAAGGGAGTTTTGGAGCTAATGTCTTACTTAGGCCTTATAAATTATTTATAGGGATTTATAAGGGGTTACTCGGCAAGGGTTATACCCTTGACCAACTTGTGTAAGAAGAAGGTTAAGTGAGAGTGGAAAACAAAGTAACATCAAGCCTTTGAAGATCTTAAACAAGCCATGATGAAATAACCAATCTTAGCCCTTTCCGACTACCCGAAATTATTTGAAGTACACATGGATGCATCATACTTTGCTATTGGAGGTGTCTTGATGCAAGATAATCATCTTATATCTTATGAGAGTTGAAAGTTGAATGATACAAAAAGAAGATATATGGTGCATGATAAGGAAATGATGGTGATAATACATACCTTCGGATATGGAGGTACTATTTGCTTGGGAGTTATTTTGTGATCAAGATTGATAATATTGCTACTAGTTACTTTTAGGAGTAAAATAATCTAAGTTTCTGACAACGGCATCAAAAATTTGATATCGGCCAAATACACTTGTCGGCAAGTATATCGATCACAAGTAATATATGGTACAATGAGTACTGAATTGTCATCCCACAGAGACTAATTAATAATTCAAAATTTATGATAAATTAAATTAGGCATAGGCTATCGAAATAATAAAGAAATAATTATTAATTAAGAATTTTAGGTAAAAATATCTAAATTAAAATAAATAAAATCTAACACATACCAAATTAATTAATAAAAATTACTAAGGAATACAGATTCACCTCTATTCAATTATAAAATTCAACTAAATAATTACTTGAATATTTTAATTATCTATTATGTATCAATGGAAATATATAACTAACACATTTTTTCGAACTATGCAGTGTTATCGCCAATTATCAATCCCACTATCTCTAGTCAAAAAATTTAAATATAAGGATAGTGTTTTAGATTTAGTAAAAATACGTAATTATTTTCACGATCCATTTAATTTATATTTAACTTTTATTTATACTATTCAAACTAAAGTGGAAAATTAACTTTTGCTCTCAACTTGATTTGGTAGACTCTAATTAAAGATGATAGATCCATTAATTAGATACAATCATAAATAATAAAATAAAACACGTAAGATAATTTATAAACCAAAAAATCAATTAATTAAATAATATAAAGAATATGGTTTTTAAATATCTCTAGTAAAATAAAATTATAACATACTATTAATTAAAATAAACATAATCAAATTAAGTAAATAATCTAAAATGTATATAAATATTAAACTTAAAATATTAGAATATAAAATTATAGGACTTTAAATCCAAAACTAATATGAAAAATTAAAGTGTATGGATAGTTGGTAGTCTCGTACGACTTTGAATTTTTTCGTTTGACATTGGGCACCTCCTCTGCTACTGGTATTGTCTTCTTTTTTTCCTGTTGCTCTCTAAACTTTTCGCACGTGCTTCATCTCAATTCTTTGGTTTTTTCCTGAGGGAAATTTCTTTGTAGTTCATTTAGGTGAAACTAATAGGATAAAAATCAAATTGTTCCTAAAGTATTTAGTTCCAAGTATAAAATATTATGTACATATAATTATACTAATATGTACATCTAATTATACATAAATGTACAGGTAATATTCTCTATATGTATATGTATATTGGAATACCAAAAAAAATAGACTAAATACCAAATAGATTGACTAACTTTAATTACTTTGATCCAAATAGACCACCACCTATTTTTCCCTTTTTCTTGTGTCGTCGTTCTTCTTTATTTGCTTTTTTTTTCGAACTATTTTTCTAGCACTTTTTCTACAGTACGTCTATCTGTTCTTCTTCGTTCTTTTTTGCAGCCCTCTTCTCAGCACTTTTCCAACCCCCTATTGCCGTCCCCCTCTCTCTCTTTATATATATATATATATATATATATATATATATATATATATATATATATATATATATATATATATTAAGGTGGCATAGCTTACTACTATACTTTCTTTCTTTCTTTTTTTTTGTTTATATTTTTTCCTATTCTCACATGCATGCTATTTTTTTTATTTGTTAATCCATACATGTTGCTGTTAATTAGTATCTATAAAATAATATTAAGTAGATATTTATTAATTTTATAAAATTATTTCAACCAACTCTTTAGTTTAGGATATATTTTCAACTAAAAATGTAGGTTAAACATTGACTCATATGCAATTAGATTTAGAAAAAAAATACTAAAAATAGAAATTGTAAATCTCGTTTGTATCTTTACACCAAAATTTAAATCACCTAAATCCAATTTTGTATATAAAAGTTATGGTCAAAAGATGGCAAGTTGTTAAAATCATACAAAAATCAAATGTAAGCTTGAAATTACTTGAATATAAGAGATTATTATAATAAATTAAGAAAATAATTAAAAATAATATAAATAACTTCACATATTATTTATATAAATAACCAAAATTTAAAGGAAAAAAGGGTTTAAAATAACTAAAAATACGCACTCATTAATGCATGATAAGGAGATGGCGGTGATTATACATTGACTTCGAGTATGGAAGCACTACTTGATTGGGAGTCGTTTCATGATCAAGAGCGATAATGTTGCTACAAGTTACTTTCAAAAGCAAAAGAAGCTAAAGTCCCAAGTAAGTGAGATGGAAAGACTTATTGGACAAGTTCAATTATGTCATGGAGTGTAAGTCAGGAAAGATCAATGTAGTCGCATATGCAATGAGTCATAAGGTAGAGCCATCAGCTATGATCTAGCCACAATGTGAAATTATAGATTGAGTTAAAGATATTTTAAACTAAGATCACATAGCTATGATATTGGTGGAGTTGGCTAAGGCAGGAACAACTTGTAGATTTTGAGTGGATGATGGCATATTTTATACTGTTAACCTTCTATCTATGTGCTTAAGTGGGGCAATCTAAGTAGATATTTTCTAAGGGAGTGCCATGAATTAAAGTGGGATAAACATCCTAGTATGCGTAGAACTTTGGATTTACTTGAGAAATCATATTATTGGTTGAACAAACATGATGATGTGGAGGCATGCTTGATATTTACGCAGAAGAGTCCATTCGAGCTAGTAATTGGTCAGCAACCCACATCTCCACAGGATTTAGCTAAAGGGTAAACATGAATTAGCCCTACATCCGTCAAGTATGCAAAAGGGTGGGACGAGTAGTTGGACATGGTCAAGGAAAACCTAACTAAGGTAACCAAGAAAAAAAATTAGGCTAATGCAAAGAAGAAACCGAAGGTATCCCATGTGGGCGATAAAGTCATGGTGAAGCTTCCAACCTAATTGTAGAAGGTCTACAAGAAGGTACACAAAGGCTTGGCATGAAGGTACGATGGGTCATACCTAGTTGCGAACAAGGTTGGAAGGACTTCCTATAGGTTGGAGTTCCCACCAAAGCTCAAGGTTCACCTGGTGTTCCATGTAAGTCATCTGAAGCCATACCACAAGGATAAGGATGAGTCGAGCAACGATAAGTCTCATCAAGAACCACTTTCAAATGTTGTATCTTTTGAAAAAGAGGTTGCAGAGATCGTGATGGATCAGGTAAAGAAGGCTAGAGGAGTTCCCAAGTGGGCTGAGTACCTCATCCATGGGAAGAGGTTACCAGATAGCAAGGTAATATGGGAATAAGAGGAAGAATTATGGTATTTCGTGACTGAATCGAGGTTTTCAAGACCTTCAAGGACTTAATGAGGAAGTCAAGTGCTTATGTAAAGGAGAATGTCATGATACACAAATCTAATGGAATTGTGTGGAAGGCCATATAATATTTTAGACACATTATATATGATGTAGAGCTCTCTAGATCTCATAAGTCTAAAATAGTGTTGGAAAGGACCGGAAGGAAGCCTATATAATTCTCATGTAAGTGTTGGAATTGTAGAAAATATATAATCTTTCATTTTACAAAAGGGGATTAGGGACCTCAACTATAAATATAAAAGGATGCCATTTTCTCCCACCAACCTAGAGTTGTAAAATACTCTCCACACATATAAATAAACACTATCTTAGTATACATAAAACTCTCACTTACTCTTTTAAGTTGTGTAGGTGTTCTTACCCTTGTTCTTTAGTCTTATTTTATTCGGGAAAGGATGAATTAGTAAGCACCAAAGGAATTATGCAAGTTAAGTGATGTATGGGAAATGACTAAGGGAAAAAAGCCACCTTGTGACAACCCGCTCAAGATCTTCTTCCATAAAAGAAGTCTTCTTCTCCAATAAATATTCCAAACCCATTTACCCTTAATCCAAGACCCAAGCTCCCATGTATATGATTCTTTGTTTATGGAACGTGTGAAAAGGCGAGGAAATTTATCACTTAGATAATAATCATCAAGAAAAGTATCCTCCCAAAATTTGGTTCCCCTATGATTCACTACCATACCCTGTCAAACATTTGAAAACTTTATGAAATGTCATTCCCCTGAACTCATCTCTTAAAGATATGCCTGCAAATGGTCTTTCTTAAACCTCCAAAGTTTAGTGATATATGAGATTTATATGTTATTTTGCTAAGTAAAAATGTCATTTATTCCTCATTATTTTTATAACATTTAATCTTTCCTCGAGTTTTTCTCTTTTGGATAGATTTTGCAGGAAAAGATAAAAATAAAAAAATTCAAAGGAGAAATTGATGGAAAGAGAAAAGACAACAAAGAACACATCAAGAGATATGGAATCAATGGAAGAAAAGACTAGAAATGAAGAATATATATCAAAGGAAAGATTGTGTTGAAATTTCATGAAGAAATAATGAAGGAACAAGAAACACGCCCCCCCCCCGCGTGTTTCCTAAACACGGTCCGTGTTTTTCTATCAGCACACAAAATTTCAGCATTTAAAATTCAGCATTTGGCCGAGAGTTCAAGGAAAAACACGGGGGTCCCGTGTTTTTGAATACGGACCATGTTTTTCTCAAATTCTGTAACCGTTCGCGCAATGTTTCCCCGATATATTTCTAAAGTTTGAACATTCCTTGTGGGTGGTTCGGGGGAGTTCGAGAATGGGATTTTCTCTTTCTCTCTATACTCTCTAGATACCACATGTAATTTGTAATTCCAATTCTCTTTCTCTCCATTGTATTCAATTGAACAATCAACGCTCTGCAATTCAATTCGATAAGTTCTTCTCCATTCCTCTTTTAATTGCAAGTTTTGATTTTTGATTGAATGCAAATAAATTCTCTTTGTTGCATTATTATTTTTCTTATGTTTGGTGTTTCATTGTTAATTTATTTGTAAGCATTGTTGTTAATTATAGATTTTTGCATTTAATTGTGTGTTATTGCAATTATGTAGATAGTATAAGGTAGGAGGATTTGATGACGGAAATAGGGTTTTGGATATGGTAACGTATTTTGAATTCATGATTCTAGATGGAATTTAATTGAATTGATGGACGGAATTGAATGATCTCGCATCATAGATTAAGAATTTAAACTAATTAGACTGATCACCTATCTAGTTTAGATCTTAATCTACGCTAGGATAACGGAATTAATACGTAATTGTTAATTAACGTTTCCATAGTAGCAAAATATTAATTGTTAATCTTGTCCATTAATTCTTACGATTGCATGATCCGAGCTTATGTGATTATGGTCGTAGTTGACTGCTTTCCATTCGTAATGCTGCCATTAATTGAATCTAGTGTTCTTAACCTAGGTTATTAATTGGTTAGATGATAAATTGAGAGCTTATTCAATTTATTATAATTGAGAGAAAGCAAAGAGATGAATTTTTATGAGTTTCTACAGGTCAACTTTAAATCATTTAGAATATTTCGTTTCTCCATGATTATTTGATATCCTAATTCTATAATCAATACTTCCTATCCTTATTCATTAATTAGTGAGTACAATGTTTTATTATTTATCTATAGTTTAGATATTGATGATAGAATTATATGTTATTACATAACCAGGGTTTTAACATCGATTACAGAATTATTGATTATATACCATTCCTTGTGGGTTTGACTCCTTCTTGCCATATACTACGTATTTGGGAATTAGGATTTGTTTATTAAATTTGTTGTGCATACGACAGTGCAACATTTAGCACCCCAAAACTCAAGTTTGATTTGGAGTTATCTACAACATATTAGTCAAGAATTAAATCTGTTCATAACTCATTACCATTCATTTCATCCTTCACAACCATTTAAATAAAAGTGTGGCATTCATTTGATGGAAGTTGAACATGCCTAAGCTTCCCTGATCTTTTGGCTTTTTAACTAATGCCCATCTAATTGCTTCCATTTTCCTTTGTACTTCTAGCCATCCACCCCTTAAAAATATCTCTAAATTCTCTCAATCTTTTTCTCCACACCTTTTGGAAGAGGAAAAAGTGAAAGCTATGATAGACTAGAGAGCATTGCTTTAACTAAAGGAAGATGAATTCCAGTACTTAAAATCTCGCCTTTCATCATGAAATTTTGACTACATGTTATCCATTACAAGTCTCAATAACCCAGCATTATAAGCTTTGGTGACACACAACAAACTAAAATACTTAATAGGAAATTGATATGGTTTACACATCCTACAAACTACCCCTCCTTAGCTTCTTTTGAACTTATATTAATACCCACCAAAAAACTCTTATGAAAATTAACTTTAATCCCCAAGGATATGTGGAACCCGACCAACATGCTCTTCAAGTTCAAAAGGCCCCTATGGCTAGCTTTGCAACAACAAGAAAATAGTATCATATTATACTATATGTGAGTAAGATTTCGTCCATCCTTACAAAATTAAACTTCCTATCATAGGTCAAAATCCAATGCTTTTTTTATACAAAGGTCCATTCTTCAAATCATTACTTGAAGCATCAAAATTAAAGGTTTGTAAATCGAGAAACTTAGTTTAATGTTGTGAATGAAAAGGATTAGTATCGTTGATAAGGATAAGGATTTGGGTCACTTAAAGCTAATTGAGCAATTGGAGTAGTTATTTGATATATTGAGCTTAGTGAGGTTAAAATTAAGGGACAAAAACAAAATAGGTATGTAACCTTTATTTCATGTTTGGTACAAGGTAATTAGAGTGGAAAAAATATCCCTATATTTTATGATTTATTTAAAAGGGAAGATTTTTTATTTTATGATTAAATACCCATTTTTTATAACTATTTAAACTAACATGGATATTTTTCTAAAATTATTTTTATTATTTCTAAATAGAATAAATAAGAGAAGTAAAATTAGAGAGTAAATGTTTTTTACTATTACCCCCATACCAAATGATTACCAAGTGAGATCCCTCTTATTGAGAGGAGTTAAACCTATTCTCAACAAGTCTTATAATTATCATCTCTTCACAAAAAAAAAGAGGCAAGGAGATAAGGAGGGAAAAGAAGAAATATATAAAAGTATTTTGAGGCAAGGAGAGAAAAAATGAAAGAAGAAAAACTATAAATGAGTATATGTTAACATTAAAGTTCCCATGAACATTGGAAGAATTACCAATCAAGCATTCCAATAATATTGGATTTTCAAGACAACTACTAAATTATATTACCTCTCGTTAGATTTTTTTATAGCTAATGAACCTAACTAAAACTAAATTTATTATGTTTTTCTTTGTAAATGTAACATTTATGACAAAAAAAAATCCCAATGAACTTGATCAACCAGTTATACACACCCGAGGGTGAGATGATAGGCATGAATTATGTCAATCATATGGACTTTAATATGAAAATTTAATGTGATTATATGATGATTTTTTTATAATTTAGTTCAATTGTTCTTTTTTACTGCTCTTTTTCATATTATGTAGGTATCTCAAGAATATGGGATCAAAAGGAACTAAAACACAATAGCTGGAACAAAACAAAAACAAACGCGAGTGATTAAAGTATGAAAAGGAATAAAGACTTAAAAATCAAAACATTATGCGATTTAAATTTGGAAAAGTGTTGAACATGAAAGTTGTAGATATTTGTGTTATCTTTCCAACATATCAAAAATAAGCTCTATCCAAAGTCAAAAAAATAAGTTACGGCTGAAATACAAAACATGCACAAAACTGAAGAATTGAAACGACTGTGTTGATGGGCAGTTACGTCTATATAAACTTATTTTCCGTTCAGTTTGGGAGGAGAACGAATGGAATAAAAAGAAGGCAGCTTTGAGAGCACTAAATAGAGATCTAGGATTACTTTTTTGACATCATCCAATCCAATCCCACCTCCAATTCATCCACAATCTTCCATCTCTTGATCTCAATTTCTTGTTCCCGGTGGGACACATATAACAGTGAATTTTTATCTTGAATAAAGAGGTTGCTGTATTTTTCCTTTTTTTTTTCAATTGATGCAATTCTCTATGTTTAGTATGTTAAGCTTAATGAAAGCCATGATTGGATAATTAATATATGTAATAACCTATTTTTTAAAACCATAGTTATAAATTAATAATCGTATGATTAGCTATAATTATTATTTTAGGAGGTTTAATTTTAAAAGTATTATTATTTTTCGTATTATTTCGACGGTTTAAGTATATATTTAATTAGGTTAAAATTTTGATAGAGATTAGGTTATTTAAATTAATCCTAATTTTTACCCGTAAATCTTATTTTAAATGATTTTATTAATAATCTTTTGATCTGTAACCTAAAAATAATTTCCTAAGAATTATTTTCGATTATTTTACTCTTTCTGATTATTTTTAAAATCTGTCTTGATTCGGATAATTTTTCCCGAACTATTTTTATATTCGATATTTTAATCTACCTAAATTAAATCAAAAACTAAATAAATAAACTCCTATCCGATGCTATTAATTTACCTCCTACTCTACCCTCTGCCTTGCCCAAACATTTCTCCCGAAGATTTTTCTGTCCCCCTTTATGCATTTATACACACATATCCACGCTACATACTTACACACTTTGCACATTATACACATATACACATATACACACGCACACGACACCATCACCAAACTAACCCCAACCCCGATCAACCCAAACAGCCCCCTTTTCATTTCACATATACACACGTACACAACATCCTTGCACATCGCACAACACCCCCGACGTCCAGCCCCTGCCTTCTCCCCTTCTCTCCTTCTCCCTGCCACTTCTATCGCCCTTCCCCCGTCGCAGCCTGTCGCCCAGCTTCCTCCATCCCAGCACCACCACACCCTTCCCTCTCCTCCTACACCTTTCGACACCAGCCTCCCCGTCTAGTATAGCCTTGACCAAACATAGCCCCTACTCCCAGCTCCCTCACCGCACATTCCACCCCAAACACCCTCGACCCAGCGAACCCAACACCCAAACAGCCCCCTCTATGCATGCATATACACGCACGTATACAACCTCCTCTCTCTGCTTTTCTTCATCCTGCAAACCCTGCCTTCTCCGTAGCCCCTATTTTTCTCTCACCCAGTAGCCGCAGTATCGCACCAGCCACCATTCTTCCTCTTGACCCAGCCGCCCTTCAGCCCCCCTTGTGCACCACTCTGCTCGACCAAACGCAGCTCCCAAGCCCTTCCATCTCCTCCCAACCTTCGACCACCAATCCCCTCTCTACATGCTCATCGCATGCAGCCCCCTACCACTTCCTTTCTCTGCCCCTTCCACCATCGTTTGCAGCCCCTGCTCCCCTCCATTTTCGTTCACCGCCAGCCATCGAGTAACCCAACGAGCCAGCGCCGGTCACCACCACCTCCACTTCCTCTAGCGAACCCAACCATCGCCGGACTGCAACCAACCCCCTTAGCCAGCCCTTGCAGCCCCTGATTGTGCACTGCTCATGCTACGTGCATGCAGCGTGAGTGAGTGAGTGTGTGTTTTAATAAATTTTTGGGATATATATATTAAATGTATAGGTATTTTAGTAATTTTCAAAAACTAAATATTTTTATATTATAATTATTATTTTACTTGATAGATATTAATTCGATTATTTTGTTATTATTTTTAGGTACGAAAGGTTGATTAGCGAGATCAGATAAATTTAGTAGGATACCGTTATTTTTGTATTTTTACTGGAATTTAGGTAACCGTTATACCTTACTAAAATTATAAATATTGCATGATAGCACATTAGGGTTTTCGGTGGATGAAATATGTTAAGCATGATTTATTTTGATATAATCATGTGTTGATTATTATTATCATGAAAACGGATAAAACGTGTATGTTATCTTATGTAAATTATGTCAAGTATGAAAGTATGGTCAAAATTATTCTAATGATGGAAAAATAATTTGTATGATAATTATGTATAAAATAATAGGTTGAGCATGCTTAGAAATAATTATAGAATAATTATTATGGACATGTGCCCTAGGGGCAATTTAGTCATTTTTATGTATTATGATATTTATCTTAAAAATCATGTCTAATATTTATTAGTTGTTTTTGAGTATGTGAATATGTGTTTTGATTGATTAAAGGTGTGAAAAAGGATTTTTATGTGTAAAATTATGTATAAGGGTAAAATGGTCATTTGACATATCTGATAATTTAAATGGTGTAATGAATAATTTAATTATGGTGTTTTAGCCTTTTCATGGCAAATGAATAAATAAAATGGAATTAGTATTTAAATAGATGATAATCTCAGGGGTATTTTGGTCTTTTTTGACCTAAAGTATCCAAATGTGAATAATTGAGCCTAGGATGACCTTAGTATATTTTAATGTTGGCTTCAAACTTGACCTTGATTATTGTTGTCTCGGATGATTGAAAATAAGTAAGAACGGTTAAGTATGAGAATTGAATTTATCTGTATTATATGCGATTTTGTGGTCACCTTAATAAAATACTAATATTTAAAGTGAAAGACCTCAAGATTGGGAATGGTGGCTCCTAGGGGTCGCTACCCTAAGGACGTGGTTTAGCCCACGGTTGATATGAATTTTTGCTAGTGTGCCTTAGTGGCCCAGTCAGGCCCTACATCTTACTCTATTTTGTTCTGCGGACTAATAGGGGGTATGCATACTTATGGATTAGGTGTCCTTGTCAGTAGGGTACTGTGTTATCTTTGTGTACCAATGCGACTAGGGTACCTTTGTGTCCTTGGGTTGATAGTCGCTAGGATACTATGTTGCCTTGTTGCGCTGGTATGACTGGAGTACCTTTGTGTCTTCAGGTTGATTGATCTCCCCTCGAGAAAGTAAATAAAAATGGAAATGATATGATTTGATGGAAATAATGATTATCGGATTATTGGATTATTTAGTAGCAGCCTTCGTGCTTACCTAAGGTTTCAGTAGCAGCCTTCGTGCCTACCTGTGGTTCGGTAGCAGCCTTCGTGCCTACCTGAGGTTTTCTATGTTTTCAGTAGTAGCCTTCGTGCCTACCTGAGGTTTTCTGTGGTTTCGGTAGTAGCCTTTGTGCCTACCTGTAGATTTGGTAGCGGCCTTCGTGCCTACCTGTGTTGGTTTTATGTCTGTGAGCATACCTGTGATATTATGGATCTTATTATGCTGTACCTGTAAGTTTACCTATGATGTTATGGATTTATTATGCTGTACCCGTAAGTATACCTGGGATGATATAAAACTTAGTAAATTATACCTGTGATGTATGTGATGGTTTGGGATTTATGCTAAGACGTGAATTATGCTGAAGTTGGGTTTTAATTATTACTCATAGGGTATTTCTGGGATGTTCAATAATAAGTTCGGCTGTTTCAGATGAATGAAAATGAGTAGTATGTGACCTTGATGGAAATTGATCATCTGAGTGATTATTGTATCTCAATCATCGTATGTATATGTGTATATTTTATACCATGTTAATTATATGCTTTGCATGTGTTCCATGCTGATTTATCATATTAGTTTGGTATAAAGGGTTGCTCTGTACCGTAGTACTGAAGGGTTCATTTTCGTGGGCCCCTGCCTATTCAATGGGCAGTGGACTTTGCAGATCAGCCTCTGAGCTTAGTCAAATGTTGATAGTTCAGATTTGGGAGCGTAGGATTATCTGGTGTTTCTTTTGTTGTCTTATTTCTGGTTGTATTTAGACCCTTGTGTCCTCCTGTAATTTCTCTCTCTAGTTTCGTAAACTGCTAATGTCGTTTTTAATTAGCAGTATTTATCTAACGTTCTCTCTATCCTGATTTCTATAATCATGATATTAATTTAAGCGGATTAATAATTTTAGCCTTAACACTTGGTATGAGAATGGGAGAGGAAACCAGACTTGTACTAAGTATGGTGGTAACACCCTTTATTTTTATTGTTTTAGCTTCTGCACTTAACTCTATAAACAAAATTTTTCAGTTGTAAATTTTGGGGTGTTACAATATATGCTGAGGTGAAGAGAAATCCCCTAATCCGGATGTGTTGAGAATCTTAATCTTACCAAATCTAATTCCTTATCATATGTGTTGTGCTGATGATTTAATTAGAATAATAGAGAAAATTGATCACTTTTCTATTATTATTTAGAGAAACTAGGCGGGATTCGAGAGATGAGTTGGAGTGGACTCCATTAGCATGACTAGAAATCAAACCACAAAGTTGAGAGACATTGGTTGGCTTCTACATCTAAAAAAAGGGAATATGATACATAATAATACGTTGCATATTTTTGCATTCATACTAGAGATAGATGAGTATTAATAAACAATAGGGTGTAGTGGCTTGAGAGAGCATTACAATACATACTTTGGTTGGCATTCATGACAAAGTGTTTTGATTTGGGATTCAAGGTAAATATTCAATCATTTTGGGGTTGAGGGGATTGACCGGAACCTTTGCATTTTCTCTAACTAAATTTCACTTGTTCTTATATTATAGTTGGATTTACTTTGTAAATTTTCTTTTCATTTAGAGTTAGACATCATCTGCCCCTATCGTTAGTCTAGACATAGGAGACCGTTTAACTATCCCATTGCTCACTTCCTAGTCTTTGTGGGATCGACCTTGCATGCTACTTCAACATCGTGCACTTGCGGTTAGAAGTCATCAAGTTTTTGGCACCGTAGCTGGGGACCAGGCAACAAGAGATCTTGGAATCCAAGAAATTTTCTTTGCTTTAGACATTTGTGTTTCTAGTTATTTTATTTTATTTTTGATCCTTCTAAAGTTTGTTCTAGTGGTTTTCTGACTTTGCGCAGGATCTTTAGTGTGTGACCCACTCTTTTGGGGGTGAGCTAGAGCCATTTGATCCAGAGATTGAGAGAAATTTCCATAGGTTGCACAGATTGGATAGACATGCTGAAGGCATGGAAAAAACTTGGAACCAACAAGGTCTTAATCCACAAGACATGCATCTTCCACAAGCGTTGAATCCAAATTTACAACCAGCTCTTCCATAGATACCACTTTAGATACAAGTACAAGATCCAGTGGGTAGATCTCTTAAAGACTATGCCACCGTAAATCTAGATGGTACAGGTTTTAGCATCAGACGGCCAGCTGTGCAAGCACACAACTTTGAAATTAAACCGGCTATTATTCAGATGATTAAAACAGCAGTTCAATTTGGAGGATTGCCAAACGATGACTCGAATGCTCATATTGCTAATTTCCTTGATATTTTTGATACTTTTAGGCAGAATGGGGTTTCTGGCGATGCCATAAGGCTTAGGCTTTTCCCCCTCTCTCTTAGGGATAAGGCTAAGAGTTGGTTACATTATTTGCCGATGGGATCAATTACTATGTGGGATGCTATGGCTCAGCAATTTCTTGCTAAATTTTTTCCACCATAAAAAACTGCTAAGACGAGAAATGATATTACTAATTTTGTGCAGTATGATCAAGAATCGTTATATGAAGCATGGGAATGATTCACAGAATTGCTGTGAAAATGTCCTCACCATGGTCTACCTATTTGGCTACAAGTTCAGAATTTTTATAACAATTTGTTTTCTACTAATCGTTCCATGATTGATGTAGCTGCAGGTGAGACAATCATGAATAAGACTCTAGAAGATGCCTATGATTTTATTGAAGAGTTAGCAGCTAATAGTCATCAGTGGCATGCTGAGAGATTACCTAGTAGGAGTGCAAGCATCCATTCTATCGATGTCGTCACTACTCTTTCGGCTCAGTTAGATGCTTTGACTAAACAAGTGGCTAACTTGAGTGCGTCTACTATGCACGTCCCAATTGTGAGATGTGACTTATGTGGTGGACCTCACACTAGATTTGAGTGCCAAGTGGGTAACCCTTTTGTATAATCGTTTGAGCAGGCTAATTTTATTCCAAATTTTGGAAGGTTCAATAATAATCCGTACTTAAACACCTACAATTCTAGTTGAAGGAATCACCTAAACTTTTCTTGGAGAAATCAAAACCCAATTTAGGCTCAAAGTCAAGTAAGACCACCTCCAGGATACCAAATGTAACACCCCCAACATTCACTACCGAATTTTTTTTAATTAAAAGAAAATTAGTAGAAGAAAAATAATAAACCGTGAATTCTGGGGGTATTACTGCCACACTTAGTACCAGACCGGTTCACTCCTACTGTTCCAGTACCAAGTGCTAAGGCTAAAAGAGAAAAATACAACTTACAAGAAACTCAAACCAATGATTAAATCAGAGTAGCACATTAAAACATTTTATGAGAGTATAAGACACCACTGGTGGTTACAAATCAACAAATACGTTGAAACCACAAATTTTAAAGGTGAAAGAGTACAACCCTGGGATTTACCGGATAGTGCCTTATGCTCTTTCCCGAGAGCCCACTTGAATAACACCTGAAAACGACCTACAAGGGACATTGCCCATTGAATAGGCAGGGGCCCCACGAATGGAACCCTTCAGTACTACGGTACTGAGTAACCCTTTAAATCACACTTAACAACATGCCCGCAATACAACACATAATACTACATACATACATAATGAAAGGTAAGTACTTAATATCCACATTTATACAACCACATACTTAACCAATCAATAGATATTAATAGGCCATAGAGGACAATCGATACTTCTGGGCCTTAAGCCCTTAGTCCATCATTATCAATCATATCGGATTATAATTATCCGTGTGAGTGCGGAAACCCCACTATTATTCACGGGTGGACCGGTCATGCCCCGACTCACATGGTATTCCATTATAAGTGATTAGTATTTTCCCATAATTTATTCACAGCCAAATCAAATTTATTGAGCTCGGGACCCCCACTATTTTGGTTGGTGGATCATAATATAAATATACATCATCTAGGGTAAAAACATCCTGGGCCACTATTATACCCGATGATCGGTACTCATAAACATCACCCAGGGCAAAACATCCTTGACCACTATTATATCCGATGGATCGGTACTCATAATATAATTCAACTGGACCCGGCTCATTAATCTTTCACTTTAACGATTAGTGTTTTCCCCTTTTTAATTAGCACATCAATTCCATTTATTTGCCTTAATAGGAAGATCAAGATCTCGGGACACAAAGGTATACCGGTCGCACTGGTGCATAAAAGCTACTCAGTACCCTTCAACTATCAACCAGGGACGCAAAGGTACCTTAGTCGTACTGGTGCATAAAGCTGACTCAGTACCCTACCGACAAGGACACCTAATCCATAAGTATACATACCCCCTAACTAGGTCCGTAGAGCTAGATAGAGTAGATAGAGGGCCTGGTTGGGGCACAAAGGTACACCAGCAAATACCAGAATAATCGTGGGCTAAACCACGTCTTTAGGGTAGCGACCCCTAAACAACCACTATTCCCGATCTCGAGGTCTTTCACTTTAAGTATTAGTGTCTTCATTAAGGTGATCACAAAAGCACAATAATCAGATAATTATTCACTTTTAATCGTTCGGATATCATCAGATATTTCTTATTTAAATGGTTGTCCAATGTAACACAGAAGAATCATTAAGGCCATCCTAATCTCATCTAATTGCGAATTAGAATTTGTTCTCGTGATACTTACTAATCATCAAATACTCTTACCTCGCTAATTAGCGTTATTTGAGTCATATTACGAAATTCCATAATCACAACGACATGTTAGATACAAATTACTCATTTACCCCTTACTTATATAAGTGCTAAGTCATCCCTTCCTTACTTGACAAATTACCTTATTACCCTCCTTGTTACATAATTACCAAGTTACTCCTTACTCGATTTAGGTTACCAAGTTATCTCCCATACTTATTAGGTCACTAATCCCCCTTCATAATTATTACACTTAATATATTTTCCATTTGGTTGGTTAGATTACCATTTTGCCCTTTTTCCTTTATTATAATTAATAAATTATCCTTGAGTTGGTTAAATTACCAAATTACCCTTCTCTGTTATCCTAATTACCAAATTACCCCTTTAGTCGGTTAAATTACCAAATTGCCCTTCTTTGTGATCATAATTACCAAACTACCCTACTCCAGTATCAAAATTATTAATTACCCTTTAGTTATTTAAATTACCAAATTGCCCTTCACATTTATCATATTTACCATTTTACCCTTCTCCATTATTAAATTATCAAATTACCCTTTAGTTATATAAATTATTATTTTACCCTTTTTAATTATTATAACTACCAAGTTACTCCTTTCCAATTTCCACTTTTACCCCTTTTATTTACCAAATTACCATTTTACCCCTTTACTTTCAAATTTACCATTTTACCCCCTTAACTTCCAAAAATTACCATAACACCCTTTCACTTATAAAATTACCATTTTGCCCATTTTATTATAAAATTACCATTTTCCCTTTAATCACAAAATTACCATTTTACCCCTTAATCACAAATTTCCATTTTGCCCTTTAATTACAAAAATTACCATTTTACCCTTGTATTATAAAATTACCATTTTACCCCTTAATCACAAAATTACCAATTTTTCCTTTAATTATAAAATTACCATTTTGCCCTTGTATTACAAAACTACCATTTTACCACTTAATCACAAAATTACCATTTTGCCTTTTAATTACAAAATTACCATTTTGCCCTTTAATCACAAAATTACCACTTTACCCTTTAATTACAAAATTACCATTTTGCCTTTTTATTACCAAATGACCATTTTGTCCTTTTATTACAAAATTACCAATTTACCCTTTATTCACAAAATTATCATTTTGCCTCTTTAATTACAAAATTACCATTTTACCCCCTCTTACTTCCAAAATGACCAATTTACCCCTTACTTCCAAAATTACCATTTTTTCCTTTTACTAACAAATTTACCATTTTACCCTTGCCTCCAAAATTACCATCATACCCTTTTTAATTAAGAATCACCATTTAGCCCCTTAGTACACCACTTGTATTAAATCATTATTATTACTACATAAAATATTTATGTTAACACCTCCTCCACAACTCTTATAATTAATATAACATTATTAGCACCCATATATATATATTAGGCCATATTCTTGTACAAGATACCTTACTAAAATCCCCTAACGCTAACAAAATATTAATCATGCATTAAGATCACAATAGCATAATACAACATGGATAATACTTAACATTTTCATTAATAACCAACTCCTACCTTAAACAATATCTCCAAACATAGCACATAATCTATCATACTTCCTTTTCATCAATCAACACAAGAAACCATATATATCATATTAAACAACATATATCAAGTATAATAATATATTGAAAATCCTAATGTGCTAACATCCGTTAATCCATGCGTTTAAGTGGGATTTAACGGTAACCTCAATTCCCGAATAAACGAACCTTACCAGTATTCCGGTTTAAGGTTCAAGCTTTGATTATCAAAACCAATACCTAAAAATAATATCAAGACTTATTACATTAGAAATAATAAAAATCAAAGTATAAGGCTTTATAGCACTTAATTAATCAAATACTTAAATTAAATATTATTATACCTTAAAATTTATCACCCAAATTAATCAACAAAGGCAGCAGCTCATCTGCTCATGCACCATGAACTTCATGCAAGGAAATGAGGAGGAAGGCTCGAAGGTGGCAAGAATGGGAAGAGGGAGTGGTGTTTTCGGGTTGGTGGTTTGGGGATAGGAAAGGAGGTGGTTAGGGGAGGATTTAGGGCAAGGGAAGGGTGCAGAGGTGTAGAGGGGGTGTAAGTGGTGGTTGGGGATGGGTTGAGGGTGGCTAAGGGCGGCGGAGGCGGCGGCAGCGAGGCTGCGAAGGTGGCGGCCGAGGAGGGAGGTCGAGATGGGGGCTGGTGAGGAAGGAAAAGGGGTCGGGAAAATGGAGGCTTTTAGGTGGTGTTTTCAGGAAAAGGAGGGTTGGAGGTGGTAGAGGGGGTTGTAGGGATTAATGTGGTGGCTCAGACGGCGGCAGAAGTGGCGGGATGGCGGCGGATTGAGGCTGCGCAGGGTGGCTACCGAGAAGGGAGGGAAAGAAGAGAAAAAAGAGGGGAGGATGAAGGAGGCTGCGGGGCGGCTCAATGGGTGTTGTGATGGTTCGGGGGTGAGGTAGAGGGTAGCAGGGGGTGGTGAAGGTGGCTATTGAGGCGGCAAAAACGGTGGAGATAGGCGGCGAAACAAAAATAGGGGGAGAGAGGGGAAGGGAAGAAAGGGAGAAAAGGAGGGTCGAGGAGCATGGAGAGCTCGAGAAGAAAATGCAGAATGAGGTAGGGAAGGAAGAAGAAAAAGAAGAGGAAGAGAGAGGAGGGGATAGGGTGCTCGAGGGGTGGCGGTAGGGTGGTAGAGGAATGGCGGTGGCAGGGAGAGGGAGAAGAAGAGGTATGGCCGGGCATGGGAGAAGGGAGACAGGGATGGTGGGACCGGGATGGGGCAGAGAAAACAACGAGAGGGAGAGAGAGAGATAGGGGAAGAAATGGGGGAGAGGGAGTTGCAGGTGGGATGGTGGGGGTCGGGATTCTCGCCGGGAAAAGAAGAAGAAGAAAGAAAGAAGAAGAAGAAAGGGGAGGGGGATTGGGTGCGACGGGCAACCGAAGGAAAAAGAAACGAGTCAGCCCTGTTAAGGAAGAAAGGAAAAAAAGAAAGAGGGAGGCGGCTGGCTCACGCGAGAGAAGGAAGAAAGAAAGGGGAGCTGGGCCAGGGAAAGGAAAAAGGAAAGGAAGGGGGCAGACGGGCCGGCGGCCCAAGCGCAAGAGAAGGCACGGTAGGCCGACTGACGGCCTAAGGAAAAAAAAGGAAGGAGAAAGAAAAGAGAAAAGGAAGAAAAGGGGAAAAAAGGAAAAAGAAAAGGAAAATGGTATTAATAAAATAATTTAATTTATAAAATAATAAAATATAATATTTTTGGGTAATAAATTTATTTAATAATTTAATTTAATATAATTAAAATGTAAGGGTTTAAAAAGGATAATTTTAGTAAAATAATGGTTTGGAACATTATTTAAATAAAAAGGTTATGATAAAATAGCAAAGTATTTATTTTCATATCTTAAATATTTATATCCAATTTTATATACTCAAAAATCCATAAATAATTAAACTAAATAGATTTAAAGGCTAATTTATCCTAAATAAAATTTATTTATTAAATTATAGGCTTTTAAAAATTCGGGGGATTACACCAAACCACGACCCCTGAACCAAAACTAAGTTTGGAAGAATTGCTTACTAAGTTCATAAATCAAAGAGAGTCTAGATTCCAAAATCAAGAAACTCGAATACAAAATTAGGAGGCTTCTTTGAAGAACTTGGAGGTGCAAGTAGGATAGTTGGCAAATATGATCTCCAAAAGAGACTAGGGAACCTTGCCTAGTAATACAGAAAGGAACCCATGAGAGGATGCAAAGGCAATCACTTTGAGGAGTGGTAAAGAGTTGTCTGATATACCATTTTCAAACTTGGAAGAAAAGGGTAAGAAAAAAGTAGTTGATGAGCAGCTCATAGAAATTTTTATTCTCAAAAGGAGGTAAGAGATGATCCCACACCTGGTGAGGGTTCGCATCATGAGGTAAAACCTTATCAACCTCGCATCCCATTTCCCCAAAGGTTGAAACAACAATAATTTTCTAAGTTTCTTGAAATTTTTAATAAATTACATATAAATATTCCATTTGTTGATGCTTTAACCCAAATGCCTAGTTATGCTAAATTTTTAAAGGAAATTTTAGCTACAAAAGGAAACTAGAGGATTGCGAGATGGTTAGGCTTAATGAGGAGTGTTCTTTTGTGCTCCAAAACAAACTATTGCCTAAGCTAAAAGATCTAGGGAGTTTTACTATTCCTTACAATATCGGTAGTTTACATTTTCATAAGGTTCTTTGTGATCTTGGTGCAAGCATTAACCTCATGCCCTTTTCCATTTTCAGGAAGCTTGGATTAGGTGAACCAAAGGGCACGACCATATCTCTCTAATTGGCAGATCGATCAATCAAGTATCTGCGTGGTATTATTGAAGATGTGCTGGTAAAAGTTGACAAGTTCATCTTTCATGTGGACTTTGTCGTTATAGAGATCGAAGAGGACCATGAGGTACCTCTAATTCTAGGGAGACCATTTTTGGCCACAAGTAGAACTATTGTTGATGTTCATGAGGGTAAACTAATTTTGAGGATTAATGATAAACAAATTATTTTTAATGTATTTGATGGCATGAAATACCATCACGAAGAAGATACTTGCTTATGCATTGATTCTATTGATGAGTGTATTAGTGAGTATTTTTAGGTGAACAGATTAGATGACCCATTAGAAGCATGTCTCATGAATGGAATTGGTGAGCATGAGGAATATGAGGGCCTTACAAAATCAATTCACTATTTAGAGGCATCTCCTTTGTATCCTAGATTTTTAAGGCCGCCACTTAGAGGCTTGGAGCATGATGAGATAAAAAAAATTAAAACCCTCCATCGAAGAGCCTCCTCAACTTGAGCTCAAACCTCTCCCCTCTCATTTGAAATATGTGTTGTTAGATGGTTCTACTTCTCTTCTGGTGATTATTTCCTCTTCTTTGAGCAGGTTAATGGAAGAGAAGCTAGTGAGGGTGTTAAAGGAGCACAAAAGAGTTGGTGGACCATTGCAAACTTAAAAGGAATCAATCCATCTATATGCATGCATAAAATTCTAATGGAGGAGGGTTGTAAGCCAGTGGTGCAACCTCAACGATGACTTAATCCCACGATGCAAGAAGTGGTGAAAAAAGAGGTGATAAAATTACTCGATGCTGGCATAATTTATCCCATATCTGACAATGCGTGGGTTAGTCCAATGTACGTGGTACCTAAAAAAGGGGATATTGCTATTGCGGCTAATGACAATAATGAATTGATCCCTACATGTACCGTAACAGGCTGGCGTGTTTGTATGGATTATAGATGAGTAAATGATGCCACTAGAAAAGACCATTACCCTCTTCCCTTCATTGATCAGATGATAGAGAGACTAGGAGGCCACAAATTCTACTGTTTCCTAGATGGGTATTCGGGTTACACACAAAACCCTATTACACCTGAGGATCAAGAAAAAAACAACATTCACATGTCTTTACAATACGTTTGCATACAGGAGAATGCCTTTCGGATTGTGCAATGCTCCAACTACTTTTCAAAGATGTATGATGGCAATTGTTCAAGATATGGTAGAGGATTTCATGGAAATTTTCATGGATGATTTTTCTATGTTTGGATGTTCTTTTGATGCATGCCTAAATAATTTGGATAATGTGTTGAAAAGATGTGAAGACATAAATTTAGTCCTCAACTGGGAAGCATGTCATTTCATGGTCCAAAAGGGGATTGTTCTGGGTCACAAAATCTCTAACAAGGGGATTGAAGTTGATAAGGCAAAAATTGAAGTAATTGAAAAAGTTCCCCCTCCCTCTACTGTTAAATGTGTCAGGAGTTTTTTGGGGCATGTTGGCTTTTATCAAAGGTTCATTAAATAATTCTCAAAAATAGCTAAACCCCTATGTAAGTTGTTTGTTAAAGATGCTACTTTCATTTTTTCTAATGAGTGCTTGCGTGCGTTCAATACGTTGAAAGAAAATTTGATTAGTGCACCTATTGTGGCATTTCCAAATTAGAATTTTCCCTTTGAATTAATGTGCGATGCAAGTGATTTTTCTGTTGGTGTTGTGCTAGGTCAAAGGAAAGATAAACTTTTTCGAACCATTTACCATGCTAGTAGAATTCTTAATTCTGCACAATAGAATTATGCTACTACTGAAAAAGAATTGTTAGCCATAGTATTTGCGTTTGATAAGTTTCATGCTTGTTGTTGAATAAAGTCATTGTTTACATTGATCACTCTGCATTAAAGTACTTGTTTGCTAAGAAGGATGCTAAGGCTAGGATAATAAGATCGATATTACTGCTCTAAGAGTTTGACTTGGTGATCAAAGATAGAAAGGGGAGTGAGAATAGTGTTGCAGATCATCTCTCACGGCTTCCCCAATTTGTCATGGAAAAGCCAATCAATTCCATAAATGAAAATTTTCCAGATGATTGCCTTTACAACGTTCAAATCATACCTACTCCAAGGTACGCTAATATAGCCAATTTCTTGGCAAGTAACATCGTACCCATTCATCTTTCATATCACCAAAGAAGGAAGTTTCTTTCTAAGGTAAAGTATTATTTATAGGATGATCCATACCTGTTTAGAATTTGTGCTAATCAAGTAATTCGGAGGTGTGTGAATGATGAAGAGATTTTTTCCATCCTAGAACATTGTCATAGTAGGGAGGTTGGAGGTGACTTTGGACCAACTAGGACCGCAGCTAAGATTTTACAATATGGCTTTTATTGGCCTAATATATTTAAGGATGCTCACACCTTTGTTTCTGCTTGTGATAGGTGTCAAAGAACTGGGAATATATCATGAAAACATGAATTAGCCTTAACTAATATCATGGTTTGTGAGTTGTTCGACGTTTGAGGTATAGACTTCATAGGACCATTCCCTTGTTCTTTTGGTAATGGGTATATCCTTGTGGCTATGCATTATGTGTCTAAGTGAGTTGAAGCCGTGACACTTCCCAAGAATGACACCATGGTGGTTGTTAAATTCTTGAACGAAATATTTTCACGCGATTTGGCATACCTAGAGCTATCATTAGCAATGGAGGGAAGCATTTTTGCAATCAACAATTTTAATCCCTCCAAGCTAAATATGGAGTCAAGCATAATGTGGCAACTCCTTACCATCCTCAGAAAAGTGGTTAAGTCGAAGTAACCAATAGGGAGATTAAACGGATTTTGGAGAAAATTGTAAGTGTAACTCGAAAAGATTGGTCTATCAAATTAGATGACGCACTTTGGGCTTACAGAACAGCGTACAAAACTCTGATTGGCATGTCTCCCTAGCGTTTGGGGTATGGGAAGGCATTCCATCTCCCGGTCGAACTTGAACATACAGCATATTGGGCATTAAAATTTCTAACTTTTAGTTTGAGTGATGGAGGTAAGCATAGGAAACTTCAGATAAATGAAATGAATGAGTTTCATTTTGACGCGTATGAGAGTGCAAAGCTTTACAAAAAACATACAAATAAGTTACACGATAAGCATATTTCAAAGGGATAATAGGTGCTTCTCTTTAATTTTGAATTGAGGCTTTTCCCTAGACAGTTGAAATCCTGATGGTTAGGCCCATTCTAGGTCATAAACTTATATCCTTTCGGTGCGGTGGCAATTTTACATCCTGAAAAAGAAACATTCATGGTTAACAGTCAACCATTAGAACCATATATTGGTGGTGGTATTGAATAACTCAAGAACGTTATTCTCTTGACAAACAAAGATTAGAAATGAGGGAGTCAAGCTAACGACTTTAAACCAGCGCTTCTTAGGAGGCAACCCAAGTTTATGCTTTCATTTACCTAAATTTTTTTCGCTTTTTATTTTTGTAGCTCGTACTAACTCCTAGATATTTTGTGTTTATATTATTCTAGGCAATGAAGTCTGAAAGAGGATGATTTGGGTTCCAAAGAATAACAACAAAAGGAAGGAGAACAATTAAGAAGCGATAAAAATCTAAGTGTTGAAGTGTTGGGAGATTTTAGAATTTAATAATTAATTGCTAATGACCTGTATACAAGGTTTATTCTCAATTTGCAAAAATAAGGCTTTTGATTTCCCAACCACACGTGTAGACTAATCATGGTTCCAAAGCGATCCAGAACTAGCGAGGGACATTCTACCACTACTGCACCACCACCCACTGAGTAAACATAGTCTGTGAGTTCCTCGCTTCCCTTTTACCTTGTTAGCACATTGGGGACAATGTGAATTATAAGCATAGCGGAGATATTGTAGTGCTACATTTCCCTTGGCTTGTGTTTCTTGAATTATATTAATAATTATGCATTTCTTATGTTTAAAAAAAAAGGGATTGAAAACAAATGAAAATTTTGAAATTAGAAATTACAAAAAAAAAGGAGGAATAAAAATGGAAAATGATCTTTTAATGATAATAATTGAAGGTTGTTTAACATGAGGTTGCAGTAAGTTGAGTTGACTTGTTGAGATCCCTTAACATTTTCTTGAAAATGATTTTGATTTTTGAACTTAAATGTTTTGCTTGCATTCTTAAGGGATGAGTGTAATTATGTTGGTGAATTTGAGGGTCATATTGAGACTTTTTTGTGGTTCATTGCAGTGTAACTAATGTGCTGACTTGTTCCATGATTCGAAGGATTAGAACTATCACTTTTCGTTTAACATTGTGAGATTTTGAGTCTGAAAGAATGATTCATCAATAAGCAGTCTCAATATTTTTCTTGTGTGTGATGTCCCGTCATGGCTTGTGAAACTAGAACATGCAATGATGTTCTTTGAAATTACATATGACTTATGATATGCATTAAGATGATAGAGGCACACTTTCTTTTCTTATAAAATCTACATTAGCCAAATAGCCTAACCTTGACATTTTATCCTTTGCTAACCCTTTTGATCTATTGGCTTATTTTGTTGATTCAACCACACTTGTAAACTTTATCCGTGTATCCCTACCTTAGTTTAGAGCTAGTGGGGTGATGAGTATATTGAAAAAAAAGGTATGAGTATGGTGTATCTTAAGCACGGGGAAGTATGAAAATGTCAATGATTATGGTGAAAAAAAAAGAAAAAGAAATTTGGGTTTGTTTTTTCATGTTGAAGACTTTGAGACTATTGAAAAAAAATGGAAGAGAAAAAAAGAAAAAAAATTATTGAAAAAGGTGAAAGAGACTTATATAGCTATTATTGATCACACATCATTAGTTCTAGACTTATAGCCCAAAGAGAGAAAAAAAAAAGATATCTTAGCCTTCTTACCTTTGACCCCATTACAACCTTAATAATACCACTTGATTATTGTGTGTTCTAAGTCTTTATAGTGGTGGAGAATTGAGAAGCATTGCAAGCATATGAGTGATTATGTTCATGAGTGCAAGGACTTGAGCGAAACTTCAAAAATAATTCATAGAAATAAACACGAGAGAGGAGTGCCCCAATACCTAAAATGAGGTTGCTAGTTTAAACCTCAAGTCTTTTACAAGTTTAGCTCATGGCTACTTGCAACCCACGCAACACGTTATCCTTACATGATCCTCTTTGCATGATTTTGACTTGAGAACTCAACAATATATTTTCACTTCTTTCCTAAGTATGCAACATGAATAATATTTTTTAATTTTTTTTTTTACATTTTGAAGAATTTTGGGGTCTTGATGAGTTGATTTAATTTGGTGTGATGTGAGTGTTTGAACAATATTTATTGAGAAAAGGATCTCACTTTTACCTATCACTTATACTATGTGCTTTTATATGTGTTGGTTGCTTAAGGACATGTAATAAGTTAAGCATGGGGGTGTTGATAGGCATGAATTATGTCAATCATATGGACTTTAACATGAAGATTTAATGTGATTATATGATGATTTGTTTATAATTTAGTCCACTTGTTATTTTTTACTGCTCTTGTTCATATTTTGTAGGTATTTCAAGAATATGGGATGAAAAGGAGCTAAAACACAATAGTTGGAACAAAGCATAAACAAATGTGAGTGCTCAAAGTATAAAAAGGAATAAAGACTTATACAAACATGATTTAATATGAATTTGGAGAAGTTTTGAATATAAAAAAATGTATATATTTTTGTTATCTTTCCAAATCATAAAAGATAAGCTCAATCAAAAGTCAGATGAAGAAGTTACGGCTGGAATATGAAACATGCCCAAAGCTAAAGAATTGAAACGACCGTGTTGATGGACAGTAACGTCTATATAAACTTATTTTTCGTTCATTTTGGGAGGAAAACAAATGGAATAAAAAGACGAAAGCTTTGAGAGCATTAAAGAGAGATCTAGGGTTACTTATTTGGCATCATCCAATCTAATCCTACCTTCAATTCATCCATAATCTTCCATATCTTGATCTTAATTTCTTGTTCCTGGTTGAATGGATAGAAGAGTGAATTTTTCATCTTGAATAAAGAGGTTATTGTATTTTTCCTTTGGATATTTTTTTTTCAATTGATGCAATTCTCTATGTTTAAGATGTTGAGATTCCATGATTAGCTAATTGATCTATGCGGAGGTGAAGGGAAATCCCTTGATCCAGATGTGTTGAGAATATGAACTCTGCCAAATTTAATTCCTGATCATATATGTTGTGCTAATGATTTAATTAGAATAATAGAGAAAATTGATCACTTTTCTATTATTATTTAGAGAAACTAGGCGGGATTCGAGAGATGATTTGGAGTGGACTCCATTAGCATGACTAGAAATCAAACCACAAAGTTGAGAGACATTGGTTGGCTTCTACATCTAAAAAAAGGGAATATGATACATAATAATACGTTGCATATTTTTGCATTCATACTAGAGATAGATGAGTATTAATAAACAATAGGGTGTAGTGGCTTGAGAGAGCATTACAATACATAATTTGGTTGGCATTCATGACAAAGTGTTTTGATTTGGAATTTGGGGTAAATATTCAATCATTTTAGGGTTGAGGGGATTGACCAGAACCTTAGCATTTTCTCTAACTGAATTTCACTTGTTCTTATATTATAGTTGGATTTATTTTGCACATTTTCTTTTCATTTAGAGTTAGATATCATCTGCTCCTATCGTTAATCTAGATACAAGAGATTGTTTCACTATCCCATTGCTCACTTCCTAGTCTCTGTGGGATCGACCTTGCATGTTACTTCAACACCATGCACTTGCGATTAGAATTCATCATGAGACATTATCAAATAATAGTCTTGAAAATATTTGAAGCAATATTCATTGTTTTAAACAAATTGTAGTCTCTTTTGATGGACTTAATTTTATTTATTTTAGATTATAGTTGAATATTTGAGTTTAATTATTCAATAGAGTTTGATTTTTGATAGACTTCCGCATTCTATTCGATGATTGTAAGCAAAATAAGATAATATAGGTAGAAATGTTTATAAAAATTATTAAAACAATAGTGGTTAATTTTTTTTTCTAAATCATCTTATATTCCAACTTAAATAGACCTTCAATTTGCTACTTTTTAGAATTGCCTTATATTCAAACCTTTCAAAATGTTTGTTTTTTATTGGATCAAAGGTTAAATATTTGTGTCTTTACTAAAACCTCAAAAAACTTTATACTTTAATGAGAACAAAGCCAATATGTGTTAATATGTAATTGCACTTTTATCTAGTATTCAAATACTAATGAACTAAAAATTATAAATTGAAAATTTTGTATTTTTAAATAACCTAAGACAACTTACTTGATAATTTGAATAAGGATCGAAATATAAACAAATAATTACAATAATTTCTCTTTATGAGGATAACACAATTGATAAAATATTTATTATAGCTACAAGGGTTATGAAACATTTACTTCCACTCTTTGATACTCTTGTACTAATATGCTCTCAATCACTCAATATTAGGATAATAAGTTATAAATATAAATTTTAATTAGATGCCATGACATTTAAACTAGTTCCACTTAAATACGATATGTTTCAAACAATTTTATTTAAATATTATATGTCTTAAATTTATTTTTACTTTATTATTATCACCTAATATTTTTAATCTTACCTATATTTGATAACACATAATTTTTTGAGTTGAATAATAATAATTTGAATTGAATATTTATTTAATTATTTTTGAATTTTATAAGATTTAAAGATGTTTCTTTTTATTACAAAATATAGACAATTCCTAAAAATAAAATAAAAAATTAGACATATTTGGTTTTTCTCCATTTAACTTTGAATACATGTAATTTTCAAAAAAAATCATTTTCTTAATATACTACTCCAATACATGAGTTATGTGGCACTAATATAAAATAAATTTCACACACTTGACCCTTAAAAAGAACAAATTTCATATATTTTGAGTACCCTATGTTTTTAATAATTCTACTCAGACATCTTCTTATTTCAATTTAGTTTCACTTGATTATCTAAATAAATACTTAAATGGAACTACGAATGTACATTACTCACTATTTAGGCACCCAAATGAAATTAAATTATAATGTAAAGGCACCTAAGTGAAATTATATATATAAAAAACATACATTATTCAAATATATTAGGCAAAACATTAATTTACCTTTATTGATAAACAAATTGGCCCTAAAACCTAGACTACTCAAGGGAGGCATAGGATTACCCCTTAGGCTTAGTTGACCTAGCTCACAAATGGGCACATCAAATGAATATCACATCCACAATGTCTTGCATGACTAATTTAAATTGTAATATCCCAAGTTATGTGGTCGATGGTACACATTTAAACAAATTGATATTGAAAAACACCCTAGAGGGGGTGAATAGGATTTTGTGGAATGAGAATGACTAAATAAGAATTTACATGTAATGTAAAGTGGTCCAAGAGTAAAATTTTCTTTACATCCACCACCAAAAGGTTCTAGATTTTTAAAATAGTGACTTATTTTATTGATGATTACTCTTCTATCGGTTTATGAGTCTTATAATATCAATGACCTTCTCAAGAGATGATTTACAACTTCACCTATTTATCATCTCTAGATTCAGTAAATAAATCTCTCAAGAATGATAGACACCACTCACTAACCCCTTTGATTGATTTTTAAGAGGAGGTGTGATTATAAGTAATTCTCACCAAATATAAGATATAAAAGTGTTGATCTTTGAATGAGATGTAATCTACCTAGACATAATATATGATATTAAAATTTGAGAACAATTATAGCTAAAAGAAGTGAGAAAAGAACACTTTTCAATAAAAACTCAGAAATATAAAAGTTTGGAATATTAAATGAGCAATTGAAAGATTTTAGTGTTAAGAGAGTAATTACACAATCAATGATCTAAAACGTTGTTTGTAATAAATTTAGAGGGAACTTATTTATAAGGGTTACCCTTGTGTATGGCCGTTAATTGCCAATAAGATGTCTCGCCCAACGAGTAGAAAATCAGCATTTAATACTGACCAATTGATCAGTTATACCACCAGTCGATCGGTTTGTTCCATCCAATTGATTGTCCATGTTTGACCAAAATAGAAATTTATCATTGTGTAAACCATTTGATTGGTTTGGTACTATATATGCTTGGTCTTAAACCACATATGAACATCGTCCTAGTATGGTGAGACTAATCGATGTTTTCTATGTACCAAATGATTGGTTTGTCAAATTAGTCGATCAGTTTGTCAACCAGTCAATCGATTTGGAAACAATTAGTGGACATGTTTAAACAGAGAGAAATTGGGTTTTTATAAAGATAAAACCCATAGATTAGTTGGCCAAACAAGTCAATTAGTTTTTCAACCAGTTGATCGATTTACCTGAACTAGTTGATGTGTTTAAATAGATATGAACTAGGTTTCAGCAAGATTGAAATCCATGAACTGGTTGGTCAAACCAGTCAATCAGTTTGTCTAAACTAGTTGATGTGTTTAAATAGAGACAATTTGGGTTTCTACAAAATTAAAACCCATGGACTGGTTGGTCAAACTGGTTGATCGGTTTGGCTAAACTAGTCGATCAGTTTACTCGAACTAGTCAATGTGTTTAAACATATATGAACTTGGTTTCTACAAAATTGAAACCCATGGACTGGCTGGTCAAACTAGTCAATCATTTTCTCAACTAGTCAATCAGTTTCACTAAACTAGTCGATGTGTTTAAATAAAGACGAACTGGGTTTCTGTAAGATTGAATCCCATGAACTAGGTGTTAAACCATTCGATTAGGTTCCAAACCATTTGATTGGTTTGAGTAAACCAATCGATCGATTTTATGCACTGGCCGATCCGTCTAAGTTTTAACACAACCAGTGGATATGTTTAAACTGAACTAGTAGATTGGTCTAATGACCAATCGACTGTTTCTAACTAGAACCAATCAATTTGTTTGGAAAATACTCTTAAAATATTTATTATATGAAATCAAGTTAAGTATTTTTCAATAAAGAGTTTTTGTTTGAAATGTGACATTTTCTCAACTTAACTCTTTACAATATACCTAAAACATATCAAATGCTTGTCTTCATGTCTTGGTTCCTTTTCTATGTGTTGATTTGTTGAATATGCACACTTAAAGCAAACACAATAGATACCAAAATCCGTTTGTTATCGTCAAAACAAGTATAATGATATTACTTAACCTTTGAGATTAACAGATATGATTATATATATAAAAAAGGTGAACCTTCATTTTTGTAAATCAGTCACTAAATAACTTTATGGTTAAACATGATTAACTTAGAGTAGTCTAATGATAAATGATAATCTAGGATGCTTCTCGGGTAACATTTGAGTGAAGACAACACATGTTGGAAATGACTCATGTTAATCCGAAGGCTAGTTATTATTCTCAAAGGTGCTATATATAACTACCGAGGTTGGTGTGGGGCCAATGTGATACAAATGGTATCAAAGTAAAATTGTGACCACAAGCTAAACTTAGATGAGCCAATCAGTCGCCTAACCAGATGATTCTAGCAATAGAGTATAATGAAATAGTTCATGGTTGATGTTCAACGAGGATGTTGATTTTTTTGAGTGGGGGTGTACATGATACCCCAAGTTATGTAGTAGATATTTTATGTAACACCCCAAAATTTATAACTAAAAAATTTTGTCTACAGAGTTAAGTGCGGAAGCTAAAACAATAAAAATAAAGGGTCTTACCGCCACACTTGGTATAAGTCTTGTTTCCTCTACCATTCTCATACCAAGTGCTAAGGCTAAAATCATTAATCCGTTAAATTAATATCATGATTACAAAAATTAGGATAGAGAGAATGTTAGATAAATACTGCTAATTAAAAACACTTGTAACACCCCAAAATTTACAACTGAAAATTATTGTTTACAGAGTTAAGTGTGGAAGCTAAAACAATAAAAACAAAGGGTATTGCCGCCACACTTGGTACAAGTCTGGTTTCCTCTACCATTCTCATACCAAGTGCTAAGGCTAAAATCATTAATCTGCTTAAATTAATATCATGATTACAGAAATCATGATAGAGAGAACATTAGATAAATACTGCTAATTAAAAACGACGTTAGTAGTTTACGAAACTCAAGAGAGAAATTACAGGAGGACACGAGGGTCCAAATACAATCAGAAATAATATAGTAAAAGAAACACCTGATAGTCCTACACTCCCAAATACGAACTATCTGCATTTGACTGAGCTCAGAGGCTGACCTGTAAAGTCCACTACCCATTGAATAGGCAGGGACCTACGAAAATGAACCCTTCAGTACTACGGTACTGAGCAACCCTTTATACCAACTAATATGATAAATGAGCATGGAATACATGCAAGGCATACAATTAACATGGTACAATACATATACATATACATAAGATGATTGAGATACAATAATCACTTAGATAATCAAATTCCATCAAGGTCACGTACTACTTATATTAGTTCATCTGAAATAATTGAACTTATTAAAGAACATACTAGAGATACTATTGCTCTCTGATGTAATAATTAAAACCCAACTTCAGCATAATTCAGGTCTCAGCACAAATCCCAACCAATCACATATATCACAGGTATGTTCACAAGTATAATTTACTAAGATTCATATCATCCTCGGCATACTTACAGGTATAGCATAATAAATCCATAACGTCACATGTAAACTTATAGATACAACATAATAAGATCCATAATATCACAGGTATACTCACAGATATAAAACCAACACAGGTAGGCACGAAGGCTGCTACCAAATCCATAGGTAGGCACAAAGGCTCCTACCGAAACCACAGAAAACCTCAGGTAGGCACGAAGGCTACTACCAAAACCTCAGGTAGGCACAAAGGCTGCTATCGAAACCACAGAAAACCTCAGGTAGGCACGAAGGCTACTACCGAAACCTCAAGTAGGAACAAAGGCTGCTACCAAAACCACAGGTAGGCACAAAGGCTACTACCAAACAATCCAATAATCCAATAATCCAATAATCATTATTTCCATCAAATCATATCATTTGCATTTTTATTTACTTTCTCGAGGGGAGATCAATCAACCTGAAGAAACAAAGGTACTCTAGTCATACTGGCGCAACAAGGCAATACAGTATCCTACCGACTATCAACGTAAGGTCACAAAGGTACCCTAGTAGCATTGGTACATGAAGGTAACACAATACCCTACCGACAAGGGCACCTAATCCATAAGTATGCATACCCCCTATTAGTTTGCATAACATAATAGAATAAGATGTAGGGCCTGACTGGGGCACTAAGGCACACCAGCAAAAATCCATATCAAACGTGGGCTAAACCACGTCCTTAGGGTAGCGACCCCTAAGAGCCACCATTCCCGATCTCGAGGTCTTTCACTTTAAATATTAGTATTTTATTAAGGTGACCATAAAATCACATATAATACAGATAAATTCAATTCTCATACTTAATCGTTCTTACTTATTTCCAATCATCCGAGACAACATTAATCAAGGTCAAGTTTGAAGCCAACATTAAAATATACTAAGGCCATCCTAGGCTCAATTATTCACATCTGGATATTTTAGGTTGAAAAAGACCAAAATACCCTCAAGACCAATATTTCCAAATTATCATCTATTTAAATACAAATTCCATTTTAATTTATTCATTTGCCATGAAAAGGCTAAAACACCATAAACAAATTATTTCTTACGCGATTTAAATTCTCATATATGTCAAATGACCATTTTACCCTTGTACATAATTTTGCTGATTTCAAATCTTGCTGCTTAATGGCTCAGTTGACAGATATCCCCGCCTCTGGATGCTGGTATACTTTTGTGGGCCATAATGTAAAATGCAAATTGGATAGAGCCATGATGAATGCTGAGGGTTTTGGAGCAGGACTAGATATTTCTGCTTGTTTTCTACCCCCAGGAACCTCTTCTGATCATTCCCCCTGTCTAGTGAAGCTGGGAAGACAACCACACAGGCCAAAACCCTTCCAGTTTTACAACATGTGGTGTGCCCACCCCAGATTCAAAGAAATTGTGCTGAAGAATTGGAGATTATCCTTCTGTGGCTCACATCAGTTTAATTTGTGCAGTAAATTGTCTTTACTTAAGTATGATATGAAATTGCTTAACAAACATGATTTCTCCCACATTGTGGCTCGAGCTAATCATGCAGAAGCACAGCTGAAGGAGGCTCAGGAAGGATTTCTATCCCACCAAACCCTGCAGGGCTTTGAGAATCTTGCAGGCCTGCAGAAGAAAGCCAAGTTTCTTAAGCAAGCTGCTGCTAGCTTTGTATCTCAGATTAATAGAAATAAGTTCTTGTTCAATATGGACCAGAATTCCCATTTCTTCTTCAGAATGCTTAAGGTAAGGCTCAACAAGAGTAGAACAGTCCAGATCACTAAGAGGGATGGTCATGTGACTCAGTCTGAGCAGGAAATGCAAGAGGAACTCCTGGATTTTTATAAGCACCTGCTGGGGGCTGAGAATTTGCACTCAGATTTTGACAGCTCTGTTATATCTAGAGGTTGGGTCCTCACTGAAGAACAACAGTTGGCCCTGGTTAGACCTGTGTCTAGTGCTGAGATCAAGATATTGGTTTTTGCTTTAGGGGACCACAAGGCTCCTGACCCAGATGGATTCTCTGCAAAATTCTTCAAGGAAGCTTGGGATATTATTGGAGTTGATTTCTGTGATACTGTCAAGGAAGTCTTCATTAACAGAAGGCTAATTAAGAGGGTGAACCATGCAGTTTTGGTTTTAATTCCCAAAACTCAGCATGCAGGTAGTGTGACAGATTTCAGGCCCATTGCCTGCTGTAACACCCTATATAAAGTGATTGCTAGGATTATTGCTGAAAGGATTTCTGAATGCCTACATGATCTAATCAGCCCTGAACAAGGGGCTTTTGTTAAAGGAAGACTTATGGCTGAAAATATCTTACTGCTGCAGGAGATCCTGAAAGAGTACAACAGGAAAAGAACATCTCCTAAATTCTTGATCAAGATTGATCTTAGGAAGGCCTATGATACTCTCTCATGGAGTTTTCTTAGGCAGGTTTTGATGGCATTTGGCTTCCCACCTCTATTCTCTAAATTGATTATAGAGTGTGTGTCTACCACTACTTTCTCCTTAAAACTCAATGGGAACATCTTTGGTTTCTTTAAAGGAGCCAGAGGGCTTAGATAGGGGGACCCCATGTCACCCTACCTGTTTGTTCTCTGCTTGGAATATTTTAGCAGACTTCTCAAGCAACAGGTACAGCAACAACATTTTGCATTCCACCCTAAGTGCAAAAAACTGAACCTCACACACTTGGCTTTTGCTGATGACCTGATCCTTTGTTGTCGAGGAGACACCTCCTCTGTCAAGGGGCTTTTACATGGGCTTGATTCTTTCAGGAGGTGCTCTGGGCTCTCTGTTAATCCACAGAAATCTCAGATCTTCATGGCAGGGATCAAACAACACATTCAGATCCAAATCCTGTCCATAACCAGCATGAGTAAAGGATCATTCCCTTTCAGATATCTTGGGGTCCCCTTGAATCCATGCAAGCTCAGAACTACTGACTATGAGCAGCTCATTAACAACATTTGTGACCAGTTGAAAATGTGGAGGCCTAACACCCTTTCTTATGCAGGCAGGCTGGAGGTGATTAACTCTATCATCCAAGGCATACTTGGTTTATGGTTGTCAATCTTTGCCATCCCTACTGTGGTGTTGCAAAGACTAGTCTCTCTTTGCAGAAACTTCTTATGGCAAGGCAAACCTCCACCTGTGGCTTGGTCAAAGGTTTGCCTACCTAAAGGAGAGGGTGGTCTTGGGGTAAAAAATCTCTCTGCCTGGAACTCTGCATTCCAGTGTAAGTATATCTGGTTCCTGCAGGATGAGAAGGAAACCCTATGGACCAAATGGATACATAGACACTACCTGCAGGACAGGAACATGATAACTTTCAGAACAACTCATGACACTTCACACTTTCTGAAGAAGATCTGCAAGCTATTTGATTTTTTGGCACTAGCTCAGGGCTCAAGGGAACAGGCTGTGATTCTTGTGAAGTCCTGGGTAATGGACAGAGGCTTTTCAACACAGAAGGCATACAATTTTTTCAGAGAAAAAGCCCCTAAGTGGAAACCTCATAAGGTGGTTTGGGTACTGAATAGGACCAAAAGGCACTCATTCTTGCTATGGCTAACCCTCAGAAGAAGACTCTATACCAGAGACTGACTGAGGTTCATGGAGGGACCTAAACAGTGTCTGTTGTGCAAGAGGGAAGAGGAAACACATGAGCACTTATTTTTTGAATGTGACAGAACCAACAGCATTTGGCAACCTCTCAGAAAATGGCTTGGCATTGCCAGGGGTTCCACTACTCTCTTTAGTGCTATGAGAACCATACAGAGAAACTCTCACAGACACTACACTATCTGGAAGGCAAGAGCCTTAACAGTGGCAGCAGCTGTTCAGTTCATCTGGAGGAGCAGATACTCTGTACTTTTTGAATCCAAAACTTTTGATGCTAACAGTATTATTGAACAAGTTCAGAAATTTGTGTACAGTGCAATATTTTTTGACAGGAACCTTAGGGAAGGAATAACAGTATTGTAATTGTGTAACCTAGGGTGTTTTCTCCTCCTTTGGAGGCTGGCAACATATTTATGTAAGCTTGGGGCCTGTCAACCAGGGTATGCCCTATGTAGTTGTATAGTAATCATTTTTTTGATATATATTTACCTCACTTGATGATAATTTTGCACATAAAATTCTTTTTCGCACATTTAATCCATCCAAAACACATACTCACATGCTCAATGACAGCTAATACATATTAGACATTATTTTTAGGATAAATATCATAATACACAAAAATGACTAAATTGCCCCTAGGGCACACATCCATAATAATTATTCCATAATTATATCTAAACATGATTAACCTATTATTTTATACATAATTATCATACAGATTATTTTTCCATCATTAGAATCATTTTAATCATAATTTCATACCTGACATACTTTATATGAGATAACATGCTCGATTTATCTGTTTTCATGATAATAATAATTAACATATAATTATATCGAAATAAATCACGCTTAACATATTTCATCCACCGAAAACCCTAGTGTGCTATCACGTAATATTTATAATTTTAGTAGGGTATAACGGTTACCTGAATTCCAGCAAAAACGCAAAAATAGCGGTATCCTACTAAATTTATCGGATCCCGCTAATCAACCTTTCATACCTAAAAATAATACTGAAATTATCGAATTAATATCTATCAAGTAAAATAATAATTATAGCATAAAATATTTATTTTTTAAAATTACCAAAATACCCTTACAATTAATATTGGTACCAAAAATTTATGGGATAAAATAATTCACTCACGCTGCACATGTAGTGTGATCTTGTGCGACAGAAAACAAGGGGGCTACGGGGAGGTTGGCTGGCGAGAGGGTTGGCCGAGCAAGGTAGGGAAAGGGAGAGGGTGGCAGAGGTGGTGGTCGGCAGTGCTGGTGGCTGGCCAGCGGTTGTTGGAGGCTGTTGGGCGATGATGGTGGTTAGCGCTGTAGGGAGGCAGGGCTGTAGGAGAAGATGGTGGTCGGCGGTTGTTGTGGGATAGAAGCATGCAGAGGGTCGTTTGGGCAACGGGGTGGAAAATGCAAGCTGAGATTGGGGTGATGGAGGTGCTGCGGTGTAGGGGCTGGGTGCTGGGAGGCAGGGTGGCTGCTGCGACTGGGCAATGGCTCTGCTAGGTCGAGGGTGACGGGCTTTCACGGGAGAAGGGTGGCTGGGTTGGCCAAACAAAAATAGAGGGGAGGAGGGGGGTGAGTGCTGCTTGTGGGGGGTTGCTGGGCTGCGAACGGTTAACAAACCAAAAAGGAGCTGAAAAGAGAGAGGGAGTAGGGGGCGGTGGTTCGGTGGTGGCTGGGGCGTGGCGTTGGGTTCACTGGGAGAAAAAAAACAGGTTTTGCAGGGTGTATACGTATGCGTGTGTGTGCATGCACAGAGGGGGTTGTATGGGTGTTGGGCTCGCTGGGTAGAGGGTGTTTGGGGTAGAGTGTGCGGTGAGGGAGCTGGGAGTAGGGGCTGTGTTTGGTTGAGGCTATGCTGGACGGGGAGGCTGGGTGTCGAAAGGTGCAGCAGGAGAAGGAATGGTGTGGTGGTGCTGGGATGGAGGAAGTTGGGTGACGGGCTGCGATGGGGGAAGGGTGATGGAAGTGGCAGGGAGAAGGGGAGAAGGCTGGGGCTGGGGTTGAGAGGTGTGGGTAGCCGGCTGTTTGGTTGGGAGAATAGGGCAAAGAGAAGAGAGAGGGGAGTGGGAAGGGAATCGTTAGGCTGGCACGATTGAGCTGCATATGTGAATGTATATAGCATAGGCTTTGTTTGGCTGGGCTCGGGGAAGGGCACCGAAAGTGGGAGCTGGGATAAATAGTGGGTTGGGAATGTTTGTTTGTGGTAGAGTGTGCGTCCTGTGTGGCATGTGTATATGTGTATAAGTGTAAAGAGTGTGTAAGTATGTAGCGTGGATATGTGTGTATAAAAGCACAGAGGGGGATAGAAAAATCTTCGGGAGAAATTTTTGCCCAAGGCAGAGGGTAGAGTAGGGGTAAAATAATACGACGAGGTAAAAGATTATTTATTTAGTTTTACATTTAATTTAGATAGATTAAAGTACCAGATATAAAAATAGTGCGGAAAAAATTATCCGAATTTGGATAAGTTTAAAAAGGGTCGGAAAGAGTAAAATAATCGAGAATAATTTTTAGGGAATTATTTTTAGGTTACGGATTAAAAGATTATTAATAAAATAATTTAAAATAAGATTTACAGATATAACTAAAGTTAAATTAAATAATCTAATTTCTATTAAAATTTTAACTTGATTATATTTATAATTAAACCATCAAAATAATACGAAAAATAATAACACTTTTAAAATTAAACCTCATAAAATAATAATTATAATTAGTTATCTGATTATTAATTTATAATTATGGTTTTGAAAAAAGGGGTATTACATTTTAGGGTTAAAAAGATTGACACAATTATCTATATAAACAAGGTGAAAATTTCTCGTAGAAAATCCATCACTAAAGAGATCCACAATTAATCATGTTTAACTTGAAGTAGTCTAAATATGGGTAACATTCTATGAAGGTTTTCGAGTAACATGCGAGAAAAAAAAAGTTAGAAAGGTCTTATATTAATTTATAGGGCCAATCATCAATCCCAAAAAGTGCTCATAGCAATTATCTGTGCCCATTGTGAGGTCAGAATATTGCACAAATAATCAATCATATGCCACTTCACTCAAGGGAAACACAAATATCTTTGATTTCCCATGGTGGATACCTTTAATGGAAACCTCACCTTCACCTCTCAAGGAGGCATGTTGCAAGTCAACACTCTACAAATAGAGGGACCATAAGGTTCCTAAGGTATTAAATAATAGTGTTTTTAATCTTAATTACTCTCATTGCTCAATCTTATTAATTAGTGCTTACAAAATTTATAATCTTAAGCCATCAAGCTTTACAAGGCCTTTAAGGCATCCCTATAGATGCCTTTTCCCAAGAACCTCGGCCCTTCCACCTTTAATAAGACTACCTTTATAGTCTTAATGCCTAAGTTACTCTGACCTATTATTTGAATTCATTTCACATTATTTATGTCCTACGTTATTGACTTGAGCTTCAGAGTGCCCTTGGGCCAACACCACATCTGTGTATCTCCAACATTTAAAGTGCTAGCTATATCTTTCATGTAGTTAGATCAATAGTGTCCCACTCAACTTCGATCAACACATCAATTGTTGATTTCCAACTTCAACATGTTGGATTACTATCCAACATTGGGCTTATATGTGAAAATTATAAATTACGGGTTATCGTATAAGTTAATCTTGTACAAAAGTGATCACATTTAAGTATAAACTATTTGGACTTATGTGAACCTATATGTGTAGATACTTAGAGTATTCTATATTGTTGATGGATTGAATAGTAATAACCCAATGGATAATGTATCAATTATCTATATATATAGTTTTTATCCCTAATTCATACACACTTTATCTTATTTAATTCTCATTAGTTAATACAGATGGACTGCATGTCTGTCCTGAAGATCATAGTACTAAGGTTTGGTCTAGTGGTAAAGACTAGTTCCTGCATACTATAGGTCCTAGGTTGATTCCCCTCCCCTTCACTCTTGGTATTGTAACACTCTTATAGTCTCGTGCCAACTATATGGTAATTTGTAATTTTGTTTATGGGCCCCTATAAATCTAAATAAAAGAATAGATCTTATTTTAAATTTTCTCGTTCGATTTTTTTTTTCTAGTTCCATCATTTAACATTTCTCAACCTTCTTCTTCTATTTGATGAGGGTATAATTTTCGACCTCCTATACTGGTTGCTCAAACCCAAAATCTTCTTCCTCCTCATCCAGTTTTCCTACTTACCTTCGGTTGTCAGTGACATTATGCTCTCTATTGGTGCATGCCTCCATGTTGGCGATGAAAATGACTAGAATTCATTGGATGAATTCCTTGGACCACGATGGAAGATAGTAGTGCAATGCTGCTCTAGTAAACCACCTTATTACCTCACCGGTCTTCATGAGTTTGTTGAAGGAAGATCTTGTTAGTCCAACACCCGAGACAAATATGTAATATTTAATGGTAGGGCGATGGTGTTGTTCGTTTATGTTCTTAAGTCCACCTTTCCTCCTGTTTCACACTGCATTGGTGGTTAATCATCGTCAGTAGTGGCATTGTCTAAGTTGCCATTGGTGTTGTGGTTTGGTTGGCTTGACAAAAATATTGGCAATGGCATTGGTTACTATTGGTGGTGAGTCACAGAATTAAAGTGGGGCTACTAAGCTAAGGTAGAAGGTAGTTAAAGCTATATTAGGGTTAATTAAGTAAATCAAATTAACGAAATTGTTATCAATTGAGTCAAATTTTCTTAGGTTGATTTTGGTCTCCCAGGTGGAATGAGAACTATCATAGCCCAATTTTGCTTAATTTTTAGTGCTTTGGGTTATAAATTTAGTGCTTATTTGTTATTATTATTTGAGTAATCATATGAATAAAATATTATTAGTCTAATTAATAAAATTTTACATTTATTAAGAGAAGCTAATAAGGTTAGATTTAATATTATATGGATATTAAATCTAAATAAATTTGGTCCTAAAATTATATGTCCAAATTTATAAATAAAATTAAGAGATAAATTTATTTAAATAATTGGTTGACTAATATTAATAGATAGGTTGATTGGCATAATATGTCACCTAAGTGATCTCTTTTGTGAAAATTAATTTATTAAAATTATTAGATGTTTACGTGTATGTTTATTCATGCAAGTATTTAGTCAGGATAAAGGAATACAAATGTCTGGTAGAATTTTATATACTCCTATGATGATAAATATATGGTAATTATTCAAGTGCCATATTGATGATAAGTACATACAAAGATGGGTTCATTATCCGATAGGCCTTATTATCAGTATTTGGGCACCACAACAAGAATACCATTTATAATTAATATTATTGTCTAAAGACTTAATATTATTGTTGTATCCTTTTTTGTGATAGGTTAGCCATTATTGAAATTTAATTATTTATAATTTTGTGAGCATGAATATTTATGTTATTGATATGTTTTCTACACAACTAGGTTTACTACTACTATATATGTCAACTCAAGTTTCATTCCCATGTTGAAGGGGAATAACTTTAAGGAATTGAAGAACTTTATTTTAGGTTTGCGAAACCCAATAATTTGACAACCAAAAGTTCCTCTAATGAGAAAAGGAACTTTGAGAAGTGGGATATCTCAATTCTCATTGGCCTCTTAATCATTAGATGTAGCATTCCAGAGGCCTTTAGGGATGGATTCTCATATAAGATCACCTATGATAAATTTTTCCTTGCTAAAATTGAGAAACGTTTTGCAAGAAACGATAAGGCAAATACAATAACTCTCTTATACTGCTTGATTTCAATGAAGTATAAGGGAAAAGGAGATATAAGGGATTACATCATGGAGATGTGTAATATTACTTCAAAACTCAAGGTATGAAAGCTTGAGTTATTAGATAAATTACTCATACATTTAGTGTTACTTTCACTTCTTGGAATATTTGGTAAATTTAATTTTAACTCCCAAAAGGAGAAATGGACTCTTAATGAGCTCATTTCATATTATGTGCAAGAGGAAGAATGATTGAAGCATGATAAGATAGATAGTTCTTATTTGGCAAGTACTTCTAAATGTTAGGTTAATAAAATAAACAATGAAGATGCTCCTGAGGGTTAATGAAAAGAAATAATAGAATCCAATGAAAAGAAATAATAGAAGGAAAATAAAGTTGCTTATTTTGTAACAATACTGGACATGTTAAGAAGGATTGTTAGAAATACCACACCTGGTGTATGAAGAAAGGTACAATCATTGCTTTAGTATGTTCTGAGCTTAAATTAGCTTTAGTGCCTAGAAACATTTGGTGGTAAAATTTTGGTGCTTCTATTCATATAAGTATTTTCATGCAAGGTTACCTGAGACACTGAAAACTAAGTAATGATGAAAGACACATCTATGTGGGAGATAGCAAGGCATCAACAGTTGAAGCGATGACCACTTTTTGGTTATTATTAGGAACTATTTATTATTCGGACATAAGATAAAGTTTCATTGTATCATATTTTAAATGAAATTTGGTTTATATTTTTCTATTGGATAAGTTTGGTTATTATTATTCATTCAAAAATAATAAATTTGCTTTCTATTTTCCTATTAGATAAGTCCAATTATTATTGTTTAGTCAAAGATAATAAATTTATCATTTCACTAAATTTAAATATTATCAGTATTGGTTTATTGTGTGTAAATAATACCATGAATCCTTGCACGTGTAATCACACAATACCAAACATAAATTAAGTAAAGAAAATTTAGCATCTAATAAAGTGAATTTTTCCCATAATTTTACCTCTCTTTCCCTTTGCTTTGGGACTTTATTTAATCTCTTTTACATATTTTTCTATGGGTTTGATCTATTATTTGCACTACCGCTTTCTTGAGCTTTGTGTTGTAGGATTTCCCGCAAAAACACCAATTCCAAGAAAGAATTGCTTATTTTTAGAGCAAAAGACCTAGCAAGGAAAGCTTGAGAGGATAGTACATTGACCAAAAATTTTTATGGAAGTGTATAGAATCTATGAGAGCCAAAAGATGTGCTAAGATATCCCTAAGAAGACTGAAAAGGGGGCTGCACGGTTGGCTGCACACCCAGCTGCATAGCCGTGAAGCACTCCCCCATGATTTTGGAAGAAAACATAATCGTATGGCCAGGCAGCACATGGTTACACGACCGTATGACATTTTGAGTTGAAAAGTCGAGGCTAAAAATATTGCACGGCCAAGCCGTGTCAGGCTTGCACAGCTGTGCAAGGTTGGAAATTCCAAAATGCCAAGAGCTGAGAAACTGCACGGCCAGGTCATGCAAAGGCCACATGACCGTGCACTAATGGTCTTCCCCATGATTTATGTGCGTTACATGGCTGGCACGCCTTGGGAACTTCTTAAGGAGAGAGAGATAGAGAGAGGAGGTTTTAGGGAACTCTTAGACCCTTCAGTACCGAGCTTAGCTTCATGTAATTGTTTGTTCCTTTAGTTTTAATTTTTTTGGAGATCCAATTGTGTAATTTGTGTATGGTCGACTCGAAATCAACATTGCACTCTTCTGGATTATGATTATTTCAATCTAATTCTTCTTCTTTATTGCATTTTTATTATGATCATCATGCTATTTATTTCGTTAATTTCATTTGAAAATATGAGTGAGTACTCTCCTTTCTTGGATTGGACTTAGGTACTGTTTTAGTAATCAATATAATAAATTAAAGTATTATGTCGTATGATTGATTCGTTTATACTATTATATATGCTAGATTTAATTGTTGTAAAATGGATTTGATGAAATCTGACCTCCTTAGATGTAATCTACAACTGAAAAGCTAAGATTACTATCGAAAATTAGCATATGTATGGAAATTTAAGCAATCACGAAAGTAGATGTTTAATTCTTAGGGACTCAAGAATTGATGACGCTTAATGGGTTTAGTTTAATTTATGAGTTACGAAAGTAGTCACCAAATTAGATTAAATACGTTCTTAGACTTTGAAAGAGGCATCTCTTGGTAAAGAAAGATGCAAAACCAAGATTGATTAGGTGGATCCTCCTCTTGGAAGAATTTGATCTGGATATCAAAGACAAGAAATGTGCTAATAATTGTAGTAGGGGATCGCCTTTCCAGGCTAAGGCAAGAGATGCATGAAGAAGAAAAGGATGAATGCCTTACTGATGATTCATTTCGTGATGACCTTCTATTTGCCGTTGAGAGCCTCCAAGCCCCATGGTTTGCGGATCTTGTCAATTATATTTTCTACGGGGTATTACCTAAAGACCTATCTTATCAACAATGTAATAAATTCCTTTCCGACATAAAAAATTATTTTTTGGATGACCCTTGTATTTACAAGCACTATGCAGATGAAGTTTTTCGGTGATGCATTCCAGAAGATGAAATTTTGGATATCATTACCCATTTTTATTTATCACCATATGGCAGTCATGATAGCATCTGCAAGACAGCTGCAAGGGTACTTCTCACAGGATTCTATTAGCTAACTCTCTTTAAAGACGTGATGCGATTACTGCCAAATAATTGGGAATATCTCGAGATGAAATGAGATGCTTTGAGGTAGAGTTATTCGACGTGTGGGGGATTGATTTCATGGGACCGTTTCCTTCGTCTCATAATAATAAGTATATACTAGTCGTAGTGGATTATGTTTCAAAATGGGTAGAGGCGTTAGTGTCTCCAATGAATGACATGAAGGTAGTCATTAAGCTATTTTAGAAGGTTATTTTTCCCCGTTTTGGAGTTCCAAGGGTTGTGATTAGTGATGGAGGGTCCCACTTCGCCAACAAGGTCTTAAGCAAGCTCTTGAGGAAATATGGCGTAGCTCACAAAATGGCCACTCCATATCATCCTCAGACGAGTTATCAAGTGGAGATTACTAACAGAGAAATAAAAAGGATCCTGGAAAAGACCATATCCAAGTCACGGGAAGACTGGTCCTCCTGGCTAGATGACGTTCTTTGGGCCTATTGGATAGCTTATAAGACCCCTATCGGCTTACACCATTCTGTTTGGTATATGGAAAATCATGTCATATGTCTATTAAAGGAAGCAGACGAGCGGAGAATGCTTCAACTCAACGAACTCAATGAGCTACAGTTAGATGCTTATGAACATGCCAAAATATATAAGGAAAGAATGAAGAAGTGGTATAACAGACGTATACTCCAAAAAAAATTTAAGGAGGGAGAGCCGGTACTCTTGTTCAACTCCCATTAGAAACTCTTTCCCAGAAAGCTACGATCAAGGTGGTCGGGTCTATTCTAAGTGCTTAAAGTATATCCTTATGGGCCATTTGAAGTTTGGAGTGAATCTACGAGAAGGTTCAAAGTTAATGGGCAATGTTTAAAACATTATGCTACTAGGTCTCCAGTTGAGAAGTTGGGCTCCATCACCCTTCTTAAGGTACCATCCATTTGAAAAACATATAGGTCGAGCTAATGACCCTAAAAAAGCTCTTCAAGGGAGGCAACCCATGTTTTATGCTTTCATTTGTTATTTTTCTTTTGTGTTATGTTTTCCTTTTGTTTTGTGTTCTTCATTTTCTTTTGTTTCCTTTGTTTTTCTCTGTGTGTAGCAGCTTTTTGGCAGGAAAGATTGCTTGTCAAAGCTATCTGATGGAAAATAGGAGGTTATAATGCATTACATGACAAAAAGGAGAAATAGAAATAAAGAATATAGGGTTGCATGACCTAAGCGTGGTCTACCACACGACCGTGCATAACCCCATCGCTAGAAAATGAAAAAACTCGAGAGCAAGCATTTTGCATGGGCTGGCCATGCCGATTCATAACTTATCAGGCTGAGAGGAAAATTTTTGCACCGTCTACCCAAGCACAACCCGCACATCCGTGCACACCCATTTCCTTCTCAGCATGGCATGCTAGTGCAAATGGTGCAAGGCCATGCGAACCTATCTGCACATATATGCGCACGTCCGTGACCCCCTTTTTCCCCTTCTCTCACTGTTACACTCCTTCATTTCCAAACCCTAACCCTCCCTAACCTCTTCCACCTCCTTTTCCCTCCTAGATAGGCACTAACCCACCATCATTAACGTCGTTCCACCACCATCAACCACCGCACAAGCTGCAGCACACTGCACACCCTGTTTCCACACTCCTTCCTCAACCATGCAGAAAGCACCCACCACACCACCCTTTCAACACCTATTTCCCTGCACAACCTCACCTTCAACTACCATTTCCACCATCAAACAAATACTTGATCAACCATTTCACCACCCCCTAAATCTGCCACCACCCGTAATTACCACGCACACCCACCACCCCTGCACATCTTGCCTATGCAGATTTTTTGCACCACCTACCAGTGCACCACCACACACCACTCCTCCCGCTCACTATTTATGGACCAGTTGTGCACACGGGCGTCTTTCTTGTTTTTTTTTTCATTTCCTAGTTCCATTCTTTGTGATTTTAGTTCTTCTATAATTCTTGCTATAATTCCGCTTTATATATTTCAATCTCAATTACGGTGTGTATTCTGTCCCGACTATTTTATAATGTTTTGTTTTTGTAGATAAAAAGCAACAATGGCTTCTAAGAAACGATCAAAATCAAACCAGGAGGAAGGTGAGTCCTCTCGCATGTAGCCACACCAATCGAAAGGGTGAGGTAAGGCTACAAATACACAACCCTCAAATCCTTACTGTATTATCTTTGCCGACCCTGATGACAAGGATATCTATGAGGGGCTTGTGAATCAGAACATTACCCTAACTTGATTCATTGATTGGGATTGTCTCGAAGAACTAGGGCTAAAAGAGGATGTTTTGTATTTGCTTTCTCGTAGTAGTCTATGTCCTTTCTTTTCAAATACATTTCCTATAAGTAAGGGACTCACTCTTGAGTTCCTCAATTCCTTTGTTTTCAATCGTACCAATGAGTCCATCATGTTACAACTCTTTAATAAGACTCGCCGAATGTCTTTGTCCAGGGTCTCATCCTTGCTTCGCCTACCCACTTATGGTCGGCGACTTTCCGAGGGCTCCCAAATGTGGGATCCTCAAGAATTTTAGTGAGAAATTGCCTTACCAAAGAAAGGATGTCCTCCTAAGTCGTATAGTGGACACCACTCAAAGGCCACACTAATTTATAATCTAGCTTTGCATTATGTCCAACAGCTTCTGGCTATCTCAATTTTTGGCTGGGGGAAAAGCTAGGGAAATGTACGTAAATTGGATCTCTTTGCTCTACGTTGTATGCTCTGGGATAGTGCCAATCTCACTGGTGATATTGTCAAAGGCGGTATCATAACTTACATTTCCACTAGGCTTGGTTATAGTTTAGATGACATCCATGAGGATTTCTTGCCGACCTACCTTGGGCTGGCAACCTACACAAATATAAAGTTAATTGTGTAGGATCGGTGTCAATACAGATTGTATTATAACTAGGTGATTTGGTACCAACTGTTTACCTTCTCCTCATATGCCACACCCAGATCAGGCAATGCCACCTCCCTTGGACGATAACCCTGACATCCCAAAAGAAGAGCATCATTTACCACTGCTTACTCTCCCAGCGCCTCCTTCTTTTAGCGCTGGTTCCGGCCCTTTTTCCTCGAGCACCTCTTGGGACGCCCGCTTCCAACATATCGATGACCGATTTGATATGTTGGACGCTCAAGTTGCTAGTTTCAGAGAGGCTATTGCTCCCATAAACCAAATGAACTTTATGATACATCAAATGTATCAATGGCATTTGGAGCATGTCTATCCTCCTCCACCATCGCCCCAGTGATTTAGTTTTCCCTCCCCTCATTTGTCACTTCCACATTGTGGACAATGTGGTATTTAAGCATGGGGGAGTCGTTTATTTTCTGCCTTAGCTATTGCTTGTGTTTGTTGCTTCTTGTTTTCCTTTTCCTTCATTTTTTGTTTTATGTTATGTTTTCTATTGCTTGTGTTGTTGTTTTGCAAAATGAATGCCTATGATGACCAAATGATATAATATTCTACATAACCTGATAATGCACTAATAAAACCCATAAATTGCAAGCTATTACAACTGATGTTTTTAAATATTGCTTATAGTGTAGACCCCCCAAGTTATGAAATCTCAAACCACTTATTATTATAACACTCTAACGGTTTATCTTCATAGACTTACCCATCCAGACTAAGACTTAGGGAATAAGGCTCATAGCAAAGAACCAATGAGACTTTGATCTTTAGAGACCGTCCACCTTTTATGCAGTCTTACTTTTTCTAATTGTGTATTCTCTCCTCTAATATGAGAAACTAGAACTTGCATACGTTCTCTTCGAAACTGCATACGACTTATGCATGCATTAATGTGATAAAGGCATTTATTTTCTTTGACAGCTACTTTAGCCATAATCCACCAAATAACATTAGTTTTCCTTTTGTTCAACCCCTTCGAGCGTAAGCATTTTCCTTCTTTTACCTACATACTAGCTATTTTCCGAAGAAACTAGTCTACCTTGGTCCGAAAACTAGGGAGCGGTAGCTAATGGAATTAATTATGTTAGATTGGGTAAAAAGACAAGCATGAGGGTATTTATTATATAAAAAAAGGGAAAAGAAAAGGAGAAAATTTGTATATATTTCCATTTATATCTTCTAATTCTTCTTCTTTATAAAAAAAGGGGGAGTCTTGGTGTGTAACTAAGAGTGATTAGAAACTTTCCAATTTTGATATAAATTTGTAGTTACCACTCTTTTGGTTTTATACCCATAACTACATTCATCTATCTATCCTACCTTTTACCTTAGCCTCGTTACAACCCTATTAAGACCTCTTGATTTTTGTAATGCTTAATGTCTTTAAGCGGTGAAGAAGAAGAGTTCATGCAAGCATATGGTCGATCATCATTAGATAGGAGAGTATTTAGTGAAATTATTATCCCTACAAACACACATAAGCACATAGTGTCCACACTTAACTAAAGAGAGTAGGTTTGCGGCCTTGTTTAACCTCTGTTTTGTCAGGATGGTATTTACACGACCTTAAATTGCCTTAGAGTGTCATAATGATTCTGATTTGTGTGTCCGCACTAATGGGTTTTCTCGCTTTATTTTCTATACTACTATTACCACACACAGTATGGGTCAAACTAGACTTTGTATGCCCTATTTATGTTGTTGGTCCTATCATTTGAGGCTTTGTTATCATTCCACTCATTACGTTGTTCTGTGTTTTTGTGTTTTCTTGGGGATAAGCAAAGAATAAGCATGGGGGAGTTGATAAAGTGAATTTTTCCCATAATTTTATCGCTCTTTCCCTTCGCTTTGTTACTTCATTTAATCTCTTTTACATATTTTGCTATGGTTTTGGTCTATTATTTGTACTATCACTTTCTTGAGCTTTGTGTTGCAGGATTTCCAGCAAAAATACCAATTCCTAGAAATAATTGCTTATTTTTAGAGCAAAGGACCTAGCAAGGAAAGCTTAGGAGGAGAGTATATCGACCCAACATGTTTATGGAAGTGCATAGAAGCTATGAGAGACAAAAGATATGCCAATATCTCCCTAAGAAGACTAAAAATGGGGTTGCACAATTGGCCACATACCTAGCTGCACAACCGTGCAGCACTCCCATGTGATTATGGAAGAAAACAGAATTGCACGGCCAAGTAGTGCATGGTTGCACGATCGTGTGAAATTCTGAGCCAAAAAGCCGAGGCTGAAAATATTGCACGGCAAGGACTTGCAAGGTCGTAAATTCCAAAATGTCAAGAGCTAAGAAACTGTACGGCTAGGCCGTGCAAAGGTCGTGCGGCCGTGCAGCAATGGTTTTCCCCATGATTTATGTGCGCGACATGGCCGGCGTGATGGGAATTTTTTTGGAAAACCTCAGGCACTTCTTAAGGAGAGAGAGAGGAGGTTTTAGGGCACTCTTAGACCCCTCATTACCAAGCTTAGCTTCATGTTATTGTTTGCTCCTTTAGTCTTAATTTTTTTTAGAGATCCAATTGTGTAATTCGTGTACAGTTGACTCGAAATCAACATTGCACTCTTCCAGATTATAGTTATTTCAATTTAATTCTTCTTGTTTATATCTTTGCATTGTTATTATGATCATCATGATATTTATTTCCTTAATTTCATTTGAAAATATGAGTGAGTAGTCTCCTTTCTAGGATTGGACTTAGGTATCATTTTCATAATCAATATGATGAGTTAAAGTATTATATCGTATGATTGATTCGTATGAAACCTGACCTCCTTTGATGTAATCTACTATTGAAAGGCTGAGTTTATTATTGAAAATTAGCATATGTATGAGAATTTAAGCAATCACGAAAGTAGATGTTTAATTCTTAGAGACTCTAGAATTGGTGGCACTTAATGGGTTTAGTTTAATATGTGAGTCACGAAAGTAGTCGGCAAATTAGATTAAATACGTTCTTAGACCTTGACAGAGGCTAATGAATATGATTCGACCATTTTTCCATAGTTAGCAAATTAATCTATAGCATAAGCGTTGTTTCGTTATTCATTATTAATCTGGAGACCGAAGTTTAATCATAGGTTTCACTCTTATTGTTTAGTATCTGCCAATTAGAAAGCTTTTCATAATTATTCTTTTCATCCGAACACGTAGCCCCGTTTTTTTAGATTTAGATAGTTTAAAATAGTAAAGAAGTATAATCAATTACGAAGTCCCTATGAGATACGACCTTGAAATGGTGTAATGAATCCGTGTGCTTGCGGAAATAGCACAACAACATCATTATGGCATAAGATCTTAGGTCATATCTCAAAACGGAGAATTTAACGGCTTGTGTTTGATGACATTTTAGATTCCCTTAACTTTGCATATTTAAACACTTGCATTAAATGTGTTAAAGGAAAATAATCTAAAACTATGAGAATAACTGTAAATAGATCTTTAGACGTCTTAGAAATAATTCACAAAGATATCCAAGGATCATTTCCTACAACTTCTTAGAATGGTAAAAAATACTTCATATCATTCATAAACAATTACTCATATCATGGTTATCTATAGTTCATTCATGAAGAATCACAGTCATTAGATAAGTTCAAATCATTTAACCTCGAGGTTGAACATCAACTCAATAGAAGGATCAAGCGCATTAAATCTAATCATGGTGGAGAGTATTGTGGTAGATATGGAAATTCAAATGAACAATATCCAGGAATATTTGCTATATTTCTAGAGGAGTGTGGAATTATCCCACCGTACACCATGATAGGATCTCGTAGCTTGAATGATGGAGCTAAAAGATAAAACAAAACCATTAAGGACATGGTAAGGAGTATGTTTAGTCATTCTACCTTACCAGAGTCACTCTAGGGAGAAGCACTAATGACACCAGCTTACATTTTAAATAGAGTACCAACCAAGGCATGTACTAAGACACATTATGAGCTTTGGAGAGGAAAAAAGCCTAACATGAAACATTTTTGTATCTAGGTACATTTAGTAGAGGTAAGGACATATAGGCCACATGAAAAGACATTAGATTCCAAAACAGTTAGTAGTTATTTAATTGGTTACTCTAAGCAATCAATGAGATATAAATTCTTTAAGCCCAAACTTAGGTTAATTTTTGAGATAAGAATTGCCACATTCTTTGAAGATGTTGAGGTTTGGAGGATAAATGAAGGTAGGAACATTATCTTTGAGGAGGAATCGATTACAATTCCTACTGTTATCTCTAATAATGTGTAAGTCTTTACACCTGCCATCGATCAAGAGGTAAATTAGGAACCTCTATAATACAATATCCAACAACCTCCTATTGAGAATAAGGTGATTGTTCCAAAAGAACAATCTTAAAGACCTCACGAGCTAAGGAGATCCACCAGAGAAAGAGGAACTTCTAATCGATATAATTACATTATATTTCTCCTAGAACATAAGGTAGGAATTGGGATAGTATGAAGATGATCCAATTAACTTCCATCGGGCCATTGATATTTTAAATTTTCAAAGGTGGATCGATGCTATGAATGAGAAAATAGAGTCCATAATGGATACTGAAGTATGGGATCTTGTTCCATTGCTTGAAGGAAAGAAACTCATTGGTTGCAAATGGATATTAAAGGCCAAAAGGGATTCAAAATGTAATGTGGAGGGATATAATACACATATTATTACCAAAGGATTTCCATAAAAGGAGGGAGACGACTTTAGAGAAAATTTCTCACCTATCTCTTTTAAGGACTCCTTGAGGGTAATTATGAAATTAGTGGCACATTTTAATCTTGAGTTATATTAGATGGATGTTAAGATTGTGTTTTCTTAATTTTAACATTGAGGAAACAATCTATATAGTGCAACCATAAATTTTTTGTACTAGGAGACCCAAATAATGTAGTTTACAAATTTAAGAAATCTATATATGGGCTCAAGCACTAGTTTAAATAATGGTATTTCAAATTTCATCAACTCATCACCTCTTTTAGTTTTGAGATGAATTTGGTGGATTAATGTGTATACCATAAATTATGTGGGAGTAAGATCATTTTTCTAGTTTTGTATGCCGATGACATATTTTTAGCATGTAATGATGTAAGTTAGTTGCATAAAATTAAGAAATTTCTAGCTACGAATTTTGAGATGAAAGATGCTAGTAGTTCCTCTTTTATATTGGGCATAACAGTATATCATAATTGTTCTCAAGGTATCCTAGGGCTATCACAAAAGGCTTATGTCAAAAGGATTCTCAAGAAGTATACCATGCAGGATTTCAAACTAGGGGAAAATTTTAATCTTAATTAGTGTCATAAGAATGACTTTGAAAGAAATGAAATGTAAAAAGTTCTCTATGCTTCGGCGGTGGGAAGTCTAATGCATGCTCAGGTGTGTACGCATATCAATATTGCATACATCATTGAGATGCTTGGAAAATATCATAGTAATGCATGACTTGATCATTAGACAACAACTAGACGATTCATGTTGTACTTAAAATAAATAAAAGGTTATATGCTCATATATTGGAGTTCAGACAGGCTTGAGATTATAGGATATTATGAATCCTATTTTCTTGGATGCTAAGATAGCCTGAAGTCTGCATCAAGCTTTATTTTTCTAATAATTGGGGGTATTGTTTCTTATAAGAGTGCTACGCAAGAAGTTGTGGCCTTTTTCGCCATGGTAGAAAAATTTATAGCATGGTATATGGCTTCTACTTACGGTATATGACTGTAAAATTTTGTCATCGGGATGCTTATAATTAATGGTATTGAAAGACCTCTTAAGTTTTTATATCACAATAAGGCTAAAATTTAGTATTCCATTAATAACCTATATTCTACGAAATCAATAAGTATCGATATTAAATAGTTGGTTGCTAAAGAAACGGTACAGAAAGGAGAGTTGTCCATAAATATAATACTTTGAAATTTATCTAATATCAACTTCTAGTAATTAATAGCTTAACTAAATCTTAATATTTTTTTGGTTAATTTATATTTTAATCTAACCTTAATCCTATATGAATAATATTTTATTCATATCTAATTTCATTAATCATAATTTTTAACTTAATACTAACTATATAATCCCACACTATTTTTCCTTTTCCCCCTTTCCTCTTTTTCCTTTTCTTCTCCTCCTTCTCGATTTTCCTTCTTCTTCTCTACCTTATGTGTGCCTACTTCCCTACCCCTGAATAAAACCCCCCTATCAAGCTACCCAAGCATGACTATCCCATCCATCATCTCTCATAAATCTTGGGATGTGTCTTATTCAAAAATTTTACCCAACTTTTCTCCCTCGATCAAGCCTTTCCCCTTAGCCATGTACATGGCTATGTCATTTCCTCCTCATTTACTCCACCATGTGTGTATGTGTGTGTGTGTGTGTGTGTGTGTGTGTGTGTGTTTACATATATGTAACACCCCTAAAAATCTCTACTGAAAAAAAAATTATTTTAAGCGAAAGCGTATTATCAAATAGCTGGGTGTTAGCACCGTAATTGACATAAGTTTGGCTTACTATATAATCCTTACATCAATCACAAGGAAAAACAATAAGAAAGTAAAACATGATAAATAGAAATTGAGGGAACTTTCATAAATATTAGATAAAATTTTGGAGGCTTACTCTGAGTACAATAATTCAAAATACAAAAAGAGATACCATGGATATAAGAGTTTAAAAGGGTATCCGGTCAGAAAAAATATTCGGATAACATGAATTTACTCCTATAAACTTGATACCAAAATCACTCCTCTATATATAAATCATCAGAGGTTGCAAACTCGTCCACTGGGTCAACCTTGACCCACATAAAGATATCTGGGTCATTTACTAGTAGGAATGAGCAGCACCCATGACATGAATTATTAGTATGCTACATACTGAGTAAGGTAACGGTACAATCACAGCAGGATTACACATAATACATGAGTTCCCATCATATAGTAAGCATACGTTTGACAATATAAGTAGTGTTAGGTAGATACTAATTTCAAGTTTGGCTATATCAGTATATCATATTTTAATCTTTTGTTTACGTTGAGTTCAGGGATCATACTATTCTTAAACTAATGGAATGATCTGAAACACCTCTCAAGGACAACACACCTAAGTCACTATTATTATCCAGTGGAATAGACTCAATACCTCTTAGAGAAAAAATGCTCATGAGCCACTATTTAAAAAAATGGTGACATGATATAAAGCACCTCTCAGGGACAACAAACCTGAGCCCCTATTATTATCTAGTGGAACGGACTCAACACCTCGGTACCAACTCACTTAGTCTTTCACTTTAAATGATTAGAATCTTTTCTATTAATACTTTTTCTCTTAATTTTATATTTATTCATGTTGAGTATGGGGCTCCACTATTCTTAATTCGGTGGAACGAACCGATGCATCTCTCAAGGACAATACACTTGAGCCATTATTATTATCCGGTGGAACTGACCTATATAAAAATACCTTGGCCTCACTCACGTGATCTTTTACTTTAAATGATTAGTATCTTATTAGAGTTTATTGTGTATTCAAGATTATCATGTGAGACTCATATAGGTATACAAGGCATATAATTGAATAACATAATCACCACCACACAATTATCCTCAAATGAACATCATACACTTAGGTAGTTAAAATGTTCATAGCCTCCCAAGGCTTTATAAATCTCAATACTATTATATATACATCTCCAATAATCATTCGGAACCTATATCCTCAATTATTTACATAGATACCATATCCAACATTATTCCCCAAATACATACACCCAAATTATGTTGCTATCAAAGTATCGTATCATAGGATAACATCATTCATATTACATGTCTAACATAAATGCACATGTATATACACATACAAATAAATTCCTAGCTATGACATATATCATTGCCAACAAAGACACTGGGATTTATCCACGTAAATCCTAACCTCCTCCTTCAAAATCATTGGAAAATCACCTATGAAAATAAGATAATACATGAGTAGGCTCAAAGATTATAATCAATGGAAAATTTAAGGTAAATGAGAGTAAAAATGGAAATAATTAGAATCAAAGGAGAGATCGAGTCACATGGAAGTGTGGTGAATGGTATAGTGGAGCTATGGTGAAATTTTGGTGGTGTTTGGGTGACGTTTGGGTGTGAAAAAGGGAGTGCATGACTGAAAAGATGGGGCTTCATGGGTGTGTGACAGGTGGTTCATGCTCAGGCCAAGAGTTGGGAACCTACACAGGCAAGCTATATGAAGAGGCATGGCCGTGCTCATGCAATGCATGCACAAGCAACAATAAATAGGGACGCACAGATGTACAACAAGGAAAAACAATGGTGCACGGTCATGCCATAGATTTTGTGTGAGCCATGTACCTCAAAAAAATGTAATAGATGCGAGGAGAAAAAAGGGGAAAACAACGACGGTGGATGCAATGGTCAGCTACGACAAAGGGGAGTGATAGGGTAGTCATGGTTGTTGATCCACCAAGATTTGGGTGGAATTTGGGGGATGTGGTGATGGTTAACACTAGAAAACAAGGTAAGGTAAAGGAGGAGAGGAGGAGGAAGAAGAAGAAAGAAAGAAATATGGCTTGGGTAGGGGGATTTCTCAACAGATTTTGTCCATAAATGAGGCAAAACAAATAAGGGAGGAAGAGAGATAAAGGATGTGTGTGCATGCGTGTGTGTGTGGTGTGTGAAATGGGAAGATGTAGGGGAGGTGATTATGGAAGAAACAACAAGGACATGAGGAATTGAGGGAACGACTCACTATATAGCTATTGGAGCCTGCATTCCTTGCATCAAGGAATGGAGTACGGGCTCACCGTACTTGAATCTTCTAGTTATGGAGTTCTGAGTTATGAGTTATAAGTTAATCAGCCTTGCATTACCTCCTGCAAGGAGGAGAATGGAGTAAGGGGTTGACCTTACCTCTAGCTCTGTTGTTCCTTGCTACCCTAACTATTCCTGTAAGGGAATAGAGTAAGGGGTGACCTTCTTGTAGTGAAACCTTTTAGTTTAGTAGTTTCATTTATGAGGTAAACCTTTTCAAAGGCTTTTTTAGTTCTTGAAAAAGCCAATAAAATTTGTTTTATAACATAAACCATTAGGTTAGTTTGTTTTAATATACATATGTGTCCTTCTATGGTAGGATATGAGAAGGTCGTTGGGACGAGGGCTTCCTTCTCCCTCTGCTTCACCTCCTCCTACCAAAATTAAGAGATTTTCACATGGGAGTAGCAGGGGATGAAAATGGTGATGAGCATGGCAGGGGAAAATTTTCAACAAAAGTGGCGAGAGGTGATGGTTGAGAATGATGGTGGTGTGTTGTAGAAGAGAATAAAAACACACGCAAGAACAACTACAGATAGGAAAATGAATAGGAAAAAGAAAAGGAAAAGGGGAAAAGGCTTAGGGTTAGTATTAGATTAATTTTTTATTAGCTAAATTATGTAGGATTAAAAGAAATAAATCTACTGGAATTAAGGTCGGGTTACGAAATATAATTTATCCGGGTCAAAGATTTAGACTAGATTAAGATTTTGGGATTAAGAAATTTGGGTAAGGCTAAAATAAAATTTTCTCAAGATTAGAATTGGATTAAGTTATTAATTACACATGATTAGTTTTAGCAAAATTGTGAGGTATTACAATGTATATGTATATATGTATCTCCTCTAAATCTCTCTCTACCTCATTTATTGACTCAACCAACTCCCTCACTCCCTCCATTTTTATCAGCCATCCCAGCCTTGAACACCCTTATTCTCCTCTTTTCTTTCCTACTCTATTCATCGCTGTCATCCACCATCCACACCACTTGCCACCACCAACCACCAAACACCACCATTTTCTTAGAAAACCAACCACCACCACCACCCAATCATTCCCCTTGTCGTCATCAACCATTACCATCCCAATTTGTTCATTTTTCCCTATCCCCACCATGCTCTATTTTTTTGTTGAGGCACATGGTTGTGCACTCTCACACACCCTATATGTGCCTCTCTCATATAATCCACATATAGTTTTATGCACAACCTATGCCTACATTTTCTTCTCATCTATTTGCTTTCACACACAACTGTGCACACCCTTCATCCTTTATCTGTGCGTATTCCTCCCTCTCAACTTGTGCATGCACTACATGATTTGCATGTGCACCTTCAAATTCCCCATAGCATAATCTTGCCTCCCTCCTAGCACACCCCATGAACCACTCTAGCATCACCTTACTCCCTCGCAACCTAAACTTTTCCATTTGTTTTATTTATCCTCATTTCCACCCTCTTTTACCTTAACTTCACCATAGGTTGTATTCTTAAGTTCTAATTTTGTATTATTATTTTTTCATAGGTGATTTAATGGGGATATCAAAGGAGGTAGGTTATTCTTACATGCATAGGTGTGTTCTTCCCTAAGAGGTGCTTCGATCTGTTCCACTGAATTAAGAATAGTAGGGTCCCTAAACTCAATATAAATAAAATTATGAATCTTGTTTAAATCTATTAATGATTTATGAAACTAGTGTTTACCTTACATCGCTCATTTTTAATACACATGTATGCTTATTCTCTTTTATACCCTTACTTTGGTTTTAGGTTACCTTATTCAATATGTAGTATTGATCATCCTTTTCATGGATGCAGCCCAATCCCATGAGTAGATGACCCATATTTTTTTGTGATGGTCGATAAGGATCATTTCGATAATTTTACAACATATTATACTTTATGTATGGAAGAGTGATTCTTATCTACTGGGGTTGGACGTACAATCATGTTATCTAGTTTTTTTTTTGGTCTAGATACTTTCTAGGACTCTTAGTTCCCAATGTATCACTTTTATGCATTTTAATATTGTACTCAAAGTTGAAATCCAAAATCTTATTTTATATTTATGGAAGTTCTCTTATCTCTCTTTACCATGCTTTATGTCTTAACTATTTTTCAATATATTTGATGTAAGGATAGTAAGATAAGCTAAACTTTTATCAAATACAATGATAACACCTAGTTATTTTGATATTACACTTCCACTAAAAATAAAATTTTCAATAGTTAATTCTTAGGTGTTATAACAGTGAACATCAATATAGACTCTATGATAGAGGATCCACTTACTATGGCTTTACCACCCAAATAGTTTCTCTAGCATGTAGCTCAAATGAGTGTTATGTCAACTAATGATGTTTAGTTTTATTAGGAGTGTGTCACTTTGTATGCTTTATGTTTGGACACTTTGTTTTAGCTTATGAACATTTTTACCATATGTTTTTTGAAGAAATAAAGTTTTAGTTTGTTTTCTTTATGTTGTTATGATTTGATCTTACTAAATTTTTAAGGTGGGTCGGCTAATAATAAGCATGTTATGATCACACTACATGACATTTTTATGCTACAAATCCATGTTGTTTAGTTATATCCATAGACATAGGTTTAGTTAAGAAGAAATATGATGAAATCCACTTTGATCTTAGGTTGGTGTGACTAATGGACCGGATTGGTTATAGATACATTTTGTAATGACCACAATATTGAGCTCATTTGGTTATTTTTGCAATTTATAGTTATAAGGTCACACATATAACCCAAGAAAGATATTGTTGGATTATTACCCAATGTTGGACTTATATATGAATAACATGAATTGTAAGTTATTATATAAGTTAAGCCCATACAAAATTGATCATATTTAAATATAAATTATTTAGACTTAATGTCTCTAATTGGATATCGACCTAGATGTATAGAGACTTGGGTTATTCTATACTTTTGATGGACCAAACTATAATAACTTAATAGATAGCGTATCAGTTGTCTATCTATATGGTCATCATCTCTAGGTTACACACACTTCATTCTATTCAATTCCCATTAGTCAATAGAGACATATGAATATATGGTTGTCTCCAAAGATCACAATACTGCTCATACATATATCCTTCAAAATCTAACAGTACCAAATCATTCTAACATTATAGATTTAGGTATGCTTCCACTTTGTTTGGATCTATCAATCTTGATGAGTTAGCATGTGATGCTGACGAATATATACTTAAATTCTATCACAACAAACACAATCATCCAAAAAATTTCAACTACGGGAGATGCCACTTGTTCCCTACTCGGAAATGGTGAATTCATAGGACTACTTGCTTTAGAGGACAATTCACATCCAATGAATGAACCTAAATTTGTCATGAATGCCAACAAACGCCAAATTGAGTTCCTTGTACGGAAAATGTAGTAGTACACTAAAATAATTCAAGATCTGAAGAAGGATAACCAACTCCTAAAGATTCATAGCACAATGTACCTAACTAAAGTCCCACATATTGCTTTGATACTACTACCATTGTTGTCATTCAACATCCAACTACCATTCAAGTCTTGTGTGTGTTCATATATATCTGTTCATAATATTTAATATTTTATTAATAATATTTTTTGAATATAAAAAATAGAAAATATTTATATTGTAATAGGAATAATTATCATGTGATTATACTTTAACAAAAACTTGAAAAGAATAATTATAAATATTTTTGCCTATTCAAATTTGATTACTTTTTTTTTATAATATTCTATATTTGAGTAATTTTTTTCATTTTTTAAGGGAGATATTAGTTTTTCAGTTACACACCCCTTTTTATGAACTCACACCCTTTATAAGGGGTTAATATTTTGTATGACAAAATTATCCCTATCATTTCACACAGATTTATCTTCTCTTTTTTCTCTTCTGCTCCTTCAATCTTCAATCATAAGCCCTCAACATTTCAATTTTCAATACACAATATATAAGATCTACTTTAATAATTAACCCACATTTAATAATAAAAAACTACACAAAATAATAATAATTAATAAATATAATATTATATCAATCATAAAAAATATTAATAACAACAATAATGATATTATATATAATTACTATTACCAATAATGATATTATTAGTAATTAATTATTATTATTATTATTATTATTATTATTATTATATTTTCAATAATCATTATATGATATATAGTAATTTATATTTAAAAATGAATTATTATTTTTAATTAGTATTAATGTAATAATAAAAAGTATTCATAATATTAAGTAACATTAGTAATGAATTATGTTTAATAATTAATAGTTTGAATAAGAGTTGAAATAAATATTAATTATTATTAACAATAATTATTATTATTTATAAAAAAGTATTAATAATTCATAATCAATAATAACAATTATTACTATAATACTCATTATAAGTATTAATTACTACTACTAATAATATTTTTGATAATAATTAATAATTATTATTATAATATTATTATTCATAATTAATAATAATAGAAAAAACTAATATGACTAATTAATAGTCATTATTTGTCTCAAGGAAATTATTTTCTCTCACGGCCTCCTTCTCTCACCCAATACCAAACCAGCACAGAGTTGCCAAGTCTCACACGACCATGGCTCACCGAAAGGCCATCTCACCGACAACTGACTGAGATCCACCAAAGTCATCCTCACCCTCGCCATTTAATCCAGTCAACACAGAAAGTTTGTTACCTGGGGAAAAGGTTAAAGATCAATAAATTTAAGAAACGCTTCTACTGGAAGTTAACCATTCAATCGAAAAGGGTATGACAAATATGAGGGAAGATCATACTCTAATGCAAACTAAAATTCAAAATCCGATGAATTATCATACTAATCGTATTGAAAAAATAGCACAATCAAATTCTATTCCTTATTAAGTTGCGTAAAATCCAATTGAGGAAATAATAACCTAGAGGGATAAGGTTCTAAAGAATAGAATACCTAATCAAACGCTTCCCTTAGTATATATTCCCCCTTGGATTCACCAAGGTGAAGTTCTGGCTGAGATTCAATGAGAGGATGTGGTGAAAGAGTCCAAATATTAGGAGAATTCTATTATAGGGGTCGTGTATGGCATGGAACCATCCTTCAACCAAATGTGCAACTATATACGAACTCATTGGAATCATGTTAAAATGCCAAAAATTATGCTCCATGAATTAGGTTATTACCTCTTTCAATTTGAATCAAAGGCTGATTCTAATACCATACTCGACAATACGTTGTGGACATATATGAATAAGCCTTTGATACCAAAAGCATGGCACCCTAATTTCATATTCCAACCCAAAGACTTTCAATTCATACACACTTGGATCAAGCTTCCTAATATTCCATTGGGCTACGAGTCAACTGATTCTTTGAGCAAAATATGTAGTTGTATGGGGAGGCCTCTAAGAATTGATAGAGTAACTATAGACAATGGAAGAATTTCATATGCTTTATTGATGGTAGAGGTGGACATTCAAAAACCTCTCCCAGATTCTATCACAATTAGAAAACTAGATGGCTAGATATTTTCACAAAAAATAGAGTATGAATGGAGACCAACTCTATGCTTAACCTATCATCAATTTGGCCATCTAGCTCCACACTATCCATCAGTATATAAATAGAAAAACTATAATCCCCCTAATGTTAACCAAGAAAAAATTTAGAGGGTGGTAAATGATAGAAGATAGGTACAGGTTTCAAAACTAGCACCAAGATAAAAATTTACTCAAGATATTCCAGTTCATCCACTACCTCAACAAATATAAGCGTCTCCTAGTGTGCCAAATATATCTATAATCAATCTTATAAAACTTAACCAAAATGGCTTATTAGATATAACTCAAATAGAAAACCTGTAGGGAGAATTGAAATATCCATGGTTTATAGTGGTTAGAGGGATGAAAGTCATGGAGGAATCATATATTCCTGACTTTGATATACATCTTTAATGCATTTAGGATGTTGGAATGTTAGAGGGATGAATGAAACTCAAAAACAAAAAGACATTCAATGTTGGATAAGGAATAATAATCTGTCTTTAGTTGGTTTACTTGAGATAAAAATCAAACAAAACAAAGAAGTATAAGTGACTAATAAGTTCCCTTTTGATTGGTATTCAAACCACAATTATACTACCCATCACTATGGAAGAGTATGGTTGGGATGGAGCTCTATAATTTGGAAAATTAAGGAAATCAATCAGTGTGCTCAAGGTATTTCAAAAGTGGTTACATATTCACATAAGGACATTCACCTTAATATCAATATTGTCTATGGGAAGAATACTGAGTTGGGAAGAAAAGAACTATGGGATTGATTACTTAACAATAACCAAACTAACCTTCCCTGGGTGGTGATGGGGGATTTCAACACCTTTCTAACCCCCAAAAAGAAGCTTCAAGGTAACCAAATGAACTCACCAGATGCTAAATACTTTAGGCAATATGCAAATTTCCTGCATCTCTCTGATATCAATTACATTGGTGCCTTCTATACCTGGTGCAGTAATAAAGAAGGTCATGATTGAATTTACTACAAACTCGACAAATTCATGGGAGATTTCTCACGACTGGATACTTTTCCTAACTCTAATATAAATTTCTAGTCCCCCATTATTTATGATTATGTATCCAAGGTGTTAAACATCCCACACAACATCAATATAGGACCAAATCCCTTTCATTTCTTCAACATCTGGACTCTTAATGCAGACTTCATCCCTCTACTACAAGTGGATTAGACAAAGAAGTATCATACAAATTCATTAAGAGCCTTGATGAATAATTTTAGCCACTTCTCATCCCTATCTAGTTTAAAGCTTAATGTACTCAAAGGTACTATCTTCTATGGAGGCAAAGTGTCTACAGAAACAAAATCAATTATACATTCAATAATCCATTTACAAATAGGAGATCTTCTGGTAAAGTATCTAGGGATACCATTACTAGGATCCACCTTGAGAAAACAACATTACAATCCTCTGCTACAAAAGTTAATTGAAAAGCTTAATCAATGGAAACACAAAACTCTTATCTATGTAAGAAGAATCCAACTTATAAACTTTGTACTTATAGGGATGCAAGCATATTGAAGCCTCATTTTCATGCTGCCAAAGCAGATGCTACTCGATATTAATGTTGTTTACATATCATTTCTTTGGATAGGGTTGGAATCCTCTCAAAAAATTCCTATTGCATAGGAAGCAGTATGTTATCCTAAATAGGAAGGAGGTCTGGACATACTAAATATACAATATTGGTGGAATCTTACAACTATTGCAAAGCAACTTTGGGCTATTATTAAGGAGAAAGAAGTAATATTGATCAAATGGATCCATGCTTATTACATTAATGGCCGAGATTTATAGAATAATAATTCTTTAGCCGGTGCTTCTTGGGTTTTCAAGAAAATCATGGAGACAATAACAACATTTCTTCCTTTTTTTGATCCAGTCTAGGCCTCCAAAATTTATTTGAAGACAAGATAATATAGTATATTAAAATTATACCACCTATTGCATCCAAGAAAACCAAAATTTCCATAGTCCAACTTGGTATAGAATAGACTTTCACATCTTAGACACCAATTTCTTCTCTAGCTAACCACACAAGGTAGGCTATTCATAAGATACAGGATGTTGCATATGGGCTATAATACATCTTCAATATTTGAATTATGCAACCAATATTATGATACAATTTCTCACCTTTTCTATGAGTGCACATTCTCAAGATCAATATGGTTGTCTATTATGGAAAAAATAAGAAGCTCACGACAGTTTTCTACCTGGGGGAGAGTTAATCATTGGCTCGTGAAAGGAGTAAGGGGACCATTAATTTGTCAACAATTTTTTTGATTTTTAATAGTGGAAGTAGTATATCATATTTGGCAAGAAAGGAATAGAAGAATATTCCAAAGAAAAAAAAAAGTCCCCAATCCAGATTATAATAACCATAATGTGGAAAATGGCAACAAGGGCTGAATTCTTTCATCAATGTAAATCATATAGAGATATACACAAGTTTAAACTTTGTCCTTACTTTTGTAGTGGTTGGAAATTTTGTAATCTTTTTTTCAAATTAATATACCATTCAATTTACTTATAAAAAAAATTATTATTTATAATAACAACTAACATGTGAGTGACCACATCAATGATGGGACACTACAGGTGGTTAACACATCAGATTGGGGGTATTACATGCGAGTTACCCATTAGTATCTATGGGGGACTTATCGATTAGGGAAGGGTAAATATGGGTAAGTATCCCATTTGGTTTTCATGTGGTACAGGTGATTCACCTGTCTGATTTAAACTTTATACAAAAACATGACGTATTAAATTCAAGTAAATTTTGAAGGTCATAATTTAAAAAATTACTTAATCCAGGTTGATCTATACATGTAAACAACCAATTCAAGAAAATAACATACTAAAATTGAAAAATCAAACACCAAATCATTAATACTAACTATTTGAAAATAAGTAATTTTATAATATATATATATATATATTAACAATAAAACTATATGCATATTAGCCTTTATAGATCAAGAGTGTACAAATGGTGGTTGGTTTTTAGTTTTAATGAATGTTTTCTTCTTCTTAGGGTTGAATGGAGGATGAAAGAGGAAGAAAAATAGAGAGAATTAATAGGGAGTGTTGGGAGGGGAGTGAAGGTAGTTTCAGAAAGTAAGAAAATATGGTAGGTTATATAAGTGTGAAGTTTGTAAAAATGATGTGTAAGGAGATGAATGATTTTTTAAAGGGTGTTGTTATATGTACACCTAAATTAATAAGTTCATGCCCTCTTCTTCTATTGATTTCTCCTCTTCTTTCTCCTCCTCAATTAATCTTTAACATTTAATTCACTCAATATTTAATACAATATTTATGAAATAAGTGAATGATGATAATGATTGTTTTAGTCAGGATTAGCTCGATGAAATAATTATAAGTCATTTTTTTTCAAAAATTTTGAACCTAATGGATAAATAACTCGTTATAAGGCAACACTGATGAGAGAGTCACCCATTAAAGGGTAATCTTGATGAGCTTTTTACCCATCAGATAGTAGTTTTGATAATTCATTCACCCATTAGAGGATAAGATATGACAAACCATTCACCTATTGATCTTAAACTCTAGCAGACGAATTATCTGAAAACCCTCCTTCCATATTTTTTTATTCATTTTATATTTATGTATTGCTTATCATTTTTTATTAATTAAAGAATCAAGATCCAATCAATAGTGGTTGGAATGGATTGTTTACTACGGAATTTTTTCTAATGATCTTGAGGCATTAATTTAGCGGGTTAATGAAACCAAATGGCCACATACTATGGTTTTAAGTATCAAGAGGTTGAAAAAAGGTAGGATTTGGATGCAATCTGAGAGAGGTGGTGCATATATAAGAAAACCTTTAATGAATCTGGAAAGTGCTTGATCCATTGATCCAAACAAAATGATGTTGTGAATTCAGGATATATGGAAGGGAAGATGCTTATAGTGGTTATAGGATAGTGGTAGAATATGGACCACATAATCATAGATTAGGAAAATATTTGTAGGGGCAATCCCTTGCTTTTTTTATTATAGCCTAAAGAATGCAGGTTAGTGCATGAACTAACCATAATAAATATCAAACCAAAGGATATTATTGACAAGTTAAAACAAGGTGATGGGCATAATATTGTAACACTTAGAACAATATATAATACTAGATAAGTTCAATGTGTAGCGCTTGATGGGACGTATAGTCATGCAATAACTATTTCACTTCATGGAAACCAAAGAATATTGTTCATGGAATCATTGGTTGCATAACTCTAATGTGGTTAGTGATATTATATTTGTGCACCCAGATTCTACTACTTTGATGCATGAGTTTCCATATGTAATTGTTTGGATTGCACATAAAAAAACAAATAAGTACAACCTTCCTTTCTTAGAAGTCATTGGTCCTGTGTCTAGTGGTAAAATTTTTACCATTTCCTTGGCATTTGTGACAAAGAAAAAAGAAGATAGCAATGAATGAGTGCTTGATAAAGTAAAGAGATTGATGGAGCCCCCTAAACCAAAAATGGTGATCAATGATAGGAAATTGGACTGGCATAAACAATGCTCAAAGTCTTTCCTAATGCAATGCCCCTCTTATGTAGATGAAATATTAGTAAAAATATTCTCTCTCCTATAATAAAAAAATATGGGAAATATAGCAGTAGGAGAATGTTTCCTAAACAAATAGAGGAAGATTGTACAAGCAAATATAATGACTTGGTAAATAAGTATCAATCAATCTATAGAATAATAAAACCTACATGCTCATCATTTCATATAACATATGCCATATGACCCTTAAAACTGGCTAGAAGATCAAGAATTAGTGGACCCCCATATGTAAGTCCTGTCAATTGGCAATTGATGCTTAATGCCGATGAATAAACATATCCTACTACATGGTCAGAGATGCTAGTAATAATATAATCTTCCTTGATATGGACATTATAATACTCCTCAAATGAGGCATGATGTGTGTTAGAAGTGCAAGTCACTTTCTTAGGCTCCATAGCATATCGTGTTGTAGCACCAGTGGTGACCGTCCTCTTTTCCACCCTCATTATAACGGGAGCTAACAGCCTCAAATACTTGCCTCTACCTCCTCTATAATTCATCTACTAATTATAATAAAAAAATCATTAATAAATATTATGCTTTATGTTTTAGATGGTTTGGGGTTTTGGGATTTAGGGTTTGGGTTTGTACTTAAGGGTTAAGGGTTAAGGGTTAAGGGTTAAGGGTTTAATGCTTAGGGTTTGGGGTTTGCGGTGTAGGTTTTTGGGTTTGGAGTTTGGACAGGTGGTTCACACATAAACTAGAATAATCAATGGGTGTGTTAGCCATTAGGAAAGGGAAAGCGACAAGTGATTTACCGCATAGGAAGAGGAAGTAACGGGTGCTTCACCCCTCAAGAAGGGGAAGCGATAGGTGTATTACCCATCATAGAGGCCAATAAACAGGTGCTTCAACTGTTGACGTATTGTTTAGAAACAAAAATTGATTTTTCTCCTTCAACCCTCCAAATTCATATAAAAATGCTAAACATTTCTCAAGCAAATTTCAATCTCTCTCTCTCTCTCTCTCTCTATATATATATATATATATAGAGAGAGAGAGAGAGAGAGAGATAGAGAGAGCAAATAAGATATACATTTCAATAAATCAAGCTTCAAATCTATCATTGCAATGTAATTTCAACAATAATCAATTTATCTCAAAAAATTAACAATAAATGAGTACATTACAAACAAAATAACCTTATTTTGAATTTTCCTTTTAAAAAAATGATTTCTTGCCTTGAAATGATGGAAGAGAAGAGTTATGGTGGAAGGAGAAGAGAGAAAAAAATCAGATTTTGTGTTGGAGGGTGCAAAAATGAGAAGGTAAAAAAGGAAAGGACAACAAATTTAGAGGGCATATGAGTGCATGTTCAATAAAAAGATTGATGCAGGAGAAGATGATCAAGAGTTAGAATTTATTAGTATTGAGCCTATATGTCTTTACCTAGATAGGATACCCTACAAATTTGAGACAAACAGATAACTACATTGCTAGTTATATACGAAGCTTGTAAAACAAGTCACTAGTGAGAGAGGCATGTTCATGGCATGTAATATAACATTTTTTTTTAACATAATGGAGTGTTTTTAGCTTTATTTAGTGTGTTATTATTTTTTTAATTATTTGCATTATGATTGTCTAGAATATAAAGTAGCTTTTTAAGGGGATTCTATCTTATAGGGTTTATTGTATAAGATATGCTTGGAGTGGGGGAGCAAGACATTGCATAGGGGCCGATTAGATCATATTTTTATTTCTAATTTATTAGAATTATCTTATAATATTAAGGAGGTGAAAATAGGCTATAAAATGCTTAAGGATACACGTTCATGTGCATAGCAAATTGAATGAAAATAAGTTATTCCTTATTTGAATCCTATGTGAGTTCTTCTCAATGATAATCAATTCTGTGTGAGTGATTATTATTGAAACCATTAATCTCTTTGTCTATGATAATTAGAGTTGAATTAATATCCCTAAACCCATCCATAACCCACGCCAATCTTCAACCCTAGCCTTCACTTTCAATATAACATTCATTATCTTCAACTTCATCTTTAACCTATTCTTCTTACTTAATTCTACATATTCTATATCCAAACGCTAGATAATAATTCTATTATTATCATACATTCATCATATCCATATCATACTTGAAATATCTTCATCAAATTATCATCATCACAATCATTCACCATCATCATCTTCATCCCACATCCAAAGCCCTAATCTTAAACCTAAACCCCAACCCTAACCCTAACCTATGAGCCATAACAACCCAAAACCCTAAATATTCAACCATCATCTTTCTTAATATATCATCACCAAATATTTATCATCACATTATAACCCTAACTGACTCATATTACCACCTAATTCATAAGTCCATAACCCTATTCACATCAATTTTGATATCAAAGCAGAAGTTTTAGTCAAGTTTGATATACAAGATCAAGATCCAAATTTTTCTTCAAGAATATTTCAAGTATGCATTCCTGTCTCAAGATTATTTTAGGTTTTCACCAAGAAGGTTCCAAGATTAAAGATTTTGATTGATTTTGGGAGGAGTTTCTAAAGAACACTGGTTGGTGTAATTAAAACATGGCGAGCCAAGGGGAAGATTTAAGAGATGCTCTCAAGGTTTTAGAGGAGGATATCACGGGAGTAAATTTGTGTATGGGAAGGATGTAAGCCTCACAAGCACAAGTATCATATATCCAAAATCAAAATTGAAGAGATTAAGTAGAAGAAGATTACGTAAGGAGAGCACATTACCGAATGGAAGAAGGAGAAGAAGAGAGTATAGGGAATTATGGACGACCCTATTATACATCAAGGAGATCATATAATGGTGAGGAAAAGGGGAATAGATTTGATCTACCTAATTTTGAAGGTAATCTTGATCTGGAGTCTTTCCTTGAATGGATACAAACTATTGAATCTTTTGTTGAGTATAAAGAGCTTGATGATATAAAAAGGTGCAAAATTGCCATATTGAATTTTAAGAAATTTCCTAGAGTATAGTATGATAATTTGAAGATAAGGGAAAGAGAAATAAAAAACAAAAATAAGATCATGGGAGAAATTAAAAAAAATCACTTAAAAAGAAAATTTGTGCCTAAGAATATGAGGAAGAAATTTTCATAAAGATGATTACTTTGAAACAAGGGTTGCTTGGAGTTGAGGACTACATTAGAGAGTTTGAAAGATTAGCTCTTATTTGTGATGTACAAGAAAGAGAAGACAAAATATGTGCTAGGTTTATTGGAGGTCTAAATATGAATATTAGAGAGAAGGTGGAGGTGTATCCTTATGAGTTATTAAAAGACTTAGTAAAATTAGCAATCACATTTGAGAAGCAATTGAGGAGAAAAAAGCCACTAAGCAAGTCCACTAATGCACCATATGGTTCAACTTTCAAGGGGATTTTGAAGTCATCAACTGCTCAAGCCACAAATCAAGACAATAATAGGAGGTCCAATCATGAAGAGAAGGGTAAAGACAAGGTGGCTGACAAGGTGAATAAGCAATGTTTCAAGTGTAGAGGCTATAGTCACCATGCTAGGGATTTTCCAAATCAAAAGGCAATTACTTTGAGGGAGATAGTAAGCATGGAGGTTTGTGATGAGTAAAATGAATACTTTGATGAAGACCTTGAAGAAGGGAGTGATAGTCCAGAAGATGTTTCGAAATACGGACAAGTAGATTGCTATGTATTGAAAAGGGTGCTTCAAGTGCAACAATAACCTCAACCTACTTAAAGGGAGAAGTTTTTTAAAGCCAAGTATAGAGTTGGAGATAAAGTGTGTGAATTCATCATTGATAGTGGCTCTTGTACCAATGTTGCTAGAGAAAAAATGGTGAGCAAGCTTGGATTGGAGACCATGGATCATCTAAGGCCATATTCACTTCAATGACTCAACAAGGACAAAGGTATAAGAGTAACCAAACAAGCTCTTATGTCTTTTAAAATTGGAAATTATTTTGATGATGTTTTATAGGATATTCTACCTATAGATGCTTGCTATATTTTGTTGCGAAGACCTTGGCAATTTGATAGGAAGGTTGCACATGATGGAGTCCTTAAAGAGTATGCAGTGTGTAAAGGAAAAAAGAAGTTTATACTCAAGCCCAATATAGATGTGGGGATCTCGGTTTTGAGGATTGAAATGCCAAAGGGAGCTAAATGTATGAAGTAAAATGCAGGAGAGAAAAAATGGGTTGAATTTGAATGGAGTAGGGGATAAAAGAAAAAAAAATCAAAGTAAAAAAAGGAGAAAAAAAAGGTAGTTGTTGATCCTTAAGGAGTGTAAATGATTGAAGCTATTAAGTATAAGGAATTATGCTACACATTGGTGGTGAAGGAAGTCCAATGAGGGGAGAATTCTAGAATGGATCCAAAATTACAACAAGTGTTGAGGGAGTAGGCTAATGTTTTTCTAGATGAGTTGCCACTTGGATTACCTCCTTTGAGAGGTATTGAGCATGCCATTAATATTATGCTAGGAGTTCCATTACCAAATAAGCTAGCTTATAGATGCAATCCAGAAGAGTCTAAGGAGTTGCAAAGACAAGTGTAAGAGTTGTTGGATATAATCTATTTTTGTGAGAGTATGATTTTGTGTAGTGTTCCAGCTTTATTGGTGCCTAAGAAGGATGGTACATGGAGGATGTGCATTGATTCTAGAGTAGTAAACAATATCACAATCAAATAAAGATGGAGAAGTGTAATTTTAAACACATGCAGCATTTGAAGAGGTTATTTGATAAGCTTAGGGAGGTGAAACTTTATGGTAACATGGAGAAGTGTAATTTTATGATGGAGAGTGTGGTTTTCCTTGGCTATATTGTGAGGGGAGACGGTATTAGAGTTGTGGAAGCTATTCAAACGTTGATTATTCCTACTAATGTCCATAAGGTTAAGAGTTTCTATGGATTGGCTTCATTTCACAGGAGGTTTATTATATATCTTTCTACTATTGTGGCTCCAATCACACAATTTATGAAGAAGGGGGAGTTTCATTGGAATGAACATATAACAAAGGCTTTTGAAGACTCAAAGATAAAGCTTTCAAATGCACATGTATTATCTTTACCTAATTTTGATAAATTATTTGAAGTAACTTGTGGTGCAAGTGGTGTAGGTATTGGAGGTGTGATTTCACAAGAGAATGGACCAATTGCATTTTTCAGTGAAAAGTTGAATGGTGCAAAACTCGATTATTCAAATTATGATAAGGATTTCTATGCTATTGTTCATTGTTTGGAGATATGGAGTCATTATTTGAGACCCAAGCCTTTTTTGCTTCACCTGGATCTTGAGAGATTGAAGTATCTAAATGGTCAAAGAAAAGTGACTCCAAGACATTCCAAGTTGATTGGTTTTTTGCAAACATTTGGTGTTCTCTACAATACAAGTGGATGGAAAGGAGAATGTTGTCGCAGATGCATAGTTTAGGAGGACGATGATACTTACAATGATGGATGCAAAGCTTTTGGATTTCAAGATTTCGAAGAGTCAATATGTCATTGATGATGATTTTGCTATGGTTTTTGAAGAGTGCAAGAAACAAGGAAATCATGGAGCTTATGTTCTTTAAGATGGATTCTTATTCAAGAAAAATAATTTGTGTGCTTAAGACACCAATTTGAGGTTTGCTTATCAAAGAGGTATATGAAGGAGGTATTATAGGACACTTTAGAGTTCACAAGACTTCAGAGCTATTGCAAGAACATCTGTATTGGCTAATAATGCAAAAATGAGTGCAAGCTATGGTTGTTAGGTGTGATAAATGTCAAAGGAGCAAGAGTTTATTTCACAAAGGATTATATATACCTTTACCTATGCCTACTCAACCATGGGAATGTATTAGTATAGATTTTATGTTGGGATTGTCAAGGACCTAAAGAGGCAAAGATTCTATTATGATTGTAGTGGATCGATTTTTCAAGATGGCTCATTTTATTCCATGTCACATGATCAATGATGCTACTCATATTGCGGATTTGTATTTCAAGTAGATCATGAGATTGCATGGGATTCCAAGGAGTACAGTTTTGGATAGATATGTGAAGTTCCTAAGTTATTTTTGGAAGACATTATGACATATTCTAGGAATGAAGCTTCTATTTAGAATGTCACATCATCCTATAACAGATGCTCAAACCGAAGTTACTAATAAAATGTTGGGTACTTTGCTAGAGGATTGGTGAGTAAGTGTGCTAAGGATTGGGATATTAAGTTAGCATATGGAGAGTTTTCTTACAATCGGAGTCCTTCAACTACAAAAGGCTCTAGTCCATTTGAAATAGTTTATGGTATTAATCCATACATGCCGATTGATATGGTACCATTAAAAAAAGGCGAAATGAATAATTATGATGAATAAGAGAAAGTGGAGTTATTTCATAAACTTCATCAACAAATAAAGCACAACATTGATAAGGCAAATAAAGTATACAAGATAATAGCAAACAAACATAGGAGTCAACATGTATTTCAATCGGGAGATTTGGTATGGTTGCACTTAAGGAAGGAGAGGTTTCCTAATCTAAGGAAAAATAAGCTTATGCCAAGGGTGGATGGTCATTTCAAAATACTTAGAAAATTTGGAGAAAGTGATTATGAGATAGATTTACTTGGTTCATATGGTAGGGTATCTAGGACATTAAATGTTGGAGACATTAGTCCTTACTATGGAGATGCAAATTTGAGGGAAAATTTAAGTTAACAAGGGGAGAATAATGCAAGATAAAATGATAAAGAATTATCATTTATTATTATGGATCCTATTATCCTTTAGTTGGAGAGGATACCCTACAAATTTGAAGACAAACGAATGACAACATTACTAGTTTTGGATAAAACTTGCAAAAATTAGTCACTAGAAAGAGAGGCATGTGCATGGCATGTATAGGATGCAAGAGAACATTTTTAGACTTTATGGTGTGTTTTTGGATTTATTTAGTGTGTTATTATTTTTTTAATTATTTTCATTATAATTGGTTAGAGCACAAAGTAGATTTTTAAGGGGATTCTATCTTATTGGGTTTATCTTATAAGATGTGCTTGGAGTGGGGAACAAGACCTTGTATAGGTTTTGATTAGATTATAATTTTATTTCTAATTAATTAGAATTATCTTTTAATATTGAAGAGGTGAAACCATGTTATAAAAGCCTTAGGTTTACACGTTCATAGGCATAACAAATTGAATGAAAATTTAAGTTATTCCTTATTTGAATTTTATGTGAGTTCTTCTCAATTATAATCAATTCTGTGTGAGTGATTATTATTGAAACACTTAATCTCTTTATTTGTAAAAATTAGAGGTTCAGTACTATCCCTAAACCCATTTGTAACCCATGCCAATCTTCAACCCTAGCCGTCACTTTCAACATAACATTCATCATCTTCAACTTCATCTTTAACCTATTCTTCTTACTTAATTCTACCTATTCTATGTCCAAACCCTAGATAATAATTCTATTATTATTATACATTCATCATCTCCATATCATACTCAAAATGTATTCATCAAATTATCATCATCATCATCTTCATCCTACATCCAAAACCCTAATCTTAAACCCTAACCCACGAACCATATCACCCCAAAACCCTAAATATTTGACCATCATCTTTCTTAATCTATCATCATCGAATCTTTGTCATCACATTTAAACCCTTATCAATCCATAAAACCACCCGATTCATAAGTCCATAACCTTATACACATCAAAGAGTATTATTATAATCCCCCAAAATTTTTAAAAGCCCATAATTTAAAAAATAACTTTTATTTAGGATAAATTAGCTTTTAAATTTATTAAATTTAATTATTTTATGAATTTTGGAGTATATAAAATTGGATAGGAATATTTAATAAATTAAAATAAATATGTTGTTATTTTATCATACTCATTTTATTTAAATAAATTCCCAAACCAATATTTTTCCTAAAATTAAGTTTTTGTAAACCTATATATTAAATTAAATTATTAAATTTATTTATCTACCAAAAATATTACATTATATTATTTTATAAATTAAATAATTTTATTTTTCCTATTTCCCCTTTTTCTTTTTCCTTTTTTCCTTTTCTTTCTCCTTTTTTCTCTTTTTTTCTCCTTTCTTTGTTTTTCCTTTTTCTTTCCTTCGAGCCGCCAGGCCACGGCTTTCCCTCCTCATCCCTTGTGCCTAGGCTGCAAGCCCGTTCCTCCCCTCCCCTTATTCTCCTCCTATGCGACCGGCCCAACCACCTGCTTCTCTTTTCCTTCTTTATCCCGCGCGTCGTAGCCCGACCCAATTTCTTTTCTTTTCTTTCCTTCCCTCCCCGATCGGGCTGGCCCACACACACCTTTCTTTTCCCCTGCCCAGCCTGCCCCTTCTTCCTTCTTCTTCTTCCTTCCTTCCTCCGCCATGCTCAACCACCTGAATGCCTACAACTACCACCTCCCTGCAACCACCTACCTCCCTACCACTCTCCCTCTCTCCATCTCTCTCCCCCCGTCCTTTTCTTCCCCTTTCGGACCCAACCAACCTTGCACCCCTCAACCACGCATGGCCTTTCTTTCCTTCTTCTTCCCTTCCCTCTCCCTGCCACCTCCCTACCACCCTACAACTACCCGACCCGGCCACCTACTCCCCTTCCTCTCCCTCTCCTTTTTCTTCTCTTCAACAACCCCTCCCTGCCCATTTTCAAACACTCTCCCTCCCCCCGACCCCACTTCCTCTCCCTTTCTTCTCCTTTATCCTGCCTTTGTTTTTGCACCACCACCACCCTCTACTGCTACCTCTACCTCACTAGCTGCTTGCACCACCTTCTGCCACCCTCTACCTTATCCCTACACCACCACACCACCCCTCGAGCCACCCTGCAGCCCCCTCCTTCATCTCCTCTTCTTTTTTTCCTTTTCAGAAGCCACCCTACACCTCCTCCTTCCATCGTTGTCCCGCCGCCTCTACCACCACTTGAACCACCAAACCCTTCCCTAAAATCTCCCCTACCATCCCCTCACCTCCTTAAGCTGAGAAAAACCCCCTCACTCCTCATTTTCCTCTTCCCTTTTTCCTTCCTTCTCAGCCACCTCCACCTCTACAGCCACCTTTGCAGCCCTGCTGCCGCCCTTGGCCGCTGATAACCCATCCCCGACACCACCTACACCCCCTATTCACCCCTACACCCTTCCCTTACCCTAACTCTTCCCCCACCCGCCCTCTTTCCTAGCCCCAAAACCTTAACCAAAATTGGCTCCCCATTCTTCCTTTCATGCCATTTTCGATCCTTTCCCTCCTCGCTTTGCATGCAGCTCATGCTGCATAAGCAGTGTGAGTTGCTGCATTCCTTGGTTTAATTTGGTTAATGGAATTTTAAGTTATAATAATAGTTAATTTAAGTATTTCATTAGTTACGTTTTATAGAGTCTTGTGCTTTTGGTTTTCTCATTTCTGATATGATAAGTATTGATATTATTTTTAGGTATTGGTTTTGCTAGTCAAAGCTTGAATCTTTAACTGGGATATCGGTAAGGTTTGATTTTTGTGGGAATTAAGGTAATCATTAAACCCCACTTAAACGCATGGATAAACGTTTGTTAGCACATTAGGGTTTTAATATGTTATTATACATGATATATGTTGTTTAATATAATATATGTAGTCGCTTGTATTGATTGATAAAAAGGAAATCATGCTAGTTTATATGCCATGTGTGGAAATAATGCTTATGGAAGGAGTTTTGTTATTCAAGAAAATGTTAAGGGCTTATCCATGTTCTATTATGTTATTATGACCATTGATGCATGAATAATATTATTGTGAGCCCTAGGGGCATTTTAGTAATATGTCTTGTGTAAGAATGTGGCCTAATATGTGTGGGTGTTATTGAGTATTATCTTAAAATATAATAGTTGGTGGAATTAGACGATGAGAATGGAGTATCAATATTAATATTTTATGTAGTGGTGATAATTTACTCAAAGTGGGGTAATAAGGGTAAAATGTTAATTTTGGAGGTAAAGGAAAAAATGGTAATTTTGTAGTAAAAGTGTATTGTGGTAATTTTGGGAGTAAAGAAGCAAAATGGTAATTGGTAATTTTGGAAGTAAAGGGTAAAATGGTAATTTTGTAAGTAAAATGGTATAATGGTAATTATATTAATGGAGAAGGTAAAATGATAATTTTAATAATGGAGAAGGGTAAATTGGTAATTATAATAATGAAGAAGGGTAGATTGGTAATTATAATAATGGAGAAGGGTAAGATGGTTATTATAATGATGGAAAAGGGTAAAATGGTAACTATAATAATGGAGATGGGTAAATTGGTAATTATAAGAAGAGAAGGGCAATTCGTTAATTATGGTAATGAAGAAGGGAAACTTGGTAATTATGATAATAGAGAAGGGCAATTTGATAATTTAACCAACTAAATGGGAAATATGACAACTGTAACGTTTATGAAGGGTGATTGGTGACCTAATAAGTGTGAAAGATAACCTAGTAACCTAAACCAAGCAAGAGATAATTTGGTAATTAGGCAACACGGTGGGTAATATGGTAAATTGGAAAATAAAGAAGGGATGACTTAACAATTATACAAGCAAAGGGTAAATCACCAACCCGTATTTAATATGTCATTGGGATAACGGATTTTCGTAATAAGACTCAAGTAACACTGAATAGTAAGATAATGGTATTTGACAATTAGTAAGTATCAGGAGAATGAATCCTAAATCAGAATTTGAATGAGATGATGATGGCCTTAATGATTCCTTTAAGTTACCATGGATAATCGTATGAATAAGGAGTACCTAATGATATCAGAACGATTGAAAATGAATAAGTATCTGATTGTTGTGCTTTCGTGATCACCTTAATTAAGACACTGATAATGAAAGTGAAAGACCTCGAGATCGAGAATGGTGGCTCTTTAGGGGTTGCTACCCTAAAGACGTGTTTTAGCCCATGGGTATTCTGGTATTTGTTGGTGTGCCTTCGTGCCCCAACCAGGCCCTACATCTTACTCTATCTAGCTCTACGGACCTACTTAGGGGGTATGCATACTTATGGATTAGGTGTCCTTATCGGTAGGGTACCGATTAGCTGTATGCATTAGTAAGACCAGGGTACCTTTGCGTCCCTAGGATGATAGTTTAAGGGTACTGAGTAGCTTGTATGCACCGGTGCGACTGGTGTACCTTTGTGTCTCGGAATCTTGATCTCCCCTCCGAAGTAAATAAATGGAATTTTTGTGATGATTAAAAAGGAAAAACACTAATCGTGAAAGTGAAAGACTTGTGAGTTGGGGCCAGACTGGTCCACCGATGAATAATAGTGGTTAAGAGCCTTCTACCTTGGAGACCGATCCAACGGCAAATAATAGTGGTCAGGAGCATTCTGCCCTGTATGTATTCTGGTCCACCGGCTATTAGAGTAGGGTTACCGCACTCATATGTATATAATTAAATCATGAAAAATACTAATCACTTATAATGGAACATCATATAAGTCAGGGTTAGATCGGTCCATCGGCTAATAATAGTGGCCATGAGCATTCTATCTTGAAGACCAGTCCACCAGTAATAATAGTGGTTTGGAGCATTCTGCCCTGTATATATTCCAGCCTACCGGCTATAATAGTGGGGTTCCCACACTCACATGGATATAATCTGAGAGATGATTAAATAATGATGGACTAATGGCTTAAGGGCCAAAAGTATTGATTGTACGTTTTGACCTATTAATATTTGATGGACTTGTTAAGTATGTGAATGATATGTATGCACATCTCATTATATATGTATATAGTTTTGTATCATGTGTTGCACTACGGGCCTATTTTTCAGTTTGTTTTAAAGGGTTACTCAGTACCGTAGTACTGAAGGGTTCCATTCATGGGGCCCTGCCTATTCAATGGGCAGTGTCCCTTGTAGGTTCATTTCAGGTACTATTCAAGTGGGCAATGGGAAAGAGTATAAGAAATTATCCAAAATTTCATAGGGTTGCACTCTTTCTCTTTTTAACCCCTAGTTTAAATGTGATCCTTGTTCTTGTAACCATCATTGGTGGATTCTATTCTTGTGAATTGTTTATTATGCTACTATGATTTAAATATGGTTTGAGTTTCTCGTAAATTATATTTTACTTTTTCAGCCTTAGCACTTGGAACTAGAATAGTAGGAGGGAACCGATTTGGTACTAAGTGTGGTAGTAATATTCCCAGAATTTACAGTTTTGTTAATTTTCTTCCGTTAATTATTTTAATAAAACAAAATTTTTCAGTAGTAAATTTTGGGGGTATTACAATTGTTATATATAAAATGCACATTTGCTCTATGGAAAATATATTTCCATATTGCACAAGTACCCAATGACCTCGAATGTCATTCCCTCCCAACCCTCACATGCCTCCAATGTTGTTGCCCCCTTACCCACCTACGATGTCTTGTGTCGTTGCCCAACCCCACGGGACCCATTACTCAATTATTGTTGGTGGTGAGTCTTAGCTACAATTGTTAAGATGATAATAATTTTTTATAGAATTGACAAGGAATCACACTTGGCAGAGATAATTTATGGGCTTAGCTTATTTGCGACAACTATTTGAGTTACGCTGAGTTAGCCGATGCCTTTTGCAACAAATATTTGAGCTCCACTAAATTATCCAACAACTTTTGCAATAAATATTTGAGTTATGCTCAATTATGGATAGTAAATAAATATATAATGCTTTGTGAGAAACAAATACACTACTCCACTATTCCTGTGGTGGGAAAGCCTATTTAAACTTACTTCACTCATTCTTAGTCATCCAACAACAGATATTAATGAATAAATTCCTATTTAAATTTTACAAAAAAAAATAACATCACTCATTCTTAATTATCCAACAACATAATAACTTCCAGTTTATTTTTATTTTTTAAAAACAACAAACATAAAAAATATCATTCATAATGGATAATGAATTTGAAAGCCCGACAAGCTACGATGAGTATGGAATCCTGACAAGTTATGATGAGTTTGGAACCCTAATAAACTATAATGATGGGTTTAAAATCACGATAATGTAGGAGAAAATACTCAAGAATTGGCTTTCATAATTATGGAACCAATTATTCTTCATTTAGAAAGTATCTCCTGCAAATTTGAAGACCAACAGATGGTTACGTTGCTAGAAACGTAACAAACAAAAAACTAAGTGTCCATGTGCATGTGCATGGCATGCATGGAAGGAGTAACCATGTGCATGGGGAGCTTCTTTTCAGACTTTTCGAGAATCATTAAGTAATTTAGCTAACTTATTAATTAAGTAGTAAAGTTGGATAAAAAAGTTAGCATAAAGGTAGCATAATATCTTTTAGCTTGAAATCTTATGAATTATGATTTTAGCTAGTGGTAGAAAGGTTAAATGTTGCTATGAATGTCGAGCATGGATATTGAGAATTTAATTGAAGTTGAAGATCAACATTGAATCTGAATACAAATGAATTATGTGTAAGTTCAAACTCAAGCAAATCGAATTTGTGTGAATAGTTTAGCTTGAAAGTTTTAATCTCTTCATCTGTGTGAATTAGAGATTAATCCATATCTTTTCTAATCTACTTAATCCATATTTTTATTTCCATAATTACCATCAAAATCCTACTCTAATTCGTGGTTAAACAAAGTCTTAATTCGGTATACACAACTAAAACCCTAAACCTTCCATTTGAAACCCTAACCTTCCCACACAAACCAAACGCAACCTTATTCATTCTTTTTGAACCAAACCCTAACCCTAAACCTAAACCACGACTCTAACCTTCATGTAAACCATAACCTTCAAAGTTTAACTTCAGCATCATACCATCATCAAATGCATATGCTAATTAGTAAACAACATTCAAACCATCATCATCATTAAATCACCATCACTGAATCATCATCATCATTGCTCTACCATATTCAAACTATCCCCATCCTTATTCCAACACATTCGAATCTTTAATTTCCTAATTCATCATCAATGAGCCTTTATCCTAATATCTAAACCCAATTCAAGCATTAATCCCACATAGTTGTGAATTACACCCTCCCACACACATCACACGACAAACTTTGATGATATATTTAGAACCCCAAAAGCTATAGATATATAGAATAAATACAAATGGATTCCCCCAAACATTAATTACAACTTTTATGAATAGGCAAAATAAGTTTTCATCATTGCAATTTTTTTTAAATTAGTAGAAATGGTTAGTAAAACACAGATTTGGTTAGATAAAATTAATACTTGTACTTATCATTTTATTATGCTCAACTCTCTTTGCATGATACGGAATGTATGAATACATGCTTTAGGACCCAAAATTATTAGAGATTTTTTAAGATGGGTCAAATACTCTCTGATTGTGAAGAACTTGTAGCATGGGTTAAACAAATGAGTAGAAGTCATAGGATGGTTTTGATAATAAAATGTTTTAGAAAAGTAAATAGTATAGAAGAAGGTAGAGTCTCTATAAGATGTGAAAAAACTGAAAAATACTTGCATACTAGACCTATGGATATTGAAGGTGCATATAATATAATTTCTAAGAAGGTTGATTGTCCCTTTTTGATTGTTGGTGTTGAAAATAATTTTAGGAGATGGAAAATAATAGTTATGAATAGGATCATGAATGGAAAATTATGAACAAGGTCACACTATTCTGGGTAAGTTGATAAAAAATAAAGTTAAATTTGTCGATGATCTTATCACACGCTACATAAAGCTGCGACAAATCATACTACTTCTTTACAAAGAGTATGAAGGAAATATAAGTATGAGAAGACATATTTCTAATGCTCATCAGAAGCTTAAGTTTGAAGAAATGGATGGTCAGATAATGTTACAACATGTTATGAGTATATTGGTTGAAAATAAATGTTTTTAGTGGCATCAAAGTGAGTTGGAATCAAATTTAATAAGCGAGCATCAATTTACACATCATATATCTATTAATATGTATATTTTAATATTTTACATGCATTTTCTTTTATTTTACAAATAGATTGTACATATAAGACAGTAGATATAGGATGTCATTACTTGAAATTGTTGGAGTAACGCCAACATAGTTGACTTTCAACGTTGCATTTGCGTACATGTCATCTGAAAAGGAAGAGAATTATTTATGGGTACTCGAGAGGTTGAAGACCTTAATTAATCCACCTATGCTTCTAACCACCATTATGACCGACTAATAACTTGCTCTTATTTCAGTTATGGAATGTGTTTTTCCCACTTCAAATCATTTATTATGTAGGTTTCATGTAAATAGGAATGTGGAGGATATGTGTAAAAGAGTCTATGGTCGTTCATCATTTGCACTTGGATTTATGTCTCGATGGAAAATTATATGCCACATATGAAGGAACATATGATGAATGACTCTTGTCATTGGAGGAATATTATAGAAACATGTCTATTCTAATTTTTCATCTAAAGATGAATTGACTATAACCATATAAACACAAAATCATTTCTACTTTCTTCGGTGAGGTTTTTTATATCCATCAGATTACAATGAACATGTATGATTTATAATTTATCTCCTAGTATAACTTCTTTTACTTCTTTCGACTGATAAAATAATATACTGACTTTTTTTAGCAGGGTTGAAGGTGCTTATGGATATTTAAAGATGTTTCTAGAGACATTACAAGGCAACTTCAACATTGTATTTAAAAAAATGCACACATTACTGGAATTGTAACATGACAAGATCAAAGCATCACTAGAGTAGTCTCAGTTCAATATTCCTCATTTTGTATTGGTGTGCCTTACACCAATTCGAGAGGTTATGTCGCTTTATATGTAATGGATTTGGTCAACAAAGAGTGTAAAAGAATTAATAATGTAGGTACCAATAATGAATTATTATATGAAACTTACACACAGGATATCATGTATGTATGAGATTAATATCTACAGTCATAACTACATATCAATCTCTTGTTAGTTATTCATCCATTCTAGAAGAAAATCAACATATATGGGTCTATTAATCCACCGACACTGTAAGAACCAACAGAGATTAACCCTAATTTACTCAATATTTCCATGGAAGCTATTATGAGCTAGATACTAGCGATACATAATCAGTTGACAAGAGAGATATCTAATGTTGTTGTTCCTTAAAGAACACCTCTTGATGAGCCACTAGTACGACAACATAGGGGTCACCCAATGAACTCCACTAGAAGGGAACCATCTAGTTGGAAGTACGAAGAACAACAATTTTTAAGTCATTTGGAATCAACACAAGTTTGGGGTAGGTTATCTCCAGGTAAAGGTCAGGGCCGAGCTTGGGGCTAAGGTCAAGCTTGAGGATGACAATAAACATTTATGTCATCGTGTCAGTTACAATTTCCATTTGTAAGTTAAATGAATCAACAAATAGTTTCATATATTAGTAACTAATATAATTTGTTAAGAGATAGGAATTGTGGTTTTAAAAAATTAACATATATTATACTAGGAGATGAGGATCGATGGGTTCACATATGTACAGACTTATATCACAAGATATTGGCTAGATGATAATTGTATAAGAAAGTGTTTGTATATGATACTGTTGATTGATCAAGTTATCAATACTATTGCTCATTGGGAAGGTTCAGCTCTGATAGCACATTAGATGGAAATTAGTCATGTCATTGCCACTCGTTACTGTGTATTGTTTGCATACTACTTGTTGAATGTGTGCAATTCATCCCTACCTTTAGTGGCACAATATGGGGTTTAATGTCTGGAAGATGAAGTAACTATATAATTTTTGCAAGACAAGAGTCATTACATATTAGTATGTGGATTTTTTATGTCTTTTTTTCTATATCAATACCAGTTTTTATCATAATTTTTTTGATAGGTATATCTCTTAGACAATTTTCCACTCCCACTACTACATAAAAAATTGGAACATATACTGTTATAGTAGTGTTGCAACATGGAATACACTATATTCTTCAAGATTCCAATAATGACGCTCTTTGGTACATGATGGAACATAAGAACCACTTCCTCGATCTTTGAACTCGGCTTTTTTATCTATAATTGTTGTAATTTGTTATTAGTTTATTTTTATTTGACATTTGAAATATCTGCATGATGTATTGTCGTTGATTTGTGTTTGATGGCATGTAAAAACCACTTTCTCTATATTCAAATTTAACTTTTATTGAGAATTGTTGTAATTTTTTCTTAGTTTATTTGTATCTGAAATTTGAAACATCTACATGATAAATTTTCATTTATTTGGGTTTATTTTCCTATTACCCTACCATAATATCTTAGATATACACTTAGATGTGGGTTGGATGATATTTTTCTAATCCTGTTAGATTATTTCAAACTTCTCACTACTTCAAAATCATAAAATAAAATAAAACTACATTATATAATTGTAACATACATATTTAAAATCAAAGTACACAACAAAAAATAATAAATCAAGCATTATGAAAACACGTATGCCCACACCCACACTTAGCTACACTAACTCCGAAATCATTCACAAGATTTTCAGTACATGTAACTAGCTACTGATAATTTGGAGTTGGGTCACCCCTCCAATAGAAAAAGTGAAGAGTTTTATGTGCTTCATTCAGGCGTCTTTCGGTTGGAATTTTATATTCATCATTTATATATTCAACTAAATATTCCTTATTTGTTGTTAGCACATACATATGAGTTTTGGCAATATACCAATCGATATAGTCAAGAGCCACATTCTATGAGTATTGAACCTATGGTCTGAAAACATATAACCCAAGTATATGTTCACACCTCAAGAACAATTGGCTAAGCATGTGTGCACAATAAACTTTGTGTTTCTTCAAGGAAACACTTCTGTAAGTGTTCTTAGTTAGCTTGATAGACTCCTTAGGGACCATTTGCGCATATTTCAACTAGCATGTCACTCAATCTAGCATATATAGTTTCACTTTTTCCAAAAAAGTGTAAATAACCATGAAATAATGCCATGGGACAACATATAGACAAATCAACTATTTCGTATGGATCTCAAATGACATATAAAGAAAGAATTACACTAAATATGGATATCACTATAATAAATATAGTAAGAGTGTGATAATTTGAGTATACAATTGATAGAAAAATACAATAAATCTTAACTTGAAAGTACTCGATATCCTCCAATTTATTGCCAAATTCATTTATACAAAATCACCTTATACAATGGGGCTTAGTTAAGATCATAATTATATTATTCCAAGAAAGTATTTATATATCCAAGTATGTTATAATATTCATTTATTAGAATTACAACTAATGAATCCAAGTATGTACTATATATATGACCATTATAAAATTATATGTAATAGAATGAAATATCTCAACATTTGAGTAGCATCAGCTCTAATGCCATACGAAGTTGTCTATATAAAAATAAAGTGTGGTTGCACCTTATGCATAACCTTCAACAAGGCTAAGATCCTAGAGAAATAGGTAGTAGTATGGATTGACTTTATCAACCGACTTATAGATAAAGAACAATAAGTTGATCAACCATAATAAATACCCAATTGGTTTTTCAGTCTCCTAACAAGTATGATTGACATACATCTTGAAGCCATTTAAGTGGAATACCACCCTTTTGAGTCACTTCATTCACTTGTTCCTCTTCCAGACCAAATAGGGCATCCAACACACTTATTAGATGGTCATGTGCGTTAGCTGTTATCCTTAATTGTAATGGATCACCGCTAACTCGTAACCCTATTGTACTATGTACATCTAAAAGGGTGATTTCCATCTTACCCCATAGTATATGAAAGTTGTTGGTATCTGGATGCCATCTATCAATAAAGGCATATATAAGAAGCACATTGCATGCTCAAATGTGCGGATTGGAAGGTGCGCCTAGTATCACGAATGAGAGTAGGCATATGACGGCTAATGCTTTAAAGAAAGGTATTGAACGCCTCAAGTCTAGTGTGAAACTTTAGACAACCATGATCCTAAATAACCAAAAAAAAACATAATGAATACATGATAGTTTGCACTACAAATAAGAAATAGAGTTATAAATGTGTTAAAATTACCTTCATGAACCATAAATCTAAAGCGATGTGATCACCAAATCTTGGGATCAAATCATGGATCATTAGACATCTAGGACATGGCCCAAGCAAGTACCATTCATCACTCAATTGTATACTACATTCATCTTCACTAACATCATCATCATCGTCACCATAACCACCACCACCACCACCATCATCATGATGTACATTTGTTGAGGATGATGGTTGATCGGTCATGTGGGTTAAGGATGTCGACAAATACAATGTTGATATAAAATCACCTACAACATTTATGCGAGCTAATGATAATGATACAGCCATGTGAGTCGGTACCGGTGATGTAAGAAAATCTACATATTCCATAGATAATGGAAAACCTCTATACCCCGAACCTTGGTATCCTAAAATGCCTACATCGACCATAAATGATGGACGACCTACATAGTCCACAAATATTAGAATAGTAGGATTCTAACAACTAGACCTTGGCTAGAGCTTCTTTATATTTTTACTGTTATGTAGTTTCTTCTGGTTCTTATTGGGTAGTTTTTTACCTAGTTGTAGCCCTCTGTCCAATGTTTTTACAAGACTTCTTAGATAAGACATCAAAGTAGGTTTTTTTTGTAGTATTTCTATTAAACTATGGGAAAATAATAACATGAAGACCCTCTATCATATATAGCACTTTGGGTTTTTTTTTTCTACAACTCATGAATTTTAATAACAAAACAATGTCATTTATAATTAAGTACATGAATGGTAGGTAAATAGTGATGATAAATAAATAAAAATACACACATAGAGAGGTCAGAGTAATGTAATTCTTAGATATTATGATATTGAAATGCCCCAAAAATCTGAATTTTAAAAATTATAGTTAAATAGGATTTTATTAGAAAAATTAATTAAATAAATTATTTTATTAAAATAAAATAAAATTAATTAAGGTAAATCAAAAAGAAATTTACAAGTATTTTAATTCGGAGAAATTTTGGTATTTTAGCTAATTAAGGATTTTATTTTAGAAATTAATTAAATAAATTATTTTATTTAAAATAAGAAGGAGAAAATAGTTCCAAATTAATATAAATTTTATACATAATTTAATTGAAGGAAATTAGGGTGTTTTGCTAATTAAAATGGAATTTATGAAAAACCTTTCAAAAACCCTAAATTAGCCTAAAAAGGGATTTAAATATTATTTTATTTAAATATTATTATTTTTAAATATCCCAAATATTCTAATTAATTTAATTAACCCAACCCTCATATTTTTATTTTTTCCTTTTTCCTTTTTCCTTTTCTTTCTTCCTTTTTCCTTTCTTTTTCCTTCTTTTTATTTCTTTTCTTTTCTTTTTCTTCCTTACCTTCCCCCGACCTAGGCCAGCCCAACGGCCCAAGCCCTTCTTCCCTTTTCTTTCTTTCCCGTGACCCATTCCCTTTTTCCTTCCTTCTCCTCCTACCGCGGCCCATTTCCTTCTTTTTCTTTCTTCAGCGTGGCCCAAAACAAAACGCCGCGTTTTATTTAAAATGTACTCCATCACCGCCCGACCGGCTCTCTCTTCTTTTCCTTTCCTTTTCCCCAGCCGGCCGGTCTAACCTTTTCTTTCTTCTTCTTCCTTCCTCCTCCCCCATTGTCGACGACCTGCAACAACGCTGCCCAACGCCTTGGTTTTTCACCGCTGGTCACGCTCCTTTAACTAGCTGTTACTCCTCTTTCTCTCCCCCTGACTCGCAGAATAACTTAACCTGCCCCATCTCCCTTCCTTTTCGCACACGATCATTCTTTTACCAACCAACCCTGCCACGTTTGACCTGGATTTTCACCAGTAAAATGACGCCACCGGTGACCCTAACCTTACCTTCCCTATTCCCTCGTTGTCCCCCTGACCCTATCCTCTTCTTTTACTCTATAAATACCCCCAGATTGAGCCCTGTATCGAGTTTTGATTCTTACCCAGAAATTCCCGACCCTACCACCGCCGCCCCTTCAGACACCATTTCTGCCGCCTCCGACCACCTACGCCGCCCTCTATTCCCACCCAACTAACCCTTGCACCGCCCTCTAACTAACGGAACCACCATCATCCCTCAATTTTCCCTACACAAGCCACCCCGACTATACAAAGTTTGCTCCCCAATCAACCCTTTCTTCCATCTCTGCCACCCTTCACGCCGCCGTCCGCCACCACTACCGCTGCTTCCACTGCCTCATTCACCTCCCAATATGTTCTGCAAAGCACCCTCTACCTTCCCCTACCTTTCTTTTCCTCTTTCTCCCTCTCCTCCTCTCTTTCTCTTCTTCTTCTCCATTCGGCCGCCACCGCCGCCGCCGTGTGCCACCGCCTTTGGCTACGCTGCCACCTTCATTCTACCCCTCTCCACCTGGGCAACCTTAAACACCCCAACTCCCACCTCCATTCTACCTCTCCTTTTCCCAGCATTTAACTTTTCCCTTTTTCTTCTATTTTTCCGGCCACCGCCGCCACCACTGTGCACCACCGCTGACACTGCCTGTCACCACCAGCCTAAGGTTGAATCCTAAACCCTCTCAACCCTTTTCCCCTATTTAATTAATTTTATTTTAATTTATTTCAATTGTAGCCTATTATTTGAATATTATTATTATTATAATCATTATGTACTAATATTATTATTATTATTATTAAGTTTAATACTATTAGTATTATTATTTCTTATTAGGGCTGGCCCTATTTGGCTTAGTAGATTATTAGTATTAGTATTATTGATATTATTAGTATTATTATGAGTTTTTATTTTATTTATTTATTTATTTATTTATTTATTTATTTATTATTATTATTATTACTATTTCAAAATTATTATTATTATTAATACAGCTATTTTACTATTAGTGTTGCTATTGTTACTATTATTATTTTATGTGATTATTATTATTATTATTATTATTATTATTATTATTATTATTATTATTTTCAATGTTAGTATTATTATTCTATATAGGGTTGAAGCCCTATTGTGTCTATTTTGAATTATATTAGTAGTATTATAAATATCAAGTCTTATTATTATTAATATTATTAATATTATTAATATTTTTATCATTAGCATTTATTATTATTATTATTAGTGTTGTTGTTGTTGTTGTTCTTATTATTATTATTATTATTATTATTATTATTATTATTATTATTATTATTATTATTATTATTATTATTATTATTATTATTAAGTTTATTATTATTCAATGTAGGGTAAAAACCCTACTTTATTTTATCTTCGATTATTATCATTACTATTTTTACCATTATGATTATTATCATTTTTGCAATATTATTATGGTTTTTATCTTTATTATTATTACTATTTCATTATTATTATTACTACTAAATTTTTTTATTTATTTTACTAATGTCATTATTAGTATTATTTTGGTAAAGGGGTCAAAGCCCTTATTTCACTTTGTTTTTGAATAATGCCCTTACTATTATTATTATTGTTACTATTATTATTATTATTCCTATTAATATTAATATTGATATTATTTTTAGTATCTTTGCTATTATTATTTTAATATCATTATTATTATTATTAGGATAAAGTTTTCAATACTTATATTATCAATTTTTAAACAAAGTGAGTAATTTGTTAATGACATTTTTATTAATATGTTGTTATTTTATCAAAAACCTAGTATTAGAATAAATTAGTATGTAATAGTATTTTTGGTAGGAGGGAATCTAAATTCTAGTTTTTCCCTTATATAGGCGAGACCAGTCAAAGTCCTAAGAAGGCGTAGGAGCGTGTTCCGAGACCGGTGTCATTGTAGGTAAGGGTGTAACTAAGGCCTGATTTGTGTTGATTTGCATTATATGCTTTGTATGCTATGTGTTCTATGTTTATCATTATAATTATTTCGTATGTGGTATGACGTGGTGTTGAAGTATGTTTCTGTGTCGTTATATGGCATGTTTACTATGTGTATGTGATGAAATATTGTGGTATGTGATGTTATGTGTTGTGACCTTGTAAGACATGCATGTGAGGATGTTAATGTGGGTTGTGTGGGGGAAAGGATGAAAAAGAGGAATGAGGAAAGAAGTTGACCAAGGGAAGTATGTTGACTAAAAGGGGATTAAGTCGACCAAAGGGGAATAAGTTGACTAAGGGATGTGAGTTGACCTAAGTATTATAATGATTCATGAGTGGAGGAATAAAATGGAAAATTTAGGGTTTCGTGTGGAAGAATCTAATCTATGGTTTTGTATGGGGGAATCTAGTCTATGGTGTAATATGGGAAAATCTAATCTATGGTTTTTTATAGGAGAATTTAATCTATATATGGTGTTGCATGGGAGAATTAAATCTATGGTTTTGTATAGGAGAATCCAATCTATGGTTTTGTATAGAAGAATCTAATCTATGGTTTTGTGTGAGATAATCTAATTTATGGTTTCGTGTGAGAGAATCTAATCTATAGTGTTGCATGGGGGAATCTAATCTAGGATTTTGTATGGATTAAATCTAGAGTTGGTATGGATAAATCTTGAATTTTGTATGGAAGAATCTAGGGTTTATATGAAGGAATCTTTGGAGGACTTAGGGTTTTGCATGGCAGATTCTATGGTGTTGCATGGGAGGATCTATTCTAGGGTTTTGTATGTATTGAATCTAAAGTTTTATATGGAGAAATCTAGGGTTTTATACGGATGGATCTAGGGTTTGCACGGTTGATTCTAGGGTTTTTTTGTGGATTTTTTAGGTTTGTGTGAAAAAGTGTGAAGGTTTGCATGGGGAGGTTAGCGTACGCATGGGAGAAAAGTTTACGTATGAAAAGTTGACTTGGGATGTAAGGGAGCTAATAGAAGATTTATTTGGGTGTTTGGAAGTTTTGGGTGAAAAATAGTACATAGGACATTATAAGGGTATGGGGGAGACTGAGTTTGGATTTGGAGTGATTAACTATGGGTTGTTGTGATTAACTAGGGTTAGAGTGGCTAATTATGATTTGTTGTGATTAACTAGGGTTTGGAATGGCTAATTGTGGGTTTGTTGTGGTTAAGTAGGGTTTGGAGTTGTTAATTATGGTTTGTTGTAGTTAATTAGGGTTTGGAGTGGTTAACTAAGGTTGGAGTGGTTAACTAAGGTTTGGTGTGGTTAACTAAGGTTTTGATATGGCTACTAGGGTTCGGTGGTAATATGTGTGTACTTGGTGAATAAAGTATAATGATGAATATGGAATCTATGGGTTGTGATGTGGGGAGTGTTAAAGTGATTTGGGTTGTGTGAGGTGGAGTAGGATAGGCCACTAAAGTCTAAATTAGGGTTTCTGGGAAAAACCCTATAGTAAGGAAATAAGTGGACTTGGAAGTGTGTAGTAGTGGGCCTTGACCCACATATTTCAGTGTTGGAGTTCTAGTGTGAGTTTGAGTACAGAGGAAAGGTTGTTGGACAAGTTAGAAGGTGCAGGGTTCTCATGATATGATATAGATTAGTTGAAGAATAAGTGTAAAGGGAGTGATTCATGCATGTCTAGGGCGAAAGCTTCTAAATAAGATACTTAAGACATTAATCATTTAAAGTGAAAGATTATTGAGACGGGTCCAGCCGATCCACCAGTTAGGAATAGGGGTTAGGGTTTTTACACTATGCGTGACCGATCCACCGGTTATAATAGTGGTTAGGGTTTTACCCTATGTGTAACCAATCCACCAGTTATAATAGTGATTAGGGCAGGATGCCCTATGCGTGACCGACCCACCGATTATAATAGTGGGGGATCCCGAGCTCAATAAACACAAACCAGAGTTTTTGCTAAGGCACCTAAAAGATACTAATTACTTACAGTGGAACACTATGCGAGCAGAAACTAAACCGATCCACTAGTAAGGAATAGTGGTTAGGGTTTTTACCTTATGCGTGACCGATCCACTAGTTATAATAGTGGTTAGGGTTTTACCCTATGCGTAACCGATCCACTGGTTATAATAGTGGTTATGGCATGATGTCCTATATGTGACCGAGCCACCGGTTAAAATAGTGGGAGGTTCCTATATTCGCATTGGTTAAAATAGTGGGAGGTTCTTGTACTCGCATGGATTTGATAAAAAGCATGGTGTGAAATGAGTTCTGATCAAAGATTATTTAAATAATTAATCTGGACTATAATTGAGCCTTATATATCTACCAGAATATTTGTACGATAGTATGTTATCATGATGGTCTCTATGCTTTTGTTATTTCTTCTGTATGGTTACCTTACTTAGTACGTAGCTTACTGATCACCATTTTCATGGGTGCTACTCATTCCCACGAATAGTAGGCCCATCTGACTTTGTGCCATGGTTGACTCAAAGTTCGAGAGTGTCGTGGCCGTATTTACTCCTTATGCGATTTATTTCCTTCTGTATTTATTTTATATCGTATTTACCCTTTTATGATTTATGACCTTGTATTGAGTATTTCAAATAAACCTTTTATAGATTGTAAGATTATTCCCTCCGAGGAATTTTGATTTCGCACTCTGATTTCTATCTTATTATTGATTATAAACTCTTAGACCTACTCTGATTTTTATATTATGATCTTTTTAATTTATTTTATGAACTCTCAGTTTAAGTGTAAAAATAATCTTTTTTAGCCTTAGTACTTGGTACTAGAACAGTCGGAGTGAACCGGTCTGTTACTAAGTGTGGCAGTAACATCCCTAGAATTTACAAGTTTTTAATTTTAAATTCTTCCGCTTTTGAAAAAAAAAGTAGTGAATTTTAGGGTGTTATAGATATCAACTCATATTATTACAACCAAAGAGATATATATATATATACAACTTTATAACTAAAAATATTATTGATCTATTACATTTTATACAAATTTTCACAACAACATTTACTATATTTTACAAGTCTCTAGAAATGTTCCAAGATTTTAATAAAAGTTATATAATCCAATAAACAAATCTTCTATTTATATTACTTAAAATAATAATAAGTCATTAATAGAATTAATAGAGCAAGATACATTAACATAGTAATTTCTAATCAAGATTATAGACATTATACTATCTCCTATTAGCAAAAAAAAACCAAGATTTAATAAATCCAATAGGTTACAAACCATTCTCGGCCATAACAAAACACAACAAAATATACAGGCGAGGAACAGGAACGACACCGATTGTCATTCTATGGGACAAAGCAATGACACCAATTACCTTTACATGGGTCGAGGAAACGATACTAATTGTCGTTTTATGGGCAGGGTCAGCAACATGCTTTGTTAATATAAGGGGTGGGGCAACGACACGCTTTGATGATCCAAGGGACGAGATAACGAAACCCTTATGTCGTTCCATGAAAAATAACTATGTCACCTTTTGTCGTACTACATGGACAACTACGATATCCAACACTAAAGGAGAGCATGAAGTAACGTCATCCAACATCGATTCTGTAAATGCCCACTACAACCCTAGCATAAAAAAATTAAATAAATACCTTCAAGGGTTGTTGATGTCCGTTTTCGGATTTAAAATATAAAAGGAAAGGGGGAAATGAATTGAATAAGTGAAGAAAAGGAGGAGAAAAATGAAAGAAATTTCAAAAAGGGGGTTATCCAAAAATGTAGTCGGACGTGATTTTATCGATTAGGACAAGTAAGATAAGGAAAGAGTATATATAATACCTAACAGGTTCAATAATTTTTATGTAGTAAGTATTGATTTTTTTAAATAACGTTAAGAATAAAAAAAAGTGTTAAATAAATGAGGTGTACAAAGAGATTTAACGTTTTTAAAATATAGTTCGCTGGCGACTAGGTTGAACACCAAGGAGGCACTCTGACATTCTCAAATCTCAAGCCGCAATATAGCCCACCGTATCTTCTTTCGCATCTGACATTAGAGAAAGGGTGAGCCGCTCTGAAAATCAAGGACTCTCGTTTAGATTCGCTGTGACAAAATGAGTGGAGCTGGGAAGAAGATTGCGGATGTAACCTTCAAAGCCGGGAAGAATATCGATTGGGAGGGCATGGCCAAGCTCCTTGTCTCCGATGAGGCTCGCAAGGAGTTCGCTAGTCTCCGCCGTGCGTTCAACGAAGTCAACGATGCTCTCCAGACCAAATTCAGCCAGGTGTCTCTCTCCATCCTCCATCTTTACATCTTCGTTTTTAAATCTAGGTCTCTTTTTGTTACGTTCCTTTCATTATGATTTAATTGGGATCTATCGTTGGAAGCAAGTTGTGCGTTTTAAGTTGCGATCTCTGAGTTTTGCAGTGTATATCTAAGAAAAGGCATGACAGTCGATGGGGGCAAACTGGCCTTGTTGATTGCATTCATTAGTTTTACTCCTTGATATGTATCGACACTTGTAGGGCCGTAAATGAGCTGAGTCAGTTCGGTATTCGGCTCTGCTCAGCTCGTTAAAAGTTCGGTTCGGCTCGTTCGTTTAATTAAACGAGCCTCAAAGTCTCAAACTCAAAAAAGCTCGGCTCGGTTCATTTTTTGGCTTTGGCTCGTGAGTTCGGCTCAGTTCAGCTCGTTAAAAGTTTGGTTCGGCTCGTTCGTTTAGTTAAACGAGCTGAACCCAAACAGCATTTTAGGCTCGTTTAGTTAAACGAGCCAAACCCAAGCCTAGGGGTATTCGGTTCGGTTCGGCTCGTTTAGAGCCCTAGACACTTGGTATTAATGTAGTTCGATCGAAGATTTTTAATTTTCTGCGCGTACTGGCTTCCCTGTGTGATGTTTTAGAACATTATACGTTCTGCATTTGGTATTTCCACATGTAGAGTTATATTCGCATGTTTGAGGAGATGTTTTCTAATTGTGTTTTCTCGATGAATCACGGAAATGTATGTCGCTAGGGTTTATTGCTGGTGACTAGGGGATAGGCATATTGTACCTTTTCCTAGCTAAGGATGTTTTCTTCATTCAACTGTTTATATTTTATTTTAAGTTCATTCATTTTAATTTTTCTTTTGATATTGGATGAGAATCCCTCATGGAAACCTGGTAGTGTAATTGGCGATATGGGGCTAGAAATATTGGGGGTCGTATCCATGGCTGGCCCCGATGATATGGGCAGTAATCTTCAACTTATCTAAGCTACTTGCAAACCATGCAGGAACCCGAACCCATAGACTGGGAGTACTACAGAAAAGGACTTGGCCCCAAATTGGTTGACATGTACAAGGAAGCTTATGACAGTAAGTTGCCGACATTTTTTGACTTCTAATGTTGCTTTATCGTTTTAAACACATTCATGTTACTATGTTGGCGTTGTGCCCTTCATGGTGGTACATTTCAGAAGCCTCACCTTCTGTTTGTTTGTGTTGATTACCCTTTCCAGGGGAATACGTAGGACTGTAGGTATTATTATTATTATTATTATTATTGTCGTCATCATCGACATCATTTTTTATCCATATCAGTCTTGGGTATGTTTTTTAATACATTTTCTAAACCAGGTTTTTCACACGTGATTTATCATATTTTAGGCCAATGTAGGATCATTGTGGTGAAGTGCCTTTTTCTATTTTCATATGAGGGTGCTTATTGCTTCACTAGATGTCACCACTAATCTTTTTAGTTTAGAAGCAAGAATAATGCCATTAGATAGATTTACTTCAGTTTATGAATGTGTCATGTTCCTCGCATGATCAAATATGGTACTGTTATTTTCATCAGAGTACCCTGATTGGCTGGAAGAGACACTCTGATGAGTATCACCAGATGACTTCCTTGAGTTCATGGACAATGCCTTTTATTTGACTGCCATTTTGGTTTCAATCCTATTTCCAATTATTATCTTGTATATGCTTCCTTGTTTTCTCCGAGGCCATTTGTTTTGATCATTCAAAAGCATAGATCAACCATATGTTGATAATAATCTGCAATTTCTTGAAGACTGGTTTGCCAATTATTTTCTGCTTGATTATACAGTCTCAGCTGTGCACTTTCTTTTCCATCATGAAATTGTGGATAGAATTTGTTTTTTCCATTTCCCTAGCTCGGCATTATTGAAATCTACTGTTCTCCAGGTGTTGAGATTCCAAAATATGTGGACACTGTCACTCCAGAATACAAGCCCAAATTCAACACCCTGGTGAGAACATGTATAATACAGTCATCATTAATATCTCAAGTTTGTAATTCATTTCAGATTCGATCATGTTTATCTTCAATATGATTGGGCTGCACATGTCTTTTAGTTGTCTATGTGTATAGAAATTTCATTAGTTCCTGTCCAAAGCATGCCTTAGTAATTTGAATGGTATTTATTTTCTCTATCTAAAGGGTAAGGGCTCTGAAGCACAAGTGAGTTGTATACTTCTTTTTACAGGCATTGTTTCTTTTATAGTTTTGTGGAAAGTATTTTGCAGCTATGCTTGATCTGCGTCATTCTTTATGTTCTCTGTTTGTATTAATTTATTTATGAGCGGTTTGTGATTAGTCTGAGCTTTCTTTCTTTGCTGGATTGCCAGTTGGTTGAACTGAAAGATGCTGAGCAGAAGTCTCTGAAAGAGTCTGAAAGGTTGGAAAAAGAAATAGCTGATGTCCAAGAATTGAAGGTATTAGAGATAACAGTTTTAACTTTTAAGGTTACATTATTAGTTTTCATCTTCTGAACTACAATACTGTTTGTCTTTCCTCATTGCTTCATTCTTATTCTTCATTGATGTTTTTGTGAATTCAGACAAAGCTGAGCACCATGACTGCTGATGAATACTTTGAGAAGCATCCAGAGCTGAGGAAGAAGTTTGATGATGAAATTCGTAATGATTATTGGGGATACTAAAGCTAGATTATTTCCTGAATCTGGGAGAGTTCTTTCTTGTGTGAACTTGGTTGAGTTTCATGACATTTTGTCCTGGTGAACAAAAATAAAATAACCCACCCTATTCCTCACCTTTCTGATTTTGGTTATTTTTGTTTCGAGGCAATGCCTCGTGCTTGTGTAACTAGGGTGCTCTGTATGCACCTCCAAGAAACACAATGTCTGGAGACAATGATGAATCAGTTGGATACTGATCATAGACTGAACTTTTGACATGTGTTAGCGGCATCTCTCGGGGTAGCAGACTTATGGGAATCGCTGAATTTTTGTGCTCAGGAGCCTTTGGGCGGCTATAGAGCAAACATCTTCAAGGTTTTGTTTGGATGAAAGACTTTTCAGAATATTTTTTTTAAGTTATAATTTTTTAACCTAAATATTTTATTTGGATTAAAATAAGAAAATTATTTAAAATATTCTATTTAAAGATTACATAAAAAAAATATCTAAACAAGAAATTTTAAAAAAATATATATATATTTGTAACTGTAGCATCGTAAAAGTGAAATATTTTTTAAGGTTTTATTATTTTTAAAATATTTCCCATGTGAAGTTTAAGTTGCATTAGATAGTGAAACTTCGAAACTAAGGGATGTTATAATTTATAGAATTATTAAAGTGATTTACTTTTGAAATTGAAAAAATACGGGATCTAATGTTCATTGTAACTTTAAAATTTTTAAATAATACTATAAAATATTGAGCTTTTACTTGTATATATTAGATGATTTTTTTTGTCTATTTTAGATATTGACATTACATAATCTTCAATTTTTAGAAGGATGGTTATTTAGTGTGTAACGGTGTAAATTTAGAGCTATATGGTGGTTTTTGAATAATTAAATGATATATTGTATATTAGGTGTATACTTAGGATTATTTATTTCAATATTCCTTAATAATTTTATAATGATATTTTTTTTTGGATAACAATAAATACAAAGTTTTTTTTTTAACTTTGGGTTAAGTAATTCAAAAAGTAGTTGGAATTTGTGAGCATTAGGAGTTTTAAAAGTGAAAGTTTTGTTAAACTACGACACTTTTAAATTTTATAGTTATAAATTCAATGCTTGGATAATAATAAATTTCTAAACTTTAGACTAAGAAATTTAAAAATAGTCTAATCATGTGATTATTAGGCCGATCAAGAAGTGGGAAGAAATAACATTGGTAAATAATTAATGTTATAATATTTCTTTTTTCCACTTTAGGCTAAGGAATTTTTAAAATTTTAACTAATAAGGCATCATTTGAATAGTTTAATACATGACATGAAGTAATAATATAATAGAATGTTTGGTATCTACAAATTATTTTTACATGAATGTGTTTGAAGTAATAATAATGTTTAATAACTTAAAAGAAATAAAATGAATTTATGTATAACGACGATTTTAGACTTGTGGGTAGAGTTAATTTATAAAGAATATTTGTGTGTGTGTGTGTGTATTTGTATTTAGTTGAAGTTGGTGAGACCTACTTATGAAGGAATAATAAGTTGTAGAGAATGGGATTATAATGATATGAACTTAATTAGGTAAAATAAATGACTTGAAATATATATTTTATTAGATAACGAAAAAATAATAATACAATACCCTCATTTTTACAACTTGACTTTTTCTTTGTTTCACAAAATATTTTGCGGAAGTTAAATAGAAAATATATAATATTATCACCATGACTAATATAGGAGACGTATAGTCATTGTTTAATGTATGATAGGTGCAAGGTTAAAAAATTAAACACATCTCACGAGTCAAGTGTAAATGCCACCTCACTCAAGTCTGATACAAGACTTATAAAACTTTAGTGAAAATAAATATAATATCAAAATATCAAAAAGCTCAACATAAACCAAATCAAAATAGAATGCGGGATTCTAAGGATCCGAAACGAAGCACCAACTTAGTCGACCAATGACTCAACACTCTTAGCTCCACATAACCAAGCACGATAACCTGCACAAAACCCAAATGTTGTTGTATCAGTATGATTAGCGTACTGAGTGAGATCTAATTATCTCATATACTCATGCTTCATATAAAATATGTTATCATATTATACAACATCATGCTAACAATATAATTGATCATGCATAAGCAAAGAGAATAAAGCCCTAAGGCAACTCTAGAAAATCCATTCCTATTAATATTAAATCATGATGAGAATAAATCATATATAATACATGCTCACACTTAACCACACAGGGCAAAACCAATGTAAATTTTGGTATTATATAGGATTTGATAAGTATCAAGAAATTAGGTAAAACCCAAAGCATCTCTATCATACATTTCAATTAGTGTTATGTAAGGACATATATGTTAAAGGCGCAATAAAGGAAATTACAAAGAGCATAGGCATATGGATAAGAACTCTAAGGTACGAGTCTGGACATTCAGTCCTTCCACTAGTGGATATGTCCGATGAGGCACAATAATAGTAATAAGGTATAAAAGACAAGGCATATGGGGACGAATGTCCTACCATAATGAACATAGTCAAGGACACAAATAATAAAGTATAATTAATACATGGGCATTATAGCCAAGAATCAACACACATGGTCATCACGGCTAGGAATCTCAACATATATGACCATCATAACTATATATAAATAAATAGGAGCTTGGTTCCACTGCACATGAATATCTATATCAATGGGCTGATATAAGGATGACCGATCCCCCCTCATCAATCATCAAAAGCCATTACAACTTGGACATCCAATGCCCACCAGTAGTTGTCTATTGCCATGATGGCCTCACCTAAGGTAACCTAATTCTTAAAAATCATATCCCCAATAGGAACCAAAGAAATCCTATAGAGTAGAAAAAGCACCAAGCTACTATACAATTAGCAGCTCATCCTATTTATGATAATAGGAAACAAAATTCCACAAGAATTCTACTAATTTAAAGGATAACAAGTAACATGTATAATTTTTAATGGATAATAGTAACCTCTATCAATTTTAAAGGATAACCATAACCTCTGTTGGTTTTAAAGGATTATTGTAACCTCTGCTAATTTTCAAGAATAACCGTAACCTCTCACATTATAGAGGTAATTATTTTTTCACGCATAAGTGTTTTTGATTAACATAATAGCTGAAAGAACGTTTACAAATTGCTCAAAACTATGAAATCATTGATCCAAAGGATTACCATGGATCATTAGATCCCTCAAAACTCTTTAGAAAAATATCCTAAAACAAAGGTCAGAGGCCCCAAGTAATAATTAAAAAAAAATATAGAAAAAGCTGTGTACCTTTTACCTAGTAAGAGTTTTGAAAACCAATTGAAAATCAAACTTAGGTCAATAATGCCCTAAAGTCCAACCTATCATATTATTCATCTATTTAGTCATTTAATGACTAAAATACACTTTAAAGACTTGAAATTTGATTCATAAGTTCAAATAACCTAAAGTGAGGACAAAAAGGCTAATTGTTTCCCATTAGGACGACAATTAGCGAAAACTATGAATAAAATTAGTTTTGCCAACTCAAAATAACATCCCATGTAAAATTTGGAAAAAATTACTACTTACGCCATGATAGAAATTTTATTTTATACCTAGAAGCTTCAAAAAGAAACCAAAAAATATTTTATTCCAGGATTTGATATTCATTGACAATTTACTATTTATGAGGGTAAAATGTCAAAAGTTCTGATCAACCTTTGACTCTAAAAGTCAACTATAACCTTTTAGGAATATTCTAGTCATATTATGGTTAATTATCTAAAAAATGTGATTATTGAAAAATTAACCCTACTTAGGGTAATTAGAGAGTTATTATCTAAGAAAACGAAGAATGTTTAACTAAATGCTTATGAATTTCAACCAAAAATTAGAACACCCAAATATAATACAATCAAATAATGTTATATATGAAAAATCATTTACAATTTACAACCTACAACATGGTATAACTAATTTCATAAAACACTTAAAGGATCAAAAACACCTAAATCATCTAAATCTTCAACGAAAAATAAAATATACTTAGGATCATCAAATTATAACATATTATACATCCAAATTAATCTACTAGTTGCCTATTTTGACATAGTACCATCAATTTACTAAAGCACCGAAGGAATTGAAAACCCTGATTTGGACTGAAACCCATATCAGTAAATCATAACACAACTCATTAATTTCACAAAATTACAACATGCTTCTATGAAGTAATAAGATCTTACGAAAACCTAAGCACTTAATTAGAAAAAGAAACAAATTTTCAAAGATCAAACCCACTATTCCAAAACCCTACATCAACCTAAGAAAACCCATGAAAAGGTAAGCAAACTTAACACATATAACTAAATCAAAACACATGGAATTATAGAGGAAAAAGAGGTGAATACTTATCTTTAATTTGGAAGAAAAATAAGGTTCAACAATGGAGGAAAATGAGGGTGTAAGCCAAAAAATGGAGAGGAGAAAAGAGAAGAGAAAGCCCACGAAAAGAGAGAGAAGATAAAAGGAGAAAAAGGGAGAGAAGTGTAGGAATAAAAATGATGAAGATTAACAATGTTTGCATGGCGAATGGTGGTGTGGATGGTGGTGCCTGATTTTCATGGTTCAAGCAGCCAAGGAGAGGTTGGATCAAGGTATAGGATGAAGATAATAATGCATGATAGGATCAAGTGGTGGAGGTTGCAAGTTGAGAGATATTTAAGGGTAAAATAGTAATATAGAAAATGTATTAAGGCTAAATATGTCATTTACAAGCAAAGATATTTTGTGTGTGTGTGGATGGAAATTTTGACAACCATGGGATGATCATATCCCTTTATTTGGTTAAGGTTGACACAAGGAAGGTTGAGATTAAATCTCATAAAGTTTAGGATAGGATTGAAAAAGAAAAATTGAATTTCTTGACATATATACTACCAAAAATATATAACTAAGTCCAAAAATTATAAAATTAATTAAAAAGTATTTTTAAATAATTTTGAACTCAATAATATTAAAATATAGCGATCCTCAAAATTTCATAAATTTTGTATAGCAAAAATGGTCGTTTTGGGACTTAAAACGCTAAAATAAGGTTAAATGAGACACAAATAGTATTTTTTCTTAGACATCTCCGAATAAAATTTCAAAATAAGATAGGAGACTCTAATAACCCAAAATTTCAAAAAATAAAAGAGTTAGAATAATCTAGAATAATCTTAATAACCAAAAGTGACTTAAAAGATCTCATAGAAACGAATTTATAAGAAAGGATTAAGAAATAGAAATGAAATATTTTAAAAATAAAGTGAGGGTTTTTAATTTAATAAAATATGTAATAAAATATTAAAAATAATGTAATTTTATTTTTAAATATAGAAGATCCTAAACATACTAGGATTTTGAGAAATGGAGTATTACAAATAAAGTTTACCAAATAAGACCTTAGTGGAATTTTAAAAATTTTTTATTTGAAGGATTTTAAATATTTTGAGAAGTTTTAAGTTCTCTTTTAGAGTAATTCAAAATATAATATTAAGAATTGGACCAACTGATAAATTAGTGAATTAATTAGGTTATTAACAAAATTCTATGTAAAGATTCCTAAAAGCCCAAAACCGATAGAAAGTAGGTAAGAACTAGTGAATCAATCTAGAAATTGGTAATTTTTTTTAAAACAAGGTGGTTTTGTATATAGTTTAATTATTTAGATAATTTATGGTTTTAATATAATATATATCACTAATTTCAAACTATTGATTTGATTATTAAACTACAGAATTAGTGATGATACTAATTAGATGATCGATTTAATTTTTAAAATAATTATTTAAACAAATAATTTAACCTGTGGAACTTTAAAAATCATAAAGATTATCCTTGATTTTTTTCTCACACAAACATATCCTAATTGTCGAAATTATGTCTCTAATCGTAAGGTGCTCCATTTTTTTTTTAAGATTCTCAAATACTAAGAAGTGAGCAACTATGCATGCGCTTTCATTTTTTGTAAGGCTGAGATGATAAGATGCCTTAAAGAGGGAATTATCCCACAAAAAAATATATTTATAGTTCGTTTGAATTAGAGCATAGATAAATATTAAAAATTAATCTAGTTAAAGATAATTAAGGTAAAACGGAGTAAATATTTTAAAATATTATTTGGATAAAATTAATCTAACTACATTAGGGTAAATATTATCTTAATTCTTTCTAAATTGAGTTTAATAAAGGTTAAAAATAAAACAAATAACATTAATAGCTAAAGTTTCTTTTTATAACGAATATAATAAGATAGAACATTTTCATCCAATTAAATAAAAGTTTATTAATATTTTTCCTTTACTTTTATTATCCCTCAAATTAAATATTAATAAAAAAATTAAGATAAAATTAACACTCGTTTATCTAATTAGGCTTTTTATTTATATATCAAAATGCGTTAAAAAAATAATCAATTAATTTAATCTAATTCACTCCAAATATGACATTCAATGCTTGTGGGGGTGTGATGATTAAATTTGATCCTTATGGTCCAATAATCACCATCCACTGATGTCAAATTACTCGATAGAGGTAGCATCGAACAGGATAAGGATAAGAAGAAATAAGAAAATGTTATATTTTAAAAATTTAAGAAATGAAGATGATAAAAAATATAAAAAAAATTATATATATATAAATCAATTTTATTAAAAATAAAAGAGTTAAATAAAAAAAATTTAAAATTATTATCTATATTCATTATTGATAATATTTTTTAATATAAAAATAATTAAATAATTTTAATATAAATTCTGCCATCTAAAAATTTTAATAAACAAAAATATTTTCAGAATATTTTGGGGACGGCAGTCCCCGTACATCACAGGTCAGAGGTTGAGTCATGTACGGTGCGTAGGTACTACACTTTGCCTTCTACGTCCTCCAGTTACGTACTATATCAAGGAAAAATATGTTATGACCCTAAAAAAACTAGCTTAATAGGTAAGTTGTACTTTAGTCATGTATCCTGTTAACCGAGCTCATACGTGGCGAATGGAATTGGCACTTATTAACACATTGTTATAGTTTAGTGTTGTATGTTCCAAGAATCTAATTCGGTTTGTCAATATTCGGATGTAATTGAATTATATATTTGGTCTATTTTTTTTATTATCAAATTATTCAAATTAAATATAATATCCTATTTTTAATATATTATACTATATTTAAATATATTATATTATATTTTGAATATATTATACTATATTAAGATATATAAAAAAAATATATTTTTGATAAGTTAATAAATATATTTATAAATAAAACCGGATTTGTTAGAATTTCATCTCACTCAAACAATATCTATAATAGTGCCCATCTCTTTGTTGATACCAAAAAAGAGGGCAAGCTTCGTACTAACCACTTCCTGTTTGGAACATATTATACTGAATTTTAGTGTATTATATTATATCATTATGTTTTTTCCATGTATATTCATCTAATTATAAATCTGAGTGTAATAAGATATTACAAATATATTAAGTGTCTTATTCAACTTTTTTATCGGTCTAAGAATCTAAAAGATGTGAAACAAATATTCAATTCAATAGACACATATACCTAAATTTAAACACCTCCAATTCATGCAGTGTAGTTTCATATCAGGTCTTTTCTAGACAGGTGACAATAAGTATGATACCAACATTTTTGGATATAGACCAATCACTCTTTTAGTTTCAATTTTACAAACCTATAATACCTCACACTTTTGTATAATGGATGGATGAGAATTTTTATCAAAATTTGGACCTTTGATCTTTGATTCAATGTTATGATTTGATTTAGAATTAAATTTGATTTGAAATCATGTTATAAAATGAATTTTGTTGAGTTTTATAGGCAAACCCATCGACTGGTTTCATGAACCGATAGATCGATTAGTTGTTTTCACCAAATTGAGTTCCTTGACCAAACAAATCGATTGGTTGGGGGAAATCGGTCGACTGGTGGATGAACAATCGACTGGTATACCCAAATTGATCGACTGGTCTGTTAAGCTGGTCACATTTTGGAATTTATTTTTTTTTTTGGAAAAATCCCTTACATTAAAATGAAACCTTACCAACTCATACCAATAATCTCTAATATATTCCTAACCATTTTTATGATGCATTTAATCCAAATATTGCATCAATGTGTTCCGGAGGTCGATTGAGACACATGAGGGAGAGAGGTGACCTCAACCATTGTCTTCTTCCTCCTCTCTCCTCTGCTCAGTTCTGAGATAGATTTCTTCGACTATAGGCGTGCTTCTGAGCAGTTGGAAAATTCCTTCCATGCCAATCTCCCATTTCTTCATTTATGTATGATAATTCTGGCCCATTTGATATGAGTTCTCCAGAGTCACAACTTGATCTTGGGAGACTAGGTTAGCAAATCCCAGGCAAATCTGTCTGTTATGATTGAATTCAAACAGTGACAAGTAGGATTTCGAGTTGCCTTTCAAACTCTCTATGTTTTCCTTCGATTGTTTGGCTATAAATAACCCTAATCCTCCCTACATTGCACTTTCTTTCAGCCACCAAAATTCCTTCGAGTTCTGCATTATCTTCTCTTCCCTCCACACTTTGAGCACTTGCTAATTTATTTGCACACTCTCCTAATCTTACCGCTAACTCTATCTTGTTTCAATTGTTATGCAAGACACAATTAGATTTTGGAAAAAGACTAAGTGGTCTAGTTGAGTTTTCTCAATTTTGTCTCAGTGGTATGTTCTTCTCCCTTCCTATTTTCTTTTTCAAAATTTAATGAAGTTTTGGTATAATATATGAGTTAAGATTTTGGTTTTTAATGTTTTAATAGTTAAAGTTTTTCACAGACTTGTAAATTCTATTTTTAATAGGATTTAGCCTGCATCAAGTAAGTAATTATTGCTCTTGAAATGCAAGCATATGTTCCTACATGAAAGGCAATACATTTTGTTGGTTGATACATGTTGGTATGAAGAAATGCATTTGTATGCATGAGTTACATGTTTTAATGACATAAATTGAGAAAAGAGAATGAAAATAGATAAAATAGGCTATGATTGAAATGCCCCCAAACCCTAATTTTAAGAATTTTAGTTAAATAAGGATTTATTCGGGAAATTAATTAAATAAATTATTTTTATTAAAATAAAAAGGAATTAATTAGAGCTAATCAAGAGGAAAATAATAAATATTTTAATTAGAAAAATTTGGGTATTTTGCTAATTAAATTGGAATTTAGGAAAAAATCTTTCAAAATCCTAAATTAGCCTAAAAAGAAAAATTAAATATTATTTTATTTAAATATCCCAAATATTCAAATTAATTTCATTAACCCCAACTCACCTATTTTTTCTTTTCCTTTTTGTTTTCTTTCCTTTTTCCTCTTCTTTTTTTTTCTTTCTTCCTCCCCTTTCTCCTTTTCTTTTTCTCTTCTTTCCCCGAATTGGGCTTGTCAGCCACCGACCCAATTCCCTTCTCTTCCTTTTTTTTGTACACAGCCCAGACCTGCGCTACTTCTTCTTCTTCTTCTTTTTTTTTTCCTTTCGGCTAGTCCAGTTCTCCCCCTCTCCCTTTCTTTTTTTCCTTTCTTCTAGACCGCCGGTCCAACCCCTCCCTCCTTCTTCTTCTTTTTCCCCAGCCCTTCGCACCTGCAACTTCTTCCCCGAACGACCTGAAAATTTTGCCACCGATCTCGCCGTTTGACCGGTCATTTCTCCCTTCTCTTCCCCACTAATTCGCCGGCCACTTTGACCAACCTCTCCTCCCCTCTTCTCGCACGTTTTTCTCTCGTCCTTGGTTAATTGTAGGCCACGAAACCTGCTTGCGTTGTCCTGCCATCGCCGGCTGGCGTACCCTCACATACCTGCCCCTATTCTCCCACTCCCCTCCGACCTTCTCCCCTCCATTTAGCCTATATATATACACCCCTTAAGTAGCCAAAATCGAAACTTTTTTCACTGCCCAGAATTTCCAGACCTTGCTGCCATAGCCCAATCAGACAACTGTTCCATCGCCACTGCCCATCTCCACCGTTAGAACGACCATAGGACCATTCCTTGCACCACCCTCTACTTAACTACACCTCTCTTCTCCCTCAATTTGCCTTGCAAGAGCCACCCAGACCATGCAAAGTTTCCTTCTCGATCAGCCACTCCTCCGCCCCTGCCACCCTTTGCACCACCGTCCACCACCACTCTCGCTGCAATCACTGCCCCTTACACCTCCTAAAAACACCTATAGAGATTCCTCTACCTTCCCCTACCCTTATTTTCCTCTTTATCCCTCTCATCCTCTCTTTCTCCTATTCCTCCACTCTTGGCTACCACCACCGCCACCGTGAGCCGCCACCTTTGGCTACACTGCCACCTTCATTCCACCCCTCTCCATCTAGGCAACCATAAACACCCCAAATTCCACCCTATTTCTCCCTCTCTTTTTCCCACTACTCAACTATCTCTCTTTTCTTCTCTTTTTTCAGCCACCACCGCCGTGCACCACCGCTGGTACCGCCTGTCACCACCAACCCAAGGTGGTACCCTAAACCCTCTCAACCTTTGAACACTATTTATACAAGCTTTATTTATTTTATGTTGTTATATTTCCATTATTTCAAATATATTATTACTATTATTATTATTATTATTATTATTATTATTATTACTAATTTATTTGTTATTACTATTTAGGGTCAAAGCCCTATTCTATTTTTATTTCAGTTATATTATTATTATTATTGTTGTTGTTGTTATTATTATTATTACTATTATTAATATGTATTATCATCATCATCATCATCATCATCATTTGTATTATTATTATTATTATTATTATTAATAGCAATATTATTATTTCAAAGTAGGGTCGAAACCCTACTTTACATTATTTTCGATTTATACTATTAGTATTATTATCATTATTGTTATTATTATTTCGTATTACTATTACTATTATTATTATTATTACTATTTTTATTATTAATGTTAATAGTATTATTATTAGTATTATTTTGGTGAAGGGTCAAAGCCCTTATTCCACCATTTATTTCGAACTATATTATTATTATTATTAGTAGTAGTAGTAGTAGTGGTAGTAGTATTATCGTTATTATTATTATCCTTATTATTATTATTATTATCATTATTATTTTTTTAGTATCATTATTATTATTAGAGTAAAATATTCAAATCTTATATTAGCATCCTTTACAATATTACTATTATTACTTTTATCTTTAGCAAAATTAGTAATTAGTTAATATTATTATTATTAGATTATTATTTTATCTAAAACCCTGATCTTAGAACAGATTAGGAAATTATAGTATTTTTGGTAGGAGAGAATCTAATCTTTAGGTTTTTCCTCTTATAGGAGAGACCAGTCAAAACCTTAAGGAGGCGTAGGAACGTACTTCAAGACCAATTTTGTATTAGGTAAGGGTGTAGCTAAGGCTTATGTGTGTTATGGGTTGTATATGCCTTGGATTGCCATATATAATGATGTGTTGTGTAACATGTGCTATTAGTTTAACATGGTATGCTTATGTGCCTTCTTATTGTATATGTTGATATGTATATATGGTGAAATGTTGTGGAATGTGATGTAATGTGTTGTAACCCTTTAAGACATGCATGTGAGGATGTTAATTTGGTATTTTGTGAAGGAAAGGATGAAAAAGGAAAATGGGGAAGTAAGTCGACCAAAGGGGAAACAAGTTGACCAAAGGAAAATAAGTTGACCAAGGGATGTGAGCTGACCTAAAATTTTAATGATCCATCAGTGGAAGAATAATAGGGGATGAAAGTAAAATAAAGGAATGGAGGAATCAAATCTATGGTTTTGAATGGAAGAATCTAGGGTTTCGTATGGGAGAATCTAATTTATGGTTTTGAATGGAAGAATCTAGGGTTTCGTATGGGGAAATCGAATCTATGGTTTTGAATGGAAGAATCTAGGGTTTTGTATGAGAGAATCTATGGTTGTGCATGGGAGAATCTAAGGTTGTACATGTGAGAATAAATGGTGTTGCATGGGAGAATCTAATCTAGGGTTTCGTATGGGAGACTCTATGGTTTTGCATGGGAGAAACTAATCTAGGGTTGCATGGGTGAATCTAGGGTTTCACGTGGGAGTTTTAGGGTTTTGCACGAAAAAGTTTGAAAGGTTACATGGGATTTATAAAGTCTGCATGGGAGTGAATTTTATGTATAGAAAGTTGATTTGAGGGGTGAGAAAGGTAATGGAAGTGTTTGGAGGTTTTGGGTGAAAAATAATACATGGGGCAATATAAGGATACATAGGAGACCGAGCTACGATTTGGGAGGAAACCCTAGTCTGAGAAGGAGTAAAAAGAGAATTAAATGAGGGTGAGTGGAGTATGAAATGAGGATGGAAATCATCGTGTGAGGATGAGCAAGACTAGCATGGAAAAATAAGAAGTGGAAGGTGAAAATTGGAGGGGTGACATGTGGAAATGAGGAAGCTAGGGTTTGGTGAGAAAGCTAGGGTTTGGTGTGACTAGTTAGGGTTTGATGTGGTTACCTTACTCAGTACGTAGCGTACTGACCACCCTTTTTATGGGTACTGCTTATTCCCATGAGCAGAAGGCCTTCTGCCTTTGTGCAAGTGGGTGATGCATTTTTCAATGCCTTTGATGTTCACGAGGCATCAGACAGGGTTGAGTGTTGGGCATATGTTTGGCTCAAAGATTGGCAGTGGTGTGGCTGGATTCTCTCTCCATGTTATTTTATTTCCTTCTATTATTTCTTTTTGTATTGGATTTCCCCTTTTATGACTTATTACTTTGTATTGAGTATTCTAGATGAAACTTTTATCAATTGTAAACTTTATTTCTCTTTTTGGAATTTTGGTAATACACTCTACTTTATGATTTCTTTTACGCGTACTCTGATTTTTATGTACGATCCTTCTAATTCTTCTTATGAACTCTTAGATTAAATATTAATTTAAGTTGAACAAATATCATTTTCACCCTTAGCACTTGGTACTGGAACGGTAGGAATGAACCGATCTGGTAGTAAGTGTGGTGGTAACATTCCTAGAATTCACAGGTTTTAATTTAAGTGCTTCCGTTTTAAAAAAAATAGTAAATTTTAGGATGTTACAATGATGATGTTATGGTAATAAATGCATGATAATCTGGTTAGAAATATGTTGGCTAATATTGATAGATGTTTTAATGTAGTTAGAAATGATTTTTATGCAAGAATTTGCATGAAATTTATGAATTAGTGTTGTGGCAGGGCAAACTGATCAATCGTTTAGGTCAAATTGATTGATTGGTTTCTAGACCAGTTGACTGGTTGACCTAACCCATCGACTGGTGTACTTATCGAGACCTTGGTATTGCTCTCTACTTAAACCCATCGATCAGTTTTGCAAAATCGATCGCCTGATTTATGAACAGTTGACTTGTTTGTCCAAACCAATCGACATATTTGAATGAAGCATGGTCTAGCTTCGTTGAACCGATCAACTGGTCAGACCAAATTGATCGATTGGTTGGGCCATACTAATCGACTGGTTTGGCTGGTTTGCATGATTTGTTTCCTGGTGGTTCGGTTATGCTTGGGGGTTGTGTTTGAGACTATATCATGGTTATTAATGGGATAATTAGAAGATTTCAACATGAATTATTAGATTAATTAAGTGTAATCCCCCAAAATTTTAAAAGCCTATAATTTAATAAATAACTTTTATTTGGGATAAATTAGCTTTTAAATTTATTTAATTTAAATATTTTATGGATTTTTGAGTGTATAAAATTGGATAGGAATATTTACTAAATTAAATTACATATTTTTTTATTTTATCATACTCATTTTATTTAAATAATTTTTCAAACCAATATTTTTCTAAAATTAACATTTTTAAACCCATATATTAAATTATATTAAATTAAATTATTAAATTTATTTATCTACAACAATTATTACATTCTATTATTCCATAAATTATTTTATCTTACTTTTCCTATTTTTCCTTTTCCTTTTCTTTCTTCTTTTTCTCCTTTCTTTCTTTTTCCTTTTTCCTTTTGGACCGCCTGGCCCGGCTTGCTCTTCCCCTCTGCGCGTTGGGCCGCTGTCCCATCTCTCCCCTTTCCCCCTCCTTCTCTCGCGCAATGCAGCCCATCCCCTTCTTTTCTTTTCCTTCCTTCTCCCGCGCGACTAGCCTAACCCAGCCTCTCCTTTCTTTTCTTTCCTTCTCCCCCTTGATCGGGCCAACCCACTTCCTTTCTTTTTCTCCCTCGCTCGGCTTGCCCCTTCTCTTCCTTCTTCTTCTTCCCTTCTTCCTTTGCCATGCTCAACCACCCCAAATGCCTGTAGTTGCCACCCGATAACCACCTGTCTCCCTACCACTCTCCCTCTCTCCCTCTCTTTCCCCTCATCCCGTTCTTCCCTTTTCAAACCCAAACCAACCTTGCACCCCCCAGCCACACATGCCTTTTCTTTCCCCTTCTCCCCCTTCCCTCTCCCTGCCACCCCAGTAGCAGCTTGCCACCCTACAGCTGCCCCGACCAGGCCACTTTCTCCCCTATTCTCCCTCTCCTTTTTCTTCTCCTCAATAGCTCCTCCCTTACCCATTTTCGAGCCCCCTTCCCTCTCCCAATCTCTTTCTCTCCCTTTCTTCTCCTTTCATCCCAATCCCCTGTTTTGCACCACCGCCCCACTTTGTCGCTGCCACCGCCACACCAACTGCCTACAACACCTCCTGCCACCTTCTACTCCCGCCCTACACCACCACACTACCCCTCGAGCCACCCTGCAGCCCCCTCCTTCCTCTCCTCTTCTTTTCCTCCCTTCTCGATAGCCACCCTACACCTCCTCCCTCCGTCGTTGTCCCGCCTTTTCTGCTACCACCTAAGCCACCAAACTACTCCCTACAACCTCCCCTACTACCCCTCACCTCCTTTGATCAAAACAAACACCCTCAGCCCCTCCTTTTTGTCCTCCCTTTTCCTTCCTTCTCAGCCACCATCACTTCTGCAACCTCCTTCATAGTCCCTTTGCTGTCACCTCCATTGCCCTTGGCCGTCGATAACCCATCCCCAACCACCACCTACACCCCCTCTCCACCCATGCACCCATCCCTTGCCCTAACTCTCCCCCATATGCCCTCTTTCCTAGCCCCAAAACCCTAATCCAAAAACACCCCTCCCCTCCTTTCTTCCATCACCTTCGACCCCTTCCAACCCTTGTTTTGCATGCATCTCATGCTGCATGAGTAGTGTGAGTTGCTGCATTCCTTTGAGTTGAGTTGGTTAATGAATTTTAAGGTATAATAATAGTTAAGTTAAGCATACCATTAATTAAGTTTTGATAAAGTCTTATGCTTTTGGTTTGTTCTATTTCTAATATGATAAATATTGATATTATTTTTAGGTATTGGTTTTGCTAATCAAAGGTTGAATATTTAATCGGGATACCGGTAAGGTTTGATTTTTGCAGGAATTAAGGTAATCGTTAAATCCCACTTAAACGTATGGATAAATGTATGCTAGCACATTAGGGTTTTAATATGTTATTATGCATGATATATATTGTTTAGTATAATATATATAGTTGCTTATATTGATTGATAAAAAGAAAAGCATGCTAGTTTATGTGCCATGTGTAGAAATAATGCTTAAGGAAGGAGTTTTGTTATTAATAAAAATGTTAAGTACTTATCCATGATATGTTATGTTATTGTGACCATTGATGCATGAATAATGTTATTATGAGCCCTAGGAGCATTTTAGTAATATGTCTATATAAGAGTGTGGCCTAATATGTGTGGGTGCTAATGAGGATTGTGTTAAATAATAATAGTTGGTGGAGTTAGATGATGAAAATTGAGCATTAATAGTAAGAGTTTTTTAATAAAAGTGGTGCAATAAGGGCAAACTGGTAATTTTATAAGTAAAAGGGCATTATGGTAATTTTGGAAGTAAGGGGTAAAATGATAATTTTGTAAGTAAAAGGGCATTATGGTAATTTTAGAAGAAAAGGGAAAAATGATAATTTTGTAAGTAAAGGGGTAATATAGTAATTTTATAAGTAAAAGGGTATTATAGTAATTTTGGAAGTAAAGGTAAAATTGTAATTTTGTAAGTAAAAGGGTCTTATGGTAATTGTGGAAGTAAGGGGCAAAATGGTAATTTTGTAAGTAAAAGGTTGATTTGGTAATTATAAAAATGGAGAAAGGTAAATTGGTAATTATAAAAATGGAGAAGGGTAAAATGGTAATTATAATAATGGAAGAAGGATAAATTGATAATTATAATAATAAAAGGGCAATTTGGTAATTATGATAATAGAGAATGACAATTTGGTAATTTAACCAACTAAAGGGTAATTTGGTAATTTAACTAACTAAAGGGTAATTTAGTAATTACAATAATGGAGAAGGGCAATTTGGTAATTATGATAATAGAGAAGAGATAACAGAGTTTCGTAATAAGACTCAAGTAACACTAAATAGTAAGATAAGAGTATTTGACAATTAGTAAGTATCACGAGAACAAATCCTAAATCGAAATTAGATGAAATAATAATGGCATTAATGATTCCTCTAAGTTACCTTAGATAATCATATGAATAAAGAGTACCTAATGATATCAGAATGATTGAAAGTGAATAAGTATCTGATTGTTGTGCTTTTTATGATCACCTTAATTAAGATACTAATAATTAAAGTGAAAGACCTCAAGATCGGAAATGGTAGCTCTTTAGGGGTCGCTACCCTAAAGACGTGGTTTAGCCCACGGTTATTTTGGTATTTGCTGGTATGCCTTTGTGCCCCAACTAGGCCCTACATCTTACTCTATCTAGCTATATGGACCTACTTAGGGGGTATGCATACTTATAGATTAGGTGTCCTTATCGGTAGGGTACTGAGTAGCTGTATGCACCAATACGATCAGGGTACCTTTGCGTCCCTGGGTTGATAGTTAAAGGGTACTCAGTAGCTTGTATGCACCGGTGCAACCGATGTACCTTTGTATCCCGAGATCTTGATCTCCCCTCTGAGGTAAATAAATGGAATTGTTGTGATGATTAAAAAGGAAAAACACTAATCGTGAAAGTGAAATACTGGTGAGTCGGGGCTAGACCGATCCATCGACTAATAATAGTTTGGCTAGTAGCCTTCTGCCATGGAGATCGATCCATCGCCAAATAATAGTGGTTAATAGCGTTTTGCCCTGTATGTATTCTAGTCCACTAGCTATAATAGTGGGGTTCCCGCACTCACATAGATATAATTAAATCATGGAAAATACTAATCACTTATAGTGGAACATCATGTGAGTTGGGGCAAGACCGATCCATCGGCGATAGTAGTGGCCGAAGCCTTCTGCCTTGGAGACCGATCCATCGACAAATAATAGTGGTTAGGAGCATTCCGCCCTGTATGTTTTCAGTCCACTGGCTATAATAGTTGGGTTCCTGTACTCACATGGATATAATCCAAGAGATGATTGAATACTGATGGACTAATGGCTTAAGGCCCAAAAGTATTGATTGCACATTATGACCTATTAATAGTTGATGGACTTGTTAAGCATGTGAATTTTGTGTATGCATATCTTATTATATATGTATATAGTTTTGTATCATTTGTTGCATTCCAAGCCTTCTTTTCAATGCGGTTTAAAGGGTTACTCAGTGCCATAGTACTGAAGGGTTCCATTCGTGGGTCCCTGACTATTCAATGGGCAGTGTCCCTTACAGATGCTATTCAAGTGGACAACAGGAAAGAGCTTAAGGAATTATATGGAATTTTAGGGTTTCACCCCTCTCTCTTTTAACCCTGGTTTAAATGTACCTGTATTCTTGTAACCACTATTAGTGGATTCTATTCTTATAAATTATTTATTACGCTATGATTTAAATATTTTTTGAGTTCTAGCAAATTGTATCTCGTTTTTTTAGCCTTAGCACTTGGTACTGGAACGGTAGGAGTGAACCGATTTGGCACTAAATGTGGCGGTAATATCTCCAAAATTTATAGTTTTATTATTTTGCTTCCGCTAATTCTTTTAATAAAACAAAAAAATTTAATAGTGAATTTTGGGGGTGTTACATTAAGATATTAAAATGGATCATAACTTATGGCATACATTATGAGTAATGTAAAGGCTAAAGGTGCACATCATTTAAGATAAGTGATAATATGGAGATAAGAGTAGTGGGATTCAGTAAGGGTATGTATCAAACTGTATGATGGATATAAATTTCATTGGCCAAGGATAGTATGGTAAGCCCTCATGGTTGGAGAAAATAAAAATAAAAAGGATCGATATGGTTTAGTATGGGGATTTACCTTGTTTGCTAGTATGGGCCTTGAATGATCACCCAATCTTATGAATAAAATACTAATCACTTAAAGCAAAAGAAAGTTAAGTTGATTATGGATTTGGGTTATCCGATCCTCAATTAGCTACCGGAGGTTAGTTTGCCTTCAGGTATTTTTGGTGTCTTCGGGCGGGATCTTGAGAGGTCCCAATGCCTTATCTACTCTAGACACTGATGATGTACTAGGAGTGTTGATACTAAAGGATATGGTTACCTAGGTGGTTGACTTCAGCCTAGACTTATATCCATTATGGTGATTGGCTTCGGCCTGTACTTATGTCCACTTGGTGATTGGCTTCAGCTTGGACCTTGTCCCTTTTTGGTTAGGCTTTCGTGGTATGTGAGACCATGGAGTGGTTCACAATCCATCGCTCGATGATAATAAAATATGGTTATTAATTAAATAATTGATCAATTATGAATGATGATGGAAGTAATGGTACAATTGGTCGAGAATGAGTAAAGTTGGTTATTACACTTGGCTAATGGTTGATCTGATTGCTTGGTTATGAAATGAAATATTGATGGGTTGACTCACCTATCTCTTATATGGATAAATTAATGGTATAACCTAAAGAATTGGTTAATTGGAATCAACCCTAGAGGTTGTTTGGTTCTCCTTGCTATTAAGTATGTACATGTTTATGTGAGAAGGTTGTAAGTTTATGCATGAAGTATGCTACTTGTTGGAATTAAGCATGACAATATGACTTCATGTATTTCTATCTTTATATATATATAACATTATCATGATGCATATTGTAATCTATATTTATGTGTGATAAACTGGTATACTTGTGTACATTGAGGGAGCAAATTGACTTACTTACTACATAACGTACTTATGTACCTATTTACTCAGTCACCTACTCATTCCTGCTAGTAGAGGACCTTGTGCAGGTTTTTGGGGATGATCACTAAAGGGCCTACCTCAGTTAGGTCAGGGCTTGTGAGTGAGGACATCTGAAAAGTTTTGATGGGGTTCGTGGAGGACCACAACATTTGTTTTGGGCCTCGAGCGCCAACCCATATTTATTAATTTCGTACTTTAAATATGTATTATGTAATGATCTAATTGGAATCCATTAGGGTCGTTTGTTGTAAACATTTGGAATCTTTTCAATTAAATAATTATTTACACACTTTGTTGTTTTAATGTTTTGTTAGTTTAGCCTTGTATCTAATATGGGATAGGCGGCCGACGTCTAGCCTATGTCAGGTACGGTGGTTACACACCATTTTTCTAAGTATTTTTAGCTTTGAAACATGTTTTTAACAAAAAAATTTGGTAGTGAAAATAGGGGTGTTACACAACCATCCTTAGCAGTGTTGCATGAAGACAGGTATAATATATTGTGTATGTGTGCACACGTGCATAATTAGAATTAGAATTATATTTATATACATGCATGTACAATTAAATCTTATTTTTCTATAAATAAATTTTCTATATTAGAATCAATAATTTAGACTAAAAATTAAATAGCCTAACCAATAAATTAACTTGATTATATAAGCACTAAATGAGTAAATGGCCCCAACCGTTAGTCTGGCCTTAGAAATCTTAAATTTCAATGCAAGCTTATTAGTTTAATCCAAAGAATGGTGTTAAAAAAAGCAACAGAGAGAAGAAGATCTCGGAAAAAAAAAGAGAAATGAGAAGTAAAAAAACGTTAAAGTGGTGAATGGAAGTATAACCGCTTTCCTCTCTCATAAGCAAAACTAATGATTGCTAATGAACAATCCAAGTGGCAAACGTGCTATGTTGCGAGCAATGCCATATGGTGAACAACGTCGGTGAAAGATGAATGACAGCAGACAAAAGATTGATGACCGGTGACTCTCGTTCTTTTGGTATGACTTCTACTTTATTTTGTTGTTGATTGTTTTTTATTGATTTATGGTTTATGTCCATGACCCTTCATTTACTCTCATCTTTGATTCTTATGTTCAGCACACATAAGTTATTTATTTATTTTGGGTTGAGACATTATCAGACAAGCATTGGCATTTTGGTAACGTTTTTCATACCTTGAACATTTTCAGGATGCGATACGCGGCCTGATTGCCATTTCTGTGTTTCCCTAATCCTAAGAATATGTACAATGTGACTTGAAAAATGGGTTTCCAGATTTTTTTTTATTATTGCAAAAGGGTAAATAGAATTCCATTGAGGAACTCATCCAATTTGTACCTCTTTATTAGTTATTCTTATTTCAATGTCTCATTTAATTTATGTACGATAACTATACTCTTATTATTTATTGATGATTACTTTTATATAATATTATCAAATATTATTGGTGATAAATGCTATAATATAATCCAATAAATAGTATTATCAATTATAAATATATATTATATAAAAGTCATTATTAAAATTATAAATTATAATTAAAATTAGAAATAATTTTTTTTATTTTAAATTATAATTGTCATCTATTTTTTATTATTAATACATGTTATTAATTACAAATAATATTAATAATTATTATCATTAAAAATTATTTTTATTTGAAATATATTTTGTTTTCATTCATGGCATTGATCTTTCTATAAAAATTTCAACATAAGTTGAAGACTTATTCTTGCTGATCAAGAACCCTCGGGCGACTCCTCATGAGACCATGGTGAAGAAGATGAAACATTTGCCGACCCCATCTCCGACTAAGGGTTTTGTTGATCTGTATGAGGCAATGCTACCCCCTACAACAGATTCAGCTGTCGATACTTTGAAGCTCAAATTGTATGAGTTGGTTGTGGAAGAGGCGACATCTCCCCTATGTTGCGATTCAGCATCCTAACCTAACAAGGAATTAGAGATCCAACTGATTACCCCTGATCCATAACTATCAATCATGTCACCAGGAAAGGCATCTCTGTCTTGGTGTGATAAACTTTTATAAAATAGGCACCTGAACAACCCTATCCAACTGGAATCCATTCGACCAGAGATTCAAGATAGTGTATCGGTGGCAATGCTTTAGGAAGAGGAGATTCAATGTAAAACAAAGTAGTGAGAGGATTCAATTTTTTGACTTGTGTGTGGACAAAATCCTTCACACAGAGGCATGCAGGAATTTGTACGAAGATCTTGGGCGCACATATGTACCCCTATAATACATCTACACGAGGAAGATTTTGTTGTTTTCCAATTCATTAATCAATCCAATTGCATGATGATTCTTGACATTGCCCATTGGACATATTGGAACTGACCTCTATTGCTTAAATTGTGAGAATTGGATTTGGAGTTTAGCCACTGTGAGTTCCAATTTATTCATGTGTGGGTTATCTTCCCTAGGTTGATGCTGGAATTTTAATCTCAAGGGATTATATTTCATAAGAGGGGGTTATCACAGAAGTTGACGCTCATCGACCTTCGTCGAACCATGTGTTAGTACACAAACTAAATGACAACACCACCCAACAATATGTGCATTACGAGTGGAAGACTATGTAATATGCTCATTATATGATCTTTATGCATTTAACTACTCAATGCAAGGGAAAGTAAAACCTATAGCAAAATAAACCTCAACAATAATGGATGAGGAAGCAGTCACAAGGTGATGTTGTTTTTATTAAGAAGGAACATACCACCCCTACAGTTCGTACAGTGCGACCTAAAATAAAAGAATCACCACCAGACTTTGTTATTGGGCTAGTGCATTTAGTTGGCAAGGGTTTTATTCCCCTTGTCCTGGTGGAGCCCATGAGGAAACAATCTAGTGTGTCTGATTTCATAAGACCAACCACGAAAGCATTTCATGCTTTGTTTAGTTTCATAGTTGCTTTTGAGTTATTTGAATCCTCACGAAAGCTTTGGCAGTTGGTCACACAAGAATTAAGAGTGCCATACTATGGCTATAACCCGACCTTAAGGGTTTGATGTTTGGTTGTTGGAACGTGAGCACGATGTTGGGTTGTTGGAATGTGAGAAGGATTAATGACCCTCTCAAACACTGGTCAGTGTTTCATCAGATACAAGATAATAAACGCTTTGGTGTTGGACTTTTTGAAACATGATTTAAAGTAAATAATGCACTAAACATAAGAAGAGGCATAACCAGGTGGGAATGAATTGATAATTATAGTAGTCATTATAATGGTAGAGTGTGGATAGGTTTTGATTCAGCTAAATGGAATGTTAGTAAGGTTGTTGATTATGATTAATATGTGCATTGCTATGTGCAGAAAGTGGTGGGTTTCATTACTTTTAATATGTCCATTAATTATGTAGCTAATGATGGGGATACCCAAAAGAGATTTTGGGAGTGGATAGAGATACATTGATCCTCCCAACCACATGTTTTGCTAGGGAATTTTAATGTGATAGCTAATACCAAGGCAAGATAGCCCATGAGTGGTTATAACCAAAAGGATATGAATGATTTTGATCGATTCTCAACAAAAATTAAGATGGAATACATTTAGTATAAAGGAGATAATCTCACGTGGTGTAATAGAAGGTAAGGTGCTAATAGCATTTGGTGTAAGTTGGGCCAGGTGTTGTGAGAGATAAGCTAGTTTAATAGCTTCCCTTCCTCACGGGTTCATTTTGCTACCCCTTTGTTTCAAATCATGTATCAATGATCTTGGACTTAGGGAAACATACTATTTTAGGTGTAGAGTCATTCAAGTTTTATAACATGTGGAATACTCATCAAGACTTCCACCCTATGATCCAAAAAATTTGGGAAAATGGTAGAACACAACTTGCCATGCTCAATGTGATGGCCTTGCTTAAAATTTTAAAGAAGCCTATGTGTGAGTTAAAATATACACACTTTAGGAGCCTTTTGGAGAGGGTTGTATAGACTAGAGTTCAACTAATTAAACTACAAGAGAAACTTAATGATAGTTTGTTTGATGAAATATTAATAGCAGGAGGAGTATCGTGGAAAATTTCAACATTATAACTCTTTTGAGGAGAGTTTTTATTACCAAAAGTCTTGCATTGACTGAGTTAAGTTGGGGATAGCAATACCAAGAACTTTCACTCACTTTTGAAAGGTAGGAGGCATCATAACCATATTTTTATGATAGTAGATAAGGATGACCATACTTTTACCACACATGAATATATTGTTGCTCAATTCACTCAGTTTTATGTCTCCCTCATGGGAACCCCATTTGAACATAAGGGTGATTGTGTGCCTAGTATCATGCTACAAGAACCAGTGTTATATCACCATCATCATATGCTTTAGCAAGCCCTTTTGTAGCACCCCCATTTTTCACTATCGAAAAATTTTATTTAAAATAATGCGGAAGCTGAAATATATATAGGAAAAATAGGGTATTACTACTGTATCTGACATATGAAAGATGTCTGTCACCTACCCCGTATTAGATACAAGGCTAAAACCAACCAAGACATTAAAAAATAACAGTGTGTGAATATAAATTACATAAATCCTTCGAAATATTATTTACATTGAAGGACCTTAACGACCCCTGACTAAATCATTACAAAATACATGTATACACAAGTACTGGGCTACATTAAAATGAATTGAGGGTATGGTAACAAAACCAAACCACAAACCGCCACAGACCCCACAAAACCTTTGGAAGTCCACGCTCTCAAGCTCCAAACCCAAGCTGAGGTAGGCCCTCTACTAGCCATCCCCAAAAACCTACACATGGTCCTCTACTCGTGGGAATGAGTAGATGACCAAGAAATCTGGAACATTAGTACGCTATGTACTGAGTAAGTCAAGTTGCCCTCTCAATGGTAATAAAAGTATGCAAATTCTATCATACATGGATATAATATTTAACATGCATTGTGCTAATGCCATATACGTATAGGTAAGAGTGCATCAAGACATGCTATCATGCATAACTCAGACAATGTGGAATATATCATACCTAGTTTCACATCATCATCATGTAGCTACTCACGCATGTAATAGCAGGTTAAATCCAAGCAACCACTAGGGATCATTTTCAATTACTCAATCCTTTGGATTATACCATTTTCTTATTCATATATGAAACAGGTCAATCATCTAGCTGACATTTCAATTAGTAGCCAATTAGTCACTTAAACCATTAACCAAGTATACAAACAAGCCTTATCCTTTTTCTCATCCATCCATTTTCCATCCTTATCCAATTATTCATATTCGCTTATTCATTATCTAGGCCTTTATCATCTGATTACTTCTCATCCATATTTTATTATCAAGTGATGGGTTGTGCACCACCCTATGGTCTCACATACCATGAAAGCCTATCCAAATAAGGGACAAAAAGTCTAATCTGAAGTCAATCACCAAAGAGGACATAAGTCTAGGCCGAAGCCAATCACTAGAATGGATATAGATCTAGACCAAAGCCAATTAATATAGACATAAGTCCAGGCCAAAACCAACCACCTAGGTAATTAAACCCTTTAGTATCAATACCCCTACTACACCATCAGTGTTTAGAGTAGGTAAGGCACCAAAACTTTTCAGGCTCTCACCTGAAGGCATCGATAAATGCCCCAAGGCAGACTAACCCCTGGTAGCTTATCGAGGGTCAAGTAACCTAGACCCATACACAACTTAATTATCTTTTAATTCAAGTGATTAGTAGGTTATTCATAAGGATAAGTGATCACACAAGGCCCATACAAAAGCAAGCAAAGAATTTTCCATGTTTATTTCATATCAATCCTTTTCTTTCCATTTTCCAAAACATGTGGGTTTTTATTTATCCTTGTCCAATATTATTCATATCCACTATATTATTTTATTCAAGCCCAAGCCATGTTTTGTTACTCTTTTCTTAATACCATCACTTATCATAAGTGGAATACCCATTTTGTCTTTATAGCACTCATAGAGTAGGTCATGAATTATGATCCATTTGATCCTTTCATTAGGCCATTAATCTATGATAAAATCTATATTTATTCCATTAATAATCATAGGATAGTCCCAAACATAGCCTCAAAGCATAACCAAACCAAAAGGAAATAAACCACATAAACTAGTCGATTGGTCTAGCCTAACCAATCGATTAGTTTATGTCGACTAATCAATTGTTATAACTTGACTAGACCATGCTTTTCCACAAGCTGGTCAATCGGTTTAGAAAAATTAGTCAATTGTTCATAGACCCGTAGATTCATTCTACCCAACCAGTTGATGGGTTGGGAAAACCAGTCGATTGTTCTAAGAACCAATCAATTGGTTTGATCTAACCAACCAATGGGTTTGCTCTACAACACCACCAAACCATAAATTTCATACATATTCATACTTATAAATCATCCTTAACCACATTAGAACATGTACCAACATATCTAACACATTTTCAACTAAATTCACTTTCATATCTCAACATTGAATCATCATACCCTATTTTTTTAAATCAATATTCATGATTTATCTCAAAGTATACAATCTATCTATCCAAATCACCTATGTAGGTTATATACATTCATGACAACATATAGAATAACCTTAAAGGAACTCATATCATGCAGGAATACACATAAATCATTTTAGAATCAAGAATTACTTACTTGATGGAGGCCAAATCCCCCTTAAATCAAAATTTCAATATGTGAAAATCTCAAATTTCAAAATCTTAAAATCAACATTTTGCACAAAACCTTATTAATTTTTAAACTTCAAATAGGAGGGAAATAAAGGCATACCACACTTAGGCTAAAAATGGGGAAATGCTTAACTGAACCACTCGATCATTTTTCTAAATGTAATTCTTCCTTACTTAACAATTAAAATAAGAGATGGATAGAGAAATGATCAAAAGAGTGTAAGAAATTCAAAGTGTAGAAAAGAGGAAAGGTGAATGCAAGGAGTTAAGCATTTTGGTGGCTGAAAGAAATGTGAATAAAAGGGATAACTGAGGCTATTTATAGCCAATCAATCAAGTGGAATAATAGAAGGTTTAGGAACCATTCAAAAATGGATGGATTTCATCCAAGATATGCTGCCATATTCTCTGGATCTCGAAAGTTTTTTTTTTGTTTTGGAAAATACATGTCAATTAGGCCAAAATTAGAATATATAAGAGAGGTAATGGAATGTCAGTGTGGAAGGAATATTCCAGCTGCTCATAATTGTTCCTGAGATCGTAGCATTGATCTTAGAAACATGCAGAGGGTAGAGGTGGAAGTAGACAAGGCTGACGACATCTCTCCCCCTTAGTTGTCCCAATCGACCTCAAGATTGATCAGAGGTAATATTTAGGATAAATACACCATGACAATGGTTGGGAATCTCTTAGGGATAATTTGGCATGGGTTGGTAAGGTTCTATTTTAGTATAATAAATTTGTTAGGAAATCAAGTTTGAAAAATATTCTCAACTTGACAAACTATTCGATCGGTTCTCCCAAATAGTGGATCAGTTTAGTTGAGAAAACCCATTTTGGTGAAACGACGAACCAGTCAATTGGTTCACCTGAAAAACTCACGAAAATCCCATTTACAACCTTATTTCAAGTTAAACTTTTCTTGATATCAAATCATATTATTAAATCAAAATCAAAGGCCTAAAAATTGGCACAATTCTCATTCAACATTTTCCAAAGATATGGGGTATTACAACACTAACCCCTTAAAGAGGCTACATCCTTGAAGCCTAAAATAATCCAATCACATCATTACACATAAGGAAAAATACACATTACATTCACATTCAAGAAAAAGGGTTACTACCCCATTAAAGAAAAATGTTTACACTAAGGTAACTAGCTTAAAAATAACTCTAGGTACTTGGCTCAAATTTCCTCCTCGGCCTCCTAAGTAGCCTCCTCTATACCATATTATGACCAAATAACTTTCACCAACAGAACGGTCTTCATACGCGTCTCTTTTGTCTTTGTGGTTAGGATGCTAAATGGTCGCTCTTCATAAGTGAAAGACTTATTGAGATCTAGAGAATTTGGTCAGATAACGTGCGAAGGATTTTCTACGTACTTCCTTAGCTGCGATATGTGAAAGATGTTGTGCACATGCGACAACTCTATTTGTAAAGATAAGTGATAAGCGACTTCACCAACACAGTCTAGAATCTCGTACGATTCAATGTACCTCGGACTGAGCTTACCCTTCCTACTGAACCTCATGAATCCTTTGGTGGGATAGACCCTTAAAAGGACTCTTTCACTCACCTTATAACCATCGGTCTATCTTTTCATATCTGTATAGCTCTTATGGAGGTCCTAAGTTTTTCTCATTCTGTCCTAAATCAAGCAGGTGTGCTTAGTCATCTCCTCAATCATCTTGGGTCCCAACACAAGCATTTCGTTGATGTCGTTCCAACACAAGGTACTACAACACTTCCTCCCGTATAATGCTTCAAAAGGCTCCATCTTGATACTGGTGTGGTAACTATTGTTGTAGGAGAACTCAATCAAGTCCGGACGATCTTCCCAACTTTCCCTAAAGTCTAGCACACATACTTGAAAAAATTCTTCCAAATTTTGAATGATCCTCTCTATCTGACCATTCTTAGCGAGGTGGAAAGCCATACTCCTCATCATTTGAGCACCAAGGGCAGCTTGCAACATTTTATAGAAATGTGATAAGAACCTGGAGTGTCGATCAGACACAATATCCTTCGAAAATCCATGCAGTCTCACCACGTGCTTTCTATAGGCGTTGGCTAGTTGTTCCATGTTTCATGTTGCTTTCATCAGTATTTACACTACTGACTTAGTCAGACGGTCCACAACGACCTAGATGGAATCAAAACCACTACAAGTCCTCCAAAGATCAGCCACAAATTTCATTAATATATTGTCCCACCTCCACTCGGGAACTTAAGTGGTTGTACTAACCTACTAGTCTCTTGTGCTCAATATTAACATTCTGATAGATCTAACATTGACCAATGAATTCTAATACTTCCTACTTCATGTGGGGCCACTAATATATCTTCTTAGGTCTTTTTATAGGTTGTTTTCTCCAGGGTGGATAGAGTATGAAGTACAATGTCCTTTTTCAAAGATCCTCCTCTTAAGTTCCACACACCCTTGTGGTACACACCATCTGCCACAGTATTTGATACCGCCATCCTTGTGGATCTGAAATCCTCCAACTCTGACTTCTGCAATACCTGTTTGGATTCTCTTGAGCTTGACATCACCAACTTGGTTAGCTCAAATATCCTTGAATATTGAAGGTGTAATGATGAGTGCACTCATTCTCGCCTCTAAGCTTCCAATAGTGATCACTTTGATCTCTAACTTCCTGATCTCTAGGCACATATGATTTGATAATATGATCGTGGACAAAGAATGTGATGTCTTTTGGATAAGTGCATCTTCTACCACATTTGCCTTACCCTCATAATATGTTAGTTCCAAGTCATAATCCTTGACTAATTCCAACCATCGGCGTTGTCTTAGGTTCAACTATCATAGGGTGAAGATGTACTTAAGGCTCTTATAGTCAGTGTAGAACTTGCACTGAACTCCATATAGATAATGCCTCTAGATATTAAGGGAAAACACTATTATAGCAAGATCTAATTTATGCATTGGGTAGTTCTGTTCATATATCTTTAGTTGTCGAGAGGCATAAGCTACTACCCTTCCATGTTTCATCAACACACAACCCAGCCTATGCTTGGAAGCATCATTGTATACCTCAAAATCATCAGACCCACTCGACAATGGGAGCATTGGGGTTGAATTCAAATGCCTCTTCAAATCCTCAAAGGCTTTATTAAATTTCTCATTTCACTAGTAACATATAGCCTTATACAATAGTTAAGTCAACAATCATGCAATCTTGGAAAGATTTTCCATGAACAGACGACAATAATCGGCTAACCCTAGAAAATTGCACACCTCCTTGACAGAAGTGGGCACTAGAAATTTAGAAACGACTTGAATCTTAGTAAGATCCATTTCACTCCATAGAGATCACGTAACCAAGTAAAAGCCACTTGATCCAACCAGAAGTCCCACTTAAGAGTTTGGCATACAACTGATGTGACCTTAGCAATGCCAAAGTCTGCCTCAAATACTACTCTTGCATCTCTCAGTCACTGGAGTAGATGAGGATGTTGTCGATGAATGCTATGAAAAATCATTCTAAGAATGGACAGAAGATTTGGTTCATAAGGGACATGAAAACTGCTAGCGCATTAGTGAGTTTGAAAGGCATTACCATGACCTCATAATGGTTATACCTTGTTCGTAAAGTAGTCTTAGGGATGTCTTGCTCTGCCATCCTCAGTTGTTGGTATCCTGATTGAAGATCAATCTTGGATAATGTCTTGACTCCCTAAAGTTGTTAGAACAAGTCATCAATATTTAGCAATAGATAACGGTTCTTCACAATCACCTGGTTCAACCCTCGGTAATTGATTCACAACCTCAATCTTCCATCCTTCTTATTTACAAATAGCACTAGCACTTCCAATGGTGATATTCTTGGTTGGATATAACACTTCTCCAAAATTTTCTCCTATTGAGCCCTGAGTTTGTTCATCTCCATAGGTGCCATATGGTATAGAGCCTTAGATACTAGCTCTATCCCTAGCAATACAACCACGGTGAACTCGACTCCTCAAACTGGTGGCATTCCTAAGATATTCTGAGGGAATACGTCAAGAAACTCATGGATCATGGTTATTTGCTCCAAGGACATATTGGTTGCTTCAATGTCTTTGACACTACATAGGTAGAGCGGATATCCGATATGTACAAAGTTGTTCATTGCAATTTCCAACACTATCCTTGTAGAATGATTAGGTTCACACTTTTGGTATGAAACCCTAATACCCTTTGGTCATTGTAGAGCCACTCGTTCTTATGCGCAATCAATCAATGCTCGATAATTCCCTAGTATATCCATCCTGTCAATTACATCAAAATCATGTAACTTGATTTCCATGAGGTCTAACAAAAATTCTATTCCTCCAACTACAAAAATAACTCCTTTATACAACCTAGAGTAAGCAATCCTCTCACCTGAAAGTAACACTGTAGAATTAGAAATACTAATGGAAAAAGATAAGAGAACTCTAACTGCACATGCAGATGCCAAAAAAGAGTGTAATGCACTAGAGTAAAAAAATATGCAAGCAGAAAAGGTAGCTACAATAAGCATATTGGTCACTACACCAGCCTAGCATTCTACCTCTACCTGACTCATTACATTCAAGTGTTCTGTTGAAGGAAATCCCGCAAAACTAGTTGATCCTTATCCTTGCTAGAAAGAGCAAGGCCTCGAACCTCTAGGCTGACTAATTTTATTAGTAGAACTAGCTGACAATGGAGGTAATCTCTAAATCTACTACTATAGTTGCTGGATAGACCCGGTGCTCTGAGCTCTAGTCTAGATCCTCTGGATGCTGCCACTACCAACTTGGTACTTATAGGATTTATGCTCCACCATGCTACATGCATGGCACATCACCTTATTGCCTCTGTAGTCTATCCTCGGGTGATTTATCCTGCATCGCTTGTAGTGATAATTCCCCTCCTTGGCACGAACCCTAGATAACCCTCAAAATTGGGGTACTAACTCCATGCTCCTGTCATATCTAGGCAACAAGCTACCTCCCAAAAAGGCCTTCTTCCGATAGTTGGGATGCTGGCTATCTTTAAACTCTGCCTTACTCCCCGATTGAGCACCCCGATCATATGATCCACATTATCATATCATAATATTAAAAGCGTGAATTTAACAACTTAATAATAACAATTGATAATACATAAAATCATAAATAACATTTAGCAAAAAAATCTTAAGTGCGACTAACATCCCTACCAAAAAGGACACTGGTCTCTAAGCACATATATCCTATCCCGCCTCACCCGAAACCTTCATAAAATGACCTAAGAAAAAAAGGGTAAAATAAAATTATAACTCATGGAATAAATAAGGAAAACATAAGTAACAGAGTGTGGAAGAAGGAGAAATAACCAAACATAACCAAGGTAAGGCTTTGGTGGAAACATGTATCAAAATGGAGGGAGAAACAGTATAAGGTGTAAAAGATAAAGGGGTAGCAACGACAATGAGTGTTTTTCTAGGGATAGGGGATTGATGATAATGGACATTTATCAAGGGAAAGGAACGTTAGTGAAGGCTGCAATGTGAGGGGAAGTTTCAATGGTGATGGCCCAATGGTTAGGGATTGTTTGGTGGTGGATGCCAAAGGGATGGGGGTTGTTTCAGTGGTGGATGTTAAAGGGTTGGGGGTATATTCGGTGAAAGTGGGTGGTGCAAAGGAGGGTGCAATGGTAAGTAAGGCTGATGCAAGGGAGTGAGTATAGTGGAGAGTGGTGTTGCTTAGTTGTTGTGGCATTTTTAGCGATGATGAGATGGAGGAAAGGAATAAAAGAAAAAGCTACATGGTTGTTGTTACTATTTGACAACAAATGAGGGAGGAAGGGAAGTTGTTTGAGCATTTAATGTTTCTAATTCTATGAGTTACATACATACATACATACATACATATATATATATATATATGCACACATAAGTTATGTGCACTAGGAGAGAGGAAGAAGGGATATGACGCACGATCAGGCATGTTTGTTAACAAAATACATTAATGCAAAGGGTGGGAAATGATGATGTGATGGTGATGGTGATGGTAGGGGAGGTGGATATGGTAGCTTGGCAAAGGGGGTATGGTTGAGGGAGTGTTTTATGTAGGAAGAAGGGGGAGAAGAAGGAAAAAGAAACTGGGCATGAGGAAAGAAAAGAAAAATGAAAAGCGAAGGAGAAAAGTAAAATGGGAAAAAGAGTGAAGAAAATGTGTTTGGGGTTAGATTTAGATTTATGTTAAAATAATTTAGATTAGGGCATGTTTGTTAACAAAATACATTAATGCAAAGGGTGGGAAATGATGATGTGATGGTGATGGTGATGGTAGGGGAGGTGGATATGGTAGCTTGGCAAAGGGGGTATGGTTGAGGGAGTGTTTTATGTAGGAAGAAGGGGGAGAAGAAGGAAACATAAACCGGGCATGAGGAAAGAAAAGAAAAATGAAAAGCGAAGGAGAAAAGTAAAATGGGAAAAAGAGTGAAGAAAATGTGTTTGGGGTTAGATTTAGATTTATGTTAAAATAATTTAGATTAGGGTATTAGGATAAATTAATTATCAACTATCCAGGATTAGGTTTAGGTTAAAATTTTAATAACTCAAAATAAAGATTAGGATTATGGGATTTAGCATTAAGGAATTAGGATAAGGTAAAAATTTTAATTTTTTAATATTAGAATTAGGTTAAGATATTAATCACTAGGGATTAAGATTTGATAAAATATGGGGTATTACATCTACTATGGGGCAGTTCTGCTAGCCTCACTATTTGTCAGTAAGACCCTATGAGCTAGCGATGTCTGGGCCACTATACCTTGTGAATGTGTTTTCCCTTATTAGAAATTACCCCCGATGTCCCAACACTTGAATTAGCAATGTCCCATCTTGTCACATCCATGAAAGTGAACCAACTACCCAAGGCAATCAACCCCTAGATAATTCTTACTACACCATTGACATATGAAGCATCTTACTCTCAGCTTACTCATCTACACTCCATAGGAAGGTGGGGATCATGATTGGTGACTACCCATAGGTTGGAACCACTTCTTTCCACCCTATCATCGACCACCCTCAAATCTCCACTTGATCCCTGACTGAACATTACGGGTTAATCAACGATCCCTCTAAGGAATTGTCATACATGGATTACAAGTTTGGTGCATCAGTCTCCACTAAAATCTCATAAATTCTTAAAATCAACCCTAACTAAAATCGACAAACATTCATCCTCTCATCAACATCCACCTTTGGAGCAAAATAGACTAGGTTGAGGTAGTGATTGTAGTACTCCTCAACTATTTACGTACTCTAGATTAGAGCCATGGACTCATCATAATTCACCATCCTTAAGTAATTAGGGTAGAAATGACCACAAAGCATCTCCACAAATGGCTGCCATTGATCTAGAGAGGCTCTCCTCAGCTACTAACCTATTCATCACTCTTTAGCACAACCCCACAAGAGAAAGACTCTAATGTTCACTCGCCTATCCTCCAGATAGCTATTAGAGACAAAAACTTCTCAAAGTCCCTCTACTAAAGATCTAAGACACCTTAGGCTTACTAACCCTCAAAAATCAATGGGTAGTGATGAACAACCCTACAAAGCTAATCCATTGGTGGAAACATCAGGAAAGGAGATGGAGGCAGAAGTTGTAGAGCCTCTCACATTAGATCTATTGTTCTATGTTGATCCCCATCCATCTCCATAAAATAATTGAGTCATAGATTTCAGCCATGAAACTCATAAAATAGTAGGACCGACTTAGAAAAGGTTCAATTATTAGCTAAAATTTAGTACACATGGAGGTAGTACATTACACATAAGGCTAAAAGTTAGTACATGCTAGAAATTTAAGTCCAACACCCAACCTAAACCAACACTCACTCACAACTACACCAGGTTATACACACTCAAATAAGGCCAAAGAAATTCATTTCATAATGTAACATCAAGATTTAAAACCATATTTTTTCATAAACACCTTTTAACATCCCCCAAATTTTAGATCAAAAAATTTTCATTTTAAAGATAATGCCAAAGTATAATAAAACAAATCCAGGGAATGTTACCACCATATCAACTATGGGAGAGGTGTGATCAACACCTAACACATTCTTAATGCAGGATAAAATGAAATAATGAACAAAGGATGCATGCACTAACAAGATTAATAATAATATGGATGAGAATAATATAGAAGGGAGAGAGATTTATAAAATCTAACTATATGAAACAAAGCCAATACTTTATATAACAAAAATAAGTGAAATTACCCTAATAAAGTGGGGAAAATAATCTAAGACAATTAACTTAAATCTTAACTAAAGAAAAAAATAAATCTAGATCCTCAAGCAAAGACTAGTTATTGGCCCACATCGTCATCCTCAACAAACTCGAGTTGAGAATAATAACCCTATAAATCATCATCCGCTCACCGGAATAAAAAGTGGAATATCATAGTGACTACAAAAATGTAGTATTAGTACAATAAAGTATTAGTAAAACAATCTAAAGTATAGTAAAGGTTCATGGTGCACGTTAAGGTCATTTAATAACATGGTATAAGACATACTCATGAATTATAACTTCTAAGCTCACGATTATCATATAACAAAGTATGATCTCACAAGAATAAAATAAGCAACACATTTCATGCATTAAATTCATATAGAATAACCATATTATTAATCCTACAATTACTGGCCATATACATTATTATTATTAAGAAGTTTGATTCGATCATACCTAGTTCTCTACCAAAAAAAAAGTCATGGAAACATAAAACACACAATGGGATACAAAATTATAACACTATCATTTTTAAAAATATATTTCACAATATTAAAATAATAAAATTATATATTTCAAATACTTATTACATCTTTTAAGCAAAATTGAAATGCTAGTTATAATTTAGAAGTATTTCGTTCCATTATGGGTGTCATTGCTCATAATTTTATTCTATAAGACCTTTTGACCCACTTTTTTCCATCTAAATATCCCTATATTATCCTAGACTCATAATATTTGAACTTAATAGATTGTTTTTAGTTACTTAGCCATTTTTTAAAATTATAAAATGAGGTTTTGACAAAAAAACACTATTTTAATCTTAGTTAGTTTTTATCATATTTTCTGCCTCAAAAATACCTTTTTAATTATCTATAATTTTCAAAAATTCTAGGATCATTATATTTTAGTGGTTTAGATTAAAATCAATTTACCTTTTTTCTTTTCATTTTAAGATAAAAATAACATTTCGTAGTTAAAATAAACTACTAAAACTTAGTTTTATAGTTAGATCTTATCCTCATCCTTTGTAATTTGATCTCAACCCTCCAAAGCCATCTAAGAAATAATATTAGCCTTTCATATATCCCTAAAAATGACCTTTAAATGTGAAAAATCCTATCATGAAGATGTTCTTCGTCATTACATTCATCTCCTCCTAAACTACCCATTCATTCCCCTTCTCCCTTATTTATTTTCTACCTTCCCCACATCAGCCTACCCTCCCAATTCACCTCCCCTTACACGGCACAAATTTCCCCCACCTTATTGTTCCCTCATCCCACATTACCGTCTTCATAATTACAAACAACTCATCACAACACACCTCACCACTTCCCAACCTCATTTCACCCAAAGCTTTCTCCTATAGGATTATTATCTACTCATTTCTCCCACACCTAATTCACCACTTTATCTATCTTATTCCTCTAAACTCCCACATCATCTCCCAACATGGAAGAACACAATTGAAGTATGATGAATCTCCCTTTTGAAGCAATAACAATCACTTTCCTTCTTCTCTATGAACGAATATGTTTTAAACTTATGTTGGCTTTTGAATTTTTATAGGTTTAGATAAATTTCCTAGATATCTTGAATGTGAATATCCTATTACCCTTCTTTGGTTTAATTTATTTGATTCCAAGTAAGATTAATCTGAATCACTCTATGTATAATTTTATGAATCATAATATAGATTTTTTTTGTGATTTAATGAATCTTATGGCATGATATGGTTATGAATATGTATTAGAGTTATATATCATGATTTTGTAAAGCTGATTAGCATGATAATCATGGTTTGAATTAAAAAGAATTTGAAATTGAGGGTTTGTAGACCTACAAATTTAGGTCAGATTTTGTGCTAAATATCTCTCAATGGGATGAAAGTTATAAGTCTTATTTGGTATCAAATTAAATTTCTATGAGTTTAATTTCCAACAAAACTTTTGGCTTATGATCTAGAGTTGTATGTTTAAAGTTATGATCAAAGCTGATCAAATCCCAGCTGAGCACTAGGCTTGGTTTTGGGGTTTAATCTTTGGGTTAGAGTTATTTTTTGTGTGTTGTATAAAATTTAAGTTTTTTATTAGTATTTTTAGAACAAAGTTGATGTATAATATGTTATCATTTATGTTATTTTAACCTAATATTTGAAGATTTAAAGTTGGAAGAGAAAAATTGAAGATGAATAACATATTCAACATGTCCTTGAGTTTAGGTTGAAGATATGCATGGTGTTCTTGAAGCCATCATCTTATTCAACCTTACTTACCTTCTAATCACCCTTTAATCATATAAATAGTGTTAGAAAGAATTAATCGTGGTTTTACATAGAAAATGAGAAAACTAACCCAAAATAACTTAAATATTCACTTAATAACCATGGAGATCTAGGTTAGACATTTGACCTTTTACTATTAATGTTGACTTAAATTTCAACCTTTTCCATTGAATTTGATCCTCAGACTTTGAAATTTTCTCTTTTTCTTGGTGAATAGTATATTTTTTCAAAAATGGCATACAACCTTATTTCTCAATTTTGGTCTCAAATATAGCTTATTTTGTTTGCTCAAATAAATCGTAAGTGATATTTTGGAATTTAAAATGATGGACCTATAATATTAATGAGTATGTTACATAAAAATTGTGGCAATATTAAATTTAATTCTCTATATAATACATGATTAAGGTTTTGTGCCAGTTTTATGCACACAAAAAGGTTTTAATGTTTTGTAGTGTTGTGTGTAACAGTATAAAACACTCACAAATGTTGGGGGGTTAGCACAATGAGTAGCCTCAATCTATGGACATTTTTTTTGTTAATATTTAAAACCAAAGAGTCTATGGACTACGCTTTCAATATTTGATAAAATCAAATGGGCCAATAATAGTGTAAGTAGTTCAGTACCTTTTCTATTCTATAACTGTCAAAAGTACTTTATATGGGGTGTATAGGATTTAATTACCTTGGATTGGTTGTTATCGAAATGGTAGGGGGGCCAAACATTCCCCTAAGAGCTTTCTCAAAGCTGAGCATTCCCCTAAAAGCTTTCTCAGTGTTTTAAAACATGACATTTGATAAAGACTTTGGTTAGTTGATGGGTACAACCTATGATTTGAAAAGTGTGATTTAAAGTACGATGTTTGCAAAAGAATTTGGTTGGTAGATGGGCATAACCCATGATTTCAAAATTTTGAATTTAAAATGAGGTTGAGCATTTCCCTAAGATCTTGCTCAATGTTTTAAAACATGACCTTTGCAAAAGACTTTGGTTGGTAAATGGTTATAACCTATGATTTTGGAAACAATGATTGTAAACCTAATTTATGATATCATTCATATCTGTATGTATTTAGATGCTTTCATTAAAGATTTATATTAATTATTCATTAAATATTTATCTAACATTGCTAAACCTTTAACTCATTTTCTTATTAAATAACTACCTTTTGAAATTAACCAATCATGTTTAGATGATTTCAACAGGTTAAAAGAGGATTTAGCAGCTTCCCTAATCATGTAGCCATCCAATTGGAGTATTTCGTTTGAGGTGATGTGGGATGCAAGTGATTATGTTGTAGAAGAGGTCATTGGTCGACGAAAGGTTGAAAAGGTTCATGTAATTTACTATGCAAGTTAAATCCTTGATGATGCTTAAGTGCATTATGATACAACTGAGAAAGAGATTTTGATGGTAGTGTTTGCACTAGATAAGTTTCGATCGTACTTGGTAGGATTAAAAGTTATATTTTCAATGACCATTCAACACTCAAGTACCTCTTGACCAAAAAGGATATGAAGTTATGTATGATTTGATGAATACTCTTAATCCTAGATTTTGACCACAAAATTCATGATAAGAATGGTATAAAAAATGTAGTGGCTAACCTCCTCTTTGGATTAATCTGAGATATAGATAGAAGTGAAGAGAATGAAACTCCATTTAACAACTCTTTTCCAAGCGACAACCTTTTGACAATTACAAACTTGTTATCCCAATGAATAGTATATTTTATAAATTATATAGCATGTGGGGTGTTTTTTATAGACTTGTTGTAACACCCCAAAACTTACTACTTAAATATTTTATTTTAGCGGATGTTATGCCGCAACCAATACAGAGTGGGGTATGACCAATACCTAACCTATGTTAGTTGCAATTCCAAAACAATTTGCTCATAAAGATTAAGTGTTGTCAACACTTAATCAAATGCCAAGGAAAAAACCAAAAACAACCAAAGAGAAGCATATGAGATACTTTAAATACATTAAGCCAAAGTATCACAACACATGATGTTCCAAAAGGGAACAACAAGAGCAAAAAAATAAAACTAGAATGAAGACACCAAATAGCCCTAAATAGATGCTCTAACCCAACCCAAGTTATTTTGATAGGCAATAGAACCTGCAAGGTTAAGACTTTCCATTGAATAGGCATGGAACTATAAAGTATAACCCATCAATACAACATTACTGAGTAGCCCCAGAACACAACACTAATCATGTAAAGGTCAAATGGAGAACTTAGAAGACCCCACAAGAGAATCATGGCATAAATACATCAAGAATAAATACATTAATCCTTAAGTATGCATGTCATATTGGCACACTAATGATAATACAATACCCTAAAACCTAGTTCGCCTAATTATTAAGTATCAATACTCTCTATAAAACTCGTAGGTTACTTATAGAGTATACTAGGGCCTTACTAGGGTACTAAGGGAATATAGTGAAACAAACCAAATGAGGAATCCTACCTTATCTCTAGTTTAGCTTACCCTATAAAGTAAATCATTCCCAATATTTGGGTCTTTCCTTTCAAATATTAATATCTTAATAAGATGATTACAATTATCACATAATACATAATAATCAACAAGTTTATACTTAACTATTTCTATTTTATTTTTAAGTATTCAAGCTAATCCCGAGGTCAACGAATCAAGATAAGCTAATTCCACACTAATTTCAACCTAGGAATCAATTAAGGTCATCATATTTCCAATTATCAACACTTAGGCATAAATGTCATAAAATAACGAAATGTCCTTATAAGTTATTTACTCATTAAATTCTCACTTCAATACCAATTTTTATTAGAACTAACATAAATCCATGGAATAGCTAAATAGCTTTAAAGTAAACACTTTAACATAAATTTGTAATTAAGAAAAATTTTAGAATTAAGAAAACTACCATTTTTCCACTAAAGCACACTTTAATCCATTTAGCACATAAAACCCTAATCATGCATATCTAGCATACCACATTTTACATAATTCTCATTTTTCAACATATAAAAACAAATACTAGGCATACATGATGGAAAAATAATAGTTTTTTTTTGTAAAATACTAAAATACCCCTAAAGTGTGTAAAACTTTTGCCACTTCTAACTATACCTAAATATGATCAAATCTCAACACATCATATATTAAACTTTAAGTAAAACATCTGAGGAATCTAGTGATAAGCTCAAAAAATACAATATAGCATCTTTCAAAGGCCAATAATGTCATTGATTGTGTAACACCCCGAAAATTTGCTTAACCTAATCCCGCATCATTAGCTCCCTAATCTAATGAAAATCCTAATAAATCCCATTTTAACCTTAACATATCTTTAATCCCGAAATTTTAACTGATTCCGAAAACCTCAACTTTGATAAATCGTAATTTGTAAACCAAAATCAAATCCGCTAAATTTTGCTAATCCTAATTACCTTTAACTAATCTAAAATCATCCTAAACTAATCCCCTCAACCTTTCTCTTTTCCTTTTCTTTTCCTTTTTCCTTTTCTTTTCTTTCCTTCTTCCCCTCCTCCCACCAACCTTTGCTGCAACTCTTGCACCCCCACTTGCACTATGCACTTGCACCACTAGCCATCACCTTTCTGCACCCTCATCCATCACCCATCACCTTCCTCCTTCTTCTTTTCCTTCTCCCATCCTTTGCAGACCTACACCCTCCACACACCCTGTAATACCCCCAAAATTTATTACTGAAAAATTTTGTTTAATAAAAGGTTTAGCAGAAGCGAAATAACAAAATGTAAATTATGGGGATATTACCGCCACACTTAGTATCAGGCTAGTTCACTTCTACCATTCCAGTACCAAGTGCTAAGGATGAATGGAATTAAAATGAGCATTCATAAAAGAAATGAACGATTAACCATACATAAAATTAGAGTGTGGTAACCAAAAGAGGTACAACCCAAAAGTAAGGATTTAAAGTTCCAAACGATAGAAAACATCGTACAACAGAATAAAACTAAATTATAGCAATACAGGAAAAAAAATAGAAGATGGACTCTGGCCATGTCACTCTCGACCCCCAGGCTAGGTCCAGGCTCAACTCTCAGCCCCGCTCGATGCCTCGTAAGTGTTGTAGGCATCGAAGATAGATTCACCAACCTGCACCAAGTCAGAAGGACCTTCTGCTCGTGGGAATGAGCAGCACCCATGAAACGAGTGGTCAGTACGCTACGTATTGAGCAAGGTAACCGTGAAACTAAGGCCAAACATATAAGGCACATAACACAAGCATGATCATATAGGCAACATACAATAATACAGATAATGAGGCCAGGTTATGTTCCAAATAAACTTATTCTTTAATTCTCTTAACAATATACTCATTTCACACATACTCTTTATTAATCCATGCGAGTGCGGGAACCCCACTATTATAGCCGGGGGACCAGAATACATATAGGATAGAATGCTCCTGACCACTATTATTCGTCGATGGACCGAACATACGGGGAAAAACGCTCCTGGTTACTATTATTTGCCTGTGGACCGGTCTGGCCCCGACTCACATAGTGTTCACTGTAAGTACTTAGTGTATTTACCATGTCTTAGCATCATTACATTTGGTTTGTTGAGCATGGAAGCCCCCACTATTATAGTAGGTGGACAGGAAATCTGTAGGGCAAAATGCTCCTAGCCACTATTATTTGTCCGTGGACCGGTCTCCAGGGCACTCCGGCTCCTGGCCACTATTATTCGCCGGTGGACCGGTCTATGCCCGGCTCAACAATATTCCTCTTTAAATAAATAGTATCTTATTTGTGTCTTATTAGATAATTTTTCACCCTTGACATGCATGCCACCATTCATCTACTTCTATCCTCCCAAGAGGGGCCCGTCCCATATCTTGAAACTATGACACCTCCTAATTGCCCCAACATCCCTTCCTTATTCCACTACTCACACTAGAAGCCTAATTCAGAGGTGTGTGGGTCAAGGCCCACTACCTTATACCACTAAGCCCATTCGTAGTCCTTCCTAGGGTTTTCTCCAGAAAACCCTAATTTGGGCCTATGTAGCCCATCCTCCTCAGCCTCACACAACCCAAACTATTTTAACACCCAACACATCCCAACCCTTAGATTCAACCCTCACTTCATACCTCACTCATCCTCATTTATTTTATTATTATTATTTTCTTTTTCCTTTTTTTCCACCTTCCCAAATTAGGGTTTCCTCCCCAAACCCTAGCTCGGTCTCCTATGCACCCTTATACTATCCCACGTACTATTTTTCACCCAAAGCCTCCAGACACCCAAACAACTCTTCCATCACCTTCCTCATGCCCCAAGGCAACTTTCCATACGTAAAGTTCACCCTCATGCGGACTCTAACCATCCTATGCAACCCTCGATATTTTTCATGCAAAACCCTAAAATTCTCATGCAAACCCTAGTTTCTCCCATGCAAACCTTAGATTCTCCCACTCTTTCATTTTATTTAAGTCTCCTTTTATTCACCCACTCATGGATCATAGATTATTTCTGTTATTCCTACCTACGTTAGCCAACTTACTTCCCCTTGGTTATCTTACTTTCCCATTTTTCTTTTTCATGCTTCCATCCCACATTACCACATTAAATATCCTAGCATGCATGTCCTAAAGGGCCACATCACATCACGTCACAACTTGCAGCATATCCATATTAGCACATACCAGAAGAAAGCACATGAACATACCTCCGTTCCAAGCTGCGCTACACATAAAACAGTTAAGATAATAGCACAAGATACACAACCTATCATTATATGTGGCATCCAAGGCATGTAAGACACATAGCACACATAAGGCCTTAGCTAAACCCTTACCTAAAACGACGCCGGGCTTGGACACGCTCCTACGCCTCCTTAGGGTTTTGGCTTAATTCACCTATAAAAGGGAAATACTATGGGTTAATCTCCCTCTTACCAAAATTACCATCATTTCCTATCTTATGCCTATTATGTCCTACTATTAGGGCTAATAATGATAATAGTAGTTTTATAATTAAAAGTAGGGTTATTATTCTCAAAATAATTAATCATGCCACTATTAACCAAAGTAAGTCTTAGTGATATCCATAGTATTAAAAGTAATAGTTTCAATATTACTAATACTAATATTATCATTAGTTTTAGTAATAATACTAATATCGACCCAAACTCTAGTAATAATAATAATAGTGATGTAAATAATATAAATGTAGTGACCATAATGATACTTATATTGATAATTCTAACAGTAGTAGTAGTAGTAGTAATAATAATAATAATAATAATAATAATAATAATAATAATAATAATAATAATAATAATAGTAATAATATTAATTATAGTTTCAATCTTGAGAATAACACTAATAAAGGTTCTAGAAATTATAATAGTAGTAGCCTTGGTGATAATATGATAAAGTATAATATAATAATAATAATAATAATAATAATAATAATAATAATAATAATAATAATGATGATGATGATGATGATGATGATGATGATGATGATGATGATGATGATGATGATGATGATAATAATAATAATAATAATAATAATGTTAAGCATAATAAGGATAATAATCGAAAAGGGTAATAGTGCTATAAGGGTCCCAACATTTACACTAATATTAAAGGTGATAATGGCCAAAGTTAGTATTAATAGTATTAGTAAGAAAGTAATGATAATAATAATGATAATAATAATAATAATAATAATAATAATAATAATAATAATAATAATAATAATAATAATAAGGATAATTATAATAATACTAAAGTTTTATCCTTTTAAATAATAATACCATTTGTTAGAAATATTTCTAAAATTAGGTCAAATAATAAGAGTGATAAAATAATAAATATAATAATAATAATAACATTAATAATAATAATTAATAATAATATTAAGAGTAATAATATTAATATTAAAAATTATTAACACTTATATGGGGAAATTAGAATACCAACTAGGCTTGGTGGCGGAGCACCGCGGCGGCGGCGGTGGAGGAGGAAGAGAGGTGGAGAGATGAGGGTATAGGGTAGAGGAGAGGGAAGCAAGGAGAGATGGAGGTAAGGGGAGGTAGAGTAAGGTCCCATGGTTGTTTTGGAGGGTAGAGATGGTGTTATTGGCGGTGGAATTGGTGACAAACGATGGCGTGAAGGGCTGCGGGAGGTCGAAGTGGGTTGTTCGGGAGGGTGACTTTGCATGGTCGGGGTGGCTCGTGCAGGGCAAGGTAAGGGAGGAGGGAGGCTCAGTTCTGTAGAGGGTGGTACAAGGAAGGCTTTGGTGGGCGGCGTGGGCAGTGGTGATGGCCGACGGCGGAGGAACAGCGGTCTATTTAGGCGATGGCGCAAGGTCGGGTTTTTTGGGCTGCAAAAATTGAAACCCAATTATGGCTGCCTATGGGGTATATATATAGATTGATTGGAGGGAAAAATGACAGAGGGAAGTGGGAAAATAAGGGGCAAGGGGTATGTGTGCACTGGCCGACGCAGGTCTACCATTTTAGGCCATGTTTGACTGGGAGAAGGGATGGGCACATGCAGAAGAGGGAATGACCGACTAGGTCAAAATGATAGGAAGGTCGGTGGGGAAGAGAGGGGAGGAATGGTGGGTCAACGGCATGGTCGGTGGCAGAAATTTCGGCACCGATAGGGGAGTTGTAGGTGTGCGTCAAGGAAGAATAAGAAGAAGAAGGAGAAGGGGGTTGGATTGGCGGTCCAGGAGAAAAGAAAGAAAGAAAGAAAGGAAAAAAGAGAACTAGACTAGCCGAAAAAGAAAGAAGGGGGCAGCGTGGGCTTGGGCCGTGCAAGACGAAGAAGGGTACTGGGCCGGAGGCGGGCTAGCCTAGGTTGGGGGAAAGGAGAAAAAGAAAAGGAGGAGGAAAAGAAGAAATAAAAAAGAAAGAAAAGGAAGAAGAGAGGGAAAAAAAGAAAAAGGGAAAAAGGAAAAATAGGTGGGTTGGGGTTAATTAAAATATTTTTGTTATTTTGGGATATTTAAAAATATTAATATTAAAATAATAATTAAATTCTCTTTTTAGGTTAATTTAGGGTTTTTGAAAGATTTTTCCTAAATTTCATTTTAATTAGCAAAATACTCAATTTTTTTCGAATTAAATTATTTATTATTTTCTCCTGTATTTGCCTTAATTAATTCCCTCTTATTTTAATAAAAATAATTAATTTAATTAATTTCTCTACAAAATCCTTATTTTGCCATAATTTCCTAAATTAGGGTTTTGGGGTATTTCACGCCCCATCACCCTGCATCTTCTTATCCTTCCCATCCTTACGCAACACTTCCATCAACCATCACCACCCTCACCTTGCATCTACTACCCTACCTTAGTCATCCTCTGCAGCCATCACCTCCATCATCAACTTGCTACTGCAACCATCAACAATCCCCCATCACACGCACCTGTCACCCCTGTTTCTTTTTCTTCTTCCCGAAACATACCACACAACACACATGCACACACACACACACACACACACACACACACACACACACACACACATTTATATATATATACCTCACACTCTCCCTATTTCTCTTTGATTTTACCTCACTCTGCCAATATTTTGTGCCTAAGAGCCATCACCAAAGCTCCCTCACCCTTCTCCTTCCCTTCTTCTCCCCTTCTTCTTCTTCTTCTTCTTCTTCCTCTTCCTATCCCTGTTTTAGCATTCGCACCACCATATTCCTCCATCGTGCACCACCTTGGCTACCACTTGTCGCCCTTTGGCTGGTGGACTGACCACCAAGGTTGCCCCAACCTTATCCTTCACCATTGACAGCCATTGCCGCCGACCACCGCTTCTTTTCCCTTCTTCTCCCTCGTGTTTATTGCAGCGTTGCAGTGTGCACAGCCAGTGCACGGCCTGCTGCATGACTATGCAACGCTTAAAGCACTTGCTACACAGCCGTGCAATCCTTGCATCGTCTGACCATGCAAAAAATTGTCTCTCGACTTGATTCTATACCGCCGTGAAACTTTTACACTGCCTGGCTGTGCATTTTATTTTCTCTCGACCTATTGTGCTCTGCTTCTACACAGTCATGCAACTTTTGCATCGCCTGGCCGTGTAACTTCCCATTTTAGCCATGCAACCCTATTTCACCCTAAATCTTGTCCAAGCTCCACCAAAATTTAACCATAGCTCCACCACATATTCTTCTACACTTCCATACAATTCAAGTTTCCATTTGACTCCGATAAAATTTCATTTTTTCCCTTCTCTACCATGATCTCCTTCTTAATTTTTAACCTCCGATCCTAATCATATTTTATCTTATTTTCATAGGTGATTTTTTTGGTGATCTCAAAGGGAGTCTAGGATTTGCGTACTTAGAGGTCGGTGTCCTAGTTGGTAAGGATACTATTTGATGCTTAGGAATTTTGATGATATTTGCTTGTTTGAATAAATGTGTTTTACATGATATTACTGCTATAATATGTGATGTATGTTGATATTGATAATTTTTGATGTTATGTTGAAAGGATATAAGGGTTGTAAGAGATATCATTATATTATGATTGTGAAAATAACATCTTATTTGTGAGAATGCATCTTATAGCATGAAATATAGGTTGAGTGATGTTAATATCACACTTGTGGAAATATATCTATGGTTGAATAATGATGATATCATACTTGTGGAAATATATGGTTGAATAAGGATGATATCACACTTGTGGAAATATATCTATGGTTAAATAATGATGATATCACACTTGTGGAAATATACCTATGGTTGAATGATGATGACATCACACTTGTGGAAATATATCTATGGTTGAATCATGACAGTATCACACTTGTGGAAATATATCTATGGTTGAAATAATGATAATATCACACTTGTGGGAATATATCCATGGTATGGAATATGGTTTGAATGATGACAATGTAAATATAACTTAAGGTATGAATTATGGATTGAATAATAATAATGTCATATTGGTGAAATTTATAACTTAAGGAATAAAATGTGGGTTGAGTGAGTTGTGGTAAATGGGCTTAAGGTCTCTCATGAGGTATGATGATGAATGAGGACTTGAAAAAATAATATGTATGGAAAGTATAATATTTTATGAAATAAAGGTGTTAATTATGCTAAAAGGGTAACTTGGTCATTATGGGATAATAAGGACGTTGGTAATTTATGTGCTAGAAACCTTAAATTATGACAATAATAACTTGAGTAATTCATGGGAATATTATCGTTATTTTGGGGTTCATAAATGTTAATAGTAAATTTGGGACAAGTCATCTTGAAATGGTAATATTATTATCCCATATTCATGGATTAGATATTAACTATTAGAAATTAGAAATGAGGAATACTTCATATGAAGGAATATGAAATTTTTATGGGATTTAGACTTGGACACTTCTGTGTGTGGTATATATACATCGGGATGAGATTACTAAATCAACTCATGAAAATTAGGTTGTGAATTTTGGGTATGATACTAATGATGGAATTTGGGAGATGTTATAATACAATGTGAGTGGAACAACCAGCATGGGAGAATGAACAATAAAGGAACTGTAATTAGATTTTGACAGGACTTAAGGGTTTGGACCTATGTTATATGCATATCTATTTGATTGTGTTCCATGATATATGTATATATGTTTTGATTGTGTTCTATGCCTGAGAAAAAAATCTTAAATAAGATGCTAATCACTTAAACTGAAAGAGCACGTGAGTAGGGCCATGGGATTATTTTTCTTAAATCTATATATATGTATTCCCATTCCACCGGGTAGAATAGTGGCTTGGGAGTATTCTGCACCGAGATGATGTTTTTAATCTCTGTTCCACCGGAAAGAATAGTGGCTTGGGTGTCTTGTCCCCGAGAAGTTTCAAACCGTTCCAACGGTTGAGAATAGTGAGGCACCTACTCATCGTGAAATAAAACATACCTTTACAACCTATGGGAAAGATACTAAGGATTTAAAGTGCAAGAATGCATGAGTCTAGACCATGGTGATTTATTCCCATTCCATCGGGTAGAATAGTGGCTCTGGAGCATTTCGCCGCAAGAAGATGTTATCACCTCTATTCTACCGGATATAATAGTGGCTCGGGTGTGTTATCCCTAAGAAGTTTCAAACCGTTCCATCGGTTTAAGAATAGTGGGGTCCCTACACTCATCGCACATAAAAGAATGAAAATGGACTATACCTAATAAAAGGATGTGGATTGTATTATGCCTTATGACATGATCATTTAATTGGTTATTTTTCCTTTATCATTTAATGTGAAAGCATGTGTTGCTTGTATTCCTATTTTGATAGTATTGTTCCCTTACTTAGTACGTAGCATACTGACTACCTGTTTTATGGGTGATGCTCATTCCCACGAGCAGACCTGCCCTGTTTTTTAGGTGATTGATGATTGTTAGCTTGATGTTCTTGCCTTGGGTGAGCACTAAATGTATTGTTAAAGGGTATGGTTATCTGGATAACTCTATCTCTCTCTTTAGACTCCTATTCCTCCATTTTTACTATTTATTTCCTTCTCTCTTTTTTATATCTTGTATCGCGGTGGAATTAAGTGCTTCCCTCATCTGATTCCTAGGTATAAGGTTACTTTTTCCTTTCACCCGACATGGATTAGGCATAGGTAATGCCTCTTCTATGTTGGATGTGGCATGACATCACCATGTTTTGTGTTTTGATTTCCACTTTTAACTTTTTAAAATAAAATTTTTAAGTTTCAAAATTTGGGACTGTTACAGATTGAGCCACCCTCATAAAACATACATAATTACTATACTCCAACTAACCCGATTCTAACATGATATCTTACATATATTAAAATACATAAATATAGCATGCTCTTCCATAAATTCATATGAACACATACTTAGAGAAAATAATAACAATACATGGTGAATACATATTTTTTATGGAATTATAATGAAGTATAAATTACATATGATATCACATGATTTGTAGACATTTAGTAGGAGAATATGGGTTGCCTCCTTAAAAAAACCTTTTAAAAAACAAGAGTAAGTGCACCACAAACCCTATCTCTAAATTATTCTTCCTTCTCTTTGTAACAAAAAATCCCAACAAATTAGACATAAACTACTACAACAAAATAGCAAGACAACAATAATAATCAAACATCAAAAGAAAGGAGAGTTATACCCGACCATGGGTGGTGCATAAAAGGAATGGAAAAGAATGAAGAACTCTTCAAATTATTCCTAAATCTAACACCCTTATACTTAAGAAAAAAATAATGGGGCTAGATAAAGGATTAGAGGAAAAATAACCAACAAAGAAAATGGAGAAAAAGATGGAGATGGGTTTCAATTTAGCTACAATAATAAAGGGATATATTAACCCTTAGGTAAAACTTCAAAAGAAAAGATAGGAGAGAGCACCAAACACCAAGGGTTGAAGAAAAATGAGAAAGTATAAGGTGGTATCAAGGGTTTGAATATCATCATGGAAGAAAGAAGGAGATATAGCTAAGTTTCTTCATTCAAACTTGAATGAAAAAGTTGATTGATGGAGGTAAAATATATAAGATGGTGGTTGAGAGGTAAAGTGATGTGATTATGATTAAAATTTTGGGCAAAGGTAAGAAATTAATAAATAATTTTACACATGGTGCATGGCCTTATTATGCGGTGGCATATCTTATTATATTTGATAAATGCTGTTAAAAGAAGCATTTGGTATGTTTTAGTGAGTTAATTTTTATAATTGTTGAGTAAATGAGAGTAGGCTGCCCTTAGAGTACTTGTAGTTGAATTGAAGTTTGACCATTAACTACATCATTGGTATTTGACCTTATTTTCTCTTTTGAATAATTGGAATTAAAGAAATAAGTTGGAATGAATTGGTTATGTGTTGTGGAGTTATGGCATGTTGCCTACCCTAAAGTCTTTCATTGATAATTATTTTTTATCTTGAGTTGTAACACTCCCATTTTTATAACCATATGTTTTTTTGTTTTGGAAAATAAATAGAAAATGTAAGATGTCACTGCAACATCCAATATAGAGGAGGTATAGTCATTACCTATTTTATGTTGGGTGTTAGGTTAGAAATTAAATTCATACAAGGATCCATCGAGGGTGACAACACATCTCATACTCACCTCCTACCAAACAATCATCCAATATTCTATTATGGATGAATCACTAGAAAAAATCATGAGCATATTTGCAAAACACCACTTTGATGGAGTTAATGGTTTAATAAATGATAACAAACACTCTAAAGTAATGAGGAAAGGTGAAAATTCGGACAAGATGACTCCCAGAAATACCTCAGGGGTAAACAATATAGTTAAGAACAACAATTTTACTCAAGTTCTCAGCATCCAACAATGTCTCCTAATAACAATCCCTCTGCAACATTGCCAAGAGCTTTTTTATCTAGTTGAGTACTCTAGTTGGAGGTTTCCTCTCTTGTAATTGCCACAAAATACTTTACAAAGCACAAATTAAGTCTCAATTGATATTGCCATAAGTAGGTAGATTAAATAACTCTTATTAAGGGTTTCCTACTCACTGTGAATATTCCAAAACAATTCTAAAGGAATAATGCTCTTTCAATCAATGGAGAAGGAATTTTCCTTCCAAACTTAGGCATTTCTATTCAAACTTTGATTGTCTAGCTGGTAGGATCTTATCATCCTCCTTGTCATAAACCTTAAGGTAGTACCACAATAAGAGCAATTTTATGTCAACCTCAAAAGTGAAAACTTCATTTGTGCAAACCAACCTTAGTAACACCCTCCATGCGTTAGGCATCAACTAAAAAGGTGAAAGCCCATACTCACTGAGAAATTCACTAACCGTGGTAGCATAACTCTTAGTTTCAATAGGAATGAATACTCATAAAAATAAACACATCATTGGGGCACCGTATCCACCCTTTTCTCTATCTAAGAAGATCACATCCTAAGATCAAAAGGGAAGGTCATACGCCACCCACCATAAGAAGATAAAAGTGTTGTCCACCAATGACGCGTGAGAAATTATCACCTTTCCTTCCAAAACATATATTAAACATCTCCACTTATTCTTCCATATTGCCTATATTACTAGGTTTATCAATGACTAAACCAAAGTAGACCACCACAATACCACATGCAACAATGCAAATTAGCATTGATGTGGTTGATGTTCCACTTGTGCCCCACACCACATCTCCCACCTGAGATGCATTAGCTAAGGTTATTTCCCTAGAACTAGGAAGGGCTCAACTCAATTTATCGAGAGCATATTAACTCTATCTCTAGCATCTTAATGATTTACTCATACCATAGATAAATTTTTCACACATAAGAAACAAATAGTTGAATGTAAAGATGAATGGAAACTCATTCGGCGGTGCAATCATAGTTCGTATACAATTTAAATCCTTTGTTGTATGATTGTAGCATTGGTGAATAAGGGTATTATTCTAAATTGATGATTGAGATAATTCACATAAGTATAACAACCACACAAATAATAAAATAAAAAACTCTAAATCACAAAAAAATAAATAATAATGATAATAATAATAATAATAATAATAATAATAATAATACAATTATAGGAGTTTAAAAATAGAAAAAAAATAAGAACACAAATATGGATGAATGCAAATATGATGAATGTGATATGGAATTAATTTCCACCTTTAAATTAGGTTAATATAAAGCAAATAACTTATATGTCACCTATTAGTCATGAGAAAAATATCGACTAAGTTACAAGACAAAGAAAATCTATACACCTAATATTATGTCCCTAAATAAAATTAATATAGCAAAGCTCTAATATTAAATCCAATCAATTTATAGCAGCATAATCACAACTTGCAACCTATATATTTAAATAGATCTAATACATTAATAACAAGTCGAAGGATATCAACTTAAGTACCCAAACTATTATCTTAAGTTGAAGGATATTCCTCACCTTTAACTCGCATGCATCTAAATGTTTCACTAATACAGTTAGAGTCACAACAATATTAGGTGAATTATTATTTAACATAGCTTCAGGTTATATATATATAAATTCTAACATGTTTATATAGATACCTAGCAAGCATATAATCTTCCATATTGCCACTATAATGAAGCTAGAATGATGCTTGCATTATAAACATCATACTTGACAAAACTACACATGTAAATGATAGAATAAAGTAGAGTCAAATGACAATCTCATGATGTATAGGGAAACATATAAAGTATTATTAGTATCTCATTTTTTGTTAACATTGATAGACTCAAAGAGGGATAATATAACAATATAGAGATCAAGAGATAATGTGACTTTTGATTCTCATTGATATATTTGAGTTCTATCCTCTTACATTTACAATTCACAATATCCCATATATATAATACATATACTTACTACATCCATAATGAGAAGGAGTTAGATAATATGAAAGGATGTGGAGGATACGTGGAGTTAGGGAATTATAATGGAAAAGCTATTATAGCTAATGGTAATAATATCAGTATTAAACCTAGGGTTTAATACATTATACATTCATAAATTGTATATCCACAATATGTCAATAGGATATTTACAACCCCCCTTGGATGTACATCTTATGATATTTACAACACTTCCCCTTTTGAGAACATCTCTTAAAAGCTACCTCATTAAAAATATCATTTGAAAAAAGCCCGGTGGAACAAAACCATAGCTAAGAAAAAGAGTATAATTATCTCCAATTAACTTAGTATGTCTCCTTCATATGTCATATTATGTATGATTTTGTTTATATGTACAAGAACACTTTAATAGTACTTACATTTGAAAACTTTTTTCAGTAAGAACCCTATCACGAAAAAAAAAACTTGGCTTTTATACAAAGGCTTGTATCACTAAGTTGAATTTTAAATTATTTCTTTACAAACACCCACTTATAGTCAATTGGTATAATACCTTCAAATGTTGGATTTCTTGTCTATACAAATCACACTTATTCAGTGGATATATTTGATTATTCCAACTCAATAATAATTTATCTAATGATATACCATAATGAATCAAAAATAATTTTTATTTTATCCATTACCAGTTGCAATTGTATAGGTAAAGACATCACCGATGTCTACCTCATACCATCTTACACCAATGTAAGGTTAATTCATGGATATTTCATTCACTTGCAGAATTTATTTTCAAATTATATCCATTTGGACATATCAACTCATTGTAGTAAGTTTTCTATCCTTTTCAAGGATTATAAGTCCTCTTTTGAGAGTTCATCTCTTTGGACCCATATCATATACTTCTAGCATATTTATACCATACTTGCCATTAACTTATTTAAAGTCACCACAATAACTTCTATGTGAGTTGGAACTTTAGTCAAAATAATAATTTCTTGACCATAATAAATGCAAGTTGTAGCTAAGCCACATCAAGCAAGCATAATCATCATCAAGTGCACTTTAATTTTTCTTTCGGTCCATAAATCATGGAAGCCATATTTTAAGTACTTGCTTGCTTTATAATCTAAATCTCCACTTCTCTTCCTTTAAGGCTGAGGAAAAAAAACATTCCTAACCTTTTATATGACTTAATTTCATATTTATGGGGGATTGTAGGCACACGTAAAACTCATCTAAAATTTCAAAATATGTATCAGGTTCACCCCAATTGACCTAGCTTTAAGGATAATGTGATATACGATTGGTACATGCCAAAAATCTTTGCATGCATATTGACATATCACTTCTAGATCTCACTAAAAAGGCTATACAAATTAAAATGCATAATCAATGACTTTACTGAGTCGTTATGCTTCCAAAGTGAACCTTCCAATGACTTTTGTACCAATACAACAATATTCGTTACAAAATATAACATGTGATCCTACATTGATTCATCATTATATACCATGATATATTTAAATAGTCCACATGTGTCAACTTGAGTTATGTCAAGGACATGGTATATTTTCCATTTTCTTACACTAAAATGACATATTTGTAAATTTTTCAATAATAATATGTCATTCATATGAGATCATCAATTAAAAATAATATTTAGGATTCTCAGTGGGTGTTTGTGCAAGTTTTTTATATCATTGCTGCACTAGCAGGATCTTATTTCTAATCCCACAAAGATAATATTTTATGGTCTATTAGCTTTTTGTTAGTGACACCCTTTTAGTTTTTCACATATAAAAAATGTATATATATTTTACATTTATCTCGGGATTACTTCTAGCCAATATTGATGGTAGAAATACTATCAAATGCTCGTAAACCATAGTAAGTTCTCCAAAAACTTAGCTACAATATCATGCACAATTTTTTTTATCTAATTGTTTCTTTAGGAAACCCTTAAATAGGTTTATCATGCCACATACACATGTACATTCTTGTCAATTATGAGCTTATAAAAGACTTCATCCTTAAAATAGAATGTACAATGGCTATTCAATTAGATAAATTGATCTTCTGGATCGTATTCAAGTTTATGGGACGAGAAGCCTGTAGCCTCTACCATTAAATCACTTATATCAAATGGAAAACTTCATGTTTCAACCATAACACTAATAACTAAATGGAAAGCTTCAACCATTGAACTACTTATTGGATAGGAAGCTTTAGGCTTCAACCATCAAAATATCTCTACCAACCAAAACTATAATATGCTACTACGGTGGTATATAAGACTTGACTATGGTAGGTTTTAACCACTACCAATAACGAAGTATATGTATAGTCTCATAAAAAAAAGGGCTGACAAATTATGCACAAAGACATCATCACTACTTCGTGGTTAAAAAAAATACTTTAAATATTATGAAAATTAAAATTACAAAAAATAAATTACAAGAATTAAAATTGCATAAATAGAAAGTGCAAAAATAAAATTGTGATTGGGTTTATAGACCGCCACATAGTTCAATCTTCTGGATCAAAATACACTTGAGGTATTTAATACCATCCTATCTTCTTTATTGGTATTGCTTGAAAGAATTTTAGATATTTGATCTCATTGATCAAATTACACATAAGGTATTAATCACCTTTTAATCATTCAATCTTTAGGATCAAATTGTGCATAAGATCTTCAGGACCATTTAATCATTAGCTGAATCTTTCGGCTTCCACCTCAATTATACCATATCCTTCTATACCTCATGTACATACTAATAAATTATATAATTGGTTGGGAGCTTCATGCTTCTATCAATACTCATGCAATTACCCATCTACACTTTGGTTATATAGGAAACATTTATCCACTTCTGGTGGCCCTCCATTAACTTAGGGTAATAGAGGTTTGCACTATTTTTTCCAATCAACTTCAAGTGATGAGATATGTATGTAGTGATGGGCGATAAGATCGCCAATCCATCACGTTTAAATTTAAGTAATTTTTTTAATAGTGCCACTTTAGATGGCTTTCCATCATCTTTAAGTGATGGAGATCTACATATAGTGATGTGTAAAGTGGACGCTAATCCATCACTTTTGATCTTTCAATTTATCATATTAGACCCAATTTGTTCTTATTGAACAAGAGACTTTTAGCCTTCTACTATCATTTATCTCTACCCTCCATTTCATAATTGGAAGGAAGATCATCATACATACAATTAAATTAACATACATATTTGCTATATATACAACTAAAATTGATAAAAATATTGATTAGCATAAGAATAAAGCAAAGGTGGAGATAAAAATAAGATTCCTTTACTCCAAGTTGATTATAAAACCATAATGCTATATCCTCCTTAAAACGCTTAATCAATTCAAATTTAGGGGGATCAATGTTCTTGAAATTTGTTTGATTGTAAGATATGTCACATATGTGACCTTTAAAATGCCAAAAAAACTGAGATATCACACAATAAATAAAATGGTAGGTTCGTCGTATAAGCATATTCATACAGAATGATAGCTAATGAATATAAAGCACTCTCTTCTATCAAGATCCAATCAAACTTGACACCAACTCTATGACCATTTGTTTATAGGCACCCCAACATCCCAAACAAGATCAACTCCATTGAATAGTCATTCATATATTAGTCTCAAATATTTGATAGAAAGAGGTGGGATGAATCTAAACACATACTGGAATTAATCTTTGAAAGATTATGATATGGATATGATGAGTAACATAAAAAAGGAAGAGATAAATTAGAGGCTAATCATGCTGATAATGTGTTGTAATATTGATAAACTCAGATAGAGATAATATAACAATATAGAGATGAAGAGAGAATGTGACTTATGATTCTCATCGATACATGCGAGTTCTCTCCTTTTACATTTACAATTCACAATATTCCATATATATAATACCCATACCTATTACATCCATAATGAGAAAGTGTTAGATAATCTAAAAGGAGGTGGAAGATACATAGAGTTGGAGAATCATAATGGGAAAGTTGTTACAACTCATGGTAATAGTATCAGTATTAAACCTAGGATTTAATACAATACACATTTACAAATTGTACGTCCACAATATATAAATAGGATATTTACAACACAAACCATATTCTGGGGTTTCAATCTCATCCTTAAAAACAATGATTTTAGCCACTCATTGTGTATAAATTAATAACACAAGGAATATAATAAGGTAGGAAAAGAAAATACCAAAACCAAGGAGAAAACGAGTGACACATGGTGGGTAGATGACCCCTAGTTGAGGACAAGTTGAACACTAGTCACAAATCTCATCTTCTTTCTTTTGATTAACAAAATGAGGGTTTGTAGATATGAAATTGATGATTTTGTGGATCAATTAAAAAAATTAAACCACAAATTGAAGAAATTATATAGATGGATGAAGGTTGAACATGGTGGAACCTAATTTGAAAATTCAATGATGGAGGCCAAATTGATGGGAGAAAATCACAAATTAAGGGTAGATGATGATTGAGTTGAATGATTGGAATCACAAATTGATGAAATTAATAGAGGTGGAGGGGCAAAGGTTGAAGATGAAGATGAGTTGACCCTAACTCTTAAATCTCAAGATTGATGGCAATTAGTTCAGGAATTCCTTTGGGATCTGAGTTAATGATATTTATATAGATTTTAAGAGGCTAAAAGGTTATGCATTAGATTGGTGGGAATACAATATAGAAGTTCAAAAAACATTGAAGATTTATCGTGCCAAAGTCAAGGATGCCATGCTTGGTTCAGTGGCTTTGGATAACCATCCATCACTAGGTGAATTTCAACATCTTCCGATTGATAGATTCATCTTCTAACATTACTTTGATCATGCTCTAGTGTTGTTCAGAAAAAGTGGTAAGCATGAAAGTTATTACTCTTGATCTTGGCTTTCCAACACAATTTGAATTGCCTCAATCAAAGCTTGTATGAAAGTTATGCTTAAAATACTAAATGTTGTTTTGTGATTTAGTGTGAAAGTTTCGATTAACCTTTTACTTATAACTCTTTGAAACACCTCGTTTTTTACTCCTTTTCTTCATGATGAATCCTAAATAATAAAAGTAATGCAAAGTTTAAGAGAAGTTAAATTGTCTCTTTTATAATAAAAGTAATACCAAGTATGATGATTAACACCGTAAAGTATAAGGTATAAAATGCACTTATAACCCACAAAAAATGATGGAAAATCATCTCTTCTCTGTGCTCTTAAGCTTGGATAAGAGGAAAATGAGTGATTGAAACTACTCTTTTTTTATCTTAAAAGGGAGGAAAGCCGACGTGATGATGCTTGGGGGACTGTCACAATTAGGGATAGCAATGGGTCGGGTCTAGGTCAGATCTAGCAAGACCCAGACCCGACCTAGACCCATCGGGTCCCAAAAGTTCAAATCCAGACCCAGATCCACAGGGTCTAGCGGGTAAACGGGTCCTAAACAGATCCTAAAAGGGTCCGACTATTTTAAAAAAAATTAATAATCTATGTAAATATAAATACATTTATGTTTTATATAACTTAATATGTATTTTTTATTTAAAAAAATCCTCCAAGTGAAAAAATAAATATATTAAAATAGTTATATTAACTTTTCAAATGGTGTTTTAATGCTTTTAGAATATAATATTGTACATATTTCTTATAACGTAAATATACAAAAATAAAATTAAAAAAAACAAGGAGCTCAAATGATATTACAACAATAATGACAAACATAATATTATTATGTATTTATATATGTACACACACACACACATATATATTAAACGGGTCTAGCAGGTCGGGTCTGGGTCTAGAACTACTGGACCCAAACCTAGACCCATTAAAATATATGTGGACTCAAATATATGAACCCAGACCCTTCTAAAAATGAGGCGGGTCTAGGCCGGGTCCGAAACCCATTGCCATCCGTAGTCATAATCCTTTGAGAAAAAGGGCATGTGTCATAGCTAGTTGCTAAATTTAGAACCCTACAACGATGGGATTAAATTCAAAGGAGCGCAATCCATTATGATCATCATAGCCTTTTTCACTCCCTAACTCAAGTCTTTTAACATAAGGGGTGTGTAATTGTGGAGGCATAAATTCAACCTTGTGGCCCAATTTACTCCATGGACAACCCAAAGGCATTGTTATGTGATGAATGTCCCAAAATTTAACACCCCCAAAATTTGGGACTTGAAAAATTCATTTCAAAAAGTTAAGCGCAAAAGTTTAAAAAAAATGAAGGGAGTTACCGCCATACTTTGTACAAGTCTAGTTTTCTTCAACCATTTTTATACCAAGTGCTAAAGCTAAAATCATTACTCTACTTAAATTAATAACAAGATTACAAGAAACAAAATAGGTAGAGCAAAAGATAAGTATTGAGTTATATAAAAGCAACATCAATGATTACAAAAACTCAAAAGAGAGAATGAACAAGAAGACATAAATGTCCAAACATAATTAAAACTGAAATACCCTAAAAGACACCAGATAGCCCTAAGCTCTCAATCTGATCTATTGGCTTTCAATTGAACTCTGAAGTTGACCTAAAAGACCACTACCCCTTGAATAGACAAGTGCTCACGAAAGGAACCCTTCAGTAAAACGGTGCTAAGCAACCCTTTATACTAAACCAAAGGGAAAACCTAGCATGGAACACATACAAGGCATCACAATAATACATGGTATGAAACATTGAAATGTATATGCATCAATTGAAATACAATAATCATTCATATAACCACATATCACCAAGGCCATATATTATTCATACATGTTCATTTGGGACAAACTAAAACTTACCAACTGAACATCCAAGAGATTCTCTCTGATGTATAATTAGAAACAACAGCAATCCAAAACCAAGGTAATAACAACATATCACATGTCTTATTATCAATACCAATAAATTTCATAACACAAGTAGGCTCACAAGCACAATCCTGATCTACCTCCTCAATTGGAACAAGTGCCTGTTGCTGGAGGTGTTGGTCCTGAGATTGCTAAGAGGGAAAAGGTCCTCGACACTCAAAGGATTTGTGGCCCCGCTTGCCACAGTTTATGCAGGTCACGAGTCTACCTCTACAATCTCTGCCCAGGTGACTACGGCCGAATCTTATGCACGAAAATTCTCTTGAAGATCCTTGGCCTCTACTACGATCTCTCAGTGGATGTCTGTTATAACTTCCTGTTCGCAGCTACGTCTTGCTTCTCGAACTCTGGTCCTCATGTTTCCTCTTTCCAAGGATGGTGGTCTACTCCTGGATCAAGGTGGTGGTGATGCAGGCGCGCTCGTACAATGTCGCTAAATTGGTGAAGGATACTGCACCCAGCAGTCGGCGAATACTGAAGTTCAGCCCCTATTAGAACTAGAACACCATCGTAGACTCGCTAACAACGATACCTAGGGAAAATATGAGCAACTCAGTGAAACGAGCGTGATCTTACCGAACTGTCATTGATCCTTGCATAAGCTGCATGAACTCTCAAAGCTTGTCTCTCTTCAGACTCTCAGGATAGAATCTGGAATGGAGAATAGTCTTGAATGCCTCCCACGTAGCCGAAGGTCCATCTCGGGCTCGATGCTCCACCCACCAGGCGTTTGCTATGCCTCTCAATAACAAAGATGTGATACTAGGTTGTCGAGCTGAAAAGCAATCCACTTCTTCGAAGGTGTGATCCATGTCTCGAATCTACCCCTCAAGGACTACCGGGTCCTCCTCACCGAAGTAAGTCGAAGGGTGATGTCCGGTGACCCTCTGGAGCCAATCTTCACCAGCGCCCTCAACAGGATGAGGGGGCGGGTAGCGCTGGGTAAACTCTAGGAAGGATGTAACGGCCTCTTCCAAACGTGCAAGGTGTCCGTTCGTTGTCATCGAAAGATATAACAGAAAAATGAGATTAGGAACGAACTTGTTGGTTCAAAGCATACACATCATCTATTTTTCCTTTTTGAGAAACCCTAATCTACCCATTCGTTCCTCACTATGGCCAGGCTTCAAAATTTTAACAATAGAAGGGTTTCATTAAAGCGGAAAACACTTTGAGATCTGATAAAACTTTGTAAATCAAATTCATTTGAGAATGATACCAACTTGTAGTATCAGCTTAAAAAGTCTTAAACGGAAGAACGGTTGAAACACACTTCAAAATCAAATAAAAATTTCGTAAACCAAATTTATCTTTGATAACGAGTATGGTCAAAAGGAACAACCGCTCTTATACCAACTTGTAACACCCCAAAATTCACTATTTTTTTTAAAAGGGAAAGAATTTAAATTTTAAAACCTGTGAATTCTGGGGATGTTACCACCACACTTAGTACCAGACCGGTTCTCTCTGACCGTTCCAGTACTAAGTGCTAAGGCTAAAAGAAATTGAATAATCGATTATAAATTGAACCAGTCTAAACTTCAAATGAGCATTAAACGATTATAAAACAAAAAGCAGAATGCGCGTAAATAATTATAATTTATATCTAAAAGAGAAATAAGCTTACAACCAATAAAAGGTTCATCTGAAATACTCGATACAAATTAATAAATTATAGAAGGGTAAATCCAATACAAAAGAATTAATAGGAGGAGATAAAATAACAAGAAGAGTAAATCCGGCCATACTATTTTCTATCTTGGAACCAAATATATGCTCAACACTCAGCTCTACCTGATGTCTCACCCACCTGCATAAAGTCAGAAGGGCCTTCTGCTCGTTGGAATGAGCAACACCCATAAAAAGGGTGTGCAGTACACTACGTAATAAGTAAGGTAATTGTGCACTAAGGCCAACATATAAAATCACATAAATCATGTAGTAAAATAAAAAGAGCATATAGTCCAATAGGATAACATAATATCATATCATCATTCGGGTAGGTACATAAAAGCCCATTTATAATTCGGATTAATTACTTAATTAATCTCTAATAGGAAATCGATTCACACCATGCTTTTTATCAAATCCATGAGAGTATGGGAACCCACTATTATAGCCGGTGGACCGGATACATACAGGGCACATAGCTCCTGACCACTATTATTGTCGGTGGACCGGAAACACACAGGACATAAAGCTCCTGACCGCTATTATAGCCGGTGGACCGAAAACACATAGGGCATAAAGCTCCTGACCACTGTTATTCGTCGGTGGACTGGTATGGCCCCGACTCTCATGGTGTTTCACTGTAAGTACTTAGTGTATTTCCCATATCTTAGCACAAATATGTTCGGTTTTGTTGAGCACGGAATCCCCCACTATTATAGCCGGTGGATTGGAAATGCACACGTACAAAGCCTGACCACTATTATTTGCCGGTGGACCAGTCACATATAGGACATCATGCTTTAACCACTATTATTTGCCAGTGGATCGGTCCGGGCCCGGCTCAACAATCTTCTACTTTAAATGATTAATGTATTACGGTGTCTTACTTAGAAACTTTCACCCTAGACATGCATGATTCACTCCCTTTACACTTATCCTCCAATTGGCCCTTATCATATCATGAGAACCCTACACTTCCTAACTTGTCCAACAACCTTTCCTCTATACTCAAACTCACACTAGAACTCCAACTCCAATGTATGTGGGTTAAGGCCCACTAATATACACCTCCATGTCCACTCATTACTTTACTTTTAGGGTTTTCCCCAAAAACCCTAGTTTAGGCCTAAGTGGCCCATCCTACTCCACCTCACACAATCCAAATCATTTTTAACACTCCATACATGACAACTCATAGATTCCACCCTCATCATTACACTTTAATCACCATGTATACGTGCTACCACAAAAACCCTAATAATCACACCAAACCCTAATTTTCCACACCAAAACCTAGCTCAGTCTCCTACGTACCATTATATTGCTCCACGTACTATTTTCCATCAAAAGTTTTCAAACACCCAAACAACACTTACATTACCTTCCTCTCATCCCAAATCAACGTTCCATACATAAATTTCACTCCCATGCAGACTTTACACAGCCCATGCAACCTTTCGAACTTTTCATGCAAACCTTAAGCTCCCACGTGAAACCCTAGATCCATTCATACAAAACCCTAGATTCCACCATACAAGACCCTAGATTCCTCCATGCAAAACCCTAGGTTCATTCATTCAAAACCCAAGATTCAATCCATACAAAACCCTAGATTCGATTCCCCCATACAAAACTATAGATTAGATTCTTCCATGTAGAATCATAGATTCTCATATACGAAACCCTAGATTCCTCCATACAAAACCCTAGATTCATTCACACCAAACCTTAGATTCAATCCATACAAAACCCTAGATTAGATGATTCCATACAAAGCCATAAAATCTGTCATGCAAAACCCTAGATTCTCCCATTCCTTCATTTTACTTTCACCCCCCATTCTTCTTCCTCTGATGGATCATTAACATTTTTAGGTCAACTCACATCCCTTGGTTAACTTATTCTCCTTTGGTTAACTTACTCACCTTAGTCAACTTATTTCCCATTTTTCATTTTCAACCTTTTTTTCCACACAATACCACTTTATACATTCTCACATGCATGTCTAAAGGGTCACAAACCAATCATCACATACCACAATATTTCATCACATATACATAATACACATGCCATGTAATAATACATGAACATACTTTAGCTCCAAGCCATGCCACACATAAAATAATTACAATGATAAACATAGGATGCATAACATACAAAGCATATAATGCACATCAACACACATAAGACCTTAGTAACACCCTTACCTAAAATGACACCGGTCTTGGAGCACGCTCCTATGCCTCATTAGGGCTTTGATTGGTCTCACCTATATGAGGAAAAAACTATAATTAGATTCCCTCTTACTAAAAATACTATTAATTACTAAATTATTCTAAGACTAAGTTTTTTTATAAAATAACAACATATTAATAAAAATGACACTAACTAATTACTAACTTTGTTAAAGATATAGGAAATAATAGTAATATTATAAAAATTGATAATATAAGGTTGAAGACTTTATCCTAATAATAAAAATGATACTAAAAATAATAATAACAAAGATACTAAAAATAATAAAAATGATAATATTAATAAGAATAATAATAATAGTAACAATAATCATACTAAAAATACTACTACTACTACTACTACTACTACTACTACTACTACTACTACTACTAATAATAATAATAATAATAATAATAATAATAATAATAATATGATTCGAAATAAATGGTGGAATAAGGGCTCCGACCCTTCACCAAAATAATACTAATAATAACATTAGTAAAATTAATAATAAAATTTAGTAGTAATAATAATAATGAAATAGTAATAATAATAATGATAAAAACCATAATAATATTCCAAAAATAATAATAATCATAATGGTAATAATAATAATGATAATAATCGAAGATAAAATGAAGTAGGGTTTCGACCCTACATTGAATAATAATAACCTTATTAAATAATAATAATAATAATAATAATAATTATTATTATTATTATTATTAATAACAACAACAATAACACTAATAATAATAATAATAATAAATGCTAATGATAAAAATATTAATAATATTAATAATAATAAGACTTGATATTTATAATACTTCTACTACAATCCAAAATAGGCACAATAAAGTTTCAACCCTATATAGAATAATAATACTAACATTGAAAGTAGTAGTAGTAGTAGTAGTAGTAGTAGTAGTAGTAGTAGTAGTAGTAGTAGTAGTAATAGTAGTAATAATAATAATAATAATAATAATAATAATAATAATAATAATAATAATAATAATAATAATAATCGCATAACAATAATAATAATAATAATAATAATAATAATAATAGCAACACTAATAGTAAAATAGTTGTAATAGTAATAAAGAAATAATAATAATAATTTCGAAATAGTAATAGTAATAATAATAATAATAATAATAATAATAATAATAATAACAATAATAATAAATAAAATAAAAAATCATAATAATACTAATAATCTACTTAGCCAAATAGGGTCCACCCTAATAAGAAATAATAATACTAATAATATTGAACCTAGTAGTAGTAGTAGTAGTAGTAGTAATATTCGAATAATAGGTTAAAAATTGAAATAAAATAAAATAAGATTAATTAAATAGGAAAAAAGGGTTGAGAGGGTTTAGGGTTCAACCTTGGGCTGGTGGTGACAGGCGGCACTAGCGGTGGTGCATAGAGCTGGAAATCGGGCGGGTCGGGTCATTATCGGATCGGGTAACACAATAATCGGGTTATATCGGTTTCGGATAATTTCGGATCATTTTATCGGGTCGGGCTGGGTCGGGTTTGATTCGGATCAACTCAGTATCGGATAATCTCGGATCATTCTAAGCTCTTGGGTCGGGTCTGGTTGAAATCGGATGGACTCGGATTCGGGTAAATTTGGGTTGTTTTAATTTCGGATCGGGCTCGGTTGAGTTTCAATGATTATATTTTCGGGTCGAATTTAGATTGAATTTAGGTCATTTCATATTTGAGTCATGCTTGTGTCATTTTATTTCTTTCTTTTTATTCCAAGATATTATTAAAAGCTAATTATTTTGAGATCATTTATTTTAATTTATCTTATTCAATTAAAAGTGAATTATTATATTAATTGTTTTGGGGCCTTAGAATTTTTTATCATTATTTTATCTTTGGAGATGTATTTGACGTTTCAAATTTAAACTTTTTCAAATCGTATCACTTTTTTTTTATGTTAAGGTATAACTTATAATTCAACTCCATTATTAGCTTGGTCATATTGAGTTCTAGTATTATTTTAAGTTTATATTATATTTATATCTTATACTCTCCTTACATGATATTAACTTATAATAGTCATTGATAATTGATAACAAATGAAGACTTCTAAGGTTGTACTTCTCATATTATTTTTAAAAGAGATTGATCACATCATATCAACATAATTTTAATAAATAATAATAATAATAATAATAATAGTAGTAATCAATGAATATCAATTATGGCAAAAATAATAATAACAACATATTAGTTTTTTATTATATATTTTGATTAGATCATATCAAGCTAAATAAGATAAAAATTAAATAAAGTAAGTAATAATTACTATTATTGACAAAAGACCAACTAATATTGAGTTCTTACTATTTAACACTGTTGATGTAATAAAAAATATTAATCTTCAATTTTTATAATGAATAACTAACATTCTCACTCTAGATTTTTCCTACTTTTCTATGATGTTGTAGGTGCTATATTGCAAGGTATGGCCATATAGATACTAACATATAGTGTTCAAGGTTGCACTGTTATTATCTTATGGTACTATATGGAATAATGGAAGTGAACTAATATTTAAATGGCATAATAGTGTTATTCTTTTTTTTTCTCTACTTTTATTTCTATTGGTATCAATGGATATTGTATTTGTATATACATAAGTGATATAAATTTTATGAAAGTATATTGTTTCTAGATTTTGATGTAAGTGCTAGTATGGATTAGTTGCACATCTATATTATTTCATGTTTTATGAAGTTTTAAAAATTTTGAGTTATGGGTTAATGTTAATTTTTGGGCAGTACCAAGTTGAATCTTTATAGATTTATAATTTTTCAGATAATATCAGATTTCGGATAAATAATGGATCGGGTCGGGTCATTTCGGATTTATAGTTTTTCGGGTTATATCGGGTTTCGGGTGAATAGCGGGTCGGGTCGGGTTTATTTCGGGCTTATGATTTCTCGGGTTATATCGGATATCGGATATGTATCGGATCGGGTCGGATAGGTTTCGGGCATTTAATTACTCGGATAAAATCGGATCGGATTTCGGGCGGATCGAGTCGGTATTCGTCGGATTTTTCAGGTCCAGTCAACTTTTGCCGGCTCTAGTGGTGCACAATGGCGGCAGTAATAGTCGGAAAAAGAAAAGAAAAGGGGAAAAGTTGAAGGCTGGGAACAAAATAGGGAGAATGGGGGTGGAAATAAGGGTGATTATGGTTACCCAAAAGGAGAGGAATAGAATAAGGGTAGTGGCACAGCCAAAGGTGTCGGCGCACGGTGGTGATGGTGGTGGCCAAATGGGGAAGAAGAAGAGAAAGAGAGGAAAAGAGGGAGGGAGAGGGAAAGAAAGGTAGAGGGAGATAGAGGAGGGTCTGCATAATAGGTTGGGAGGTGAATGAAGCAGTGGCAGTGGCGGTAGTGGTGGCTGACGGTGGCGCGAAGGGTGGCAGAAGTGGAAGAATGGGTTGATTGAGGATGGAACTTTACACAATTGGGGCGGCTTGAGTAGGGAAAATCAAGGCATGAGGGTGGTTCGGGTAGTTAGAGGGTGGTGCAAGGATTAGTTGGCTGGGAAGAGAAGGCGGCAAAGTTGGCTGGAGGCGACGGAAATTGTGTCTGAAGTGGCGGGGGTGGCAAGGTTAGAAAATTCTAAGTAGAAATCAAAAGCTCGATACTAGGCTTATTATGGGGTATTTATAGAGCAAATGAAGTGGATGAAGTCAGAGAAGTGTCGGGAAAATAGGGTAGGGGGTGAGGGAACCAGCTGGTGGCAATTGGCCGGCAAAATTCAAAACTGCAAGAGTGGTTGCGCAGGCCATGGAGGAGGGAAAATCGTGAGCTAGAAAAGGGGAGATGTGGTTGGGTGACGGGGTCGACAGATTAGCAGGGAAAAAGAGGGAAAAATGTTCGGTCAAATGGGTGAGACGGCGGCGAAATTTTCGGCCTATCGGGGAAGGAGTTACAGTCGACAGAGGGAAGGAGGAAGAAAGGGGCTGGACCGGGCGGCCTAGGAGAAAAAGAAAGAAAAGAAGAGAAGGGGAGAACCGGCTGAACGATGTTGGTTAAAATGGTGGCCCAAAACGTGGAGTTTAGGGGGAAAAAGAGATAAAGCGCAACGCCTGAGCTTCCGGAAGAAGAAGAAAAGAACGAAAAGGAAGAATGGGCCACGGGAAGGAGAAATGGCCACGGGGGCTGGGCCGCTGGGCTGGTCCAGGTCGGGGGAGAAGGTAAGAAAAAGAAAAGAAGAAGAAAGAAAAAGAAATAAAAAGGAAGAAAGAAAAGGATAAAGGAAAATGGAAAAAGGAAAAAGAATGGGGTAGGTTAATTAAATTAATTGGTATATTTGGGATATTTAAAAAAATAATAATATTTAAATCCCTTTTTAGGCTAATTTAGGATTTTTGAAAGATTTTTCATAAATTCTATTTTAATTAGCAAATCACTCTAATTTTCTCCAATTAAATTATTTATAAAATTCCTATTAATTTGGACCCACTTTATCCTTCTTATTTTAAATAAAATAATTTATTTAATTAATTTCCAAAATAAAATCCTTAATTAGTTAAAATACCCAAAATTTTCCTAATTAAAAGTATTCATAAATTCCTTCTTGATTCCCCTAATTAATTCCCTTTTATTTTAATAAAAATAATTTATTTAATTTATTCTCATAACAAATTCTTAATTAGCTATAATTCTTAAAATTAGGTTTTGGGGTATTTCAAATATATCCATGATCACATAATCTCATACTCAATAGCATATAATACACATTATACATGCTTGTTTGGGTAATAAACATAATACATATAAAATGACCAAATTGCCTCTAGGACACATATCCACGATTATTATTTCATAAATTTATCTAAACATGATCATCTTGTCATTTTTCCCGTACATGTCATAAATTATCATAAAAACTATTTTTCCATACTTTTTTACCCCAAATATTTTACATATAATACATGTTCTTTTTACCAATTTTCATGATACAATAAATATCACATAATTATGATATAATGAATCATGCTTAACATATTTTAGACAAAAACCCTAATGTGCTATTATGCAATGTCTGAAATTTTATGAGAGTATATAAGTTACCAAAATTTCAAAAAAAAACACAAATTAGCAGTATCTTACTAAATACTACAAGGCTCACTAATCAAACTTTCGCACCTAAAAATAATACCAAAATTATCAAATTAATATTTAAAAAATGAAATAATAATTATAATAATAAAATATCTATTTTTAAAAATTACAAAAAAAAACCCTTACATTTAAAATTAGGTAAAAAAAATTAAAGAAAATATCTTACACTGCATGCACAGCGTGAGCCATGAACAAAGAAGGGGGCTGCTAGGTGAAGGAGTTGTTTGGTTTGATTGAGGAGGAAGGGTGAGGCAAGGGTGGTGGAAATAGTGGTGATGGTTGGTGCTACTAGTGGTCGACGGTGGTAGTGGTGGTACAAGAAGGAAGGCACGGCGAGGCAGGGTGGCCGAAAAGGTCGTGATGGTGTGGGTTGATTGGGCTGGGATGGTGGTTGTGAAGGAGGTGGTGCAGGATGTTTTTGGGTGTTGTGAGGGAAGGGTAGTGGAGGCTAGTGGCTGCAAAGGGAGGTGGCACAGGAAGGGGATGGTTACGATGTAAGGTGCCAAAGGAAGGAGTAGAGCAACAACAATAAAAGGAGAGAATAAGGAAAGAAGAAAGAGGAGGGAAGGAGGAAGGTGGTGTGTGGATGCGTGAGGGATGGGAGCCGAAGGGGGTGAGGTGTGCTATGTGAAACCAAATAGGGTTGAGAAGGGGCAGGGCTGGAGTTGTTGTAGGGAAAGGGCACCAAAGGAAGGTGTTGCAATGGCGGAAACTATCATTGCCTAGGGGAATGTTATGGATGAATTAGCCACAAAAAGGAGGTAGGGAATGTCAAAAAGTATCGTAGGGAAGGAGAAGAAGAAAAATAGGGACGGTAGGGGAGAAGGAAGAAGAAGAAAAGAAGGAGAAGAAGAAGGGAAAGAAGAGGTCGGTAGTGGTTCTACTGGGAGTGAAACCAAACAAGGTCAAGGGAGAGGGAGTTTGGAATTGGCTCTGAAATATTGGTTGTTGTGGTGGTGAAACCAAACGGAGCTGAGAGAAGGGAGCAGGAGAAGCTGTGAGGCTAAGGAAGCTGGTGACGAGTGGTGATGGGTTTCAAATCAAATAAAAGGAGATGGAAGAAGGCTGGTCTTTTTGCATGAAAAAACCAAACAAAGCGAAGAGAGATAGGTGCCAGGGGAAGGGGATGGATGGTGGAGGTGCAAAAATGGTTAGGGAATGGTTCGGGGTGGAGGATGAAATGGACAAGGGTAGGGAGAACAAACTTGGTTGGAGAGGAAGGGGTATTGTGAGTGTCTGTATATAATTACATGCATAGGGGGATGAGGGAGGTGATGAAGTGATGGGGCGTGGCTTGGCAGAGAGGGGTAGGATGCGTTACATAAGGTAAGGAGAAGACAAGAAGAGCAGTTAAGGTAGATAAAATAGGACACGTAAGGGGTAAATTAGAGGGTGAAAATAGTAGGGTAGGGAAATATATATTATTTTAGTTTTGGGTTTAGTTTGGATAATTTAGGATACCGGATAGAAAATATATCAAGAAAAAATAATTAAATTTAGGATAAGTTTAACAAAAAAACGAGGTAAAATAATCGAGAAAAATATTTAAGAATTTATTTACGTTACAGGTCAAATGTTACTAATAAAATAATTAGGCTAAGGTTCAAATGTTAGTTTCAAATAAAATGGTTAAACACCCGAAAATAAAGATACAAAATTTGAGGGTGTTACATAAAACCACAAAAAGCATCATTTTAAACCTCATCTTGTCACATAAACCTTTACTAGAACCCAAGGGGTCTCACAATTGGGTTACCTTTCCCACTTAACTTGCCCACAAGGGTCTACACAATTGATCCAAATGAGAATAGATTGTCATTTCACAAGAAGGGCTCCATTCTCTCCTATTTCTCAACGATAGCTACCACCAATGATAATCTAACCTCGAGTCTCAAGGGGCACACTATACCCGTTTTCCCTTTATAAATAGAGAGATCATTAAGCCTCACAAAGCATCTAATAAAATCTAAATCATCACAAGCAATCAACCTCTCCAACCACCCATTATGTAATCTCATCCTCAAATTTTCTTTTAAGTGCAATTAGCTCTTGTGAAAGTCCTTAGGGTATCCCCATAGATGTTTTCACTAAATAACCCCTATCCTTCCACCGTCACCAATCAAGCTACACAATAGTTCATATGACTAAGTCACTACTACCCTTCAATCTTACCTACCTCTCTATCTCTTTAACCAAATTCTATATTAATGACTTAAGCATCGAAATTAAAATACCTTTAGGATGACACCAAACCATTGTCTCTTTTACAAGTAGACTAGCAGCGTCCCTCTCAACTTTAATTAGTTATTTGATAGTAAATTTTAGAGGTTTACAATAAATTTTTCTATCGAGCAAAAAAAATACAATAATATATAAATACATAGACCGACACCTTTAGTTTAGTATGCCAATAGATGTTTATGACATGAAATATCAAAAATTTTAAAGCAAGGGTCATATGGTGGAATGAGCTGTATTTCTTATATAATGTGTCTGGAATAGAGTATTTTTTAGGGAACATACTCATTTTAGTCAAACATAAATCTAGAAATGATACTTCCCAAGAAAAATAGAATGTGTATTTCTTTCACTCCAAACACATTATACAAGAATGCAGCTAATGATTTTGGTATCTTCACGGCACATGTTCAATTGGCTCCATTGATAGACTAGGTAGGAGAGTTGTAGCTTCACCATCGAGTACAATGATGTCACCATTTCTCAAGCACTTGGTTGAAAATTTTACCCTGTATAGCCAGAAAAATAACAAATAATAAAAAGTGAATAATCCAAATCTAAATGGACAAACACAAAAAATTACCAACTTAGTAGTAGCATACAGATATTTCTTTTTGAACTCTCTTACGGTGACAGCTTCTACCCTGCCCAGTATCTTCTCCCCTATAAAAACTGGCCGTTTGAACTGCAAACTCTGAGAAGCATAAACAGCTCCAGGCTACAGCGTAACCAATGATATAAGGACCCGATATTGTGGCAATACGTGATAAATGCTACACTAAGCACAAGACCGCAGAATCAAGCCATGGAGCTAGGGGAAAATAACAGCCAAACACCAAATTATAAACAGAACGGAAGAAAAACATAATTGGCACGACAATACGACAATCATGTCACATAAAATCATCAAGCTCAAACCTTGCAGTCCCCACCATGGTTTTGCATTCAACCCATCAGTAAATAATACTTCACAAATATTTTACATAAAACCCCAGAAATACATGAATCCAACAATTTGTTAAAAGGTTCAAATACCCCCCCCCGGCCCACAGGTTAAAGATAGTTCAATAAACAAACTAGGAATCATACTTACAAAATGAGAAGAGATGATCCTAGGAAACAGAGAGGCAACAAGCATTCCATGAACAAGTCTGTCTTCAAATCCAGCCTCTTGAGCACACTTGAAATTCAAGTGCAAAGGATTTGAGTCTTGACTGACTTTTGTATAATCGGCAATGTCCAGATCTGAGAATACTCTCATCTTATGTAGAATATCCCCAACTTTAAGCACATGTGACTGAGCATAAGAGGAGAACCTCGATGAAAATATAAAGCTATTAGCAAGATGCTTAGACAACATTGATCCTTAGAAAATAGCGAATGGTATGTTTGAGTAAGGAAAAAAACGTTGTCTGAAAAGTTATAACAGTAACAACTTCCACAGAGAGCACTTGACAACCCTTTCCATAAATATTCAATCACGAATCCTGCAAGAATCAGCCTGTTAGGACAATCTATGCATCATTATTGATGAATACGAAAATAATTGAGAAGGAGACGAAGCTTAAAAATATGTTGCCACACAAAAATTGGAATAAAATATGCGGACCTGTTATCAGCAGCAACTCATAACAGCACACAACAATTTTAATAGAATAAAATCATAAAGTGATATCAACTAGTGCAGTGTAATGCAGAGACAAGTAGCAACAGTTCAAGTCAATGAAAGTGTCAAAATCGACAAAAGACTATCTAACTCTAAATCATTTAACATAATTAGTAAAAAAAATGTGATCACCTTTGTTGGCATAATTTAGCACTTGTTTGGAGTTACTTACTAAAAGTAATTATACAAGATAATTACTTATTTTAGAAACTATTTAGCCTAAAAAATTTCTAAAATAAGTAGTTATCTTACATAATTACTTTTAGTAAGTACATTCAAACAAGGCATTAGTAAAGAAAATTTTAATTTAACATAGAATTAGATGGGGGGAGAATTGATAAATTGGTTTAGTCAAACATAAAATCAGAAAAAAATAAGATAAAATAAAACTATTTTTTTTTTAATAAAAAAAAGGACTTCTAAATACAAATCACCTTTGTTATCGGCAAAAGAAGATGAACTGAGCAACGAAATGGAAAAGCAAGAAATGAGCAGCGACAGGGAGGAAAACAAATGAGAACACAAAGCAGTGCAGATTACATTTGTAGGTTTGATTAACAAAAAGAATAGCCTAGAGTTCAAACATCTACTACTCTACTCCTTCAACAAGCCGAACAATCAAGATCTCTCACTTTGCCCACCATCATTTCGCTAACATTACTTGTTCGAGACTCCATAAGCACAAAATGTGAAAGACTCTTATCAAAAGAATTTTGCATAAGAAAGTGGCTAATGAGCAATTAGTTTGACTCAAAAGAAATGATGATAATATCATAATTAGGAAGCAACCAAACAATCAATTTTGAAACATCAACCTAATACAAAAATACAAATATTGAATCCTCACTTCAAGATAATTATAGCAGCAATTAGGAACCAACTAATTGACTAACAAATATACCATACTAAGCAACCTATTACTTACATACAGCTATAGTGGAATTGAATCAAGTTTTATGATTTTGAAATTGATTAGTCTTTATTTTATTTGAAGTTAAGGTACGACTTTAAAAAAATTAGTTGTCATACAAATTGATCCGAGAAAATGTGAAGAGGAGAGAATGAGCTTGGTCGATTTACCCATTAGTGACCTAAGAGCAAGGAAGTTCGATTCACCAGCAAATCATGGTATTGTTTAGGAAGAGAAGAAAAGAAAAGAAGAAAAAAAGTGAGTGAGGCTACGAAGGAACTAGGGTTGAAGAGAGAGGATGGCAAGGTTGAATTATGAGAGGACGAATTGGGAATTGCCCATTAACAAAGCACGCTCTTTATTATTATTTTTCATTCGTAAAACCCTTAATAAGTACTTCTTTGTTTGATACTAGAGCACTTATGATTTTTCTAAAATAGTTTCGCAATATAAATTATTTTATGAAAAGAATGTAACATTAAGTCCCCCTTTGGATTTACTCTATTTCTATTATTACATTTTAGAAAAAATTACTTTTAAAAAAATAATTACTTGACAATAAGTGTTTGCTATTAATTGTTTTAGTAAAGTAGTTATTTCTAAAAAATTGCTTATTGTAAATGATTAGTGTTTGATTTTCATTTTTTCACATAATTGCTTTCTATTTTATCACTATCATTTTTATCCTTTTATGCCTATACTTTTTTGAATAATAAATATTATATACACTTATAATTGTAAATATTATAAATTATAACAAAATTGAAAAAGTTATAAAAAAATCCAAGAAAATTTAAAAGGAAAACTAAAAAAAAATTTTAAAAAAACAAAAAACAAAACTTACAAGTTATTAAAAAAATTCCTACAAAACCTATAAACTTAGAATTTTTTTTTTTTTAAGTTACAAAAATATTCTAGAACCCCAAAAAATTTTAAACAATCATAATTTATTTTTAAAATTATCAAATAAATTGTTGACAAAATTCGGGCATTTTATTTTGTTTATAATTCCCATATGACAACTAAAACACACTATAGGGGTTTATAGAACACACCTACATGCAATTTTCAACGTATCAAAATGGCAAAATGAAGGGCGAGGAAGATGCCCACAAAACTAGACTCATCACTGCCAAAGCTATCATCAATAAAGGCGAAGGACCCAGAGGCTACTACAATCCATTGTCCTCTCCTCTCCCAAAACATCCATAAATAAGGATCAACAAGAGAAAGATGGGGAAACAGATCTGAATTCACCCATCGATATAGAGCCCACAAAACTTGCCTCGCAACCGACCAAGATGTTGTAGGCTAAGAAGATGGACCAGAGACTACTATTAATCCATCATCTTCTCCCATACCTATTGTAACTAAGAATCAACGATAGATTGATGGAGAAGTAGATTTGAATGTGCGCACCGATACAGAGTGAATATTGATATAGATGCCAATGTGATTGAATACCCTAAAGGTGATGATTCAAAACCTACAACACTGAATAGATATCCAGAATCACCACAAGTCAATGTTACCTCATGGCATGATATGGTGTCAGGAAATAGGAGGCCAGATAACACCCTGTGAATGCATTATTCCCCACCATCTATCCAAGACGGTACTATAGCTGCTAAATTGAATGCTAGATATGTGGAAAAAGAGGAAAAGCAATGGAACAATTATCTTGTAAGACTTGTGTTTGGAGCCACACCATCTTATTTTGTTATGTTTTCATATGTCAAATCCATGTGGAATTACATAGCTTTCCCTCGAATCCTTTTTCATTAGGATGGATATTGTCCTTTCAAATTCTAAAAGGAAGGGGATTGCGTTACTGTATTGAATGGAGGACCATGGACATTGCAAAGCAAGCCCTTACTCCTTAAAAAATGGCACAAAGATTTCATTTTTACAAAGGAACAAATCCAATTCATTCATAAATGGGTTATATTCCCAGGTTTACTACTCCATATGTGGTCTCTGAATTCCCTTAATCGGATTTCCAATAGTGTGGGCACACCTTTGGCCATGGATGCTATAATTATTGTGAAAGAAAGGATATCCTATGCACGTGTCCTAATTAAGGTTGATACTCATCGAGCTTTGCCTGCATTTGTTATGGTAAAATCCCCTGATGGTGCCATATTCAAGCAGAAAGCTCTTTATGAACGGCGTCTTCAATACTGTGAGTTCTGTAAGCTGGAAGGTCATTTGATTGAAAAGTTTCCCAAGTAAAACAATGTGAGGACAAAACTAGTCGACCACACAAACAATGGATTAAAGTCAACGATGGATATTTAACCCCTAAACTTGAGATACAAACTGAACCAATTATGTCAAATCCTAACCAGGACAACATTGTGAAATCAATAATGGAACAATAAAAGACCCCTCTCACCACTACAGAAGATAGTGCCCTTGTCACCATAAGACCATCCAATAAAGTTCCACAAAGAAACTATCAAGATGGAGGGACAAAGGAGGACATGGCCAACAACTCACACACAACCGCTACTAAACCTAATCCTCTGGAACAAATTGATGATTCTCCTTAGTTTGAAGTCTTTCATGGTAGGAAGATCCCTGAGTTCTCTTCCTTAGATCCACCCTACCTACTTTTCCCATGACACTAGGATGTTGGAACATTTGATGATTGAATGATCATCAAAAGCAAGTACATATCGGGAAATGGCTAAATGAAAATAAGTTATCTATGGCTGGTTTGATTGAAACCAGAATAAAACAACCTAAAATAGATCCAATAGGTACTAAGCTTACACAATCAGGTTCTTTCCAACAGGTAGTCATTGACAGAGGACTAAAATTGAATGTCATCCATCAAAAACAACTTCTTAACTCAATCACTAAAGAGGAGGTTAAGGAGGTTGTTTTCAATGTTAAATGACAAGGCCCTAGGTTCAGATCGTTACAATATCTTCTTCTTTAAATCAGTATGGCATATGATAGGAGATGATGTATGGAGGGCTGTGAAATAGGCTTACCATACTGGCAGTATCCCTTGAAACCTTAATGTTTCATCCTTGAACATAATTCCCAAAATACAAAACCCAGAGAGTCCCTCAGACTTATATCTTGTTGCAATGTCTTAAACAAGATAATTGCCAAGATAATAACTAATAGAATGCAATCAACCAGCGTTCACCAAAGGGATAAACATCACAAAAAACATTCTCATGGCTTCTAAACTAGTAAAGAACAAGCAACATAAAAATCTCTCAACTGGATGCATGAATAAATTGGATATGAGAAGAGCTTATGATAATGTTAACTGACATTTCATTCAAACCATGCTTTTGGCTTCGAATTTCCCTTCTGCCTTTGTTAATTTAGTTGAGTTGTATCTCAATAGTTTCTTATTCACTCATGATCAATGGAATCCATCACTCACCTTTCAAAGCAAGGAGAGGAGTTAGATAAGGCGATCCAATATCTCCTTATATTTTAGTGCTCATCATGGAATACCTTTATAGAGCTTTAAAAGGCTTGTGCGAGAAGGACTTGCTCAAGGCCCACCCAAAATGCAAGAAAGTGCGAATTATCGATCTATTATTTGCTAATGACCTTCTCCTTCTCTGTAAAGGAAATCGTAAATAATCCTAGCAATGCAAGAGGTGTTCAACTACTTCTCCAACATCTCGGGCTTATAACTCAATCATTCAAAAAGCCATATTTTTTTATAGGGGTTTAATAGATTCCATAATTAAACAAGCAGTGTTTGATAAGCTTCAATTCCCTAAAGGATTCGTCCTGCTGAAATATCTAGGGGTACCTTCGCTAGAAAAATCCTTAACTTATAACCAATTTCTCCCTTTAATTGAGAATATCACTTTAAAAATAGGAGCTTGGCAAAATAAAATTTTGAGCTATGCAGGTCATTTACAATTAGTTGCTTCTATCTTGTATGCTCAGATATGCAATGGTATTTCTTATAGCATCTCAAAGGTATATCACAAACTGAGACCTTAGAGGCAAAGGGTACCATGGTACCATCTGTATGGAACAAACTCACCTTACCAAGACATAATTTTATCATATGGCTAGAGGGTCTGATGCAAAAGACAAGATGGTTGAGTAGGGGATGTCGACTAATCCTAAGTGTGTTCTTTGTGAACAAAATGCTGAATATTTTCTCCATCTTTTCTTTACCTATACTTTTTTCCAATAGAACTCTGGATTATGATGGTTAGAAACTTTGGTAGATATCAACCTATTGAAGAATGGAGGTTGGTAATCCAATGGGTCCAAAAGGGAGATAGAGGACCAAGAGAAAGAAGATATGCCTTAAGATCCCTCTTTGTTGCTGTTGAGTATCGAATATGGCATGAAAGGAATAGCAAAGTATTCCAACATAAGAAGATGACACCACCATATATTAGACATCTTTTGATTGTAGACTAGGCGTATAGGATGCAAAATCTACTTAAGAGTGCATCTTTTGATAAACTTGCCCATTTCATAGACAATATGATCCCTTAGCTATAACTTAGCTTTGATGCATTTAGTAAATTTTGAGTTTGTTTTGATGAACCTAAACGTTTGATATTGGAAGTATTAAATCATTACATTACTTACCCAAAATATTTAAAAAAAAAATGACATGACATGAAAAAATAAATCTCAATGGTTGCAAATGTATTTATTGCATATGTAAAATTTCAATACAAAATAAAAGGTATTTTCATAAATACCAACTGCTAGTGTTAAAAAGTAATAACTAGCAATAAACTCTTGTCGCATACAAAAACGAGTCAACATTAACACCCATTACATCTAAAATATTATACTTCTACTCCCTCTTTTCAAGTACAAAGTACATTCCAAAATTAGCACCAAGATCTACAAAAATATTTTCTGATAGGCCCGTAATCAAATATACTTACGTCCGGAGGAATAAAAAGGCTGGGTGAGGGGGTTAAGCGGGCAAATTAGTTAGGGGCAGGGTCTTGTTGGTCTTTTAGCAGAACACGTAGCTGTGGAGTCTGTTAGGCACGTAGCTGTGGAGTCTGTTAGGACCTATTTGCTGAGTCATCTTTTTCTGTTATTATGCGTCTCGAGTCGTGGGAGTCTGGGATATAAAAAGAAAGGGAGAGAACGAGGGAAAGGCAGGGAGTAGTCGATTGTAAACAGGAGGAGCCAGAACCTCGAATGTCTGGTAGGACTATTTTCATTAATAACATCATATTTTTCCATATATCTCTGTTCTCTGTTGCTTAAATTCATTACAGAATAGCTGCGGGTGGGAGGAAGGGACTGATAGCAGTGAATCTGCTATCATTTTCCCAACGACGTAAACATTCAACCAAGGGCAGATATTAGCCAAAGATAGGTAGAACATAATCCCCTGTGAAGATTCAAGAAATTTGTGATGGAATTGTATCAAATATAATAGCAAATAATAATGACAAAGTACATGATTGTATCGTTGTTGGTGATGTTGTACTACTCGAAAAGAAGTATGTCCCCAACCTACACTTCTTACAAGGGCATAGAACCTAAGCACCTACAAAAAATCTCATGTAAAGTTTCTCTATTGTTGTTGGTGATGTTGTACTACCCAAAAAGAAGTATCTCCCCTAAACTTCTCACAAGGACATGGAACCTAAGCACCCACAACTACGAAAAATATCATGTAAAGTATCTATATAATGGTCCTGTAAGATGATCACTTGATCACCAATACTAAGAGGTTAAACATCACCAACATCCCTATCATATGTTGTGGTCTCCCAAAAATTATCAATTATACATGCAAATTTATAATACTAGCAACATATTCAATAGTGCATTCACATCGACCAAACAAACAATTTAAGACCTTATTTTTTATAATACAGAAAAAAAGGGGGGTGGATAAGGAAAATAGGGAAAAGCACAGCAAGATACTCAAATTGCAAAAAATGGGAAAAGGTTAAAATCATGAAACATATCCAACAGCTTGTTCATGAGTCCAGCGTTCTCATTCAAGCTACTAGAAGTTAACAAATGATGCTTCTGAACATGATCTAAGCATAACAAATAGACAAGACATAAGTGAAAGCCAGAAAGAGAATCAAAACATAGAGCTTAGATTGGGAATTTGATATGATATCTTTATGCACAGCCTACAAGCTCACTCAAAACTAAAGCTAAGCTTAATCAGATGTAAAGTAAAACGATATCACTCCCTATATCATCTCCAGAAGACACTTTGCAGTCTGCATATTTGGAGCATTATACACTCTTCCTCAAACACCTAGCTCCATAGTTCAGTTGAAGAGAAGACCCATCAACATCACTTCTACTTTTTCTCTCAATATTTGTTTTGATAATATGAGAAGTTACCTTTTCTCTTCTCTAAAGAAGAACAAATGTTACGAAACTTCAATCTTGATAATTACTCCAACTCCTCTTCTACTTCTCCTGATCCTTTTTTTTTTTTGGTAAGTATTTCTCTTTCTCTTTGTTTGGCTAGAAAAGAAGCACTGGAATAGATGCTAAAAGTTGAAGCTCATTATGGAATCTCAACTCTTGCTGCCATTGTCTCAAATAATTACCTTGATAGATTCCTTTTTATCATTGATCATCATTTCAGCACAAAGAGACAACCCAACAGTACCAACAAACCATGGATGATTCAGCTTGCTGCTGTTACTTCTATTTCTTTAGCTGCTAAAATTGCAGAAACAAATGTCTTCTTCTCTTATACCTTCAAGTATGTTTCAAAATTTTTTAACACCCCTTTGAGCTCCAATATTTCTGGGTTTTATTTTATCAGAATATTATTAAGATATATGACGACTTTCTCTATTATTTCTCTCTGGCATCCTTTGATCAAGCAGGTGGAGGGCATAAAGTACTTGTTTGAAACTACAACGATTCAGAGATGGAGCTCTTAATACTTTCAACTTTTGAAAAGATGATGAATTAAAATTATCATTTCCCACGAATCTTACCACCTGTATATTCATAAACCTTTCTTCTTATTTTTATTTTCCAACAGTATATACCATCTATCTACGTGCTGGAGGGTAAGGCGAGAAGAACAGTCGAGAATAAAACGAATGAAGAGTTCTGATTTTCAAGTGGTCACAGTGATTTATAGAAAAGGGCATACACTTATATCATATGACAGCATGAATTTTAAATCAAGAAAATCAGATTCGAAATTGAAAAAACCAATGTCGACGAAACCTTCAATTACATCTAATATAGCAGAATAGGTATAACAAAAACTAAACATCAAATCACCGAGATACATACCAGAATCAATGTAACGATAAAGAAAGATCGAAAATGGCAGCTGCAAAGTCGCGAGGACAGCAGCGGACGAAGATGGATAACGGTTGCGAGGAAAGCGGCGGAAGAAGATGAAGGTCTGCGAGTGATAACTGATAAGTCCGATTAGTAATTCGGTATGTTTAGGCCTCTAAACGATTTTCCCCAACGGTTAAAAAGGCCCATGTTTCTCGAGCAAAAACCGTTTCGGCAACCTCACCATGTAAGCGCAAATTATACAGTGCACTATCTCAGTCGTGCAAATTATACGGCAAAAAAGGCTCCGCGTTTCTAGAGTAAAAATTTCGTTTAACGTGTTAATTGCTTAAGATAAAATAATAAAAATATGGGGGTACTATTATTATAATTGGTATAACTTCAATTTTTCCTATCACTTTCATGCACTTAAATTAAAAATATAGTTATAAAATTAATATAAAAAGAGTCAAAGAAAATTAATATCATTCAAAATAAAATTGTCAATGTTTATAAAATTCAGTAAAAAAAATACATAAAAGTAGAAAAATACAAGAACAATCGAATCAAAAAATATTAGACAAATATCCGATAATCCTATCTTCAACTCTAGTACTAGCTTTCAACTAGTCTCAAAAGTTAACCTGCAAAAATTATTGTCCATTGAATAAGTAAGGGTCCATGAGAATGAACACTCTAGTATAACGATACTTACTAATCCATTATACAAAGTTAATATGAAAAACTCCTATAGGATGCATAAAAGACATTACAATAAGGTATGGTATAAAATATTGAAATATACATATGATGATCAAAAGATAATAATTATAACAGATAATCAATAATCACTCATCCGCATACTACTCAAACCCATTCATTTAGAACAAAATAAAACTTATCAACTGAGCATACAAGAGATGTTTTCTAAAATAATCATTAAGAACAATCTCAACATAATAACCATACCATTCACCATATATCTCAGATCTCAAAATCAACACTCATATCCATCACATATCGGGTAAGGCTCGGAAGCATAATATCAAACACAAATATGCACGCGGGCTACTACCAAACCAGGTAGGCACGAAAGTTATTACCGACTCATAAATAGGCACAAAGGTTACTACCAAACCACATGTAGGAACAAAAGTTACTACTGATCTATCCAATAATAATCGTTTCTATTTTTATTTAATTACTCAAGGGAAAATCATTTCAAACTTAGAGGCATTGAGGTAATTCGATTATACCAACATACTAAGGTAACACAGTATCCTACCGACTATCAACCCAAAGACACTAAGGTACACTAATCATTAGAGCTAAAAAGAGTAAGATATAGGATTTGATTAGGGTACAAAGACACACTAACAAAAATACACAATCAACTATAGGCTAAATCAAGTCCTGAGGGGAGCTACCCCTAAAAATCTATCATTTCCGATCTCAAGGTATTTTACTTTAAATATTTATATTTTATTACGGGGATCATAAGGCCATATATCAATCACATAGATCCAATTTTTATACTTAACCATTTTTTATTATTTTCAATTACTCAAGACAATCATAATCAAATAAAAACATCAAGGGCAATATTAGAAATCTATTAAGGTTATCCTAAGTTCAGTTATTTACACTTAGACACTTTAGGATGAAAATTACAAAAATGTCCCTAAGGCCATAATTTCCACATTATTATCCATTTTCATCATAAATTCTATTTTATTTATTAACTTATAATAAAAAGGTTAAATACAATAATTAAATTATTTAACATGTAAATAAATCACCAGATACGCCAAATGACCATTTTATCATTATCCATGATTTTGCTCATAAAATCCTAAAATACGTTTCTAGAACAGCAAATCACATTTTTATGGGTTAAACAATACATAATACATTTTAGACATGCTTATTAGAACAATTATCATGATACACTTAAACTGACTAAAATAACCCTACAGCATATAATAACAATAACAATAACAACAACAACAACAACAGCAATAATAATAATAATAATAATAATAATAATAATAATAATAATAATAATAATAATAATAATAAAACATGTGTTTCTAAAATGTCAAATCACACATCTTCATAATTAACAATAATTAAAATATATCAGGCATTCTTATCGAATTAAATATTACGATATGCTTAAATGACCAAATTACACTTAGAGCACACAATAATAATAATTATGCTAAAAATACGTCTAGACATGCTTAACCTATCTTATTGGACATACATAACATACATAATTTGCCCCTGACATAAAACATATTTTTAAATACTTTCGTACACATAACACTGTACATAAATCATCATGATCCATTTCACCAAATTTCTTGCGAACATTTTTAGAAAAATAATTACAATGTAACTAATATACTTAATACTAATTATACATTAAAACCCTAATATGTTACTATACAATATCTGAACAATTTAGTAAAGTATAAGCATTACTTGATTTCCAACAAAACATAAATTTTAGGTAACCTACTAAAAATTATTAGGCTCTTCTAATAAAACTTTTGTATCTAAAGATAGTACAACATTGACCATATTAATATTTAACAAATAAAATAATAATATTTATTAAATATAAAATTATCAAAATTCCCTTAAGTTAAAAAAAAGAAGGGTAAAATTTTATGGGGATCTCACATTGCTCGTGCAACATGAGTTTGGGCATTGCATGAAGGTTACTGGGGGATGGTTGGAGAAGGCTAAGTGGAGGTGATGGCTAAGGGGGTGCACGGTGTGCGCCACTAGTGGAGGAGCTGGTGGCACTATAAGAGGCAATGATGATGCTAGAGGCATCGACCAAGGCTAGAGAAAGTTGGCGGTAGTTTGGTGAAGTTTCAGTGATGGTGATGGTGTTGGCACCACTGGCAGGGGAAGGGCAAAGGAGATGTAGGATGGGTGATGCAAGATTAAAAAGGTACAAATTAAAAGGAAAAAAGTTAGTCTAGCTAAACAATGAAGAGTTTAATATCAGCTAGCCAAAGTCCCCCTAACGGCGTCAAAAACTTGATGGGTTAAATCAGCAAGCACATAGACTCATTATAATATGTCAATGTCATATCACACAGAGATTTTATTATCAAGTTCCAAATATTTACTATTTTAGCTATCTAGATGAATTAAATTTCGAGATTGGAAAATAACCAACACAATAAAATCATATGGTAATGTTATCGATAGTAAGAAAAATCTAATCAAAGGCTAAGATTGGATTGTAGCCATAAATCGGTAATTAATGAATAATCAATTCAATTTTCAAATAATTACTTAAATATAAGAGAGTGAAATAGTCTAAATTAACTAATAGCCTCTGTCAAGATTTAAAAGTCGTACCTAATCTAAATTAATAACTTATTTTCATGGTATTACATCAAATTAAATCCATTATATTCTATACTAAATCAGTAAAATCCCCAAGACACTCTAACCTACTTTCATGGTTCAATTCTCTTGTTCCAATGTTATATTTTTGGTTATTAATCTTCATTTTTTAGTTCTTAGACTAAAATCTATAGTTAGTCAAATCAGTGACCAAAAAATTCAACCATAAAACAAAGAGCATAACAATTGAAATTAAGAATTCAAGCAATTGAAATGAAAATTAAACGAATTTATCATTAATAAACAATTTAGACTAGATCCAATCCTAGAAAAAGAATCTACTCACTCATAGTTAAATCAATAAACATATTAGTGAAATTAGACATGGATGAAATAAATAGAGTAATAGATTAGAAGATAGAACCAATGTGTTAACAATATGAAGAGGGGATTGCCGAATTTGAACAATTACAAAGCTTCAAAAATAAATCTAACTTAAAATCAAGATGAAAGAGAGACAAAAAGATGAACTTGAGCCTCCAAAACTTTAATTTATGTCATACTCTATTAGGTCAGATCCCACTATAATGTAGCCTATTATCTCCTTTATATTAGGAAAAAAAAATGAAAAATAACACCTAGGTCGTGTTGGATGTGGGTCAACACAAACTGGTCATGTTGGGGTCACATACTGAGTAATCAAGCAAAAAGCCTACATGGCAGTGTTGATCAACACTAGCAGGCTGTGTTGGCACATAACTTCTTTGGTCGGAGTTGAAATAAGGTGATATTGGATACGTTGGAAAGTTGAGAAGAAGATCTATAAATTTTGTTCTTTGCACTTTTCCAAATTGAGATTCAATAAAGATAAAATCCTTCACTTTCCACTCAAATGTAATTATCTTATAAATCAATAAGGTCATATACATACTAGGTTATTTTATAGTGTCTTCTTAAAGCCTTCATATTTCCTTATTTGAATTCATTGAGTGCATCTATGAAATAAAATCCCAAAGAGCACAATATCTATGAATCTAATAGAAAATCTAACAATATGCATACATAATCTATGGAAACATACATATATAAAAATAGAAAATCATCCTAATATTAGTCCTTTTACTAATTTATCAGTTAGTGGATGGCGGTGTTGTGGTTACTGGCGAGGTTAGAAAATTTTGTGTCTTAGAGAGGAGATGGCGTTGGTCAAGGGAAAGCTGGGAAGGTGAGGCACCGATAAGGGTGACATTTCAAGGTAGTGGAGGTCATTGTGGTTGGAATTAGTGGCTAGAGGAGGAGGAGGAGGAGATAAGGGTACATGTATATGGCCGATTGGGGGTGAGGGGTGGGTTGAGTTGGGGCAGGTTACAGAGGTGTGGCTGGGGAGATGCAAGGAATTAGTGAAGGAAAGGAAAGGAATGGGTATCTATATGGCTGACTGGGGGTGAGGGTGGGTTGAGTTGGGGCATGTTACAGAGGTGTGGCTGGGGAGATGCAAGCTAGGGGAGTTGGTGGTCGGGGTTGTAGGTTGGTAAGGAATTGGTGAAGGAAATGAAAGGAATGTGCATGCAAGAGGGAGGAGTGCAGAATAGTGTTTGGTTAGAAGAGGAAAAGGGAAGCCATATAGATACCCAGGGAAAGAATTGGTGAAGGGTGTGTTTGGGGGCATGTTTGGGACGGTAGGCTGGTCGAGGAAAGGAGAAAAAAGAAACGGGCTAGACTTGGTTAGACTGTGGTGCAGACCAGGGAAAGAAAAAAAGAAGGGAAGAAGATGTGGGTTGGGATGGCAATCCAGGGAATAAAAGATAAAGAGAAGGAAAATGAAAAAGGGAAAAAAATAAATTTAGGGTTAAAATTAGTATTAGGTTAGATCTAGGATTAAGCTAAAATTAATTTATTTAGATTTAGGGCATCTAATTAGGAAAAATAAACCAGGTAAAATTATTGGTTTAGGGTAAGTTTAAATAAAAATAAAAAGATAAAATAATAAGAATAATTTATTTAATAATTTATGTGGATTTGTTGGTCAAGGGTTAACAAAATAATTAAGCTAATATTTAAGGGTTAGATTTTTTAATAAATGGATAAACACTCAAAACTAAGGTTACAGATATTTGGGGGTTTTATACTAATACAAGTCTAAAATATAAGGCATTCATCTATAGGAAGATATCTTCCTAGGATACCCCAAGGGAATTACACCCGTGAGGGTATATTAACTAAGTCTATAGTCCTCGAGTATGCACATCCTCGAAATACGAGTTGTAACTACCTAAAAAGGAAGACATGGAACCTTACACCAACACTTGGCCATGCTAATGATCTAGGTGATTATATGTCACATTAAGTAAGGAAGGCCATTGTTAACCCAACTTCAGGTGGCCAACCCATATTACTCTAGGTCTAACTCTTATCTTTCACTTTAAGTTTTTTATGTTTTTATTAGTGTAACTATGTAATCACATAACACATTTACTTTTCCATTAATGTTGAAACCAATCTAAAGTCATAACCCTTGTTGCATATAAATCAAACATAAAATGTTTTCAACACTTACACATTAATGCTTCCCAAATATTGGTTAAATAGTCTACTTGGTCAACATAGCACAAGATTGGTGTACCATGCACCTACCATGCACAAATAAAAATTTCATTCACAATATTTTTTTTTAGACTTGATAGATTTCACTGCAAAGCATATATCTTTTTCTACAATGCTCAAAATGGACTTTTGACAATTGCGTTGGAAAGTATACTTTCGGCACGTTGATTTGATAAATAATACAATAGGCAAACACCCATAATTGAATTATGGATAGGTCTCGAAAGTTATAGAAATTGGTGCTTCCAAGATTTCAAAATTTTCTTAGTTTCTTACAACTTTCTACTTCCTACCTAATATTCATAATTTTATTTAAGTATACATCTTATATAACAATAGTAATATTAGATTTATAGCATAAATAGAAACAACCAACTTCATGCTAAAATTAAAATCCCAGTATTCACTTATTCTATAACCACTTATTTCACATAGACTCATGAAAGTATTTATAGTATGGATTATATATAGCTCTTGACACATATTAATAGTGGGTAATATACGTACAAAAAATCATATAGGATATGACAGTTATGTAACATCTAGACATATATAGCATACATATGTAGATAATTTAAAATAGAGTTACCATATAAAAATCCTTATATATAAATATATAAAGTCTTGTCCCAACAAGGAGAATAATCCTATCAAGTTACAAAATATTTAGGACTCCAAGATTTCTATTTTATGATGATTATTCTCAATTATAATATTTTATTTGTTTCAATTGAAGGGAAGATATATATATATATATATATATATATATATATCTCAAATTGAGGTTGAAAATGGATGAATATAATGATGGACGGGTGTTGTGTACTGATATGATTGCTTGGGCTAAAAGTAATTATAAAAATTTGTGTGTGTGTGTGTGTAGCCATCTATCTAATGGAGCCAAAAAACAAATAATTATAAGCTGGAGAAGATCAACTGTTTGGAGTGAATTTTGTCAAAGAAAAACTCTACACTCTGTACGATGAAGGAACATGGAGCTTTAGGTGAGATGTGAATATGTGCATGTACAAGAAGTTAATGGATTCATAGAACAATATGTGTATGCATATAGGATTAATGATGTATTGCCACATAGGGTGCATTTATATAAATATACATGCACATAGTGCCTAGATGGGGAAAGGGAAATAAATAAATAATAAATGAAAGGGAACAAACTTCAATGTGTATATAGGTGTAACTCTAGCAGCAATCTCATGCGCGTGTGCATATATTCATGGGTCCTAGGCAAGATTAATTATTAATGTATAATGCCTATGTTATCCATGAACATCAATTAGGCTAAGGTCTTTTGCCATACCTCACTTGCCTCACTTGCCTCACTTACAACGTGTCTCATAGGCTAAGATTAATTATTAATGTATCTCATAGACTAAGGTCTTTTATCATCCATGCATGGTGGAGTATTACACCCTGAATCAAGTAAGGGTCAACAAGAGAATAAATATGTGGGTATAAAATGTCTCGTAGGCTGAGAATGCGCCTTAGAGGACATGAAGCTCCACTTTGCACCAGCATATCCCACACCTATCCATTTTTAATAAAATGATTGTGAATCCACTAAACTTAAAGAGTATCCTTCTTTTGGGCTAGATTCCATAATAAATTTCCCATAGTATCAAGGTTACAACTATGTAAAACAATCAAGCCCAAATACACTTACCTCTTAGAGAGGTAGTAGATGGACCAAGCCACTAGAGCTTTCCTACTATGCACCACATTAATATTCCAAAGAAATGTTCTACAAAGGGTAATAAGGTGGACAAGGACTTATTTAGGCACTAGACATATCTAAAAATGGTACATTTGAATAGCAAAGATAATAGACTTAAGTAGTCGTAGTCTATTTGCATAAGAGAGGAGCTTTATGGATTACTGAGTCATTCTATCCAACACCTTATCCTCAAGAGGAACCATACGAGACACCTCCAACCTAGAGTCAACAATCAATACACCTAATTACCTAAAAGAGAAGGATCCCTAAGAAAAATGGAGCATCTATAATATAACATGTTTTACATCTTGACTCACCTGCCCCCCCAAATACACTAAACTATTCTAGGGGTCGATCTACAATCTATAGATCTCATTGATACTCCTAAAAACTTCCATCATACACCGAAAAAACTTCAAATCCCTTCTACTGAACAAGAGGAGACCATCAACAAAAGAAAGACTAACAATTTTGAGGGCTTTGCACTAGGGATGGCCTCTAAAATCAGCATCATGACAAAGTGTCTTGAGCATTCTAGTTAGGTACTCCATAACAATGATAAACATATAGGGGGAAAAGAGGGTCACCTTGTTTTAAAGCTTTTTTAGTCTGAAAAGGCTCCATCAAAGACCCATTCATAGAAATGTGATAGTCCACTGTAGAAACACAAGCCATGATCACCCTAAATAAATGAATAGGAAAATGCAAAGCTATTAGGAGATCACAAAGAAATTCCTAACTCGCCAAGTCATAAGACTTCTACAAGTCAAGCTTGAGCATGCCTCTAGGGGACGTATTCTTCGTACCATACATCCTAAGACGCTCATGAGCTAGTAGGAAATTCTCGCCAATGGATCAACCCTTAACAAATGCATTTTGGGAGATATTAATGATCATCATTATAACCATCGGCAATCTAGAGGTGATGATCTTAGTGGAAGCCTTATAGAGAATAAAGAAATAATCTATAGGTCTAAAATTGCCCATATATCAAGGATTAGTGACCTTGAGAATAAGAACAAGCATGGTAGAGTAGAAGAAAGATGAGATCTTAGCACCAAGGAAAGTAGTGTTCAGGATTCTCCAAATATCCAACCCAAAAATGTCCCCATTCTTTTTAAAGAATGCAGCTGTATAACCATCTAGACCGAGTGCTTTGGAATCTCTAATAGAAAATATATCATGTCTCACCTCTTCCACAGTAAAAGGAGATGTCAGATTTGGGTGGACATCTTTTGAAACAATGGCCACTTGAGTAAGAGTGGTGGGTGAGATTTCCCCAAAAGAGGGTTGATGGAATCCCAGGAAACTCTGCCAGTATCCTTGAAACACATCTAATATTTCCTTTGGGTCAATGATTCAAATCCCATGTGTATCTTGGATTTTGTAAAATTTTCTCTAACACTGCCTAGCTTTCATGGTTGCAAAAACAAATTTGGTATTGGAGTCACCTTCATTGATCCAGTGCGTTATCACCTTTTAACTATAAAAACTATCCTCATATAAGGTTAGATGTTCATAATTCCTAATTGCCTCATTTTCTTCTTGTTGTGTTGCTACATTATTGGGGTCAAACCTCAAAACTTCTTTAATTTGGAGAAGCGCCTACTTTTAACTACTGGGCCTATCTGAGATGTTATTATAATGCTCCTTATTCGACTCATAGAATTTATTCCTCAAAATAATAAGTTCCTACTTCAACTAATTAGTGACACTTCCCTGATAAAAATTAGACTAACCCAACCCTAGTAATTGACTTAACTCCTTATCCCTACACCACATATTATAGAATCTATCCTCCCATAAGGGAAGTAGAACCCCAAGTGAGAAGGGATGAGTAATCATTTGAAAAAAGGTACTCTAAGAGAAGAATTGTAGAAATTAGTGTATTAGTAAACCAAGAAGTCTTCCCCATAACTCTACCCAGCTTGTAAATAATTCACTCTATACCCACATGTTTGTTGCTTCAGGTGAAAAGGGCCCTAGTGTAAGGCAAGTGCTGTATTATAACCTACTGAATGTTAGCCCTAAAATCAAGTACATATTTCATAAAACCATCATCCCCTTGGAATTTATCCTTAGTCTTGAGGATAGTTTTGAAATCCCCCATCTCCAATCATGGTGTAGTGATCATATAAGTGCCTAGCTAATTCCATAACTCATTCTTTTCCTCCCTAGTATTATAAGCATAAACTAGAGTAAAATGGAAAATAATCCCATCACAACCATTAACATACAATAAAATCCCTTAGGAAAAATTAAACAATAGATTCACATTCCAACACGTTCAATCCCAAACATAGAAAATATGGCCATTAGTATGATGATAATAATTTTATATAAAGTCCCAATTGGACCAAATGTGCTCTTTTATTTGTTTAGCTGTAGTAGCCTTAACCCGACTCTCCAAAATACCATAAAGAGAGATTTTATTTATTATACGCTACTCTTTCATATCTCTTTGTTTTCCAAGCTTATTGAAGCCTCAAATATTTAGATGTATAATAATTGAGAATGGATCGGGTTTGGCAATCGTATGCTTCCTTGGTCAGTTAACTATTAGAGATCAATATCCTCTTCCAAATCCAACAAAGTAGAATCTTTATTAACTAGAGTGCCGAGCTCAATAGAGATACCTATGTTCGCAGTAGCTAAAGTAGAGGGGGCATAGAAGGATTATTTTCAGCAAGAATAGAAATACTAGGAGAGGCCACATGAGCACCTTTCCTAGATTTCACCCTTTGTCAAACACCTTCATGCTTACTATGGATACCAACTTGTGTTTCAGCACCTTTCTATGGCTGAGTAGGTCCAGACCTCTTTTTGGGACAAAAGGAGACACTATGGTTGAAAACATCACAATCTGCACAATAAGGAGGCCTCCATTCATACTCAACCGACTGATCAAACATCTCACCATCATCCTAGATTCCACATACTTTTTGGTGACATCAACTTCCATCAAGACTTTAGCATAAGAAAGCTATGGGTTTGCCAATTACACTAGCAAGCCTACTCAAGGCATTATTATCTGAATAATCCATAGGTAGATTCAAACATTTTAGCCACAACAATAAATACTGGAACTTGGATTTCATAAAACAAAAGCGTTGGTGCTAAGCCTTTATAATGAAAGGCCTAGTGAAATATTAATTTCAAAACAATAGGTGTTATTGCCACAATTAGCATAAGTCTAGTTCCCTCACCTTTCTTATGCCAAGTGATAAGAGTCAAAATAAGTTAGATCCAAAACAAAAGCAATGGAAATTAAAGACATAAACATAGATAAAAGTTATGGATAAATAGTATCCGTAAAACCACAAAAATTAAAATACAATGAGAGACATAAGAGTCCAAAGAAAAATCGATTACAACAAAAACTAACACCCAAAGGTATAACACTAGTTTTCCCTAACTCATAGACCCATAGGTCCATTCTAAGAATGGGATCTCTTCCCAAAGGCTCAACTTATCCTCACCACTATTATACGCCTCAAACCACTACAAGTCCTTCATATAGTCATTTGCAAATGTAGTACTGGTATGACTTCCTCATACTAAGTAAATCACAATACCTCACAAGAGATGGCATGCTCATATTGCACATAATCACCTAATAATCCAAAAACTTGCTCAAAGTACAAAACACATGCCATAAAACACTACAAGAAACTGGTGTATTAACAGCTAATTTAGTGACTAAAATTTTTTTAGTCGCTATTGATATATTATTAATGACCACCATTAAAATTCGTTGTTATTGGTATATCTATTGTGAACAATGTAAATTATAGTCATTAATCGTTAATTTTTCCGGTCACTAAAGGCGTTTTGAGTCTCATATGTATTTATATATTTTTTTATAGTGGAAAAACTTTAATAATTTTTATCTATAGAAAATATTTACGTCTATGAATTTTTTTTAATGATGTCGATAAAATCTTCGAAAAAATTTATATTTAAGGTTTCTGCAACTTCTTAATGATTTTTTTTATGTTTTTCCCATTTTCATTTACGTATGACATTTTTAGAAATGCGTTAAATTATTATTAGTCACTTAAACTTGTGTAAAAAAGAAAATTTATTTCTTGGATCTTTACCCAACGGTTTTTATTAAATAAAATCCAGATAAAATTATTCGTTATCATATTTTAGATACTTAAAAAAAAACCCAATCAGTCGACCGCCCCGCCCCCTTTTCTTTCCTCTCTATCTTTCTTTCCCATTGTTTTTTCCTATGTTGAGGCTCGACCCCTTGCTTCCTTTCTCCTTTCCCTTTCCTACTCCCTTCTTTGTGTGTATTCTCCAGCCACCACCACACCACCTCACTACTACAACATGACCACCAGACAACGGTAGCACGCGAGTGAGGCCGCAATAGTGGTGGTTGGACAAGCAGCGTGAATAGGGAAGTAGAGTGGGTCGCTCAGCCCTACTCCAGCGCTATTTCCACGACACCACTACGATGCCACTGTTGACCACCTCCAGCAACGTCCCCCATCGGTGGACATTTCTTGACCTTTGAAGAAGCTCCAGTGCCCTTTATTCGTCCTATTTTGGTTGATACTATTTGGTATAAATCATCCAAAACCCTAACTTTTGTTTTGATTAAATTTCTATGAATTGGCTTTGATTATACTAAATTATCTGCTGAATTGAGAATGTATGTGTTGTATGATTTATTTGGATGGGTTAATTATGTGGTATATGCTTGATTTATGAAATTTATATGAGAATTGTTCGGAATTTGGGAATTTGGATAGGTTAATTATGTGGTAATGTCCTTTCTCGACACACACATATATATATAAAGGGTATGGAATTTGGAAAAAGGTAGGTATTTTTCTTTCTTGTTAAATCTACTTTTCTTAAGTTAATTTGACACCCAAATTAAGAAATTATGTACTGTCTACATGTATTCATAAGTTAGTGTAGCTCACAAATATTAGAAGGGTGTGGTTCAGAGCGAGTTAGAAATAGAACCTCCATCTAGATCCAGGAGATGAGCATAGATACCATTTAAGTATATTTTCCAATGCATGCCAAAAATTTGTTTTTTAGAAAAAAAATCCATGGTGAAGAAACACTATCAGTTTATTCGGAGTATATCTTAGTGAAGAGACACTATTAGTTTTTGGTGGCAAAGAACTATTGTTTTCTATTTTTAATAAAATTACTAATTTATCAAAAAAAATTATTTATATTTAACTATTGTTTGGTTATTGTCTTAAAGTATATATATATATATATATATTCTTCAACGTAGGTTTCAGGTGTAATTGAAAATTAGTTTGTAGATGATCATGAAATATGTTTTATTAAGCTTATGTTATAGTATAGAATAGTTAACTATGTTTTAGAGTGGTTAAACCCTATATATGATCATCAGTTTTCTAGTAATGAGTAGTTGTTTTCCCTATAATATTTTTTCATCAATGAGTCATTGGTTTTTATTTTTAATAAAAGGTTTTACAAGTAATGTATCATTGATTTTTTTAACTACTTTTTACAATCTTTTTATCTCTAATATATATGACAATTGGTACGCTTCTCATCTTGGATATCAATAAATAATTTGATCTCATTTTTTGAGTTCCTATGCTATAATATGTCAAATTGGTATGCTTATCCCATTAATGTAAAGTTAAGGTTGGGATCTTGCTACATTAATCACGTTGTAACTCATTGTTTTTCCATATTTTTTATGTAGGTAAAATCATATATTCTTTAATGATAATATCGTTACATCCATTCCTAATATGTAAGTCATATATATATGTAAGTTTTCATGCTATCTTTTCCACACTTAACCATTAAGATTGGCATTCCATGCATTGCACGGGTGTAATACTAGTGTACTCTAAGAGTCTGTTTGGTTCATGGAAAAAATTAAGGAGAGGAAAAAAATTTCGATGGAAAATAATTTTAGTGTGTTTGGTTACCTGAAAAATTAGAAAGAAAGCAAATAGGGAGGAAAATAAAGGAGAAGTATATACTGTTTCATTTTCCATATCTTTACCGGGGAAAATCAACGGAAACTCTCTCGAGTCGATGAAATTCTGCAACTCCTCCATCAATGAAGCATTCTGAAGTTGAATTTTCTTATCCTCCATCAACAAAGTCCTTCTCAATCTTCTTCCATCAACTTCGTCTCCTCCATCGACAGCTCCACCTCCATCGACATTTTCTTCCTACGTCGAATCCATCTTCTAGCAACCTTGACCCCGGCTTTTTCCATCAACGAATTCCTTCTCCTCCATCAACCTTGACCTCAAATTTCTTCGTCGACCACTCTTCTTCCATTGACTTCGCCTCCTCCATCTGTTGCTCCACCTCGATCGACATTTTCTTCCTCCATCGAAACGTAGGTAATTGCTATTGTTTCTTTGGTTCACAACTACAAATTAGTTGCCGTTGAGAGGTGATTATTTATCTTACTCTTATTCGATTTCTGTACTTTTATGAAGCACTTTTCAATTTATCTGTTGATTATCATTGCTTTAATGGGTATTTCGATTCCTACACTTTTGTGAAGACCTTTCTGTTGATTATTGCTGATATGATTCTGTTTAATGAATTTCTATTTCTAGACTTCTGTGAAGCCATTTCCAATTTATCTGTTGATTATTGTTCTTATGATTCAGTTTAATGGATATTTTGATTATTGTACTTCTGTGAAGCCCTTTCTATTGATTATTGTTGATATGATTCTACTTAATGGGTTTTGATTTTTAAGCTGCTGAAATGTAGCTCGATACAAATTTATGCAAGAGAATATCAAACAGTTTATTAACTTATATATATGTATATGTGTATATATATTTGTCTGTGTGTGTGTGTGTATCATTAATGTTCATTTTTTGCTAGAATTAATACGGTTAGTTTTGTGATTCATCCTTTGAGATGGTCATTGCTACATACTGATCATCATCATTTTGCTGTAGTCTTCATCCATTGAACCCGTCTTCCATCCCCATCAAGTATTCTTCTCCTTGAGTTTCCTCCTAGCATGGCTCATCTAGGGTGCAACATTCATAGCGGTTGGCAGTCTAGTTCTAGCTCCAAGCTCCCTATTAGTAGGAATTTGTCTCAACCAAGTCGTAGCTTACCGGATCGATTTGAACAGGTAAGTCACTTCTTGATTACGATTATTTGCCTATTGTATAGCATGGAGGTGCTAGATTTCTGTGAAATTTCATGATTTTTCTATTGAGGAAGTTGATTATGGCATATGCAGTATAATAGTGTAATGAACTAAATGATTAGAGCATATGTCTATGTCTTTATTTATGATTAGTATTGGGTGTGAAACCCAAAAAGTTTGTCCTCTCAGGTGAAAATAATGGATTGTCATTAAGCACATTGTAGACAACAGTTATTACACAAGTGAAAGCAATTAAAGGACTGAAAAGAAAATAATTTATCACTTATATTAGAATTATGCTTATGCTGTATCAGATACCGAGGGAGTAAAATCCTCCTTCTCCTAGTTTTAAATGGTAAAACAAATCTAATAACTATATTCCTGAGCTATTGATGTTAATAAGAATAACTACTTATGTCAGGTGCATTGATGATGGGCTAGTCTTTTCTGGTGGCTTGTGAGGAGAGAAATTTATGATTGAGCCTTGTGACTGCATGTGCTATGGCTTGATATTTTGTTCATACCTGAATTTTTTGGACCTTTTGCAATTTTGAAAAGCCTGGCATTTTAATTGCCTACTATAATTTCAATAATTTGAACTGATAAATATTATGCCCCTTGTTATCTGCAACCAAAGATCCTGTGTTGATTGTATGATAGAATAAGGCAATCAAAGCAACAAGTAACAAAGGGTTAGATTTTTGAGAAAGGGGGTGTCAGGAAGTAAGGAGGAACTTACACGAGATTCATGCTGAAAGTCAAGAAAAGATTTAACTTGTGACTGCAGCATACCTCGGATACTATATCCCAACCTCCCACCAATCTGCTTATATCATCAAGTATAGCATCACAATCTTGATGATCTTATAAAATTTCAGAGAAATGTAAATGTAGAAGAGAGATCTTTTTTGTAACCTTCTCTGTGGCATTGATAAATTCTTGAGTAATGTGATATATGCTCAAAAACTCCTGTAGTCTCAACCTAGGATGGATAAGAGCCCATACCCCAAGGAGCTTTGCCCATCTTCCATAAGCAGCATCACAAGCTGCAAACATAGCCTCTGTGTTTTCTCTCAAAACATCAACTCTGCTAATTTTATAAAGCCAGCAAATATCAGCACCATCATGGATGATGTACATTCAGGAAATATCAGCTGTGAAAAAATTAAGGTCTAAGACAATTGTATCCAAATTTAGGATAGGTAATTAGAGAAGCTGGTGTGGTTGGAATTTTGAAGCATTAAAATGAAGCAGTCCTTAGAAAATCACATATTTATCTTCCAATGGAAGCAATTAATCTTTGGTGTAGTTTATGTACAGATAGTACACAAGATGCATGAAACCATACAACAACATAATACTAACCTAAAATTTTTGGACAAACTAGATGGACCGGATGCTTCATTTGACTTCCCTAGCAAATATGGGACTTTGGCAGCATTTTTTAGAGCAAGATATGGCAGTAGAGAGTTACTCTGGGTGTTTCTCTCTTCAGCTAATTCTGCAGCCGCAACACCATGTACGATAGCAGCAGAAACTAAATCAGCTACATAGTAACCATCTAGGTTAGACATAATCCACTCAATGGACTTCTTAACCTCTACTACTCACATCAAATGTGCCTGCATTCACTAAAAAAAATAAATTACATCATACTTAATCAATAAAAGTATTTGTCCAGATAGTTTCAGGCAAAAATAAGCAGAAAAGAGATACACATAATCTATGTAAAATAAGTATAATAATGTAATTACCCTCATAAAGTATAATTTCCTCATAAAGAAACATTTATTCATAAAGTATAATTGCCTTATAAAGTCATTCATACATGAGTTGTCTATCATTCACATCTTTTAATTACTTTGGGGTCCATATAAGTCACTCAAAATCTTCTCATCCAATTTTTTTCATCATATTCATGTAGCTAATTAACTCCTTTTCAATGTATGAAGGCTGATAGTGAGGAATCAAATCCTAGGTCAAGATTAGGGTTCCAACATTGGAGAAATCTGCCAACAACCCATCATGTTGATACAAATGATACTATGGAATCCGAAGAAAATAATGAAGCAAGTATTCTTTTCTTAAGATCTATTGCACTATTTGGCTACGTAATTGTTATAATAGGTATGTATGCTTAATTTTCTTATACTTTTTTTTTCTTGATCATGTTATATTAGACTAACTCAATTGAGGAGTAGGACAAAATAAGAAGATGGGCAGTAGCATGTGTGGTCACATGTGGAGCATATGCTGCTAGTTTATTATCTTTGGTTTGTCCTAATAATTATTTTGATAGAGATATTTTTCAGTTGGGAGATTATAAGAGACGAGCTTTTTTAGATCGACTTACATTGGAAAAAGATGAGGATTGCCATAACTAGTTGAGGATGGGAAAGGATGCTTTTGCTAGAATTGTATCAATATTGAGGGATTCTGGAAGATTGAGTGATATTCATTCTAGCTGCGTAGAGGAGAGAGTAGCCATGTTTCTCAATATTATAGGTCATAATAGGAGAAATTGGTCGGTAAAATTAGACTTCTAGCGATCCGGTGAAATAGTAAGTCGATATTTTCACCAAGTGTTGGATGCTATCATTTCTTTAGAGGATGTCTTATTGCAACAACCCGATGGATCTCACTGCCCTCTTGAAATATCAAATAGATCAAAATTTAGCCATACTTTAAGGAAATTGTCATAATCTTATCAAATAAATGACTAAGTATACATTAGAACTTGAATTTTTTTAATAAATTTTTTTAACATTTTCACACAGGATTGTGTTGGTGCAAGTACCAAATAATGTGGTACAAAGATATCGTGGCAAAAAGGATTTACCGACCCAAAATGTGTTAGCTTCTTGCTCTTTTGACTTAAAGTTTTTATATGTGTTGTCGGGATGGGAAGGGTCGGCATCTGATTCAAGGATACTAAACAATGCTTTATCTAGAGACATGGACATATTGGTAGTGCCATCAGGTAAATTTTACTTAAGCGATGCGGGTTTTCAGTTGAAGACTGGATTTATTACACCATATCGAGGTACTCGATACCATCTCAAGGAATATAACATCCAATGTCCTTAGAATGCAAAGGAGCTTTTCAATCCAAGGCATGCTTCCTTAAGAAACGTTATTGAGAGGGCATTTGGTATCTGAAAAAACGTTTTCCAATATTAGGAAGTGGAACTGAACCATTCTATCCTGTTCAAACTCAAGCAGACATGGTTTTAGCAGGATTCATTTTACATAACTATCTCATGGGAGAAGGTCGAGATGAAAGATTAATTTTAGAGGTTGATAGTGAGATCAGAATTCTTAACAACCAAATAGATGTTGCGCCATCAAGTTTAGTAGAAGAGTGTCAAGAAGCCAAGCAATTAAGAGATGTAATTACAAGTTTAATGTGGAGAGATAGTTTAAATAGTTAATGGTAGAGATATTATTATTGTTAAATTCATGTAGAAAAAAATTGTATTCAACGAGTATTCTAAATGAAAATGTACTTGACATTAAAATTCTTGTATAAGTTTTTATATTATTTATGTTATTGATTGTATAATAAGTTATGATTTTAGGATGGTTTACAATTTTTTGTGCAGGAACCCATTGGTGGTGACACACCATCAAATGAGAAGAATAATTTAACTTGGGATGAAGACATGGATACATATCTGATAGATTTATTGACTGATCAGATGCACCTAGGTCAGAAAATAGGTGGTTCATTTTCAAGAACAACATATACTAATGTTGCTAAAGGAGTTAGTGCTCAGTTTGGGCTTAGTTGTTCGGTTAGCCATATAAAGAACCGAATCAATACCCTAAAAAATACTTATGCCTTGGCATCTATGGTCTTGCAAGTGAGTGGGTTTGGTTTTAATCAATCTACCCAAATGGTGGAAGCTGATGCAATAGTTTGGGAAAGGTTTATATTGGTAAGTCTTAAACCTTCTTATTCTTATTATCATTGATAATTATTATTGTTTCTAAATTTATGTAATTAATATTTTTTTTACAGGCTCATCCTGATGCCAAACCGCTTCGCTATAAGTCTATTCAAAATTATCATAGGCTAGATATTTTATTTGGCAAGGACCGAGCAACTAGAAATTTATCCATTGGTCCGAAAGAAAGACATTTGCGCAAAGAGAAGTAAGAACATGAAGAAACAACATCTAATGATCGAAGCACTGAGCAAGAACAATACAATGAAGTAACTTCTCATTTAGCCAGTGCAGCTGTATCAAGAGCCACAAAGAAAAGAAAGCTGAGAGGTTATGTGTCAAAAGAGATAAAGGCTCTAAAATAAGGATGGATGTAGTTGTAGCAGCTCTAGATAGAGGAAATCCATGTAATTTTACTGAATCTAAGTTGTATTCTGAGCTTAAAAAGGTGGAAAGGTTGAAAAAAGTTCTAGCCATAGAAATATATATCAAGCTTGTAGCAAATATCAATGCCGCTTGTAGTAAATATCAATGCCGCTCGTACATTTCTTGGTCTTCCATTCGAGGATAGAGCCATATGGTTATGTGTGGAGTTCGGTTCTAATATTTTTGATGATCCTAATGTACCTTTCTGACTTGTTTGATTAGTAACTAGTAACTATGAATTGATCATGCACATTGTTTTTTTTTAGATCTTGATATATACATTGGTAAGTAAAGTATGATGGCTTGTTTTATTTCATTTTTTCTTACTGTATCTTTTATTAGTAGAAAGTTTAGAATGTTATTAATATTTTATAAATATTTTTAAAAAAATTATGATTAGTTATGCATGTAATATTTTAGAATTTTTTTAAAATTTGGTATTAGTAATGAGTTCATACAATAGTTATAATTACTCTTCCCCATCTTCTACAATATTTAAGGAGGCATTTTTTAGCTTTTTGTCCATAGTATGTATGATATTATTAGTAACATTGACTTGGATGAAAAGAAAGAATGTGTAAATCTGATAAAAAAAGTTAAACCAATTTTTTTTGTTAGATACGAATATAAAAAAAAATATCAATTAGATTTTAGTATGGATATGGATAAGAAATTTTTAAATTTTTATTCACTTTTATATCCGTATTAGTACTCGGATTCATTTATCCGATATAAAATTATATTTTTATTCTTATTTATATAATTTGACATATATATTTTCTAAGGCTAAAAGTGAATACATAATTAAATTTTAATAATCTAATCATATAATTATAACATTAAATAAATTTTATTTTAAATTTGATGAGTTTTAATCAAAATCCATTAGGTTTTATCTGATGGATATATAAACGGATATTGATAAATAGACATAATTATAGATATAGAGGGAAAAAAATACTCACGGGATTTGGATACGGATATTGGTATACATTTTCTTATTAGGTTTGGGTAACAGATAAGGGGTACCCGATACGTTGCTGTCCCTAATTAATATTTTACAGAACAAACAAGTGTACTAGTAAGAAGCTATGTTTTTCCTTTTTTATGTTTGTTGTAGCATGTTTTAAATGGAAAGGAATATAAAATATTTTTTATTTTTTTAGATTTTTTTGAATTTTTTTGTAAGTTATTCATGTAATATTTTAGAATAGTTCTATAAAAAAATGAATTAGTATTGATTTTATGGAATTTTTATAATTTGTTTTAGAAATTTTATGTAATTTTTTTATGTATTAATATAATATTTTAATTTTAATTAAATATATAAAAATATTTAAATAATAACATTTAATTTTTCTTAGAATTTTCTTTCTATATACCAAACACTAAAAACATTTTCCAAGAATTTAATTTTCCACAAAATTTTCTTCAACAACTAAACAAAGGAAAGACAATTAATTTCTTTGATTTTCTTTCCTCTACATTTTCCTTTCCACTAAATTTTCTTCAAACCAAATAGGGCCTAAGAGAATTATATAGATACATGACAAATCTAAAAAATAGGATTATATTTTGAGTTGAGTATGTTTAAAGCAGTAGACACTATATTCTTTCTTATGTATCAATGGTTTTACTTTTCCTAGTAACATATTTAAGCTGTATATCCATTTCAAAGTTATGGAACAGTGAAGGCATAAAATATTGGAATGAAAACATTTTGAAAGGCTAATAATACTATTATGCTAAGTTAGCAAAGAACAATGGCCATAGTTTTGCCGAAGCATCCTTGAGGTGTTGTCATCATCATGAATTCCATCACATATAATCATTAAAATTGATGCTTGCTTTTTTGAATGCTATAAAGATCCTAACTTTTAAACCTTAAAGATATATAGAGTTTTTTTTTATTAAAAAAATGCAGCGGAGCTCCTCATTGTCTTCTTTTCTCTTTATGGGGTGGAGAAGGGGTTTAGTATGCTAGATGTTTTTCCGGTAACCATTTGAAGATTATGCTTTCATACCTAGAAGCTACGTTCTCTCTTAAAAATTCTACATAGCTATCTCCAAACTCCTAAATTTTTATCTCCAAACTCCTAAATTTTTATCTCCAAACTCCTATGAATTTTAAAATCATGTCTATATATGACTGTTGTATGCATACAACTGTATCATATGCCTAAAATTTAGTGAATTTTTTTAACTAAAGAACATCAAACTACTATAATAAACAAAAAAATAAATAAATATTTAAAACAAAATGATAACAACCATTTTTGCAATCATGTTTTTGTATAACTATACAATAAAAATGATAATAACAATAGTAAAAAATGAATAGCTGAGGAATTATTATAAAGAACGAAGTAATATAAAACAATTTTGAAAACTACTTGCCCCCAAAATTTCCCTTAACAAAGATGACATAATCTCCCTAGTAACAATCATCATCATACACACACTTATTTAGCTGAGATCATCGTATCTTCTATTTCAAGCTAATGACCTTATAAGTCCTAAGCATATAACAACAATACTATTGTATAATATAATCCTAAGGATCATATAAGCAAAATTAACCAACATCTACGATGCAATATATATATACCAAAAAATTGATTACAACAAAAAAACTAACTAAAAGAAATTAAACTACAATAATAATTTTAGTTACAACAAAGCAATGATAAAAATAACATAGTGATAATTTCTTCTCTCGAAAAAATGTAATCAAAGCATGTTTTTTTCACCATAGGTAAAACACGTCAAAACTATCACTATATAGCACAAAGTCAACTAATTAAAGATATCAAATATAAAAATAACTTAACTAATCATCATATACCAAAAAACATTAACTAATGAAAATGAAAAAACTACTATAATAAGAACCTTGATAGTACATTACCTTAGCTGCCACTTTGTATATCAGGATCACAACTTTATAACCCCTAAAAAAACTACTATAATAAAATACTAAACCAAAAAGAATGATAAAGATGAACCATCATCACAAAGATTCTACCAAATATTAAGATAAACTATATTATTTGGTAAGATGCCAGATTAGACGAATAAAACACCCACAAATCCAATTAATTATTCACATTGACACCAAATCTAGAATACCAGACTAAGATAAACTAAATAAAAATATGATAATAATCATTCTTAACTCAAAGACCCTTATTGAACATCCACTATAATTCTTAAACAATGGCTTCTGTTTCATTAATGACCCAATTACTAAAAAATTGTCCATCAATGCTATTTTGGCCTTCTAATCCTTTGACTTCTGAAATTAGTTTCATAATATAATAGTAGCTAACTAGTCTAATGGGATTAATTTAAAAAATAAACATCTATGAAAACTCTACTTACTGTTAGAAGAAATCACTAAAAAAATACACTTAATATCAAAAGAAAGCATTACCTTTATACTATCTAGTTTGATCTTATCAACCTTAGATAGAAGAACCCATATTCTAGTATGTGTAATAGAAAAAATAATGTTGTGAATGTAGGATATTGATCTAAACCTTTTAATCAATTTGACAAAATAAAATTAAATAATCAATTCATTAATATATCTATTCAAGTCTTACAATGTAAGATTGATTAACTTTGTTAACAAATAACTCATTTCTTGGCTTTGAAGAGTTTCATAGCCACAAGTTTCCCTATAACACTTGCAACCATGAAGATATATAAACACATCATCATATCAGCACCATATAAAATGATAGATAACAATTGTACCAATGAAAAATGCAAGAGAAAGGGCTTACCTTTATTATTTGGTGTGATATTTTTCTTTTCTTCTGATATGATATGATATGTTATTGTTTATTTGATACTTATATTAACTATTATTTTTATATTTCTATTATTTCATATCCAACTCATTTTGACAAGTTGACTAAGTCTATTAGGTTCGGTGAATAGAACGATTAATTTTTAGGTAGCTGCTTATCATGATATTTTTGTAATGCAATGACATCCTGTAGCTCTTTTGTAATATATTTATATTTGATCAAATATTTTGTTGTATCAGACATTTAATAAAAACTATTTGTATAAATATTTAGTTAAATGTTTGTAGGCATGTATTTAGAAAATTATATCCATGTGTTAAAATGAATATATATGGATACTAGTACATGGATTAAGAAGATTAAAATGGATATATATATATATATATATATATATATATATATATATATACAAGTACGGGGTTTGAGAAGAATGTTGAAATGCCAATTATATTCTTAAATATATAATTATAGCATTTGTAACCAATAAATTATATCGCTAATAATAAATGGATTTTAGTAGTGAAGGAAAAATCAGTCGGTATTGATGTGATCATTTTTATTTATTTAATTATAAAAAAATTAATCGCTAATATTATTTACGATGGTGTATTTTTTTCGTCACTATTGTTTATAATGGCTAACATTATATGTTGTCGCTATTGCTTATAGCGGCCAAGATTATACGTTGTCGCTATCACTTTAGCGACCAACGTTATATGTCGTTGTTATTACTTTAGTTACCAACATTATATGCCGCCACTATTGCTTTAGCGACCAAAAAATTTTGATTGGTTGTTAAAGCCTTTAGTAAGGGAGTAATAACGACCACTAACGACCAACAATTTGTTTGGTCGTTATTGACATTAGCGACCAAAATTTGTTCATTAATGACAAAATTTGTTGGTTGTTTAAATCCTAGTTTTCTGTAGTAAAAATATACAATAATCATGGGATAATACACACACACACACACACATACACACACACACACACACAACATTAAAGTCTCATGCTAAGCAACCAATCATACTTAACCAATTCACATCATCTCAAAATATACAATATCTATATCAAAATCCTTAACCAAAACTGACTAATTAATCCAATTCTAAATATCAATGTAGGGCACTAAGGTGACTACCGAACCAATCATCAAACCAAGTAGTACACAGAGGCAACTACCAAACCACAACCACAACAATACATTTTTATTCTTATACAGTGGCTAATTCCATTCTTAATTACTCGAGGGGGATGCAATCAACCTAGGAGCGCTAAGGTACACTAGGTCATATTAGCGCTAAGGACACTGTAGTACGGTTGGTCATACTTGTAATTTCCCAAAATTTTAAAAGCCTATAATTTAATAAATAAATTTTATTTGAGATAAATTAGCCTTTAAATCTATTTAATTTAATTATTTTATGGATTTTTGAATATATAAAATTGGGTATAAATATTTAATAAATTAAAATAAATATTTTGTTATTTTATCACACTCTTATTATTTAAATAATTTTTCAAACCATTATTTTACTAAAAGTATCCTTTTTAAACCCTTATATTTTAATTATATTAAATTAAACTATTAAATAAATTTATTACCCAAAAATATTCTATTTTATTATTTTATGAATTAATTTATTTTATTTTATTCCGTTTTTCCTTTTCTTTTTCCTTTTTCCCTTTTCTTCTCCTTTTTTCTCTTTTCTTTCTTCTCCTTTTTTTCTTTCCTTGGGCCGCTGGCTGGCCCGCCCTGCCCCTTCCTCTCCTATGCATTGGACCGCTGGCACATCTCTCTTCCCCTTCCCCTCCTTCTCCTACGTTGTGCCCGACCTGCGTCTTGTTTTTTCTTTCTTTCCCTTTCTTCCTCGACTGGCCCGACCCGCGTTCTTTCCCCCTTCAGCCGGCCTGCACGCCCATCGCGCCCAGCCTTCCCCCTCCCCTTCTTCTTTCTTTCTTCTTCTTCCTTTTCCCTAGCAAAAATCCCGACACCTCGCCATCTCCGCCACCCTACCTGCAACCCCCTCTCCCCTATTGATCTCCCTAACTCACTTTCTCTCTCTGTCCTGCCATTTCTCTATCCCATCCCGGCCCCACCATCCCTCTCTTCCTTCCCCATGCCCTACCATATCTCTTCTCCCTCTCCCTGCAACTCCCATTTCCCCACCACCCTACCGCCACCCCTCGAGCTCCCTATCCCCTCCCTTCTCTTCCTCTTCTTTTTCTTCCTCCTTCCCTGCCTCGTTCTATATTTTTTTTGAACTCCCATGCCTTGCCCGACCTTCTTTTCTCTCCCTTTCTCCTCCTTCCCTCACCCTCCTTATTTTGCTTCACTGCCACCGTTATGCCGCTGCTGTCGCCTCAATAGCGACCTACACCACCCTTGCCACCCTCTACCTCACCCCTAAACCATCACAACACCCATTGAGCCACCTCGCAGCCTCCTTCTTCCTCCCCTCTTCTTTTTCTCTTATTTCCCTCCCTTCTTGGCAGCCACCCTGCACAACCTCAATCCGCCGCCATTCCGCAACCTCTACCGCCACCAAACCAATCCCTGCAACCCCTTCTACCACCCCCAAACCTCCTTTGGCCGAAACCACCATCTGCAGGCCTTCATTTTCCCTCTCCCTTTTCCTTCCTCCTCAGCCCTCCATCTCAATCCACCTCGGCAGCCTCCTTTCACGGCCTCGCTACCGCTGCCCTTAGCTGCTGTCAACCTATCCCCGACCACCACCTACATCCCCTCTCCACCTCTACACCCTTCCCTTGCCCTAAATCCTCCCCTAACCACCTTCTTTCCTAGCCCCAAACCACTAACCCGAAAATAGCCTATTTCTCCTCTTTTCACCACCTGCGAGCCCCTCCTCCTCATTTCCTTGCATGCAGCTCATGTTGTATGAGCAGGATGAGCTGCTGCCTTTCTTGATTTATTTGGGTAATAATTTTTAAGGTATAATAATATTTTAATTCAAGTGTTTGATTAATTAAGCATTATAAAGTTTTATACTTTGACTTTTATTATTTCTAACATAATAAACCTTGATATTATTTTTAGGTATTGGTTTTGATAATCAAATCTTAAACCTTAAGCTGGAATACCGGTAAGGTTCGTTTTTGCGGGAATCAAGGTAACCGTTAAATCTCACTTAAACGCATGGATTAACGTATGTTAGCACATTAGGATTTTTAATATGTTATTATGCTTAATATATGTTGTTTAATATCATATGTGTAGTTTCTTGTGATGTTAGATGAAAAGAAGCATGTTAGGTTATATGTTATGTATGGAAATATTGTTTAAGATAAGAGTTTGGTTGTTAATGAAAATGTTAAGTATTATCCATGTTGTATTATGCTATTGTGATCTTTAATGCATGGTTAATATTTTGTGAGCCTTAGGGGTATTTTAGTAATGTATCTTGTACAAGAATATGGCCTAATATATATATATGGGTGCTAATAAGTATTATATTAAATATAAGAGTTGTGGATGAGGTATTAATATTAATATATTATGTAGTAATGATAATTTAATATAAGTGGTGTACTAAGGGGCAAAATGGTAATTTTTAATTAAAAAGGGTATTATGGTAATTTTAGAGGCAAGGGCAAAGTGGTAATTTTGTAATTAAAGGGTAAAATGGTAATTTTGGAATTAAAGGATAAAATGGTAATTTTAGAGATAAAGGGTATTATGGTAATTTTGGAGACAAGGGTAAAATAGTAAATTTGTAAGTAAAAGGATAAATTGGTAACTTTGGAGGTAAGGGATAAAATGGTAATTTTGGAAGTAAAAATGATAAAATGGTAATTTGTTAATGAAAATGGGTAAATTGGTAATTTTGGAAGTAAGGGGTAAAATTGGTAATTTTGGAAGTAAAGGGGTAAGATAGTAATTTTGGAAGTAAGGGGGAAATTGGTAATTTTGGAAGTAAAGGGGGGAAAATGGTAATTTTGTGAATAAAGGGTAAAATGGTAATTTTATGAATAAATGGTAAAATGGTAATTTTGTGAATAAAGGATAAATTGGTAATTTTGCGAAAAAAGGGTAAAATAGTAATTAAAGGGTAAATTAGTAATTTTGTAATTTAAGGGCAAAATGGTAATTTCATAATTAAAGGTCAAAATGGTAATTTTGTAATTAAAGGGAAAAAATGGTAATTTTGTGAATGAAAGGGTGTTATGGTAAATTTTGGAAGTTAAGGGGTAAAATGGTGAATTTAAAAGTAAAAGGGATAAATGGTAATTTTGTAAATAAAATGGGTAAAGTGGAAATTGGAAAGGAGTAACTTGGTAATTATGATAATAGAGAAGGGCAATTTGGTAATCTAAATAACTAAAGGGTAATTTGGTAAATTTGATAATGAAGAAGGGTAGTTTGGTAATTATGATCATATAAAAGGGTAGTTTGGTAATTTAACCAACTAGAGGGTAATTTGGTAATTTTGATAATGGAGAAGGGTAGTTTGGTAATTATGATAATAGAGAATAGTAATTTGGTAATTAACCAAAAAACGGGATAATTTGGCAATTAGGATAATAAGGAAGGGTAATTTGGTAATTTGACCAACTGAAGGGCAGTTTATTAATTAAAATAAAGGAAAAGGGTAAAGTGGTAATCTAACCAACCAAATGAAAAATATATTAAGTGTAACAGTTATAAAGGGGGATTAGTGACCTAATAAGAATGGGAGATAACTTGGTAACCTAAATCGAGTAAGGGGTAACTTGGTAATTATGTAACAAGGAGGGTAATATGGTAATTTGTCAAGTAAGGAAAGGATGACTTAGCAATTATATAAGCAAGGGGGTAAATGAGTAATTTGTATCTAACATGTCGTTGTGATTGTGGAATTCCGTAATATGACTCAAATAATGTTGATTAGCAAGGTAAGAGTATTTGGTAATTAGTAAGTATACCGAGAATGAATTCTAATTCAAAAGTAGATGAGATTTGGCCACAATGATTCTTCTGTGTCACCTTGGATAACCGTTTGAATAAGAAATATCTAATGATATCCGAACCATTGAAAATGAATAATTATCTAATTAGTGTGCTTTTGTGATCACCTTAATTAAGACACTAATACTTAAAGTGAAAGACCTCGAGATCGGAAATGGTGGCTCTTTAGGGGTCGCTACCCTAAAGACGTGGTTTAGCCCACGATTATTCTGGTATTTGCTGGTGTACCTTTGTGCCCTAACCAAGTCCTATATCTTACTCTATCTAGCTCTACGGACCTAGTTAGGGGGTATGCATACTTATGGATTAGGTGTCCTTGTCGGTAGGGTACTGAGTTAGCTTTATACACCAGTATGACCAGGGTACCTTTGCATCCTCGGGATGATAGTTGAAGGGTACTGAGTAGCTTTTATGCACCAGTACGATTGGTGTACCTTTGTGTCCCGGGATCTTGATCTCCTTATCGAGGCAAATAAATGGAATTGTTATGCTGATTAAAAAGGGGAAACACTAATCATTAAAGAGAAAGATTAATGAGCCAGGCCCAGTTGAATTGTATTACGAGTACCGATACACCGGATATAATAGTGGCTTAGGATGTTTTGCCCTTGATGATGTTTATGAGTACCGATCCACTGGATATAATAGTGGCCTAGGTGCGTGTTGCCCTGGATGATGTGTATTTTTTTATTCCGATCCATTAGCCAGAATAGTGGGGGTCCTGAGCTCAATAAATTGGATTTGGTTGTGAATAAATTATGGAAAAATACTAATCACTTATAGTGGAACACCATGTGAGTCGGGGCCAGACCGGTCCATCGGCGAATAATAGTGGCCAAGAGCGTTTTGCCCTGCATGATCTGTCCACCAGCGACTAATAGTGGGATTCCCGCACTCACACGAATAATTATAATCTGATATGATTGATAAGGATGGACTAAGGGCTTAAGGTCCAGAAGTATCGATTGTTCTCTATGGCCTATTAATATCTGGTTGATTTGTTAAGTATGTGGATGTATAAATGTGGATATTAAGTATTTACCTTTCATTATGTATGTATGTAGTATCGTGTGTTGCATTGCAGGCCTGCTGTTAAGTGTGATTTAAAGGGTTACTCAATACTGTAGTACTGAAAGGTTCCATTCGTGGGGTCCCTACCTATTCAATGGGCAATGTCCCTTACAGGTCGTTTTCAGGTGCTATTCAAGTGGGCTCTCGGGAAAGAGCGTAATGTACTATCTGGTAAATTCTAGGGTTGTGCTCTTTTACCTTTAAAATTTATGGTTCTAATGTATTTGTTGATTTGTAACCACCATTGGTGGATTATACTCTTATAAAATGTTTAATTGTGCTACTCTGATTTAACCATTGGTTTGAGTTTCTCGTAAGTTGTATTTTTCTCTTTTAGCCTTAGCACTTAGTACTGGAACGGTAGGAGTGAACCGATCTGGTACTAAGTGTGGTGGTAATATCCCCAAAATTTACAGTTTTATTATTTTTCTTCCGCTAATTCTTTTTAATAAAATGAAATTTTTCAGTAGTGAATTTTGGGGGTGTTACAATACTAGTACACATAGATAACACAGTATCCTCCAACCTCAATCACCTAATATTTAAGTATCAATAGCCCTTATAAGGCTTATAGTTCACCTATAGAGTAGATTAGGGTCCTGTTGAGGCACAACGGGACACTAGAGAACCAAACTCAAATGAGGGTTATACATTGTCTCTAGGGTAGATAATCCTAGACAACAACCATTACCAAATTTGAGGTTTTCCACTTTAAGTATTAATATTTTATGATATAATCACAAATATCACACATTGCATAGAAATTTCCATTCCTACATTTAACCATTTCTCCTTTATTTTCAACTATTAGAGTAAAATCTAAGGTCATAATTTCATGTCAAAGACAAAGCCAGCTTATTGCAACTCTAAGGCCATCATGCGTCCAGTTATTCATATTAGGTGCATAAGGTAAAAAATGACCAAATGCCCTAAAATGCCCAATTTTAACATTATTATCTAATTTCTTATGAAACATTATTATTATGAGAATTTGTCATGAAAAGGCCAAAAGATAATAATTTACAATATCTTAGTATGTATGTAATTTTTAAGATATAGTGATTGACTGTATCTTTCCTTTAGTATACATTTAGCAACTTACACGTATAAATCTTAATCACGTGTTTCTAACATGTCATATATTTTATGTAACACATAAATACATATTTATAGCATGATACATTATTTAAAATGACAATTATTATCACAGTGCACATAATGGAGCATTTATACCTTAGAACATGTAAATAGTAAATATCATGTTTTAACCCTAATCATGAGTGTATAGTTTCATGTTATTTATATCAACTCTAGCTACACATGCAATGATAACCATGGAATATTTAACGTAGTATAAATATAATAACTTGACAAGGTTAAAAATCTAGCAAAATCCTAAACATGAATATGTTATCGTTTATCAATTTATACATGCATTTTATAAAATTTACATAATTTAAAACCCTAGCATGATTTTGGATCTAAATAATCCATCATGCTCACACATAAATTCTATCTTGTCATGAGTGATTAGATTTACCTAAAGTTAAGCTACACAAAAGTACAAAATATTGTCTTCTCCACAATACCTTAAGGGTTATATAAGCAATCAACACCCAATAACACATATATTAGCATCTAATATAACACAATAATAACCAAAATTAACTAAAACCAACTGAGGAAAAGGGTTATAAAATAATTGGGTAGAGAAAGAGATGGTACAAGTCATGTAGAAGAGGTTGGGTGATGATGAGGGACACTAATGAGGAGGTAGTGCTCATTGTTTTCAAGGAAAAATGGTGGTGCTTGGTGGTTGTTGGTGGGGGAGGTGAAGTAGTGATGAAGATGATGATGGTTGGTTTGAACGCGAACCAAAGCTATGGAGAAGGGATAAGAACAATATCATAGACTAGGGAATTAGCTTTGTGGGATTTAAGACACAAAATGATGGGTGATGGGGAAGTTTATATGGATGATGGTGTGTGATGGAGCAAATTAGTCATGCATATGGGGATCACGGGTAGAGGAGAAGTGAGAGGAAATAAGGTGTAAGGGAGAGATTGGAGCCGAGAACAAGAAAGACAGAAGAACAAAAATATTAATAAAGTAGGGGTGATATTTAGGAAATCTAGATCATGAGAAACATATCTAGTTAGTAGAATTAGGGTTCCTCAATAAAGCAAATACAGCTTGGGGTCCCAACTACTATTAAAATGAATAACCCAACTGCTATCCATATTTTAACTCATAATCTATAGCAATAAGAATGTATGTGAAACCAAATGATGATGGAAAAGGACCCATGAAATCCATACCCCAAAAATCAAAAATTTCACATGCAATAATAGGGTTTTGGGGCATTTCAATTCTAGGACCTAATCCTCTAGTCTTTTGATAATTTTCACAAGTTTTGCAAAAATTCATAAGCATCCTTAAATAGGATAGGCCTGTAAAATCCACTTTTTAAAATTTTATGAGTTGTTATTTTAGGACCAAAATGACCCCCACAAGTATAGTTATGACAAAATGTTAAGATAGAAAGAATTTCACAATTGAGAATATACCTTCTAATAATTTGGTCAACACATTGTTTCCACAAATATAGATCATCCCACACAAAATACTTTGCTTGACTCTTTATTATATCCTTTTGTGCTTTAGTGAAATGTGAAGAAAATACCTTTGTGACCAAAAAATTTGCCATGTCAACATACCATGGTATTTCATTTCCAATTACATAAAGTTGTTTGTCCGGAAATGCTTCATTGATTGGTGCCTCAACTTCAACCTCCTTGATTAATCTACTTAGATGATTTTCTACTCCATTTTCTATTCATTTTTTATTATTATCTTTGATGTGTATATTGAATTCTTGGAGTAGAAGTATCCATCTAATCAATCTTGGTTTTGCTTCCTTATTTGCCAATAGATATTTCAAAACTGCATGGTTAGAATAAATAATAATGTCATTGCCTAAAAGATAAGAACGAAATTTATCGAAAGCAAAGACAATGGTGAGAAGCTCCTTCTCTGTGGTTGTGTAATTAAGCTAGGCTTCATTCAAAGTGCGTGAGGTATAATATATCACATGTAGATCTTTTCCAATCCTTTGACCTAAAACTGCACCAACAGCATAGTTAAATGCATCACATATTAATTCAAAGGGAAAATTCCAATCGGGTGGTTGAAGTTTGGGTGCACTAATCAATTTTTCCTTCAAATGCTCAAATGCTTTCTTACACGCATCATAAAAATTGAACTCCATTTATTTTTGAAGAAGCTTACACAAAGGTTGAGATATTTTAGAAAAATATTTAATGAATCGACGATAAAATCCTACTTGGCCTAAGAATGAATGCACTTCTTTAACGGTCGATGGGTAAGGTAATGAAGCTATAAGATTGATTTTTGCCTTTTCTACTTCAATTCCTTTAGTAGAAATGACATATCCTAAAACTATCCCTTATTGAACCATAAAATGGCATTTTTCAGAGTTTAGTACAAGATTTGTTTCAAGATACCTTTTCAAGATGAGAGTTAAATTATCTAGGCATTGATCAAAAGTATCACCACGAATACTAAAATCATCCATGAATACCTCGATAATTTTCTCCAAATATTCAGAAAATATGCTTACCATACATCTTTGAAATGGCGCAAGGGCATTGCATAGCCCAAATGGCATGCGATGATATGCAAACATACCATAAGGACATGTGAATGTGGTCTTCCCTTGATCTTCTAGAGCTATGGGATCCTACACATATCCAGAATATCCATCAAGAAAATAATAATATGAATAACATGCTAACCTCTCTAACATTTGATCCATAAATGGTAGAGGAAAATAATCTTTCCTAGTCATAGAGTTCAGCTTCCTATAATCTACACATACCCTTCAACCATTTTGAACTCTAGTAGGAACCATTTCTCCCTTGTCATTCTCCACTACAGTGATTCCTGTTTTCTTGGCTACTAATTGGAGAAGACTAACCCAACTACTATGTTAAATTGGATAAATGACTCCCACAGACAAAAATTTCAACACTTCTTTCTTTACTACCTCCATCATAATCGAATCTAGCCTATGTTGTACTTATCTACTAGGTTTAACATAATCCTCCATTAAAATCCGATGCATACACACTGAAGGACTAATACCCTTAATATCAGCAACCGTCCATCCCAAAGCAGATTTATACTTCTTCAAAACATTAACAAGTTTTTATTCCTATTTGGGTGTTAGGTCACTAGAGATGATAACAGGAAGGGTATCTTTCTCTCCCAAAAATGCATACTTAAGATGGTTAGGTAAAGGTTTCAACTCCACTTCTGGTGCTTGCTCTGTGGAAGGTAACGGTCTATCCAATGTCAATGGTAAATCCACAAATCTTCCGATTCTACCAGGACATGCTCCTAAAGCTGCCATTATCTCTTTGATATACTCATCAACTTCAAACTTCTCATTCAATTCTCCTAAAATTTTGGTGTCTATGCATTGAGTTAAGGTTACTTCTAAGGGATCTTTAGATGATAATTTGTAAAAATTTTTAGTCAAATCTTCAATAACATCAATCATAGAGACCGATTCACCATTTGTAGAATATCTCATGGAGTCATATATGTTAAACCTAATGACTTCACTATCAAACTCCATAGTCAAAACTCCATCATGTACATCAATTTTTGTTTTTGAAGTTTTCAAGAATGGTCTACCTAATAATATAGGAGAAGGGTTAAATGAACCATTGTCCTGCATATCTAACACATAAAAATCAGTAGGGAATACTAACTCATTCACTTGAACTAAGACATCTTCAATTACTCCTTCAGGATATATGTTAGATCTATCAACCAATTGAATAATAACACGAGTTTCCTTTAAAGTGCCTAGACATAGTGCATTAAAGATAGATAAAGGAATCACATTAATTAAAGCACCTAAATCAAGCATACATCTTTCATACCTCGTGTTTCCAATCTTACAAAGGATGGTAAAAATACCTGGATCCTTGCATTTTGGTGGAATTTTTCTTTGCAAAATTGCTAATAAACTCTCTCCCACACTCAACTTTTCATCCCCCTTTAGTTTCCTTTTGTTAGTACACAAATCCTTAAGGAAGTTTGTATACCTTGGCACTTGTTTAATTGCATCAATGAGAGGAATAATGACCTCCACCTTTCTAAATATGTCAAATATCTCCTTGTCATAATTTAGCTTCTTGTTTCTTGCCAACCTAGTAGGAAAAGGAGTAGTAATTTTAATAGGAGTAGGAGACTCATATTTAGTTGCCTATAGATAATTTTCGATTTCTTCTTCTTCAACAACTGTAGCATCTTCTTCTTTTCTTATTTCTTCCTCATCACTCGCTTGCCTTGGAACTGCCAATTGTTTCCCACTTTGAATTGTGATAACACTAGCACTTTCCCTAAGATTCCTTTTATTTTTAACTTGGGAATTTTGAGTACCCTTGTGCTTGTAACTTCCCAAGGGAATTTGCCAATTGACTCACTTGATTCTCCAAGTTCTTGATACCATTTCTAGTTTGTTGTTGAAAATGTAATGTATTGGTAGCCAAAGATTTCACCAGATCTTCTAAAGCTATTCCTCTAGATGGTTGTTGAATTGGTGGTGGAGGTTATGGTTGAAATGGTGGTCTTTGGTGGTTTGGTCGAACTTGAAAGAATTCGGGAGGTGGATTTGAGACTTATTGATTTTGATAAGCTGGTGGTCGGAAATATGAATTACTACCTTGTTGATTGTTTCCATACCTTAGGTTAGGATGATCCTTCCATCCTAGATTGTACATTGGAGCATAAGGATCATTCCTCTTTGGTATTTATTATCCTTCAATGGCATTCACTTGGTGTTCTTCCTACAAAGTAGGACACATATCTGTAGGATGACTAGCAAAAGAACAAATTCCACATACCTTTACAGGAATTTTTTCACCCACAACTTTCTCTACTAGAGATGTCAGATTTGATACTTGTGTTTTCAATTCAGCAATACTAGCCTCTTTCACTTGTTGAGACACATAAGTACTACCCCAACTACAATATTGAGAGTTAGATGCCATATTAACAATTAATCTTTTAGCTTTAGGAGGTGTTTTATCAACAAATGTACCACCACTAGCAACATCTATCATGTTTTGATCCATAGGAGACAATCCTTCATAAAAGTATTTTATTAACAATTGCTCACTTATTTGGTGGTTGGGGCAACTACCGTATAACTTCGTGAAATGTTCCTAATATTCATGCAGTGATTCTCCTCCATCTTTCCTAATCCCATAAATTTCTTTTCTTATATTAGTTGCTCTAGATGAAGGAAAATATTTTTCAAGGAAAACCTTTTGCATATCAGCCCAAGTATTCATCGAGCCCACTGGTAAGTCATACAACCATTCTTTTTTTTTTTGCATCAGCCAAAGCAAAAGGGAAAGCTTTAAGTTTAAGTTGTTTTACACTTACTCCATTTGGTTTCATACCGAAACATGCGATATGGAATTCCTTAAGAAACTTGTTGGGATCGGTGAAACATCCTGACCCCATTGAGTTGTCCCAAAATCCTGTAAAAATAGGTAAAGCACGTATTAAACCAGGTTTGATCTCACTAGTATCATTTTATTCAAGATAATTAATGCATAAAAGGTTAGGATTGAAAATAGGAGCAGCTAGCTCCTTGAAAGTTCGATCTGCTATAGGTGGATCAATGTGACAAGGTGAATTAAACAAATCCTCTATGTGATATTCTTCCAACACTGTAGAATTTCTTGTAGAAGGTAATGGAATATGACGAGCGTATTCCAATCTCCTTCTTGCTCAGTTTGTAATAGGAGAAGAGGAATTAGGGTCTATTGGCGGAATAATTTGTCCTTGATGCTCAACCGCAAATGACCTCAAATGCGAGTGCCCGAGGATTATACATAGTTAAAGAATAGATAAGTACAATTGGAGAAATTATTAAAAGAAAAAATAAGAAACAATATCAAAAATTGAAATAAAGATTATAATTGTTATTCCCCAGCAACGACGACAAAAATTTGATGCACTGTCGTATGCACAAAAATTGAATAAATAAATCCTAATTCCAATTACGTAGTAGATGGCAAGAAGAAGTCGAAACCACAAAGAATGGTGTATAATCAATAATTCTTTAATCAATGTTAAAACCCCGGTTATTCAATAACATTAATTTCTATCACTAAGTTCTATACTATGGATAAATAATAAAACAAGTTACTCACTAATTAATGAATAAGGATAGGAAGGTATTGATTATGATATTAGGATATCAAATAATCATGGAGAAAAGAACGATTCTAAATGATCTAACATTGACCTATAGAAACTCATGATAATTCATCTCTTTTCTTTCTCTTAAATCTAATAAATTGAATAAGGTTTGAATATACCACCTAGCCAATTAATAACCTAGGTTAAGAACGCTAGATTCAATTAATGATAGCATTAAGAATGGAAAGAAATCAACTATGACTATAATCACATAAGCTCAGATCATGCAATCATATGAATTAATAGACAAGATTAATAATTAACCTTTTGCTACTTTGGAAACGTTAATTAACAATTACATGTTAATTATGTTATCCTAGCTTTGATTAAGATTTAAACTAAATAGGTGATCAATCTAATTAGTTCAAATTCTTAACCTATGATGCAAGATCATTCTGTTCCGTCTATTGATTCAATTAAATTCTATTTAGAATCATAAATTCAAATTATGTTGTCATATCCGAAATCCTAATTCCGTCATCAAATCCTCCTACCCTATACTATCTACTCTACTATCTTCATAATTGCATCAACACACTATTGAATGTAGTAAGATATAATTAGCATCAATGATTATTAATAAATTAACAATAAAACCATAAAAGTAAAAGAAATAATAATATAATAAATATTATTTACTCACATTCAATCAAAAATCAGAACTTGCAATTAAGAGAGGAATGGAGAAGAACTTATCAACTTAAATTACATAGTGTTAATTGTTCAATTGAATACAACGGAGAGAAAGATAATTGGAATTGTAAATTACATGTGTTTTCTAGAAAATCTAAAGAAAAATAGAGAATTTAACTCTTGAACTCCCAAGAAACCGAATTTCGAATCTTCAGAAATGTCAAAAATATATCAGGGAAAAATTCACCCGAACGATTACAGAATTTAAAAAAAACATAGTCCGTGTTTTGTGAAACATAGGGCTTCCATGTTTTTCCTTAAATTCTCTACGAACTATTAAATTTGAAAATTGTGATTTTGTATTTTGACGGAAAAATACAACCCGTGTTTAGGAAACACGGGGGTACCGTGTTTCTTATTCTTTTGTTATCTCTTTATGAAATTTCAATACAAGCTTTCCTTTGATGTATATTCTTCATTTCTGGTCTTTTCTTCCATTGATTCTATATCTCTTAATGTGTTCCTTGTTTTATTTCCTCTTTCCTTCGATTTCTCCTTTAGATTTCTTCATTTTTATCTTTACCTGCAAAATCTATCCAAAGATAAAAACTTGAGAAAAGATTAAATATTATAAAAATAATGAGGAATAAATAACATTTTTACTTAGGATAATAACATATAAATCCCATATATCAGAGTCTACGAACCCAACCACCGAACCAGCTGATCTACCATACTCAATAGAAGCTGATGATATTCCCATCATATACCTAAGGATTCACTTCATTGCTTGCCTGTGAGCCTTTTCTGGATTTGTCATACATCAACTTACAACTCTAATAGCTTGAGCAATATCAGGCTGGGTACACACCACAACATACATGATACAAAAAAAAATGAATATGGAATAATTGCCATGAACTCTTCTTCCTCTTTGGAATTGGGACTATCCAAAGGAGACAATCTAAAGTAAGTAGCCAACAGAGTGCTCATTGTCTTGGCATCCATTATATGAAACCTCTCCAACATCTTATTCACATAGGACTCTTGTGACAAGTACAAAAGCTTCTGCTCACGGTTTCTAACAATATCTATGCAAATGATCCTCTTCACAACTCCAATATCTTTCATCTCAAACTCACTCTTCAACATTGCCTTCATTTTATCAACATCAGACATATCTTTTGCTACCACAAATATGTCATGAACATATATCAAAAGACACACAAAAAAGACACCCTCCATCTTCTTCAATTACACACATCCTTCATACTCACTCTTGGAGGAACCATGCTCAAGCATAAACTAATCAAATTATTTATACTATTATTTAGGAGACTACTTTAGACCGTAAAGTGACCTGTTTAGTAGGCATACACGATCACTCATCCCCTCAAATACAAACCTATCAGGTTATCGCATGAAAATATCCTCTTGGAGCTCACCATGAAAAAAATATTGTTTTTACATTCGACTACTCCAAATTAGAATCATCCATAGCCACAAACGCAAGTAATGTATGAATAGAAGTATGCCTAATATAAGAGAAAATACCTCGTTATAGTCCACACTTGGAATCTAGCTAAATCCATGTGCAACTAAACGAGTTTGTAAATTGGTCTCTCAACCCCTAAAGCTCCATATTTGAACTTGTACACCCACTTGCAATCAATAATATTTTTCTTCCTGGGTGGCTTCACAAGTTCCCATATCTGATTCTTCAATAAGGACTCCATCTCCTCCTCCATAGAAACATACCACTTAGTAGAATCAATACTCTCAATAACTTCTAAGAATGATGATGGCTCATGTACATCAATAACAATCTCTACACTAGATAAAGCATAGCTAGCCAATTCTTCATAACTGTACTTAATCAAAGGCTTAAAAATCCTTTGTGCTCTGTCTAGAGCAACTCCCCTTTGCTCCAACTGCTACATGGATCCACCCAATTTAGGAATAGTGAGTCTATCAAAAGGGTATCTTCCATCCAACTCAACCTCAACCTCCATTTGGCTCGAAGTACTATCTCACTCCACCATCTTAGAGACACTATCACAAGACTCACTCTTCTGGAGAAACATAGACTCATTGAAGGTAACAACACTACTGGTCAATAACTTTGATCCAACTAGGTCCTTTAACCTATACCTCTTCACTCTAGATGCAAATCTAAGAAAGATATGCTTCTTAACTCTAGACTCAATTTTACCATCATTCACATAAGCATAAGTCGGGCAACCAAAGACAGGCAAATTAGAGTAATTAGCTAGCTTACCAAACCACAAATCCTTAGGTTTCTTCAACTTAATGGACTAATTTGGTGACTGATTCACCAAGTATGCTTCCATGTGAACAACTTTAGCTTAAAACTCTCTACCTAGCCCTCCTTATGATAACACACATTGAGCCTTCTCTAATAGGGTTATGTCCATCTGCTTAGCAACCCCATTCTGCTGTGGTCTTCCAACACAAGTGTGATGCCTCCTTATCCCATGGTCATGGTAGAAATCAGTAAAACTCTATTCAACAAACTCAATACCATTATCTGTCCAGAGACACTTAATATGCTTCCTAGTCTGCTTCTCTAGAAAGGTCTTATGGCATTTGAAAACACTAAAGATATTATTCTTATACTTTAAGAAATAAACCCATCACTATCTAGAGAACTTATTAATAAATGTGAGCTAGTACCATGAACCTCTTTTGGAAACCAATCTTGATGGACTCCACAAATCTGAATGGATATACTCAAGAGTCCCTCTTGTACTATGCTTAGTTGTTGAAAAATGAACCCTCTTCTACTTGCTAAACACACAATGCTCATAGAATTCTATAGTACTTGTACTTTATCCATCTAGAATCCCCCTATTAGAGAGCTCAGCCAGATCCTTGACACTCATGTGTCCCACTCTTATGTGCCAAAGTCTCATAGCATTTGAGTCTAACTACCTCAATGATGTCACAAAAGTTGTCCCCCATAATAGTGGAACCTACCAAATCATATAGTGTCCCGACCCACTTTTCCTTCATCGCCACCAGAGCCCCTTTTGTAACTCTCAAGGTACCATCCATTATAACACACCGGTACTCATTACAATACAAGGAACTCCAAAAGATGAGGTTCTTGGTCATCTCTGAAATATGTCTCACATTGGACAATATCCTAACCACACCATCATGCATCTTCACCTTCACTATCCTAATCCTAGCAAATTTTCAAGCAACATCATTTCCCATCAATATAACTTCACCTTGAGTCCCCTTGAATGTATGAAACCAACTCCAATTGAGACTTATATGGTAAGAACACCCAGAATCCAAGATCCATTTATCATTGATCTTGATGTGTCTATCAATGGCCATTAACATATCTTCATCACTATCATCATGGGCAACCACAACATCATCCTTTGTACTGGATGACTCACTAAATGTAGCACCGGGCTTCCTGTTAGGACATAACTTCATAACAAGCTCCTTATTATGAAACCCAAATCATGTCACATTCTTCTGCAAACTCTTCATCTTAGATCTAGATGTTTTACGGTCACTAGACCCTTGCTTCTGTGTCCTCCCCTAGCTACCAATCCCTCACTATATGAGTCCCCGGAAGTACAGTTGCTAGTCAACTAACTATCAATTAATTTTTGTTGTAGCAGGGCAGATTTCACATCCTCAAGGACTAACCTATCCTTTCCATACAAAATAGTATCATGAAAATAGTTAAAGCTTACAGGCAAAGAAAATATAAACATAATGGTAAAATCTTCATCATCTAATTTAACATCTATATTATGCAATCCATAACTATATAGTCAAATTCATCCAAATGTTTTTTCAAAGATTGACCCTCACCTAATTTCAGGTTATGAAGCCGACTCTTCAACAATAGGTGATTGGTTACTTATTTATTCATACATAATGACTCAAACTTCAACCACAAGATAGCCATTGCTAATTCATTTTCCACTTCTTATAATACCTCATTAGACAAACATAATTGTATCATAGAGAGGGCCTTCAGATCTACATCTTCAAATCTCTCATCTTCCATTGACTCTGGCTTTTTCAAATGACTGGATAATGCTTTATCTAATTATTTCTGAATTAGAATTGCCTGCGTCATCAATTTCCATAATCCAAAATTGACAGATTGATTAAAATTCTCAATATCGAATCTTATATCCATTCTGGTTACTAGATCTCTTTAACAATGCTACTCTAATAGGAAATTGTTGGGAATAACATAGATTGAAAAGGGTCCAAACCAAATCAAAATTAACAAGATTATGAACACTTGAGGATTCGATCACAAAACTGAACAATTGTGGGAAAAAATAGAGATCTTTATTCATGCTCTTGTGTAATTATAGGATGATTAAACTAATCAATCAATCAACTAATTATACAAATCTACAAATCTCTTTTAATGAATAATTCTATGGAGAAGAAGAAGAATATGGGATCTCGAATTGAGGACTAAGGTTTCATCATGTCTCCTTTTATAGAAGATAAAATCCTATGGGGTAAAATAACGTATTTCAAAAATAAATGAAAAACACGATCCTTGTTTGGGAAACATGGAACTCTCGTGTTAATTTTCTTACTCTCGACCTTTTCCCAAACGCATAAGAACATTCAGTGAGAAACACGGTCCATGTTAACAAACATAGGACCCTCGTGTTTCTCATATAATTCACTAATCTACACTAAAATTCTCCAACACCTGTATAAACTAACACAATATTATGTTGTACTTTAAATATCTAGTCAAAACTCACATCGTAGGGTAAGGTAATAAAACAATGATATCATTTTTTTTACTTTACCTACTTCAATATGCTTAGCAAATATAGTATGGCATATAAATATCCTCTTTTGATCCATAAAGTGACATTTATCATAATTTAAGATGATATTCATTCATAGTTATCAAAATCACGATCCGATGCCACAAAATTATGATATTATGATCCAAAAATCATAAAATAGTCCACGATCTTAGATAGAATCTTAAAGTAATTGAACTACGATCCTATAGTATAATCTTTTGATCTTATAGTAGAATCTTACGATCTTATAGTATAATCCTATGATCCTACTTAGAATTCTATAATAATATAAAATAACTATAATTTTTTTTTATGAATTTATCTCCAAATATATTTGTTATTTTATTCCACATATATATATTTCCTAATCTTTTGATTCTCGAACCTATATTATTTTGCAACATTTCTTGAAAATGAGTTGAAGAAAAGAAATTTTAATTAAGATACCACAAATATAATGAAGTCAATGGTTGATGAAAAATATTGATAAATAATGAAATTTCCATCTAAATGGTAAAATGAATATACTAAACTTTACAATATTAATATTTATCAAATTCTATTGAATTATTTTATTTTTAATGGTCATGTTAGCTTCATAATGCAAACAAGCTTTACTTTATACTTTACACATGATTTATATAATAGCTTAACGTGTGCACATATAGTTAAAACTCATTTTCTTAAAAAAAAATATATATTGATTTATCAAAATTTTAAATACCAACATAATTTTTTTTTAGGTATTATTATCTTAAAAGTTAGAAAATAATTTCCTCTCATTGTTGACTTCATGATCATCCACTTTCTTCATTATGTATGTACTTTTGTAAAGGCTAACAATATTGTATATTTTTGATATAGTGAGTTATATGTTACTTCTACCCATGATCTCATTGCATTTTTCACATTTCATTTGATGATTTATTTATGATATTGGTGACTTAATATAGTTCCTTATATGTCGAACACCTTAAAAAAAATTATATTACTTGTAAGTTGCTACAACTCAATTAGTGGTTATATGAGAGTTTAAGAGTGTAATTATTTTATTATGTTAAATTAAAATATGATATTTTATAACATATAAATATATACCTTACGTATTTTTATAGTTTTTGTAGAATCCAATCCTAAGACTCTAAATTATCCCTAGGTAGAATCTCAATTCTAACAACATTGTGTTCATTTCTAGGCATCTTTCCAAAATTATAGTAATATTATCCAAGCACTAGTCAGAATATCTATAAATGCTAAATTCATCCATGAAAACCTCAATACTCTTCTCTGACTAGTTAGTGAAGATGCTTACCATACACCATTGAAAAGTGACAGGGGCATTACATAACCCAAATGACATATGAAATAAAAAAAATGTGCCATATGGACATATAAATGTTATTTTCTCCTTACCCTCAAGAGCGATAGGTACCTTGCATACCTCAAATATCTGTTTAGGAAGTAATAGTAAGCATGATATTGCGAAATAACATGGATAAAAAAGGATCCAAACCAAATCAGAATTAACAAGATTATGAATAATTGAAGGTTCAATCACAAAACAGAACAATTGAGGAAAAAGTAGAGATCTTTATTTGTGCTCTTGTGTAATTACCAGATGATTAAAATAATGAATCAATCAATTACATAAAACTACAATGATCTTTTAATGGAGAATTCTATGGAGAAGAGGAAGAAGTTGGGTCACATGACTTTGACGGCTAGGGTTTCATATGTATTCTTGTATGGAAGATGAAACTCTATGGTGCAAAATAATATGTTTCGGAAATAAAGAAAAAATACGGCCCTTTTTAAGAAACACGGGACTCCGTGTTTATTTCCTTACTCTCATCTTTTTCCCAAAAAACATATTAAATATTTTAGTGAGAAAAATGGTCTATATTAATTAACATGAGGCCCCTATGTTTCTCATATACTTCACATTATACACTTAAACTTCTCCAACACCTGCACAGACTAGCACAATGTTATACTAATACGTAGTCAAAATTCACAATTCTTCACCTTAATGTAGTATTTTTGATGCATGACATGTAAAGACCTTTATTAAAAAACCCTGGTCAAACAAAGGGCCTCATAGTCTATGAACATCAATTAAGTTTGAAAAATGCTTGAACTTACCCATGATCAATGGCTTCGTAAGCATATCAACTGAATTATCCAAAGTACCTACTTTCTCCAACACAACTTTTCCTACAACAATAATACCCTAGATAAAGTGATACCTAATGTCAATGTGCTTTTTCGATGATAAAAAGAATTCTAATTCTTCGCAAAACAGATAGCACTCTGGCTATCACCACGAACGACTGGAGCACCATGACCAAACTCTAACTCTCGTACTAAACCATCAAGCCACAAGGCTTCTCGAAAAGCCTCTATCATAGACATATACTTTTCATCAATAGTGGACAAGGTTTTCACCTCTTGTAAGGAAGACCTCTAGCTAATAGTTGAACCACCAACATAGAAAATATATCCACTAGTGAATCTCCTTTTATCAAGGTCTCCACCATAATCAAAGTTCACAAACCCAACCACTGAATCAGTTGATCTCCCATTATCAACATAAGCTAACTCCCATTCCCTTCAAGTACCAAAGGATACACTTTAATGCATGTCAGTGAGCCTTTCTCGAATTTGCTATATATCAACTCACAAAACTAATAACTTGATCAATTTCACTCTAGGTACACACCATAACATACATTACAAAACCAAAAACATTCAAATATGCCAAAGTCTCCACGAACTCCTCTTCCTCTTTGGATTTAGGACAATCCAAAGGAGACAATCTAAAGTGAGTATCCAAGGGAGTGCTCACCATCTTTGAAATCATCATATGAAATATCTCCAGCACCTTGTTCACATAGAACTCTTGTGATAAGTATAAAAGCTTCTGCTTATGATTTCTAATGATTTCCATGTCGAGGATCCTCTTCACATCTCTAAGATTCTTTATTTCAAACTTACTCTTCAGCATTGCCTTCACCTTATCAACATTCGACACATCTTTTTCTACCACAAGCATGTCATCAACATATAGCAAAAGATATATAAAAGATCCACCATCCATCTTCTTTAAGTATACACATCCATCTTACTCATTCCAATAGAATTCATGCTTAAAGCATAAACTAATGAAATTTTTTATGCCATTATTTAGGAGACTATTTCAGACCATATAATGACCTCGTCAATAGGTACAAACGATCACACATCCCTTAAACTATAAACCCATCAGACTGTCACATGTAAACCTCCTCCTCAAGCTCACCATGCAAAAATACAATTTTAACATCTAGCTACTCCAACTCAAAATCATACATAGCCACAAGCACAAGTAAAGTACGAATAGAAGTATGTTTAACTATAGGATAAAATACATCATTACAATCCATACCTGGAATCTGATTGAATCCATGTACAACTAAATGAGCCTTCTACTTTGGACTTTTAACCCTTAGAGCTCCCTATTTGAACTTGTACACCCACTTGCAATAAATAATCTTATTCTTTCTAGGTGCGTTCACAAGTTCCCATGTATGATTCTTTAATAAGTACTCCATCTCCTCCTCCATAGCATCACACCACTTAGTAGAATTAGTACTCTCAATAGCCTTAACGAATGATGTGTCCTCATGCACATCAACAACAATATTTGCACTAGATAAAGCATAGCTAGCTAATTCTTCATAAACTTACTTGATCGGAGGCTTGACAATCCTTCGTGATCTGCCTAGAGCGACTCCCCTTTTCTCCACCTAATGTCTAGATCCACCACTTCAAGAATAGTAGGTCTATCAAAAGGGTCTTTACAATCTAACTCAACCTCAACGTCCACCTAGTCTAAAGCACTATCCCGCTCCACCATCTTAGAGACACCATCACAAGACTCGGTCTTATAGAGAAAAATAAACTCATTGAAGGTAACATCCTTGCTAGTTAATAACTCAGATGCAGCTAGGTCTCGTAACCTGTACCTCTTCATTCTAGATGTAAATTTAAGAAAGATACACTTCCTGGCTCTAGGCTCAATTTTATCACCATTCAAATAGTCATAAAAAAGGCAACCAAATACATGTAAGTTAGAGTAATTAGTTGGTCTACCAGACCACAAATAAATAGGTGTCAAAACTCAATGGACTAATTTTGTGATTGATACACTAGGTATGTTGCCATGTGAACTGCTTTAACCTAAAACTCTATGCTTATCCTTCTCTATGATAGCATACATTGAGCCTTCTCTAATAGCGTTATGTTCATCCTAACAAAAAATGCACTACTGCTAATAGCTTTGAAAGGAAGAGAATCAATCAAGGTCCTTCCAAAAAGACACATATTATACCTAGTCACCCAACTAAGATGCTTATTAGGATTGAGGAGCCCAATAATACATCCACTACTAGGGAGTCTACTCAACTTACCATGGATAATAGGCAACCACCAAAAACTCCCATACTTAATGACCCTATCTTATCTAGTGATCATTCCACTATTAGATCCTCTTCTCGGCTATCTAGGATCACTAAGACTTCTCCTCGCTCTCCATTTTTCTTGAGCATCATGGATGGCCAGTAACACTGGTTCAAAACTTTCATGGGATTAAAGTTTCTGGGCATGTGTAATGATTCTAACACTTGCACTAAGCACTTAAAATTACTATACATGGAGACTCTCTATGACCTCCATCTCCTTTCATTCTTTACACTTCATGATCCTGTCTATGAATACTTGGTTCTTCTATTTATTTTCAATCTATGTATCCATGTCCTTGGGTCTCCCTTCACAACACATGTTATAGGTATTCCTATAGTACTTAGCAAGGATAGATTAGCCAGGATACTAGGAATTTGAGGTGACATCAACATTGACATGATGTTTAGTGAGTGGATACAGACTTATACACATAATATGATTTTTACTGAGATGGAGAGGTGTCATTATGTGCATAAAGGCACTACCAACTCCTAGTGCCTAAAACCCAAGAAGAGGGTGTTGCACTACTTTACCAGCTTCATCCTTCTTTCCCAAGATGGTTCAAGGACATGCATGACTACAAAGGATTGGTATGACATCGACTACATCCTATATGGAACTCCCATGAGATTTAGTATCAACATCTTCAGACATATAGTGCACATGGTTGTCCATAATTAGGTTGCTGTAGGATATGGATCTCTCATCATGAAGATCCTCTAAGATGTTGGGGTACCATCAAGAGAATTTCCAACAGTTCTACTCCACCTTTAGAATAATTTGGATATCTTTGTTGAGGTCACACTCAAACATATTGGATACAAGATGGGCAATGATTTTATGATGATGGTTCTCATGGACAAGGCTAGAGCTATACTACTTCACACTGGTAGGATACCAACTACTCAAGACCACAACCTCAGCTAAGAGTAGGAGATGGCATCCCTCCACCATCTAATAACCCTTTGGCATATGTCGGTGTCCCTCCATCAGGTGGTGCATCAACTTTTGTAGATGTGCCCTCTTCATCTACTACACCTCCACTAGCTACTACTTTAGATAGAGTGACTACAACCATCATTTAAGACTTTCTTATTTAGTTTTCTACTACTTTGGATACTAGAATATTTGCTCTAGAGTCTAATGTGTATGATTTTCATTCCTAGTTTTATCTAAACTTCACACCGCATCATCAGGATCTACCATAGGTAGACAGGGATATAGATCAATGCACTAGAGTTGCTAATTCTGAGATAAAGGTAGAGGATGTTGATATTTCTATGGGAACTATCGTTGTAAGCACTAGGAATAGTCCTACACCTACTGATGATCCCATCCTATAATATCCCATTGGAGATGAGTCACTCATCGAGGCCACTCTAATTGGTCGAGATGTTATTCACACAAATAAGTTCAAGAGCACTGAGAGTAAGGACTTGGATAATCTATCCCCGCTAGTCTTCATCACATCCATACCATCTAACCCATCTAGGTATAGAGTATTATCAAAATATAAAAGAGACACATTAATCTTTGTGTCAAAAAAAAATATTACCGAGTCATATGTGAAATCATTAATCATATGTTTGTATAAACTCTTTGATAATTTGATGATACTATGTACTTAGATGTCTGACATTTTCATTAGTATGATGAATTAACTTATCTGACGTACTCTCTTGTATGCTTTTAATAAATATATTATATAAGATGAATCAAATTGCTTAAACTCTATTTACCTTACATTCCACTCTTTTACTTTGATTTTTACTAACGTTTCTATATTGGTTAATCAATTTACATGATCTCAGTTATTCTAAGATGAACACTCTGAGGGGAAGAAAACCCTAATTCCAACCTAAGTTGTGTTATTCTTCGTATGTTTCATATTATGTACTTGTTTAGGAGGAGGTTTTTCTTGTATTTAGGCTTATTATCTCCTATTTGTGCAAGTTATTGCATTCTCACCTTTGTTGATGACAAAGGGGAGAAATCTCGTACTTGGATTTAAAGTTGCAAATGATAGGGGATACATGTCTATTTTTTGCACTTTATTCAATATTATCCTTAACATGTTGTTATTTGCAATTTTTATCTATCATCATAAAAAAGGGGGACATTTTTTTTGCCTCCTAGGTCAATAAGTGTCTTAATCCTTGCTTGATGATAGCAAACATGTTTAAAGGATTAGTGTAATACCCAAAAATTTACTATTAAAAAAGATCATTTTTGTGAAAGCATTAATAATAAAATATTGAGTGTTATGTCACATCCAACTTAGAAAAGGTACTCCCTAAACCCAATATATGCTAGGTGTAAGGCTCAAAAGTAACTCAGACCTATAGATCAGGTGTAGAAATCATTTGATCTCTCAATGATACAATATTACAAAACGTATAGGAAAGAACTTATATAATAAAAAATAGAGGACTAAAAGTACAGAGATAGAGGGAGAGTGTGAGAAAGAGAGATCTAGATAACCATGCACTTGAATCCACTTATTAAATGTTCATTACTAGTAAGCACAACAAAAGCGTTAAATCAATAGTTACATGTAGACAATGTAGTATTTGCTCATGGGAATGCATAGAACTTATAAAAAGGATGATCGATACACTATATACCTAGTAAGGTAACAATATATATTAATTGAATAAGACATGCATAAAACATAAGAGCATATGATAAGATAAATACTATATATGCTTATATGCTCATGATATGAGATGAATCAAGAGAAAACCATATTAGGGTTCAACTTTAGGTGATCATAATATTCCAATTACTAAGTCACATTGAGATTATGGAATCATTTGTATTATAAAATCTCCTCTTTCCCCTAAAAATGGGAGAAAGATAATCAACCTCAAAGATACTCTTACATCCAAGGTAAAACATGCCTGAGCCACTAGTAAACATCTAACCCTTAAGTACACGTACCTTTTATAGGCCATTAGATTAAATTAATATAGAGTATATTATGGTTTTCTAGTTCTGGCAGAACCATGCAATGATTTTAATAATTTTAAACAATTGGAAACCATTCATCTTGACACACGTGATCTTTCACTTTATATATTAGTGTCTTATCCATTCATTAACCATCACTTATCACATATCACTACCTCAATTGACTTACTCATCAACGTATCACTTTTTATTATATTACAATTGTTTCATCATATTAGATATTATTCTTTTTTTTTATCATTGTTACATGAAATACTCAGTGTTATCGATTTCATTCCAATCATCGTTATTATTTAAAATACTTAGAAAATCATCATGGTTATTCAAATTAAACATTTTATAATCATATGAGAATATACTTAACAACATGCATATTAAGAATAATAAAATACATTATCATTCTCAAAACTTTAATATAATGCTAGCATGGCCTAATATGAAAATTTCACATATAATTATAAAAACACATGCTACGCATAAAATCAAAAGATAATTACATGAATACAAGCTTCAAGAATGTAATAATGATTTTATAAAATAAGCATATTGATATGGTAATTAAATTAAATAGCATATAACATCAAAAGCTAAAAAAATATAGATATTTATACTTACCTAAAAGCACCATTCTTCTAGAAAAATAACTCCTAACTTGACCACTTCTTTCACCAAGGAAAATAAGGTTAAGACTGCACCTTTTTCTAAACCTTAAATCCCTACACTTAAAAGTGTTTTGAAGTTAAGCTAAGGAAAATTAGTAAATAAAAGGGGAAAATTAAGGGGGTAAGGAAAGGGAAAGGCTCAGTAACTAGGGTAAAAGGGAAAAAACAATGCATAACCTAGTCAACTAATTACTATGGATCTTCAATGATGTGAAAAGTGGTTTGGGCTCTTGTTGAACACTTTGACTAGTTTACTCAAACCTATCAATTGGTTCTTAAAACTATTTAATTGGTTTAACTAACTAGGTTATGAGTTGAAATTCTATAGTAACCCATTCTCCCTATGTGTGAACACTTTAACTAGTTTACTCAAACCCATAAATTTGTTCTTGAAACCGATTGACTAGTTTGACTAACTAAGCTAAGGGTTGAGATAAAATGCAAAATGGTTGCATAGGGACTAAACCAATCAATTGATTTGAACAAACACATTGACTAGTTTACTAAACCTGATTGTTCTTGTATGTTAATAAGACTAAAATGTAAATCATGAAACTAATTGGCTAGTTTATGAAACATTAACTATAATATCCCAAAATTTTCTAACCCTAATTCTTGGGTGATTAGTCTCCTAATGCCTTCTCAAACCTTTAAACCTTATGTAGACACTCTGTCTATAACACCCCAAAATTTCATAGCTTTAATTTTGAGCATTTAGCCTTTTATTTGAAAACCTAACCCATAATTATTAACTTATTTTTTTAACCATTAACCTAGAAACCTAGATAAATTATTAAATAAAATTTATCCTAATTATTTTATCTATTTCTCTTTGTATTGAAATCTATCCTAAATCTAGATAAATTAATTTTATCATATTCTTAAATCTAACATAATTATAATTCTAACCCTAAATTTATTTTCTTTTTCCTTTTTCTTTCTTTCCCCCTTTTCCCTCTTTCTTTCTTTTTCTCTCCCTTCTTTTCTATTTTTTCTTTCTTTCTTTTTCTCCTCCCTCTCCCTAGCCCACTTCTTTCTTTCTTTTTTCTCTTCCCTAACCTACCAAGCCAAGCCCACTTCTTTTTTAATTTTTTTCTTTCTCTCCACCAACCTGCTCAACCTAACCCACTTCTTTTTTTTTCTTTTTTTTTTCTCCTTCTCCCTTGATGATCCTTTGCACCATCCTAAACACTCCCTTTACATGTTTGAAAGTAGAGGAGTCAAAGAGAAATTGGAAATAAATAAAGAATCCGAGTGTATTGAGAATGAGACCGCATTAGGGAAAGATAAAGAGGTAGAAAATTTTGTCCCTCTGCCACCATATAAACCTCCCCTACCTTTCCCTCAATGACAAGAAAAAGCAAGATTAGAAAAACAATTTGGAAGGTTTGTTGAAATTTAAAAAAAATTGCAAATCAATATTCTGTTTGTGGAAGCCATATCACAAATGCCTACTTATGCTAAATTTTTGAAGGAAATTCTTTCTAATAAAAGAGGTTAGAAGAGTATGAGATGGTAGCCCTAACGTAGGAATGTAGTGATATTATTCAAAACAAGCTTCCACCTAAGCTCAAAGACCCCGACTCATTCTCTATTCCCTGCACTATCAGTGATATGTCCATTAACCATGCACTTTGTGATCTTGGAGCTAGTGTTATTCTAATGCATCTTTCTGTTTGTAAGAAGTTGCAGATATGAGATTTGAAGCCTACCACCATCTACCTCCAATTAGCAGATTGATTGGTAAAACACCAAATAGGCACATTAGAAGATGTACCTATCCAAGTTGGTAAGTTTTACGTTTCGGTTGATTTTTTTCATTTTAGAAATAGAGGAAGATGCTCAAATCCCCATCATTTTGGGAAGACCTTTCTTAGCTACTGCAGGAATAGTTATAGATATGAAGAATGGAAAACTCTCCCTCAACATTGGGGAAGAGAAAGTAGATTTCAATTTACCTTCCATAGTGAAATTTCCATTAATTGACAATACTTGTTGTAGGATCAATACGGTGGATAAGATGATTCAAGAAGATCATGCTGATTTTATCTCAGATAATCCAAGATGATCCATTAGAGAAATGCTTGACGAGAGACGGAGTAATCCATGATGGTGATGAAGAAGCAGCTGCCTATGCTGCCATGCTTGGAGAAGACCGTGCCTACGCAAAACAACCAGGTGTAGTGACCCCGATTGAAAGAGAATTACATGACTCATCATGTACAAAAAAAGATGCACCTAAGGTAGAGACAAAAACTCTCCCTTCCTCTCTCAGATATGAATTTTTGGAATCCAATGGTGAATATCCTGTCATTATAAATGGTAGCCTGAATAAAGAAGAAGTTGAAAAATTACTTAAAGTCCTTAGGCTACACAACGATGCCATAGGATATTCCATTGAAGACATAAAAGGCATAAATCCTTCATTTTGCATGCATCACATTTTATTAGAAGAAGGACATAAATCCTCCATTGAGCATCAAAGACGATTAAACCCAAACATAAAGGAGGTTGTAAAAAAAGAAGTTCTTAAGCTCCTAGATGCAGGAATCATTTACCCTATCTCAAATAGTGAGTGGATAAGCCCATTTCAGGTTGTACCTAAGAAAATGGGCATGACTGTCATAAGAAATGAGCAAAATGAACTAATCCCTACAAGAACGGTCACTGGGTGGTGTATGTGTATTGACTATAAAAAGTTAAATAAAGCTACCCGAAAGGATCATTTCCCCCTTCCTTTTATCAATCAAATGCTGGAAAGGCTAGCTAGGCACACTTATTTTTGTTATCTAGATGGATATTTGGGATTCTTTCAAATCCCTATCCACCCCAATGATTAAGAAAAAAAATAACATTCACATGCTCATATGGTGCTTTTTCTTATAGGAGAATGCCATTTGGTTTGTGTAATGCCCCAGCCACTTTTCAACGCTATATGATGTCCATATACTCCAATTTTATCAAAAATATTATAGAAGTGTTTATGGATGACTTCTCTATTTATGGCACCACCTTTGATAATTACCTCCATAATCTTACTAAGGTCTTAAAAAGATGTAAAGAAGTGAACCTTGTTCTTAACTGGGAAAAGTGTCATTTTATGGTACAAGAAGGCATTGTTCTAGGTCACTTAATCTCCAACAGAGGGACTAAAGTTGATAGGGAAAATTTTGACATTATTGCTAAAATGCCTCCCCCAACTAATGTCAAAGGTGTTAAGAGTTTTCTAGGCCATGCTGGATTCTATAGGTGGTTCATAAAAGATTTCTCAAAAATTTCTAAGCCTCCAACCCACCTCCTTGTCAAGGATACCCCTTTTTTATTTGATCAATCTTTTTTGAATGCTTTTAGTAGGTTAAAGGAAGCATTAACCACTACCCCAATAATAAGACCCCCCAATTGGAGCCTTCCTTTTGAGGTAATGTGTGATGCTAGTAACTATGCTGTTGGGGTTGTTCTAAGGTAGAGGAAAGATGGGAAAGTGTATGCCATATACTATAATAACAGGACTTTGGATGATGCATAAATGAATTATGCTACAACCAAAAAGAAACTCCTAGCTGTAGTGTTTTCCTTGGACAAATTCAGATCTTATCTTGTTGGATCGAGGGTCATTGTGTTCACTGATCATGCAGCTCTTAGGCATCTCTTGGAAAAGAAAGATGCGAAACCAAGATTGATTAGATGGATCCTCCTCTTGCAAGAATTTGATTTGGAGATCGAAGACAAAAAAGGTGTTGAAAATGTAGTAGCGGGTCACCTTTCTAGGCTGAGGCAAGAGATGTACGAAGAAGAACAGGATGAATGCCTGATAGATGATTCATTCCTTTATGACAATCTCTTTACCATTGAGAGGCTCCAAGCCCCATGGTTCATAGATCTTTTCAATTATATTGTTTGCAAGGTGTTACCTAAAGACCTATCTTATCAACAGTGTAAGAAATTCCTTTTCAATGTCAAACATTATTTCTGGGATGATCCTTGTCTTTACAAGCATTGTGCAGGTGAAATTTTTTGGAAATGCATTCTGAAAGATGAAATTTTGGATATCATTACCCATTATCATTCATCATCGTATGGAGGTCAAGCTAGCACCTCTAAAAAAGCTACAAGAATACTTCTCGCGGGATTTTTTTGGCCAACGCTCTTTAAAGACGTGAGGAGTTTTGTGCTGACATGTAATCGCTACCAAAGAACTAGGAATATCTCGAGATAGAATGAGATGCCCCTGAATAATATCTTTGAGGTAGAGTTATTCGACGTGTGGGGGATTGATTTCATGGGACCTTTTCCTTCATCTCACAACAACAAATACATACTGGTTGTAGTGGATTACATTTCGAAATGGGCAGAGGCATTAGTGTCTCCAACAAATGACATGAAGGTAGTTATTAAGCTATTTTAGAAGGTTATTTCCCCCATTTTGGAGTTCCGAGGGCTATGATCAGTGATGGAGGATCCCACTTCACCAACAAGGTCTTAAGAAAGCTCTTGGGGCAATATGGAGTAGCTCACAAAATAGCCACTCCATATCATCCTCAAATGAGAGGTCAGGTGGAGATCACTAACAGAGAAATAAAAGGGATCCTGGAAAAGACTATATCCAAGTTAAGGAAAGACTGGTCCTTCCCATTAGATGATGTTCTTTGGGCATGTCGGACAGCTTATAAGACCCCTATCGGCACCACACCTTTCCATTTGGTATATGAAAAATCATGTCATCTACCAGTTGAGGTCGAATACAAGGCATATTGAGCCATAAGGAAGCAGGCGAGTGGAGAATGCTTCAACTCAATGAGCTCGATGAGTTGCAGTTAGATGCTTATAAAAATGCCAAAATATATAAAGAAATAACAAAGAAGTGGCCTGACAAACTCATTCTCCAAAAAGAATTTAAGGAGGGGGAGCTGGTACTCCTATTCAACTCCCATCTTAAACGTTTTCCTGAAAAGATATGATCAAGGTGGTCGGGTCCATTCCAAGTGCTTAAAGTATATCCTTATGGGGTAGTTGAAGTTTGGAGTGAATCTACAAGAAGGTTCAAAGTCAATGGGCAACATTTAAAATAGTATGTTGTCGAGTCTCTAGTTGAGAAGTTGGGTTCCATCACCCTTCTTGAGGTACCATCGGTTTGAAGAACATAGAGGTCGAGCTAATGACCCTAAACAAGTGTTTCATGGAAGGCAACCCATGTTTTATGCTTTCCTTTGTTATGTTTCTTTTTTTTGTGTTTCTTTTGTTTTATATTTCCCTCCTTTTCTTTTGTTTCTTTTGTTTTTCTCTCTTTGTTACAGCATTTTGGCAGGGAAGATTGATTATCCAAGCTATCCAATGGGTATTATGAGGTTATAAAGCATTACTTGAAGAAAAGGAGCAAGAAAAATGAAGAATACAGGGTTGCACGGCCTAAGCACGGTCTACCACACGGCCGTGCATAACCCTGTCACTGAAAAATGGAAAAACCCAAGAGCAAAAATTTTGCACGGCCCGACGGTGCCAATCCATGAATTATCAGGCCGAGAGGAAAATGTGTGCACTGTTTTCCCGTGCACCACCTGCACACCCATTTCCTTCTCAACACGGCCTACCCGTGCAAATTGCGCTAGGCCATGCGAACCTGTTTGCACATATATACCGCAGGCCCGTGACCCCCCTTTGCCCTTTCTCTCACAGTCACACTCTTCCATTATCAAACCCTAACACTCCCCAACCTCTCTCACCTCCTCTTTCCTCCTAGATCTACATTGTTCCACCACCCTTGACACCGTTCCACCACCACCATCCACTGCGCGACCTAAAACACCCAACACAGCCGAGTAATGTAGCCCCTACACACCCTGTTTTCACACCCCTTCCTCAACTATGTAGAAACCTCAACCACCGCATCCCTACACGCCACCCTTTCAACAACTATTTAACCTACACAACCTCCCCTCCCACCATCATTTCCACCATCAAACAACCACTTGATCTACCATTTCCACCATCCCCTATTTCAATTGCACAACCACTTGCCCTACACATTCTACCTGTGCCGATTCTTGCACCTCCCACCAGTGCATCACCACACACCACTCCTCCCTCTCATTGTTGTTGCATCGGTTGCACACACGGGCATCTTTATCGGTTTACTTTTTCATTTACTAATCCAATTCATTATAACTTTAGTTCTTTTATAATTCTTGCTAAAATTCCATTGTATATCTTCCAATATCAATTACGGTGTGTGGTTTACCCGATCTATTCTATAACGCTTAGCCTCAAAGAAATGATTGAAATTGAACCAAGAGGAAGGTGAGTCCTCCCGACAATAGCCACACCAATCGAAAGAGTGAGGTAAGGCTGCAAATACACAACCCTCAAATCCTTACAGTATTATTTTTGCCAACCCCGATGAAAAAAAACTTTATGAGGGGCTAGTGAATCAAAAAATTACCCCAACTCAATTCATCGATTAGGATTGTCTCGAAGCACTAAGGAGTAAAGAGGATGTTGTGTATTTGCTTTCTCGTAGTGGCTTATACTGTTTCTTTTCAAATGCATTTCCTACGAGTAAGGGACTCACTCTTGAGTTCCTCGGTTCATTCTTTTTCGATCGTACTGACGAGTCCATCATTTTTTAACTCTTTAATAAGACTTGACAAATGTATTTATCTAGGTTCTTGTCCTTGCTTCATCTGCCCACTTATGGTTGGTGACTCTCTAAGGGCTCCCAAATGTGGAATCCTCAAGAATTCTGGCGAGAAATTGCCTTACCAAAGAGGAGTTGTCCTCCTAATCCATATAGTGGACATTACGCAAAGGCCACACTTATTTACAATCGGGTTTTGTGTTATATCCAACGGCTCTTAGCCGACTCAATTTTCTATCGGGGAAGAGCTAGGGCAATGTACATAAGTTAGAGCTTTTCACTCTACATTGTATGCTCTTAGATGATGCCCTCGATGCAGGTTATTATCTTGCCAATCATCTTAGTACGGTGAGCACCAATCTCACCGGTGATATTGTTGTAGGCAGTATCATAATGTACATTACCACTAGGCTCGGTCATAGTTTGGATGACATACCTATAGACTTTCTACCAGACTATTTCAAGTTGGCAACCTACACATATATTAAGTTAATTGTGCAAGATTGGCATCGATACAGATTATATTATAACCAGGAGGTGTGGTATCCATTGCCCAACCCAACCTTCACCACTCTCATAGGGACCGGCCGCACCAACTGGTTACCTTCTCCTAATGCGGCATGCCTAGGTGAAGCAATGCCCCTCCCTTGAATGATAACCAAGACATCCTGGAAGAAGAGCATCATTTACCACTGCTTACTCTCCCAGCGCCTCCTTCTTTTGTTGCCGATTACGACCCTTCTTCCTTGGGCACCTCTTGGGACACCCGCTTCCAACATATCAATAACCAATTTGATATGTTGGATGGTCAAGTTGCTAGTCTCAGGGAGGTTATTGATCCCATAGAAAAAATGAACTCCATGATACAACAAATGTATCGATGGCATTTGAAGCATGGCTAATCTCCTCCACCACCACCCCAGTGATTGAGTTTGTTCTCCCCTTGTTCCTCACTTCCACATTGTGGACAATGTGGTATTTAGGCATAGAGGAGTAGTTTCTTATCTACCTTAGCTATTGCTTCTTATTTTCTTGTTTTTCCTTTTGCTTTGTTTTTTGTTTTCTGCTCTATTTTATGTTGCTTGTGTTGTTGTTTTGCAAAATGAATGCCTATGATGACCAAATGATAGAATCTTCTACATAACCTAATCATACACTAGTAAAACCCATAAATTGCGAGCTATTACAACTAATATATTTGAAAATTGCTTATAGTGCAGACCCCCCCCCAAGTGATAGACTCTCAAACCACTTATTATTATAACACTCTAATGGTTTATTTTCCTAGACTTACCCATCCAGACTAAAACTTAGGAAATAAGGCTCATAGTAAAGAACCAGTGAGACTTTGAGCTTTAGAGACTGTCCACCATTTATGTAGTCTTACTTTTTCTAAATGTGTATTCTCTCCTCTAATATGAGAAACTAGAACTTGCATACGCTCTCTTTGAAACTGCATACGACTTATGCATGCATTAGTGTGATAGAGGCATGTGTTTTCTTCGATACCTACTTTAGCCATAAGCCACCAAATAACATTAGTTTTCCTTTTGTTCAACCTCTTTGAGCCTAAGCCTTTTTCCTTCTTTTACCTACCTACAGGATATTTTTCCAAGTAACTACCCTACCTTGGTCCGAAAACTAGGGAGTGGTGGCTAATGGATTCAATTATCGTAGATAAGGTAAAAAGACAAGCATGGGGGTTTTCTTTAAAAAAAAGGAAAGAAAAAGAGAAAATTTTTATATATTTCCAATTCTATCTTCTAATTCTTCTTCTTTGTAAAAAAAAATAAAAAAATAATAATTAAAAAAAGGGGGAACCTTGGTGTGTAATTAAGAGTGATTAGAGAAATTCCAACTCTGATATGGATTTGTAGTTACAGCTCTTTTGGTTTTAGATCCATAGCTACAATCCTAGATCTATCCTATCTTTCACCCTAGCCTTATTACAACCTTGTTAAGACCTCTTGATTTTTGTAATGCGTAATGTCTTTAACCGGTGGAAAAGAAGAGTTTATGCAAGAATATGGTCGATCATCATTAGAGAGGAGAGTATTGAGTGACATTACTATCCCTACAAACACATATGAGTGCATAGTATTCACACTTCACTTAAGAGAGTATGTATATGGCCTTGTTTAACCTCCGTTTTGCTGGGATGGCATTTACACGACCCTAAACCGCCTTAGAGTTTCATGATAATTCTGATTTTTGCGTCCAAGCTACAGGGTTGTCTTGCTTTATTCTCTATACTACTATTATCGCTCGCAATATGGGTTGAACTAGACTTTATATGCCTTGTTTATGTTGTTGGCCCTATCATCTGAGGCTTTGTTATCATTCCGCTCTTTCTGTTGTTCTGTGTTTTTTTTTTCTTAGGGACAAGCAAAGAATAGGCATGGGGGAGGTGATAAAGTGAATATTTCCCAAAATTTTACCTCTCTTTAGGACTTCATTTAATCTCTTTCACATATTTTGCTATGGTTCTGGTCTATTATTTGCACTACCACTTTCTTGAGCTTTGTGTTGCAGGAATTCCTGCAAAAACACCAATTCCGAGAAAGAATTGCTTATTTTTGGAGCAAAGGACCTAGTAAGGAAAGCTTAGGAGGAGAGTACATCGACCCAACATGTTTATGGAAGTGTATTGAGATTATAAGAGCCAAAAGATGTGCCAAAATATCCCTAAGAAGCATGAAAAGGGGGTTGCACGGTCGGCTGCACACCCAGCTGTACACTCATGCAACACTCCCCTATTATTATGGAAGAAAACATAATTGCACGATCAGGCAGTGCATGGATCGCATAGCAATGCGGAATTCTGAGCTGAAAAGTCGAGGCTAAAAATATTGCATGGCAAGGTCGTGCAAGGTCAGAAATTCCAAAATATTGAGAGCTGAGAAACTGCATAGCTAGGTCGTGCAAAGGCCGCACGGCCATGCAACGACGGTTTTCCCCACAACTTACGTGCGTGACATGGCCGGCGTGATGGGGATTTTCATGGCATGCCTCAAGGACATCTTAAGGAGAGAGAGAGAGAGAGAGAGGAGGTTTTAGGAGAGGATTAGACCCTTCATTACCGAGCTTTAGCTTCATGTAATTGATTATTCCTTCGGTTTTAATTTTTTGGGAGATTCAATTATGTAATTCGTGTATGGTCGACTCATAATCAACATTGATCTCTTCCAGATTACGATTACTTCAATATAATTCTTCTTCTTTATATCTTTGCATTGTTATTATGATTATCATGCTATTTATTTCATTAATTTCATTTGAAAATATGAGTGAGTAGTCTCCTTTCTAGGATTGGATTAGGTACCATTTTAGTGATCAATATGATGAATTGAAGTACTATGTCGTATGTTTGATTTGTTTATCTATTACATATGCTAGATTTAATTGTTTTAAAGTGGATTTGATAAAATTCGACCTCCTTAGATGTAATCTACAACTGAAAGGCTGAGATTACTATCGGAAATTAGCATATGTACGAGAATTTAAGTAATCATAAAAGTAGATGTTTAACTCCTAGGGACTTTAGAATTGGTGACGCTTAATGGGTTTAGTTTAATTTGTGAGTCACGAAATTAGTTGGCAAGTTAGATTAAATACATTATTAGACATTAAAAGGCTAATGAATATAATCTGACCAATTGTCCATAGTTAGGGAATTAATCTACGACATAAATGTTGTTTCATTATTGATTATTAAATCGGAGACCGAATTTTGATCCTATGTTTCACTCTTATTGTTTAGTATCTGGAAGTTAGAAAGCTTTTTGTAATTATTCTTTTTATCCAAACGCATACCCCTATTTTATATAGATTTAGATACTTAAAATAGTAAAGAGGTGTACTCAATTACGAAGTCCTTATGGGATACGACCTTGAAATGCTATAACAAATCCGTGCGCTTGTGAAAATAGCACAACAGTCACCTTAATAAAATACTAATGCTTAAAGTGAAAGACCTCGAGATAAAGAATGGTGGCTCTTTAGGGGTCATTACCCTAGAGACATGGTTTAGCCCATAGTTGATTTTGGATTTTTGTTGGTGTACATTAGTGCCCCATCCAGGCCCTATATATTACTCTATTTTGTTCTGAGGACTAATAGGGGGTATGCATACTTATAGATTAGTTGTCCTTGTTAGTAGAGTATTATGTTACCTTTGTGTGCCAATATGACCAAGGTACATTTGCATCCTTAGGTTGATAGTTGATAGGATATTGTACTTAATTGGTGAGCTTGTATGACTAGAGTACCTTAGTGTCTCCAAATTGATTGATATCCCCTTGAGTAAATAAAAATGGAAATGATTGATGGATTATTAGGTTGGTTGATAGTAGTCTTTGTGCCTACATATGGTTTAGTAGTAGCCTTTATTCCTACTTGTATTCTGATAGCAGCCTTTGTGCCTACCTATGGTTCGGTAGTAGCCTTTGTGCCTACCTAATTTTTGGTAGCAACATTTGTGCCTACCTATGGTTTGGTCGCAGCTTTTATGCCTACCTGAGTTTTGGTAGCAACATTTGTGCCTACCTGTGGTTTGGTAGTAGTTTTTATGCCTACCTGTGGTTTGGTAGCAGTCTTTGTGCCTACCTACGTTTGGGTAGCAGACTTCATGCATTTCTGTGATGCTATGGATTATTGTTACACCATGCTTGTGAGTCTACCTATGTTATGAGATTTATTAGTATCGATAATGAGATATGTGATATGTTGTTATTGTCTTGATTTTGGGTTAATGGTGTTCACTATACTCCAAATAGCATCTCTTGAATATTTAGTTGGAAAGTTTCAATTTATCCTAGATGAACGAGTATGAATAGTATATGGCATTGATGGTATGTGGTTATATGAATGATTATCGTATTTCAATTGACGCATGTACATTTTGATGTTTATACCATGTATTATTGTGATGCATTGTATGTGTTCCATGCTAAGTTTTCATTTGGTTTAATATAAATTGTTTCTCGGTACTGTTGTACTAAAGGGATCCTTTCATGGGTTCCTGCCTATTCAATGGGCAGTGGTGTTTGCAGCTCAACTTCCGAGTTCAATCAAAATCTGATAGATTGGATTGAGAGAATAGGGTTATCCAATGTCTATTTGGGTATTTAAATTTTGGTTGTATTTGGACATTGTGTCCTCTTATTTATTTTTTCTCATTTCAGTTTTGCAATCACTGAGGTTGCTTTTATATAGCGCAATACTTATCTGTTGTCTTTTATATTTTGTTCCTTGTAATCGTATTATTAATTGTAAGTGGAGTAATGATTTTTAGCCTTAGCAATTGGTATGAGAATGGTAGAGGAAATCAAACTTGTACAAAGTGTGGCGATAACATGCTTGATTTTTTGTTGTTTTAGATTCCCTACTTAACTCTTTAAAATGAAATTTTCTAGTCCTAAAAACTGAGGCATTACAATCATCCTTAATTAGAACCCCATATCCAAAGAAGATTAGGGTTGATTGATACACCATCAATCAATTACAAGTCCAAACCCTAAGAAGAGGATTCCATAACTAGACGGGGTTTCAATCAAATAGATAAGAGATTACGATGACTCGAAGTTGAAGATAGGTGGCCCAAGCCTAACATCAATAGAGACTCATTCAAAAATATTTTTTATTAACTAATTTTTACCTAGGTTAATTGTAACACCCCCAAATTTACTACTTTAAAATTTTATTTTGCTAGAAGCAATTATACAAAATATATTATGCTACATCCAACATGGTGATGGGTATGACCAATACCTAACCCATGTTGGATGTAAGGCCAAAAACAACTTGGACCTTAAGATTAAGTATGGTCAACACGTAATCCAAAGTTGAGGCAAAACCAATAATAAATGAAACAAGGTAGAAGGGAGAACATATTTTAATACAATATAAAAACTTTTACTACGCTTGGGAACAACCAAAATAACACAAAACTACAACAAAAGGAGACACCAAATTAACCCTTAACACTATGACCTAGCCCAAGTTGCAACCAAAACTTACAACCACTTGAAAGTAATAGTATCAACACCAACTTTCTCACATTGAGAAAATCACAACACCTCCTAAAAGATAGTATGTTCACATTATACATAACCATAAAATAATGAGAATCACACCCAAAGCATATAATCACATGAGATATTCAATGATTAATGATGAACATGATCCCACACTCAACATATAATGAAATTCAAACATAAAGTGGCAATCCTCTAATCATGAAAATTTCTAAATTTAAACTGGTGTTTATTATTTACACCAAATAATTCAATGTAGTGTTTATTGATAATACCAATCACTAAACAGTATAGACTCAACCCTAATATGATTATTCAAGAAGTACCACTAGGGTTTTCTAATCTAATTCAAATAAAATGAATTAAAATTTTGAGTGGAATACAATCCCAAAATCTAAGGCAATGATCACCAAGGAAGTGTTGCCAAAACCAAACCACTTAATTCTAGGGTAAAGTTTGTCAAGGAAGCCATAAGAAATAACAATCGCAGATACTAAAATCTTAGCACTCGAGTCCTTAAATATATATACCCTGCATAGGGTGTATAGAATGCCTATAGAGAAGAAGTGGTCCCTTTACTCTGAAGGTCCAATTATACACTTGGGAGCCTAAGTTTGAGGCATAGGATTCATGTTCAAACTCAAGTTATCTTTCACTTTAAGTAATTAGTATTTTAATTAAAACTAACTCATTAACAATAAGGGACACAAGATATGCCCAACAATTAAACAACCAAATTGTTCAATCAAGCCAAAAGGATCACAACAGTCGTGACAATCATCTAATATCAAATCAATCCAAAGGATTCCAAGGGCCACATCAACTTAAAGCCATTTAGGCCTAGGGATAGGTATAATACCATAGTGTGAACAAATATCCAATTCAAATCACTTTAATATCTTTTTAATCAATAATTCCAATCTATTCAAAGTCAATCCGAAGGTCAAATATCAAAGTAAAATTCAAGGTCAAATCTAAATTAGACTAAAAGTAAAATAAAGGTAAACTAAAGTTAATCTAGTCCAATTATTTTCACTTAAACACATTCTAGTCATGAATGATCAAAATACCCTTAAAATCCTAATCACCAAAATATTATCAAATTTAATACCAACTCTATCACTATTAACAATTTGTCACGAAAAGGCAAAAGATAACAAATCATAACACTTTAGCATTAAGATAAAGTCTAGGATATAGAGATTACTATTTTAACATTTCGCATGAATTAAGCATTTTAAAGCGCATATAATTCTAAACATACATTACCTAACATATCATTTACTTCATGCTTACATACACTATAATATCATGGCATATATTCAGCCCTCATGAAGAAATTAAGGTATAACATAAGTAAAACAACAATTATACCCTTAGAGTATGCAATTATAAAATCATACAAATCTAACCCTAATCATGCTCAATTACTTACATTTTATATATCAAAATTTAATTAAAACGTTTAAGGAATACAATGGCATGCATGCCATATCATGAAAATGGCTGGATGGGACACAAATGTCCTAGCCAAACCCTAACCCTAATTAGAGTCATAATAATAACACAACTCTACCAATTATCACATGTATAAAAATCACACATTTAAAAGCATACAAATACACACATGATAAATAAATATAAACATGCTATCATATAATCTATTAGAGCTCATGAATTGCACATAAAACATATCATATCCTATGCTATTCAATTTTTCTAACACGAAATTCATAAAACTTGTGATAAACAAATCCTAGCATGATTCCAACCCTAGTAAAATCCTATCATGCTTACACCCAAAATTATACCATTTAAGGAGTGCTTGGATCTATCTAGATCTAAATTTTAGGAAAACACATAAAAATTATATTTCCCAACGCCACCTTAAGAAATATTTGGATTGCCTTCATTAATACAAGAGCAATAAAATGAGAAACACAAGCAACATCATAAAATTGAAATATATATGAAATTTCAAAGGAAAAAAAATAGATTACCCTTTGAAAATTAAGAGGAAGGAATAAAAATTTAAGCATAAAATAAACCAAGAACCAACAACATTTCCTCTAAATCTTAACTTCTTACACTTAGATCAAGTATTTGGGAACTAATCTAAGAAGAATTAGGTAAGGGAAGAGAAAAATAAAGGCGAGAAATGAAGAAGAGAAAATTTGAGTTGCATAAAAATGCAGCAGCAATGCAAAAAAAAAAATGCAACATCAAGGGATTTTGAGACTACTAAACAAGGCTTAAAAACGTATAGTAAATGAAGAGAAAATGGTGGAGAATATAGATAAAGTTGCATGAAACAAAAGAAAAAAAGTAAAATGTGCCAAGAACTAGTCATATAAGCCAAGAAAAATGAAAAAAAAAAAACAAGCGTATAGTGACAATAAATGTGGGGATGATTGCGATAGGGAAAAAACGAGGGAAAAAGAAGGCCGATGCGATGTGATTTTGGGGAGAAAAAAGGTTGAAATTTAAAGAGTGCAATGTAAGGGTTAAAATGAAACAAAAATCATAGCAAGATGATGAGTAGAGGGAGAAATATGACAAATATGTAATATATACAATTTTGGTGAAAATGGAGTTAAATGACATAAATTAGATGTAGAGGAGTGTGGATGGTGGGTTAATCCTAACACTTACATGAAAGATAGGATGATAGGTGTGTAATAGAAAGATTGATCAAGCTTGAGCATATACGAGTTTATATCATACACACTTAGTTTTGTACTTTTAACCAAACTTTTGGTTGAATGAAAGCAACGAAGCTCACAAATCAGATTTCGTTTAATTATAAGGATTGTTGAGATTCAATGGATAGTTATCAGGTTGGTTATAATAAATTTTAGGTAATTAAGTTTAAGAAAATTCAATAATGAGAATTTATTGGAAAAAATTAGCAAATGGATCCCAAAAATCCAAAAAAAAATTATGGATTTATGTGAAATAATTTTAAAAATGTAAATAAAAAAATGGTATCAAAGTTGATTTGATGCTAGATGGATGAAAAATAAGTGAAAACGGATAATCTAGGAAAAAATGTGTTTTCACGAAACAATCACAAAGTATTCAAATTGATACAAATAGATATAGAATAATTTTAGGAAACTAAATATATAAAAATATTTAGTCTCAAAGTTGGTTTGACTTCCAATGGATAAAAAATGAGAAATAACTAAAATTGGCTAATCTTGTAAGCAGATTTTCCCACGATTTAGCTATTTGAATGAAATGAATGAATTTCAGTTGACAAATGAAATAAATAAGCTCAAACATATTTTTGGAAAATATAATAAATTAAGAACAAGTTAAAATGAGCAAAAATGATGAAATCAAAAGAATCGTGGAAAAAAATACTTTTTTTTGTAAAATCATAAAATAAATGACCAAAAGTTCAAATTTAATACAAATGATATAGAATCCAATATTATAATTTTTAGAACATAAGTATAAGAATTGTTGCACAAGGTAATTAGGGTTAATGAAATAGGATATTACATTAACATACTCCTCATATAGGAGATTATTTACTATAGTAAATTACTAAAATTTAGTAAGTTACTAAATTACTAAAGAAGACTCACTATGAAAAGATAAATTTCATATGTTAAAATAATAATAACTTCGTCTTTACCTGATACTACATCATGATATATATTCAAATCGTTTGTTTGGCTTCTTTGTATGATCATTTAGAAGCTCAATTAATGTTTGTTTAAAAGCTCAGTTGATGCTCATTTAAATGTTTGTTAGGTATTACTTTTACATATCACATTATGTAAGTTGTATTTATATATTCATTTACCGCAATTAGTTTCAAACCAAGTAGTTAGTCAAGTATGATCAAGATAGGAGCATAATATTTTCATGATAGTCTTATGTTCGATAAAGAGTTTTTACATATAGAAATTTAATTAATAATAAAGCTTACATTAAAACAATTAAAAGCAACTCAACTACTCATGAGCCAATTTGGCTAGTCTTGTTTACCGCAATTTTGAATCGCCTATTTAATCAATGGCTCAACTCAATTCATTTATTAAATAAACTTAACTTGAAAAAATAATCTTCTACTCAACTTAACCCATTAACATCCCTACACTTAACAATACTAAAGAGTTGGCGGGACCCTCATTTGAGCATCCAACTAATGACCCAAATTTAATCTTCACAATTATATTACCAATCATTTGTTCTTTTCTCTCTTCTATTTTAATCAAGTTCATTTAAACTTCACCCTCTATTTTACTTTGATACTAAACTTAATGAGGTTTATCTTCGAGTTAACTATTATTTTGGTTCCTCTAAAATGTATTTTTTCTATTTTGGTCCCTAAATAATAAATATTCATTTTAGTTCATCAAGATTTCATTTATTATTCATAGTAGTTCCTCAATTAGGGAAAAAAAATAGAAAGTTGTATTCTAGAGGAACTAATTTAATTATATATTTTTTTTTATTTAGGGATCAAAAAATATAAAAAAACCTACATTTAAAATGGACCAAAATAATATTTAACTCATTCATCTTTAATCATTATAATTTACTTCATTTAAATTTTTATTTGTTAAAATTATTACATACCAGTTAATAATTTTGGATAACAAATTTTAATTGAATAAAAATTACAAATTTTTAATTATATATATATATATATATGATTATAACAAAAAATTAGGATTTGAAGAATTTTTAAAATAACCAAAAATAATTTTTTGAGTAATTCACAGAAATAATAATTAATAAAATGTATAAAACTAACAAAATATTTTTCCTACATAAAAGAAAAATACATATTAGTTTACCATTGCATAACTTCAACTGCAACATTAAAAAAAATGAGTTGTGTTAATTGGTATGAGTGGGACCACCTACTTCCTCTAATTAAGTATCAATTATCGAAATAGTATTTTTATGTTTATCAAATTTTAAAATTGCCATCGTTATTACAAATTAACTAAAATAGCCCACATTAATAATGGTGTTTTTTTTATTCTACTAAAACACTCTTGATCCTAATGATAAAATGCATTTCATTCATAGCCCATTAATCTTTTTTCAAAATAGCATACATTTTTTTTACGTGGAATTCACCACAAATATGCCTACCCATCAAGTGTGTTTCCTTAAATGAAAACTTTCACCCAGTACACACCAAGTCAATGGCGTGTTTTGTTAAATACATATCAGTCGAAAACCCTACCTTTCTCACTTCTGCCTCTTCATCTTTAGTTTTACTCGCCTCCATTTCTCTCGATCTCTTTGCAACTCTTTGTCTCTCCACTTCATTTTTTTCCTTTCTTTGTAGCAATTAGATATTTGTTTTGCCTCCATTATATCCTATTTTGTACCAATTTTGGTTGTCTCTCAATTTACATCTCAAATTTTAGATATGTAAGGTATGTTTATTTTTTAGCTTATTTTCTTAATCATTAAAATATATGTTAGATTATATATAATTATATTTTATTAATATTAGGTGGCTGGCATGTATTTTATTGTGAAATCTATCATAATTATTATATAATATATATATTTTCTCAATTTTGTACGTTATATATAACTATGCTAAATTTTTGCTTGAATTTTGGTTTATATTTTAAGTACTAAAATTATGTTATATTATCTTTAATTATTCTAGGTTATATTTTCTATTTAGAATTATGAATAATGTTGGTGCTAAATAAAGTTGAAATTGTATATTTAGTTGCATTTATAAAAATTCAGATATTTTATTGTTGAAGTATGTATGCGTTGGACATGGTCATGTGAAAACATTGTTGAATAGAACTGATATAAAAAATTTTGATGTAATTTTTTTATTAAAAACAGTGTTTTGAATATGAATAAGAATAGTAAAAATTGTGATCAATATTTTGTAATGTATACAACTGGTAGATGCACAAAATATACTAATATATTATTTTATTTTTTCAAGTACAAGATGTATAAAATTTCATTGATTTATATTGGAGCGGTAAACAAAAGTATGAATCTCATAAATTTACATTTTAAGAGGCCCCAGACAATGTTACATTTATTTTATTGTCTACTACATTTAGAAAATTCATGAATATGGAAATAAAATTATCAAAGATACATACTTATTCAAGATATTTTAGATATATTAGAATGAGATAATGGAGAGATGCATTCTTATTCCAATAGATAGTGATAAGTCATTGAAAATGACGATAGACTTAATAAAGTTAGAAGGTTTTATGCAAATGTCCATAGATATCAACCATCAAAGGTTCCATCCATGACATCCAGTATTTGGTTCTTTCAAGAGTTTTCTCGATGAGTAATAAACATTTTAATGCACAAATCATTCATACAATGTGGGAGATTTAAGTTGTTATCATGATTATACACCAAGTCAACATCAATATTCCACTGCACATATTGACGGCAGGATGGACATAAAGGGATTTGGTGAAATGGATGATGATGTTGAAGGAAAAGGAAATAAAGATGCACTTATAAATGCACATAGTGTTGTTGTAACACTCCCAAATTTAGCACTTAAAATTTTCATTTCTACGGAAGTAATTATACAAAATATTGGGTGTTGACCAACATAGAGAGGTATAGCCAATACATAACCGATGCCTGTTACAAAGCCAAGATAACCCAAAAACAAATATTAGGTGTGGTCAGTATCTAATGCAAGGCTAAGACCGAAAACATAAGAAACTAGCAAAAGAAAATCAGAGAGATTTGGATTACAATACAAAGGTTTTACAACACTTGAAATATCAAAAGTGACCACAAGATCCAAACATAAAATTATAACAAGAGACACCAAATTTAACCCTAACTCTCTGACTCCAACATAAGCTACCACTAAAACCTATAACAATTTTAAAGTGATAGTATTGGTACAAATTTTCCGTACTAAGTAAATCATAACCCCTTCAAAGAGTTAGTATGCTCATATTGCACTTAACATAAAATTATAAGAAAATTTTACTAGAAGTGTACAACGACAAGCAATAACAACATCAAAATAACATAATCCCACAAATTAATCAATTCTATTAATTAAGTCAAATCCCTAGCAAGGACACTGGGAAGACATGATCCGAATTGTACAACAATTTTAGTAGAAGCGTACAACGACATGCAATAACAAAATCTAAATAACATAATCCCACAAATTAATCAATGCTATTAATTAAGTCAATTCCCTAGCAAGAACACTGGGAATACATGATCCGAATTGTACAACAATTATAAGATAAACACATATTCTATCTCGTACACAGCATGGTATTTTTTTATGATACAAATGGTCCAACCTCTATCAAGCCAATCTTAATCCAATTATTGTAAATGTATTATGGTGGGTGTCTAATCAAATTATACAAACCAATAATCAAATCTTGAGCAGAATGCAATCCCATATCCAAGATAATGATCATCAATGAGGTGTTGCCAAATCAAATCACTCAATTTTAAGGCAAATATCACCAAGGAAGCCACATGACATATCAGTCGCCCATACTAAACCCCATCATCAAAGTCCTTAAGTATGTGTACCCTCTATAGGGTGTATAGAATACCCATAGAGCAAAAGTAGGCCATTTGATCCAAAGGTCCAACTATACACCCCAGGGTCTATTCTAAGGCACAAGATCCCTTTCCAAACTCGAGTCTTTCTCTTTAAGTGATTTGTGTTTTAATCAATTAAATGGCATTGCCACAAGGATACTAAGGTCCACAACAGTAACAATTTAGATATCAATAAATCAAATCAAAGGACCATAAGGGTCTCCACAATAAATCAATTAACAAATTTCAAATCCAAATGACCACAAAGGTCAAAACATCTCCAAGCCAACACAACCTAGGGTTAGGCATCATGACATAGCCCAAATCAATTATTCAATTCCATTTAGCTCAATCCCTTTCATCTAATTAGTTCCAATTCATTCCAATGCTAACTCTTAAGTCAAATCATCCAATTATTCTCCTTGAGACACATTTTTATCATAATGACCAAAATGGCCTCCAAATTCTAGTCACCACATTGTTACCCAATTTATTATTAGATTTATTTTTATAGGATATTTGTCATGAAAAGGCTAAAATATTGTAACACCCTAATTTTTACTACTAAAAAATTTTTATTTTACAGCGGAAGCAAATAAGTAAAATATTGGGGGTTATCGCCGTAATTGACATAAGTCTGGCTTATTCAACCATCCTTACATCAATCACAAGGCTAAAATAATTAAAGTAACGCAAGGAAATTAGAAACAAAAGAAACATTTATAATATAATAATGAATTTGGAGCTTAACTCTAAGTCAACAATATAAAATACAAAAGAAGGGACACCATGGATCAAGAGTCCAAAAAGGTATCTTGTTAAATACATCTACCGGATAATAATTACTCTTCACCCAACACCTAATACAAATGAAGTCGCTCATCCCCACATACGGCATTATAGGCAGCATAATCATCTAGCCGATCTTCTAAGACCTGCACATAAGAATTAAGGTCTCCTACTCGTAGAAATGAGCAACACCCATAAATGGAAAGGCATTACGCTACATACTGAGTAAGGGAATAATACTATCAAAATAAGGATATGATTAGCATATGCTTTCACATCAAATAATAAGTGTATAAACAAATAAATGAAATATCTCGTAGGATAGAAAATGATCTAGATTTCTTAATTAAGTATAATCCTTTTTCATTCTTTTATATACGTTGAGTGTAGGAACCCCACTATTCTTAAACCGGTGGAACGGTCTAGAGCATTTTTTCAGGGACAACACACCTAAGCCACTATTATCATCCGGTGGAATAGATCTGAAAACATCACCTTCTTGGGGCAATACAATTCTAAGCTACTATTTTCTCCGGTGGAATGGGATATATATATATATATATATAAACAACACCTTGGTTCTAACTCACGTACTCTTCCACTTTAAATCATTAGTATCTTTTCCATAGGTTATACTATTATATTTTCATTTCACGATGAGTAGAGGGCCTACTATTCTTAATCTAGTGAAACAGACTGAAAGACCTTCTCGGTGTAAAAAGCTCCCAAGCCACTATTCTTTCGGGTGAACAGAGATTAAAAACATCACTTTCTCGAGGCAAAACACTCCTGAGCCACTAGTATCCCTAGTAGAATAGGAATACATACATACATACATATATACATACATACATACATACATACATATATACATACATACATACATACATACATATATATATATATATATCACATTGGCCCTACTCATGTGCTCTTGAACTTTAAGTTATTAGTATCTTATTCAAGGTTAACTCTCAAGCAATGAACACATTAAAGTAGATATACATATAGCATAAGTCCAAGTCCTTAAGTCCTTTCAAACCCTAATTACAATCCCTTTAGCAATCATTCTCCCATATTGAGTATTTATCCATCTTACAATGAATCACTCTCAAATATCATCATTATTATCATACCCGTAATGCACAATCTAATTCCCATGCACATACATTAATAATCATATCCCAATGTATTACTCACAGCAATCTCCAAAAGCCTAATTCCACAGATTTGTCACAACACCTCCCATGAAATTTACATGATTACCTATTCCAATAGATAACCTCATAAGGTCAAACATTAACAATGTCTTTAGAATCTGAATAACCTCTAGATTTTACACATGGAATAATGATATTATCATTATAAGATATTATGCCCCAAATTATCCATTAATTCATTTAAGGATCCCAAAACATTAATAATACTTCAAAGCACTCTTCATGATATCACTATCATATTTTAATCCACCTTACACATAAAACACCAAAGTTGCCTTATTATCCCTTAATGACCAATTCACCTTTAAGCACAAACAATAACCTTAATTTTATAAAAGTTGATACCTTCCATACATATTATTTTCCAAGTCCACATATTATCATCATACCTCATGAGAATTCTTATGTCCACATATTAAAACTTATTTAGCCCATGTTTCATACCATAAGATATATTTCCACAAATACAAAATTATTACAACAAAATAATAATGATACCTATCACCCATTCTTACTTTCTTTCAATAACATAATATCCTTAACCCCATATTTCATACCATAAGATATATTTCCACAAATATGACTTTATCATAACAAAATAATAATGTTACCTCTCACCCATTCTTACTTTCTATCAATAACATAATATCCTTACTATCACAATATCATCACAAAATATCATAACCAACATATGTTGAAGCATGTGTCAATAATATCATGAAACACGCATAGCCATACAAGCAATAACACAAAAACCCTAAGCATCGAATAGTATCCTTACCAACTAGGACACCGAGCGTGTGTGTTGTGTGTGTGTGTGTGTGTGTGTGTGTGTGTGTGTGTGTGTGTGTGTGTGTGTGTGTGTGTGTGTGTGTGTGTGTGTGTGTGTGTGTGTATAGCATGTGTGCATGTGTAGAGTGAATCAAGGAAAAGAAAAGGAGACAAAAGAGGGAAGCTTGCGACCAGCATGAGGGATGGTAGGTTAGTGTAGGGGAAAAGATGGTTGAGTGTTGGGAACAATGGCAGTGATGGGAATGGTTGTGTGTGTAGGTTGTGTAAGGATAAAAGGAAGGAGAAGAAGAAGAGTGGTAGGGTGTTGGGTGTGCAAAAGGTGCAGATTGGCCGGGATAAGAGGAGAAGAAGAAAAAGAAGAAAGGAAGTAGGGTGATGGGTGATGGATGTCTACAAAAAATGATGGTGCAAGTGGGGAGGGTGCAAGTTGTAAAAATTTTCAAACATTGCGGCTTGGTTTGACAGGAGAAAGGAGAAGAAATGAAAGAAAAGGAGAAAGAAAAAGGGGAAAAGAAAGGGTTGGGGGATTAGTTTAGCTGGTTTTAGATTAGCTAAAATGGTTAGGATTAGCAATAATTTTTTAGCGGATTTTGTTTTTGATTTTATAAATTATGATTTATCCAAGTCAAGGTTTCAGATTCGATTAAAGTTTTAAGATTAAGAAATTAGATTTAGGCTAAAACAAGATTTCTTGAGATTATAATCAAATTAGGGTATTAATGATATGATATTAGGCTAAGCAAATTGTTAGGGTATTACAGATATAATAATTAAAAAATAATTTCATATAAGAAAATTCCACATTATAACAAAAGAAAATATTACCCCTAAGCATGGATATAACATAGTAGACATATATAACTCTAGCATTTCATAATATTCACACTAATTCCACATAATAATTTTGATACGAATCATGGTACATAAAAAAATAATATCTACCCCTAGAACATGCGATACAAAATAATCACAATTTTATCCTATGGATGCTCTAAAACCAACATATCGTAGATCCACATTTATCTAAAATGTCCAAATAACATATTTAACTCATTAATAGGTCCAGCATAAGGCACGACAACAATCTAATTAAACCATAACCCCAGATATGCATATTATTTCTGGCTACTATTTATATATTGATACATGCATACGTTCCCAATTTTAAAATATTGCTAAGGCATACATGGATTGTTAATTCCTAACAAGGCGTCATATATTATCTAATATGTTACAAAATTTACATGGAATGTAATATTGCATACTTTCACTTCTTAAAAAAATACAAACATTTCTACAATGTCAACCCGAAATGATTTTTATCTTAAAAATAAACCTAATATATTTACACCCAAATTCTTACCATCTATAGAGTAGTTGGATTTACCCATTTTTCAAGCAATCACAAAACAAATTACACCCGATTCTCCAAATCTAAGCCACCACTAATCTTCCTTTTCAACCTTCTCCTTAAAAAAATCCAATAACATTCTTATAAAATAATTTAAAGTAATATTACAACATCATTAACCCACTAACAATAACTAGGCAAATATATCGAGAATAAATAAGGTTGGTTTGGTGGCATGAAAAATAGTAAGGATAGAGGAAGTTGTTAGGAGGTTTAGTTGCAATACAAGGCTAGCTAAACCCAAGGCCCAAGAAAAGGTTGTTGTGCTCTACAATAAGTACCTATGTAAACAAGGGGAATACATTGTACATGGCTCATACAACCAAGAGGAAATTTTTTTCATGAATGTCACACATAGCTCGTGGTTGGCTTAGCATTTGCTCACACAGCGTTGGGGCTGAACACCATGGCTCACATAAGGAAGCCTAGTTGAGGAGGTGGTTGGTATGAATGTGCAAGGTGGTGCACGTTGTGGGCTAGTTCAAGCAAGGAGACTATGATGGGGAAGGATGTTAGAGTGGCTAATTGGTGAGACTAGATAGGCAACAATGGACGATGTTCCTCAACAATAGGGGAAAGAAGCTAGAAACCAATTTTGGTGATTAATTTATGGAGGTGGTGGGGTGTTGTGGTTGCTCGAGCGAGGTGGCTCGAAGAGGTGGTGGTTAGAGGCTAGCTCATTATGTTGCTGGCACGATGGTGGACGAATGGAGTGGATCAAAAGGTGAGGCAAATAGAGGCAATGGTAGATAGTGGTGATCGGGCAATGGCTCCCTAGGGTGCCCAAAGGCTAGTAATGCTGGTTGCTCGAGGCACCGAATAGAGGATGGTGGTGTGAATAGGATAGGGTGATGAGAAAGGAAAATAAATGGGGAAGGGATGAAAGAGAATGACTAGATAGTTGGAACGGGGTAGGAGAAGAAGGGAAAATGAATGAAGGTAAGGGAGTAAAAGGAAACAAAGGAGAAAGGAAAGGAATAAAGTGGTTGGTGGTCGTGGTACAAATGGAGAAAAGGATGGATGAGGTAAAGAACAGAGAAGGAGGGTAGTAGAGAATATGAAGGGTTGAAATAAGTTAGGGGTATAAAAAAACAACAGAGTGATTTGGGCATGGTGATCGAATGGGGAAGGGAGGGAAAGAAAATAAGGTAACTGGGTTGCATGCGGGGAAGAATGAACCACATAGTAGGGTAGATGGGGATGGAACGAAATGGAGTAGAGTCAAAGGCAAGAAGAATAGGTGAGCCAAATGGATGATGGGATGAAGCATAGAGAAAGGTTGGGTCATGTTTGGTAGGAGCACACGTAGATGTATGAGAAAAGGAGGAGATGGGTTGTTTGGTTTGTGCTGGTTGGGTTTCAACTAAGGAGGGTTGGGATTTAGTTAGCTTAGGTTGGGTTTAGGGTAAAATAACGATAAAGATTTTGGTTTAGGTTTAAATTACTTAATTAATAATTAAACAGATAATACTAATTAATTTTATGAGATCATTAAACACTAAAAAATTCTACCCAATTATCATATCATCATCATCACTCTTATTGTTGTTGTTGTTGTTGTTGTTGTTGTTGTTATCTCTCCTCCAAATATTAATCTACTAGTCAAAATTGTTAACACAATTCAATAAATAAAGTAATACATGCAATAGCAAGAAATCCAATCCTAGAATAATTTTATAGCTAACTACACATACTAATCAAATTTTAAATTTGGGTATTTAAATTAGGATTTATTTAAATGGGGTATAAAAGTTGTAGTTGATGATGAATTTAGGAGAATTTTTAGAAATGCGAATGTGGATGAACTTTTTAATGAGATAACTATGATGATTGATTTGAGAATTGATTCTTTTTATGAAGAAGGCGTGTTAAAAGAAGAGTTGTTGTTAGAAGATGATTTGGTAGAAGAAGACTTTCCTGGATTAGATTTAGAGGTGTGTCAAGAGTTATGGAAGTGTGCACATACTAAATGTGTTGATCCAAAATATGTCAAACAAGCTATTATTGGTGTAGAGTTGTAGTGGGTAGCATCAACTTCAACCTCTGCACAATATTTTTAAGTTTACCAAATATTTTCTTCAAAATATGAGTTAGTGCATAACGTTAAATGCTACTCATTTTTTGTAACACCTCCAATTTTTTGACCAAAAAATTTTATTTTTAAGACAATGCGAAAGTATTTGAAATACAAAATCGAAGAATGTTACTACCACATCAACCATAAAAGATGTGTGATCATCACCTAACCCATGCCTAATGCAAGGCAAAACATAATAAGGAATAAAAGAATGCATGATCATAATAATAATGTGACACTACATAGAAATAAAAACTAGAACCATATCATAGATAAAATAAACTTGATAGTTTACAAATCAAATACAAGAATCTGAGCCAAGTGTTTAAATAACAAGAAATACAAAAACATCCCAACGTAGTGGACAAAATACTAATAACAGGTTAGCCTAACTCTTAGGTTAAATCATAAACCTCCAACCCCAAGCAATAGTTTGCTAGTGGCCCACGTCATCACCCTCAGCATACTCTAACTAAGAGTCATGACCCTACAAATCATCATCTGCTCCTCAGACCAGAAGTCAGATCATCACACTAACCACACAAGTGCAGTATCAGTATGGTGAAGTACTAGCAAAACATACTACCTAAAATATGGAAGGATCATACAGCACATTGAGGTTGAATAGTAACATGATATTCAACCTTCTAGAAAGGTAATAAACGAGAATTGTGGTAACATATAAATACCTCAGCGAGATCTGAGGATATACATTTACACACAAGCATGGTTTTCCACAATAATTCATTTAAAAGTAAAGCACATAATGCCAATATACCATGACGGGACTAGTGTAGGACTATAACTCCCACCGCCATATCACACTAGTGCCAAGGGACTCTTCTCCGTGATCTTCCACATCCACCACACTTGGTCTCCTAAGTGAGGGGGCATACGCTAAATTTTAAGTCTGCTTCACCCAAAGTACATAACCATAGAGTTAGAAAATGCCAATATACCATGACGGGAGGAGCGCAGAACTACAACTCCCACCACCACATAACACTAGTGCCAAGGGGCTTTTCTCGGGGATCTTCAACATCCACCACACTTGGACACCTAGGTGAGGGGGCATACACTCAATTTTGGGTATGCCTCACCCACCACACTAGTGCTAGTGACAAGAGGTTTTTCTCAAAGATCTTCAACATCCACCACACTTAGACACCTAGGCTAGGGGCTCAAAAGATAACCAAACCCTAAGTATGCATACTTGGAAGGCCCCTAAGATTCTATGATCAAGATTCCATATATCAAACCAATTAGGTGTTTTCAGTATCGACACCAAACACTAACCAAGGCATACAAGCCATTAAGTGGGTGTTTAGAGATGACACCAAACTCAATCACAAGGCATTAAAGCCACCAAATTAGGTGTTTTACAGTGCTCATACCAATTGGGTGTTTAAAGATAACACCAAACTTAACAAAAAGCAAGTCTATAATACCATCATAGTGGTTCATATTAACTTAGGTAAATCATGGTTGGAATCATAATTAAAATCTTGTAAATACATGGAAGAATCAACACAAAATTCCAAAGAGAAACACAATAAATCATAACAAACCAGGCGGTTTCTAACCAAACCAGTCGATCGGTCCTCAAACCAGTCCACTGGTATGGTCATACCAAACCTAGACCCCAATAAAACCAAAGCATCAGTTGATTATTCATGAGAACCGATCGATTGATTTGGTCCAACTGATCAATGGGTCTAAGTAGAGACTAACCCATTTTATCCTACAAAAAAATTGATCGATGGGTTTGACCAACCGATCTACTGGTCATAGCAACTAGTTGACTAGTTTGGTCCAAGTGATTGATGGGTCTACGCAGAGACCAAACCACCTTGGTCTGTAGGGACACCAACCGATGGGTTTGACTAACTGATTAATTGTTCCTCAAGACCAAACCAATCGATTGATTTCATGATCAACTGATCAAAAACTCCAAACCATTTGACTTCTCACAAAACCAGTCAGCTAGTTTGAGGAACCGATAGACTAGTCTAGGTAAAACACAACCCAAACTTGCAAAACACACACCAAATTTCACCACACTTTACCATATTAATACTATCATGCTTCTATGTCAAAACACACATAAAAATACATGCTTCACACATATAATCACTTGGACAAATGATAATATACACACTTAAACAAATTGTGCTCAAACCACCCATTTTATGCTTAGAATCAGGGAATCTCAACAACACTTACTTGAGGAGAATTATACCACATGCTTGTAACATGGAACACAATTAGATCATACTCATATAAACACTAACACCTGGAACCCCAATATACCACAGAAACGTAATTATGTTATAGATAAGAATGCCTTACCTTGAAGCAATTCTTCTAGCACAAAACTCCTGTTGGATGGCCTATCTAGCAGAACTTCAATTCCTAAGAAAATCAAAGTAAAACCATTAAAAATCCTCTTCCAAAACTTTACCAAAAACTAAGAAAATAAGAAGAAGAATAGAAACACAAAGAACACCACCTTTATATTCAAAACCGAATGTTAAAAGAGAAGATAAAATCTCCAATTTTTCTCTTCTTTGCCTAATGAAAGCAAGAGGAAACAAAAACCAAGATTGGAAGGAGATAAAGGAACACAATGCTCGCACAATTCAAAGGAGAAAACTAAAGAGGATCTCCATTTTTCTCAGCAGAAGGAAGAAGATAGGAAAATGGAAGGGTGTTCAACACTTAGTGAGATTTCCTAATGAGAAGGGAGAAAAGAGCAAGAACATAATTGAGGAGTGATAATAGGTCAGCAAAATGAGAGGTATAGGGGTAGGTTGGTCGACATCCTCAGGGAAAAGAAAGGATAGGTGAGGTTGAGTGTGAGTAAGTCAAGAGGTGAAGGATGACTTGATGGGGTGGTGAGGGGTTGAGTGCAGTCAGAGAGGGGTATACAAGTAGGTTGGCAAGTCAGGGGAGAGTGCACAAAGTCAAAAATCACTATCCCAACTGCCAGAAGAGAGAAGGAGAGGTGAGGGAAAAGGAGAAGGGAGGCTTGCCTCCAAAAGTGGCTTTTTGGAAGAATTTTATTAATTAAAATCATATAATAGTCTAATGAATATGAAAATAATACCAAAACACTAAAAATTACTTATTAGCATAATTGAACTCAAATCAAAAGTTTCCATAATCATTAGAGAGAAATTTGAATCAAAATAAAAAAAATGGATATGAAATCATAGGCAAACCAGTCGATTAGTTTGGACAAACTAGTCGACTAGTTTGTCGAGAATGAGAACATAAATTTCCCCACCGCACTAGTTGATCAGTTATGTAAACTAGTCGACTAATACACTTAAAATTCACATTTTTACTAGAATTTCAAGCCCATTTGAAAACTAAAACTTATTTATTTTATATCAACATAATTTAAAGGATTTTGGGATGGGGTATTACACTTTTGGTGAAGATACCCCAAAAGATAGATCAATCATTAAAAATACAATTTGAGGCATATTGTAACAGATATGCTTGAAGGTTAAAAGCAGGCACTATAAATGATTATTTGGGGAGGATTAAGATAACATCATATAATGGTATGCATTAGTGTCTCTCTAATAAATCGAATCACGATCATTTGAGTTTGACATCCAGTTTTATTTCTAAAGAGATTGAAGGCCTAGTAAGAGCAAAGTTGTATACAAGTGTAAAAGTTGTCATTGAGCACATAAAATCAAAGTGAGGATTTGTGGTGTTTTATAGGAAGACATGGGTGAGAAAACAAAAGGTAATAAATCAAATATACAGAAAGATCAACGAGCATTTTGCTTGACTTCCAACATGCCTTTTTGAAATGAATAAAGCTAATCCTAGTTTTGGTACTAAATTGGAAGTTGCATATACCAATTATCCTAATGAAAAGATTTTTGATAGGGTATTTTTTATATTTTGGCCAAACATTGAGGGGTATAAGTGGTGTTTGTTCAGTGATCTCTATAAATATCATACACTTGTATGGTAAGTAAAATAGTGTCTTACTTATTGTAGTAGGTATTGACATAGATAGTCACATATTTCCACTTGCATTTTGTGGTGTTCATTCAAAGAGTGACAACAATTGGGGTTCGTTCATGAACATCATTTGATAAAAAGTTATACATAACAAGCATTTGTGTGTCATCTCCGATTGGCACAAGGGTATAATACAAGAAATGCAAAGTGAAGGTTAGTGTGAGCCAAATGGCATGCATATATATTGTTTACATCATTTGAAATCTATTTTTTACAGCCATAAAAAATGATAAGTCATGAGAAACATGTTGTGCATGATTGAGACCCATCGTCAACCTTGAAAGTGGATTAGTTGGATTAAATCATTGAAAAAGATCAACAAGGAATCCTAAGAATATCTAAATAAGTTCGATCCTGCAAATTGGTCATTAGCACATGATGATGGTATGTGTTTTGGCATGATGACTACGAAATTTTTAGAATCACTAACTAAATAGTGTGTTGAAAGATGTAATGTATCTACCCATTATCACCCTTACACAAATGACCTTCAAAAAGAGAAATAGCTGGTTTTCCCCTAAAAGGGATCAAATGAATAAGTACATTAGTTAGGACAAACGTTTTTGTAACAAAAAAATTTGTTTACAAAGTTAAGCATGAAAGTTAAAACCATAAAAACGAATGGTATTATCGCACATTTGGTACAATTCTAGTTACCCTTACCATTCTTATACCAAGTGCTAAGGATAAAATCATTACTCCACTTAGATTTATAATGTGATTACAAGAAATAGAATAGAGGAGACAAAAGATAAGCATTATGCAACATAAAAGCAACATCAGAGATTTACAAAACTCAGGGAGAGAGAGAGAATATAGAGGGACACAAGCATCCAAATACAATCGAAATCAATATACTAAAAGACATTGAATATCCCTAGGCTCTCTCGATTAAACTACCAGCTTTAACTAAACTTAGAAGTTGATCTACAAAGACCAATGCCCATTAAATAGGCAGGAGCCCACAAAAGGAACCCTTCAGTACACCAGTATTGAGCAACCCTTTATACTAAAATAAAATAAAAAACCAACATAGAACACATGTAAGGTATCACAATAATACATGGTATAAACATCAAACTACACATGCATAAATTAACTATTCATATAATCACATACCACCAATACTATATACTAACATACTCGTTTATCAAGAATTAACTAAAACTTACCAATGGAACATCTAAGAGATGCTCTTGTAGTATAATTAGAAATAACATCAACCCTAGGGCCAATATAATAACCACATGCCACATAACTCATCATTAATCCCAATAAATTTCACAACACAGGTAGACTCACAAACACAGATCAATAACAACTCATCGCATCAAAGGTAGGCACAACAACACCTACTAGACCATAGGAAGGCACAAGGGATGCTATCGGACCATAGGTAGGCACAAAGGATACTATCGAACCACACTTCTATATTAGATATAACCATTTTTATTCTTTTATTTACGTTGAGTTTAGGGACCCCACTATTCTTAAATCGGTGGAACGGTCTGAAGCACCTCTTAGGAATAACACACCTAAGCCACTATTATCATCTTGTGGAACGCATCCATAAACACCTTGGTCCTAACTCACTTACTCTTCTACTTTAAATGATTAATATCTTATCCATTATGTTACTTATCTCAAATCATATTATTATTTACGATGAGTATAGGGCCCCACTATTCTTAATCTAGTGTAATGGATTGAATCAGCTCTTAGGGAAAACACACCTAAGCCAATATTCTTAAACTGGTGAAATAGTCTGAAGCATCTTTCAGGAACAACACACCTGAGCCACTATTATCATCTAGTGGAATGGATCCAAAAACACATTGGCCCATTTAATGTGGTCCTTCACTTTAAATGATTAATGTCTTATTCATGACTGATTCAAAGGTACATAACACATTTAAAATAGGTAAGCACATCACAAAGATCATAAGGCCATTCTCTAGAGTTAAGCTCCCTATAGTTCCCCAAAACCCTAATTTCACACTTTTATTATAACTCTTCTTCTATCACTCTTTTAATTGCCAAACTTAGTGCCTTTTCCTCAAAATTTATTATCATCAATCATACTCAAATTTCAATGCCTAACTCTAAGGTGTTGCATATACGATAATAACCCTATCCCAAAAGTTATTATTCCTAGGGCTTATAGACCTTAATTTCGCAAATCGATCATAACTTTTCATTTAAGGCTCAAACACTTATCAGTTTCAATATACATTCCCAAAACAATAATATTAACAATATATTTGAATTTTTTTGGTCTAGCACCGTTTCTCACATATGATAATAGCCTCCTCATTTTAGGGTTACTATTTCCAAATCAAACCATTTGGATACTTTATTAAACTTAGGTCATTCACAAAAACTCTAAGCACTTCATATAACTTTCATAGAACATTTGGATGATGTAACACCTTAAAATACTATGATTCTCATATATTAAACCATGCTGACCAAAATACCCCTTATCGGTGACAAAACCCTTATCTCATGTGAATCTTATGTGTTTAGTAACAATACTTCCAAACCCATATTTTTCTCCATAGACCTTATCATACTCATTTTACAATCATTATACTATTAATAAACCTATGATACATCCATATTTCACACTAAAGGCTTTTCCATACAAAATAACAATATGACATAATGTTTACTTACTCATTTTTTATCATGTAATATCAACAATTTATCATAGTATCAGCAATCATAAATAATTTACATAATAACAATAACATGGTACAACACAAAATCATGCATAACATATTTCAAACACAAAACCCTAATGTGCTATCACGCAAAATTTACCCTTTTAGGAGAGTATAAAAGTTACCTGAATTCCAACAAAAACGTAAAAATAGTGGTATCCTACTAAATATTATGAGATCGCACTAATCAACTTTTATACCTACAAATAATACCAAAATACAAATTAATATTTTAACATATAAAATAATAATTATAATAATAAAATAATTATTTTATAAATTTACCAAAGTACCCTTACATATAAATGATAATACCAAAATAAACTTTAAAACAAACACAACTCACGTTGCATGTACAACATGAGCCATGAGCACGCAAGGGAGTTCGGGATGGTTGGGTGTAGCAGACAGTAGGTGGTGGCTGTGTTGGAAGGGTTAAGCAGGGGTGGTGGAGATAATGGTTGTTGGTGTTGGTTCAGAAAGTAGAAGATGGTAATGGTGATGGGAGTGGCTCAGTGGGTTGGTGCAGGTGGGACGATGGCTACAATGGGAGATGGTGCATGGGCTATAAATAGTGGAGGTGATGGGGGAAATTTTGGCTGGTTTAGAAAGGAGAGGAGGGAAGGCAATGGTAGAGAGGGGCATAAGGCGGTGGTGGTCGGTGGTGATGGTGATGGTTGTGGCTAAAAATGGTGAGGTGTAGGGCTGTTGGGTCGAGGGTGAGGGGTGGTGAGTGGTTGGTGGTCAAGGATTGGGGAGTCGTGGAAACAATTGGGTTGGGAGATAGATGTTGTGGTGGTTATCTAGAAGAGGCAAAGGGATGCTAGGTTTGGCGGTTGGCAAGCAAACCATGAAGCCAAGAAGGGTAAGAGAATAGCAGCTAAACAAGGCTGAAAGGGGTTGTGCACACAGGGGAAGTGTTGGTGGTGCACGAAGATGGTTTGGGAGGAAAGAAGTTGTGCACGAAAGTCGAAAAGAGGAGGGGGTGTGTGTGTGTATGTGTTATATGTATGTATGCAAATAAGAGAAGAGAGGAGAGGAGGGGTTACTCATGTATAAGGATAAGGTTGGGAGTTAGGTTTTGTTTGGTTGAGGAAGGTTGGGTCAAGAGAGAGGGAGTTGGGGAAGGGTAGTGTGCTCATGTGTTTGTATGTATACATTTACATGCCAATGGGTTGAGTTAAGTGAGGTAAGGAGGGACATAAAGAGGGTAATTTTAGACGAGTAAAATGGTAGGGTAAAAAATAGGTTTATTTTATTTTAGTTTTAGGTTTAATTTGGCTAGGTTAGGATATCAGGTAAAAATATATCAAATAAAAATAATTAGGTTTAGAATAGGTCTAGCAAAAAAGGAAATAGGTAAAATAATTGGAAAAAATATTTAGGAATTTATTTAGGTCACGAGTCAAAGGTTATTAATAAAATAATTAGGCAAATGTTTAAGGGTTAGCTCAAATAAAAGGCAAAAATGTAACATCCCTAATTTTTGAACTAGAATTTTTAATTTTTAAGACAATGCAGAAGGGTTTGAAAAATAAAATCGGGGAATGTTATCGCCACACCTACCATGAGAGAGGTATAATCATCACCTAACCTATGCCTGAAAGGCAAAACGAAATAATAAACAAAAGATATATGCTCATAAATGTTAATGTGACAATACAACATAATAAGGGCAAGAACGATATTATAGATTGAATGAGTTTGATAGTTTTACAAAACCAAATATAAGAAATTGAGCCAAGAGTTTAAATGACTGGAAATACAAAAACTTCCCAACGTAGTGGGTAAAACACTTCTAACTAGTTAGTCTAACTCTTAGGCATAGGCATAAACCTCCAACCCTAAGTAATGGCTCACTAATGGCCTACGTCATCACCCTATTCATACTCTAACTAAGAGTCATAACCCTGTAAATCGTCCTCTACTCCCTGAACCAGAATCCATATCATTACAGTGACCACACAAGTGTAGTATCAGTACGGTGAAGTATTGGTAAAAAATACTATCTAAAATATGGTAAGGCTCATGCAATACATTGAAGTCACATAACAACATGGTGATATCATATTGATGCACCCCAAATAAAACAATACATAATTGCATGGAAATCATGGAAGTATAAAAATGTAGTAAATACATCGCAATCCATACAATATAAACCATATTAGAATTCTTCCTTTAGTGACCACACAATTTTCCATCAATAAGATAGTCCATTCAACCACACCTAATTCTCCACCATGAACAAAATTCATGGCAGCACAAATAATCACAATGGGATACCACACCCACCACACAAGGTTAGGATACATCAAAGGGGATTTTCTTCTAGGATACCACACCCACCACACATCAAGTGTACATGCCAAAAATTGGGATACCACACCCACCATACATAGTTGAAGTACACCAATGGGGCTTGTACTAGGATACCTTTCCCACCCAAGATGGACACCGATGTCATGTCAACCTGCCATAGTATAATCCTATACCTCAAAGATATGTGCACACCCCTACCTCTTGCAACCCGATAGAGAAGAAAATAGGTACTAAGTGAAAAATATAACCACAAGGCAACCCGCTCACTAACTCTCGGCAAATACCTAAGAGCTAGAGTAAAAGGCTCGAACAAATTCTTATACCATTATTATATGTATTTTCAAGTCATATCACAATCACACTTAAAGTCCAAAAATAATTGAATTGGGTGTTTCCAAATGATAACACCAAACACAATTAAATTCCATTATTAACCAAATTGGGTGTTTCCAAGTGACAACAACAAATACATCACAAGGCATTAAAGCCACCATTTGAGTGTTTTCAAGTGCTAACACAAACACAACACAAGGCATAAAAGCCACCAATTAGATATTTAAATATGACACCAAACTTAACCAAATTCAAGTCCCAAATACCATCATGATGATTCTCATTAAATTAGGGCAAGCATAGTTAAAATTATAATTTAAATGTTGTAAATACATGGAGGTATTAACACAAAAGGCCCAAGAGAAACATAACAATTTTTAAACAAACCAAGTGGCATTCAATCGAACTAGTCGATCGGCTCTTGGAGACTGTTCATGGGACTTAGTCGATGGGTTTGGTCGAACTAGTCGATGGATCTAAGTAGAGACCAACCTATTTTAGCCTATAGAGAAACTAGTCAATCGGTTGGTCAAACCGATTGACTAGTCATAGAAACCAATCGACTAGTTTATTAAACTAATCAACTGATCTCGTGACCAACCGATCCAAAACTCCAAACCATTCGATTGCTCGCACAACCAATCAATGGGCTCGATGAACCAATAGACTAGTCTTGGTAAAACATACCCAAACTTGCAATACATACTCCAAAATTTATCACACTTTACCATATTAATCCTAGTATACGTCTATGTTATAACACACATAAAAATACATGGTTCACACATAGAATCTCATAGATACATGGTAATGTATATACTCAAAAAATAATGCTCAAATGGCCAACTTATGCTTAAAATTAGATAATTCTAGCCATACTATTTTGGGAATAATTATACCACATACTCAAATTATAGAATACAAATTAGATCATGCTAACATATACGCCAAACACATGGAACCCCAATACACCACATAACCCCATTTATGTTAAAGATAAGAATGTATTACCTTGAAGCAATTCTTCTAGCACAAAAGCTCCTACTTGATGGCTATCTAGCAAAACCTCAATTCCTAAGAGAATCAAAGTTAAAACTATTAAAAATCATCTTTAAAAACATCAATAAAATCAAAGGAAAGTCAGGATAAGAAGAAGAACATGAAACACCATCTTTTTTTCTCAAAAATAGGGTGTCAAGAAATAGATGAAATCTCCAATCTTTCTCAACTTTAATTCTTCATTACTTAAGGAAAGCATGAGAGAACTAAATCCAAGATTAGAGGAAGAAAAAAGAATGCAATGCTCACACAAAGAAGGGAGAAACCAGAGCAAACCTCTATTTTTTCTCAACAGAGAGGTGAAGAGGGAAAGTGAAGGGATGTTCAGTACTTAAGGAAATTTTCCATGAATAAAACTAGATTAGAAATGAGAGGTATAGAGGAAAGCTTGGGTCGACATTCATAGGAGAGAGGGATATGAGACTAGTAAGGTTGAGTGTGGGCAACCAAGAAATGAGGGTTGACTTGATGGGGTGGTGGGGGTTGAGTGCAGTCAGGAATGAGCATAGTAGTGAGTTGATAAGGTAAAATATGTTGTATAAAGTCAATTTAGTACCCCCAGCTACTAGAAGAGAGAGGGAGAGGTGAGGGAGAAGAGAAAAGGTAAGGCTTGCCTCAAAAGTGCTTTATGAAAAAAATGGCTAATTAAAATTATGTAATAATCTAAATAATGTGAAAATAATACCAGAGTACTAAAATATGCTTATTATCATAGTTGGACTCTAATCAAAAGTTTTCATAGACATTAGATAGAAGTTTGAATCAAAATAAGAAATATATATAAAATTGTAGGGTAACCAGTCGATGGGTTTGGGTAAGCCAGTCAACTGGTTTGTCGAGGACAAAAATGACAATTACTCAACGTATAAGTCAATTAGTTATGTAAACCAATAAATTGGTACACCTGAAATTCACATTTTTATTAGAATTTTAAGCCTATTCCAAAACCAAAACTAATTTATTTTATATCAACATAATTTTAAACACATTTTGAAGGATTTTGGGACAACATATTACATAAACACCTAAAAATAAAGGTTACAAACTTTTGGGGTGTTATAAGTTTTCCCTAACAATTGAAGGAGTTATAACTAGGGATTCGGAGAAAGCTTGCAGCCATCGTTTGTTACATATCACAGTGAGAAACAATACTTTGATGCTAAAGTTGTGTATTATACCATCGATGTAGGTTATAGCAAATAAGGTCATTAACGAGCGGTTGATATCCAAGAAAATACGAGTTCTTGCCAAAAATGACAATTATATAAGATTCCATGGAATAGTTTATCTATCATAGCTTTGGTGGCATATACTATGTTGGTACATGGTATCAGATGAGAAATTGGTCAAAGAGTTATACATAAATATTCCATCCCGATGAAGGTTGGAGCCTTATGATGGACATACCATGATACCAAACAAGTAATGGTTAAAAGGAAAAAGGCATATGTGAGAGACGCAATAGGCCTGAACAAATAGATCAAGAAAAAGGAGATAGGGTACAAAGATGCACAACTTGTAGAAGAAATGGGCATAATAGCTAGTGATGTCATGCTAATAAAATAAGATATGAGTATAATCATCCAAGTGACACACAAAACCTAATAGATTTTGTTATATAGCCCTATGCTTATAAACTTTGATATATTGTTGTTGTATATTTTGCAGTGTAAGTAGTTAAATATTTTAAAGTATGTAATACTAAACTCTCATATTAAATGATGTTAGTTATCTAACCATAATGGGTATGTAGTTATTACGAGCATTTGATTGACATATTTTACTCATTTAATGTATGCATATTGATTTATGAGCATTATTTTTATGTATTATATATTACAAGTGGCATCTAGCTTCATGTATCCCATTCATGGTATTTCCTTAGGGCCCAAATATCCATCTATATTGGTGTAACAACATAAACATTGATCATTGGGCATTTGGTGTCAACAAGTTCTTGTTTATTTAGTTATGCACCTTTTTTCTTTCAATTCTTTCAATTGTTTGATATGAAAACCCATATATATATATTTAATGAGATGTTGTAGGCTTTGGATGATAAATTAAAATGTTGATGTTATTGTAGAGAGTTGTGGATGTTAGATCCAAGGGCCTACATATATTTACTAATTTCTAGTTTCATTGGTGTGATGTACCTATAATACATGCAACTTGATGGGCACATAAATGTATAATTTTCATAAGAGAGTAGGGGAGATGACAATCACACTTGATAATGTGGTTGCAATGTTAGGGTTACCTAATGGTAGGATACTAATAGCTAGAATAGAGGGTGTTGTTCGTAGATATTTTTGGTATAGAGCTAATTGATACAGACATCAAAGGTAGATTATTAAATCTATTTTGGCTTAGTACCAACTTTAGAGAGGTGTCGGATGACGCTAACAACTTGCAAATACTATTTCATGCAATGTCGTAGGTCCTCACAATGATAGGGTGTAACACCCCAAAATTCACTAATTTTTTTAAGGCAGAAGTAATTAAAATAGAAACTCTTAAATTCAAACCCGTGAATTTTGGGAATGTTACTGCCACACTTAGTACCAAACTGGTTCTCTCCGACCGTTTCAGTAACAAATGCTAAGGCTAAAAGATTAATATAAAACTTAAACTAAGATTTCATAAGACAAATTAAAGAGATAATAACTTAGAAATCAGAGTACGAAATCAAAATTCCTCGAAGGGAATTATCTTACAGTTTATAAAAGGTTTAATCGAAACACTTAACACAAGGTAATAATTTAAAAAGAATAAATGCGAATCAGAAGAAATAACATAACGAGATGAAATCACATGAAAAAAATTATGGCCACGACACTCTCGAACTTTGAGCCAAAACATGCTCAACACTCAGCCCCGACTGATGTCTCGCCCACCTGCACAAAGTCAGAAGGGCATACTACTTTTGGGAATGAGCAGCACCCATGAAACGGGTGATCAGTACGCTACATACTGAGTAAGGTAACCGAGCATTAAGGCCAACACATAAGCACATAATCCATGCAGAATAATAACAAGGCATAATCACCAACACAATGACATAAAGGTAAATGAACGATCAGGTGAAAATGCCAAGGTCCAATATAGTTTAGATTAATTACTTCATTAATCCTTTATCAAAATATTTTCACACCATGCTCTTTATTAAGTCCATACGAGTACGAGAACCCCATTATTTTAGCCGGTGGATCGGTCACGAGGGTAACATACCCTGCCACTATTATATGCCGGTGGATCGGTCTGGCCCCTTTCTCGTACGGTGTTCCACTGTAAGTAATTGGTGTCTTTTCCATGTCTTAGCAACTATAGGGTTTGATTTTGTTGAGCTCGGGATCCCCCACTATTATAGCCGGTGGATCGGTCGCAAGGGTACATGCCCTGCCACTATTTTAGCCGGTGGATCGGTCGCGAGGGAAATATTCCCTGCCACTATTATGCTGGTGGATCAATCTGGGCCCGGCTCAACATCTTCCACTTTATATAATTAATATTTTAAGTATCTTATTTGAAAGCTTTCATTTTGGACATGCATGAATCATTCACTTTTTACTTCACACATCACAAATCATAAAATTCCACAATCATAATTACACTTTAATCACCAAATACACATGATACAACAAAAACCCTAAGTAGCCACACCAAACCCTAATTAACCACAACAGACCATAACCACTCCAAACCCTATTTAACCATAACAACCATAAGTAGCCATTTGAAACCTTAGTTAACCATAACAAACCACAATTAGCCACTCCAACCCTAGTTAATCACAACAACCCATAGTTAATCACTCCAAACCCTAATTTAGTCTCCTCCATACCCTTATAATGATCCACGTACTATTTTCCATCCAAAGTGTTCAACCACCCAAACAACGATTACATTACCATCCTCACATCCCAAATCAACTTTTCATACGTAAATTTCACTCCCATGCAGACTTTACACGTCCCATGCAACCTCTCGAACTTTTCATGCAAACCCTAAATCCTATGCAATCATTAACTCTCATGCAAAACCCTAACTCCACCATGCAAACCCTAATACCACCATGTAACCATTAATACCTCTATGCAAACCCTAATACCACCATACAAACCCCAATACCACCATACAAACCCTAATACCACTATACAATCATTAATATCATCATGCAACCATTAATATCACCATACAAAAGCCAAGATTCCGTCATACAAAACCCTAAATTCAATCTACATAAAACCAAAGATTCATCCATACCACACCCTAGAATAGATCCTCTCATACAAAACCATCAATTAGATTCTTCCATACAAAACCATAAATTAGATTCTCCCAAATAAAACCATAAATTATATTCTCCCACACAAACCATAAAAATCATAAATCAGATTCTCCCACACGAAACCCTAAAATTCTCCATTTTATTCTTCCACTCATGAATCATTAAAATAATTAGATCAACTCACATCCCTTGGTCAACTTCTTTCCCCATCCTCCTTTTTCATCCTTTCTCCCACACAAAACTCATCAACACCCTCACATGCATGTCTTACAAGGTCACAACACATATCATCATATATACATAATACACATGCCATATAGACACACAAAAACATACTTCAACTCCACATCATACCATATACGAAATAATTAATAATGATAAACATATGATACATAGCATGCGAAGCACATAATGCATATAAACACACAAAAGGCCTTAGTAACACCCTTACCTAAAATGACACCGGTCTTGGAGCACGCTCCTACGCCTCCTTAGGGCTTTGACTGGTTTTACCTATTATGAGGGAAAAGCTAAAATTAGACTCCCTCCTATCAAAAATACTATTAATCACTAACTTAATATAAGACTAGGCTTTTGATAAAATATTAAAATAATAAGCAAAAATACCAAAAATAATATCAATATTAATATTAACAAGAATAATAAAAATAGTAACAATAATAATAAAGAGGACATTACTCAAAAACATAGTGAAATAAGGGCTTCAGCCCCTTTACTAAAATAATACTAATAATAATAATATTAGTAAAATAAATAACCAAATCTAGTAATAATAATAGTGATGAAATAATAATAATAATAATAATAATAATAATAATAATGATAAAATCATAATAATATTGTAATAATAATAATAATCATCATCATCATAATGGTAATAATAGTAAGGATAATATTTGAAGATAAAAAGAAGTAGGGTTTCCACCCTACATTGAGTAATAATAACATTAATAAGAATAAATACTAATAATAATAAAAACACTAATAACCCTAATAATAATAAGATATGATATTTATAACTACTATTAAAATTTAAAATAAGCACAATAGGGTTTCAGCCCTATATAAAATAATAATACAAACACTTGAAAATAATAAGAATGATAGTAGTAATAATAATAATAATAATAATAATAATAATAATAATAACAATAATAATAATAATAATAATAATAATAATAATAATAATGGTAAAATAGTTGTATTAATAATAATGGAATAATAATAATAGAAATTCGAAATAGGAAATAATAATAATAATTATACTTATAATATATTAATATTAATAATAGTAATAATAAAAATAACAAGGGTAATAGTGCTAAAATCGAATTAAAAATTAAAATAGGGCTTCAACCCTCAACAGAATAATAATAAAAACATTAATATTAGTAACAATAATAATACATATTAAAAATGGAAATATTAATAATAATAATAATAATAATAATATAATTTATATTGGAATAATTGAAATAAAATAATTTAAGGCTTGTAAAAATAGGGAAAAGAGTTGATAGGGTCTTGGGTTCAACCTTAGGCTGGTGGGGATATGCGGCACCGGCGGCGGCCGGAAAAAGAGAAGAAAAAGGGGAAAGTTGCATGCTGGGAAAAAGATGGGGAGAATGGAGGTGGAAGTTGGGCTGTTTAAGAATGCCCAGAGGGATAGGAGCATAATGGAGGTGGCGGCGCACGGCAGCGGTGGTGGTGGCCGAATGGAGGAGAAGAAGAGAAAGAGAGGAGGAGAGGGAGAAAGAGGAAAGTAAAGGTAGGGGAAGGTAGAGGAGGGTTTGTAGAACATGATGGGAGGTGAAAGAAGCGGCGAAAACGACGGAATAGGTGGCTAATGGTGGTTCGAAGGGCGGCGGAGGCAGAAAAATAGGTTGGTCCAGAAGGCTACTTCGCACAGCTGGGGTGGCTTGTGCAGGAAGAATCAATGGAGATGGATGATTTGGTTAGCTAGAGGGAGGTGCAAGGAAGAGTTTGGTGGCCAGAGATGGCGGCAAAGTTGGCCGAAGGTGGCGTACGAGGCTTCTAAAGGGATGGCGGCGACAAGGACGGGAAATTCTGGGTAGGAGACAAAAGCTCGATACAAGGCTATGATGGGGGTATTTATAGGCTTAGAAGGGAGTTTAGGGTTCTGTGGGTCAGCGTGGGAGTAAGGAAAGTAGGGTTAGGGTCACTGGCGGCGATGGTTGGCCGGTGGCAGCAATTTTCAGGGGAGGGGGTTGTGCGCAGGAGAGAGAGAGAGAGAGAGAGAGAGAGAGAGAGAGAGGAAAACGTGCGAGGAGGGGGGAGTTAGTTGGGTGAATGGGTTTCGAGTCAGAAGGGGAGAGGGAAAAGAGTATCGGCCGGTCAACGGCGCGATTGGCAGCGAAAAACCAGGGACGTGGCAGCGGCGACGTTGCAGGTGCTCAACATCGGGGAAGGGAGGAAGAAGAAAGAAGAAAGAAAGGTGGGGGGGCGAACCGGCGGTTCGGGGAGAAAAGAAAGAAAAGAAAAGAGGAAAGACGGGGCTGGTCGGTGCGGGGGTTAAGGTGCATTAAATAAAACGACGCGTCTAGGGGGAACAAAACACAAAACACAGCGCTGGGAGAGGGACGCAGGCGTTGGCCACGCGGGCTAGGCCGCACCGAAGGAAGAGGAAAGGGAGGATTGGGCCGCGGGAAGGCAGACCCAATCGGGGGAAAAAGGAGGAAAAGAAAAGGAAAAAGGAAGAAAGAAAGAAAGAAAAGAAAGAAAAAAGGAAGAAAGAAAAGAAAAAAGGAAAAATAATGGGTTAGAGCCAATAAAATTAATTAGGATATTTGGGATATTTAAAAGTAATAATATTTAAATAAAATAATATAAAAATCCCTTTTTAGGCTAAATTAGGATTTTTGAAAGATTTTTCATAAATTCCATTTTAATTAGCCAAAACACCCTAAATTTCTCCAATTAAATTATTTATAAAATTAATACTAATTTGGAACTATTTTCTCTTCCTTATTTAAAATAAAATGATCTATTTAATTAATTTCCAATCTAAAATCTGTAATTAGCTAAAATACTCAAATTTTCTCTAATTAAAATACTTATAAATTTCTTATTAATTCTCCCTAATTAACTCCCTTTTATTTTAATAAAAATAAATTATTTAATTAATTTTTATAATAAAATCTTATTTAATAATAAATAACAAAATTAAAATTTTTGGGGCATTTCATAGGAAAACTCTTATTTCCTACTAAACAAGGTATTTAGGTGTCCTTACTATTTCTACATTATATAGAAGACATAGACGGGGGGTTGAAATTCATATAATATAATAGTAACATTACTTTATATAGTCTAATTATAAAGTATTACCCCAAGCATTTCATTCACAATACATGCTTTGTTATTCTAGAGTGCTTCTAATTTTATTTTTAACATATGCATGTATGCTTGAGCAATGGGCATAGCTACCCACTTATCTATTTCTTATGGAATTTGCATGGCATATTCCACAAGTAGAGACATATGATTCATTCCGAGCATAATCAACCACCCATATAACAGACACACAATTATATTGTGTCACTTCACAACCTCTCTTACCGATTATTGGAAGTTTGTAGGCAATAGTTAACTAATTTAATTTTATGGCTATCAAGTTGGGAAAATATATGCAACCATAGTCAATAATCTTATATATAAGGACAAAAAATTTAGAGATGATTAATGCAAGATAAATCATATATAGGTTGAATAAACATACCTCCCTGTAGTTCTTTTGAAGTTCATGGCGTCTAATTTTCAATGATAACTTTTTTTTTCTCAATTGCTTCCTATGGACTACGAAGCACCCAAATAGGTTTCAAAGACCTAACATGATCCTTAATCCTTTTAGTAATGTTAGAAATAGAGTGATGCATGCCTTCAAATTAATCATCATCAATACTTCCTCCAAAGTTCATGAAACTTTCATATCCATGATGGTATTCATTAATTGGGGTAGGCATAGACATTTTGCCTTCAAAACTTGTGCCAATCTCCCATTGTCGTAAGCATACACCATGTGTATGTGTAAAAAATGATATTCAATTTCTAGTTCTTGGTACTTCAACTTCCAATTAGGAAGAGGATGGTAGAATATGATGAATGTAATGAAAATATTAGTGTAAGAACCTATGAATATAGAGAAAAATGAGTTATTGAGATATACATAATTGTATCTAAAAATATATTATACCAATGTTGATGTTAACCATAAAGCATAATTGTATGCATAGACTTCATTCACAATCGGATTGTCTATCTCTCGCTCAATTGGCTCTAATTGAACAATAATCTACAAACATGTCATAAGACCATCTAAGATTTTATGAACAATATTTCAAATAAAATAATTTTAACTATGACCAAACTAACCTTTTGTTTAAAATCCTTCATCTTCTTCAATGGCTCTATTGATTGTTTAAATATCTTTCCCTTCTTATATTTGTTAATTCAAGGCCATAACTTCATATTAGATGAAGGATTATATAGTGATAAATGTTCAATAGCCCATACCTAACACATTGTTAAAGCCACACACACACACACATACAACATGAATATTCATAAGCATTTTTTATTTGAATTTGTTACCTTCAAGGCATGAGCACATTCACACAAGCAAAATTCTTATTTTGCACTACTTCTTTGAAATATTTTTAAACCTTGTTTCACCAGAAATTCATACAACAACAAACCCCATGCATAATCTTATTGATAATCAATATCATCTAAAAGTCTAGTAAATTTACACTATATTGCTCCAAATAGTGTAGCAAGAAAAAATGTCACAAAAATATAAAATATAAATATAATAACAACTTCTTTATCAGCTTGGTCCAATTAAAAATTGATTGATGTTTTGATGATCCATTTTATGGTTTTAGAAGATATTGGTCTAGTGTTTTGCACCCATACAAACAAAATTTAGAAATCGCCAAGTTTGTAGTCATTATCTAACTTTATTGGTATGCCACGTACTTTAATTCCTAAAATTAAATGTCTACTACTTCAAAAGTGATGCATCTACTTCCTATGTTGAATCCTTTATTTTTATCATCCCAAGTAGATAACAAGCAACTCAATAAGTTGTCGCTTATGTCCATATAAAACAATTATGTTAATACAATAAAAATAGTCCCTAAAAACATTACATTTTTATGTATTTGATAGATAATTATAAATATTATCTAATTCATTAATTTTGCATAAATCTCTAATTCAGTTTGCCATCAATCTACAATATTCAAATGTTACTATTAATTACAACAAATATACTAATATCAATATAACATTTAACTTTACAATGTCATTAACAAATTTATGGTAGCACTCAACATATGTTATACCAATTATAATAATATAAATTAAAAAGCATAATAACAAGCATAAACTAAAATTTAACTAAATTATACAAATTATAGCAATACATTCATAAATTATCAAATTTTGGACAAAGACAAAATTATAAATGTTAACTAAACAAAATAATTTGACAAATCATTATAAACATAAAAGACATTACCTACAATTAGTGGATAAGAGTGCAAGGGTGAAATGTAGTGTTTATATCTAGTCAGATGCGGTATGGAAGAATGAATTAAGAGAGAGTTGGAGTTGGAGTTTGAGAGATAGTTGAAGATAAATGTGTCAAGTTTGAGAGGAAGAGAGTGAGAGAAAAGAAATAGAAGTCAAGTGTCGGCATGAAGGAAACTAACGTAAATTTAAGCCTCACAAAACACACTTATCCACCAGGCGTGAATAAGCCAGATATTTTTTAAAAAAAGATCGCAGATCTTTTAATGAAATGTACTTGATCATTAGGCATGTTTCATCCGAAAGAAAACTAAAATATTGTTACTAATGGGGGCTATTTTAGTACTTGCTAAACATGAAAGGGTTATTTTGGCATTTGGTTCCTCCCATTCATTAACCTTAAAATTTTGCAAATCTACTAAACTTACCTCAAATTCAACTCTGATGCATCAAGATATACTATACATAAGATGCATCAAAAATAATTTCTACCCCTTTTCTATGGCCAATGGAGTTGCTCTTATACCGCTTGACCCTTTATCACTTAGAGTATTATATTATTGAAAATTTTAAGGTATCAAATTAAATTTAATAAGTATTAAATTTGATATCTATTAATGTGCGGAATTTAAGTTTGGGAAGAATTATTTGCCAATCCAAAATTTTGTCTAGGAAAGTGATAACATAAAAAGGGAAATGGGGCTTACTCATACTATGCAACTTTTTATTTATTATTTATTTATTTTTAATATGCACACTTTTAATCATAAGCTTGCATTTTTTTATACTATTAATAATAGGAAATGGGAAAATTTTTAACAATCAAAATGGTTTGTTAAAAGCAATGGTAATATTTTTTAAAAATATAATTTTATAATTATTTTTAAAAAATATATCTGATTAGCTTAAAACTCTTCAAATCTTAAATAATTCTCTTTTATGATCCTAAAAATTTTTAGGTATAAAATGGTTTTTTAAAAATAATTTGTGGATTTATACTTAATAAAACTTGTTGTCTAAAATTATTGATTTGTATATATTAATTAAAATAAATAAAAAGTTGAATAAAGTAAAGTGTAAGATTGAATATAAATCACATTAAATTTAGTATTAATATAGAATAATAGATGAGTAAATTTAGATAAAATTATAGATTTAAAAGAATAAACTTCAAACTTGTTTGATATATTGAATATAAATTTCTAGGGAAGTTACATTTTTTTAAAATTTATTGTCAATAAAATAATTATTTAAAGATTTAATAAACTTATGTTTGGTCAATAAAATAAGAGATAAAAATAATTTATTTTGCTTTTAATAATTATATATGAGATAAAAAGAAATCAAAAAAATACGAAACAAGTGATACTTACTTAAAGTGTTATACAATACAATTTATTAATCAATTAAGAAAATAAAAATATCAAAAAAATATATACTTCAAATCAAATTAATTAAATTTGATATTTATGGGAAATATAATGATACCAAATATAGTTAGCAATAATTTAATCGAAAGATTAAAATTTATTTGAAGTTAATTATTAAATTTAGTAATATAAAATAATTAACTGAATTTTTTTCAAATAAATAATTATTTTTAATAAATAACTATTCTATATATTTTATAAGTAACTGAACAATTTGAGTATCTCGAACTCTGGAAACTTTTACTCCCGAGTCCCGAGTTTGACGGTCTGACGAAGAGTAGAGAACAAAGATTAGTGTTTTGCAGAGTAACGGAATTCCATTGCCAATGGCGGATCAAAAGCTTTACTTCATCTTGATTTCAAGCATTCTTCTCTTGAATCTAGCAACTTGCGGCGCTGATGTTATAACCCTAACCGCTGATACTTTCTCAGACAAGGTATATCTACGCCCCCTCTCCCTATCAACTTTTACTGCCAAGGATTGCCCTCTAAAACACAAAAGTTGGGGTTTATGAGCGATCGGAAGTGTTTAATTGTGACCAAATTCGTGTCTTTTTATTGAAGAATACCGACACTATGCATAAGTTATTGCATCGTTGGTTTTGACATAACCACTATCATGTTGTCCGATAGGAATCTCTGGTTTGGGTGTTTGGTGAGCATTGTTAGAGGTGAGATCCTGTTATTATGGTTTTATAGTAGAATTGCATATCATTTTTAGTGCTCAAGGTGCAATCTAGATATGATAATATTCTAGTGCTCAAGTTGCGTTCTAGGTTCGAAATCGTAGTGGCAACTGTAGTTGCAGCCAGTTGCCAACTCTTTGAGGGACAAGATGAAATTTCCCTTACAGCAACTCATGTGTTAGCGTTCAAAGAATTAGGTCGCACATAGGCTACGAGGGATTATTCTTGCTGTATTACTAACGTAAAGGATAACATAGTGCAAGGATGACATATTGCTTTCAGTGCTAAAGAATGGCCTTTTCCCGGTGGCCCTCACATGATGTGGTCGTAAATTTTGTTTTGTTTTCCTTATTTTTTTGGAGGACGTAGTCATGAAAGTTGTTGATTTCAAAGAGACTTTTGCTGCAAAATTCAGCATCACTTCGATCATGGCAGGCTCCTGAAGGTAGAATCAGAGAATTCAGATGAGGAGGAAGATAACTTTTTCATTCAAACTGTCATTACATCATTCAGGAATTATATGGGCGTGACTCATAGGTAGAGCTAGCAATTGGGCGGGTCGGGTCACTATCGGATTGGGTCAAATGATAACCGGGTCATATCGGTTTCGGATAATCCCAGATCATTTTATCTGGCCGGGCCGGGTCGGGTTTGATTCAGATCAATTCAATATCGGATAATCTTGGGTCATTCTAAGTTTTCGGATTGGGTTAGGTTGAGATCGGATGGACTTAGATTCGAGTAAATTTGGGTTATTCTAATTTCGGTTCAGGTTTGAATCAGACTCGGGTGAGTTCGAATTATTATATTTTCGGGTCAAGTTTGGATCGGATTCGGGTCATTTCAGTTTTGAGTCATTCTTGTACTGTTTTATTTCTTTTTTTATTCCATGATGTTATAAAGGCTAATTATTTTGAGATCATTTATTTCAATTTATCTTATTCAATTAAAAGTGAATTATTATATAGATTGTTTTGGGGCCTTAGAAGTTTTTGTCATTATTTCATCTTTGGAGATATATTTGATGTTTCAAATTTAAAAGTTTTCAAATCGGATAACTTTTCTTTTTATGTTAAGGTATAACTTATAATTCAACTCCATTATTAGCTTGGTCATATCATATTGAGTTCAAATATTATTTTAAGTGTATATTATATTTATATCTTGTACGGGCCTTACATAATATTAACTTACAATAACCATTGATAATTGATAACAAATGAAGGCTTCTAAGGTTGTACTTGTCATATTATTTTTCAAATATATTGATCATATCATATCAACATAATTTTAATAACTATAATGATAATGATAATGATAATAATAATAATAATTATAATAATAATAATAATGATGATGATGATGATGATGACAATAATAGTAGTAATTAATGAATATCAATAATGGAAAAAATAATAATGACAACACATTATTTTTTTCTATATTTTGATTCGATCATATCAAGCTAAATCAAATAAAAATTAAATAAAGGACCAACTAATATTGACTTCTTACTATTTAACATAGTTGATGTAATAAAAAAACATTAATTTTAATTTTTATAATGAATAATTAACATCCTCACTTTAGATTTTCCCTTCTTTCCTATGATGTTGTTGGTCTTATATTGTAAGGTATAGGTACTAACATATAGTGTTTAAGTCTACAAATTGTTATTTATGTATACTTATAATAGAATTGATAAAACTTTTCCCTTGTTTGATTGGATTTTACTTATGATGCAATCTTTCTTTTTTTATAGATATACTTTTACGTAATTGTTTCAAATATTTTAAATATTAGAATTAGTATTATTGATAACTACATTTTGAATAACCGAATAGACTATGAATATGTAATATTCGTTTTAAGCTACAACGATAATTGATTCATATCATAGTTGTTGTTTGGGTTTTGGTCACTAGATCGTGGACTTGAAGACTTTGTTGGAACTTTTGGTGGACTTGATCAATCGAAATGTGTTGGGTATCATATCACTTGTGGCCCATAGGGCATGTTCTATAGTCACCAAGCTTAATATTGTAATAATTAGTTTTTAACTCAAACATCATATTGTATTATTAATTGGTTGGGGTAATTGATAATTCAAGCTTAATTTTTTAGGTTAGTGTATTCAGTTGGTTTCAACTGTTTAGTTGGACTATGTATTATATTGTTCTTCTATAAGCTAAAATGCTCCTTACCAATTTCTATTGCATAGGATTGACGTTATATATTTTGTATTTGGTTCAACCCAAGCTATATATTAAAGCTTTGTTCTTCTTATGCCATTTAGAATTGGTGGAGTTATGCACTCAATTTAGTTAATGAAGGTTACATGCCATTGGTTTTTCTTCTCTCTTCTCTTCGTCTCTTTTTGAACAATGTTGTGTGAGTGAAATAATACCAATGATGCTCGAATAAAATATCTATCTTCAATATTAGTCCATAGCTTGAGTTGAGAAAGGTTTATAGTGGAGGATGTTTCTTCCTATTATCTCCAATTCTTCAATGTTTTTTTGAACTCACTTTGGTAATGAGTTGAATTTTATGAATCTTTTCCATATTTGTGATTTTTCCTTCAAAGATCTTCATCATTACAAGTATATTGACAATAGTTATATCACATATATATCATTACAAGTATGTTCTAATATTTGATATATTGGATTATGATGTTGGCTTTACAAGCAGTCATAATACTTTGAAATTCCCAAGTTGAATAGATGATAAGAATATATCACTTAAGTTGTAAACTCGAGTAGTGTCATCCATGTTTGATAAGAATATATATGGGGGTGTATCTAGTGAAAACTACTACTTATAATAAAAATTAAGAACCATTAGTTTCATAGAACAATTATGGTAGTTTCATAAAACTATTACACTAGGTCCATCAACTAAAATGAGTATTTTTCCTTAATAACTTTAAGTAGTTTAATAAGCCGAGACAAGTAGTTTCATTAGAAATTTAGAGTATTATGAATATGCTATAATGACTAGTTTCATAATATTAAATGAGCTATGTCATTAGAAACTTAAAGTAGTTCCATTAGAAACTTAGAATACTTTAATAAGCTGAAACGAGTTATTTCATTAGCCGAACTGATAGTTTCATTAGCTAAAGCATGTAGTTTTATTAGAATCTTAACCTAGTTTCATAAGTTAAAATTAGTAGATTCATTAGAACCTTATAGTAGTCTTACAGATCAAAATGAGTAAGTTCATTATAAACTTAGAGTGGCTTTTATTGATAGAAATTAGGAGTTTCATTATAAACTTAGATTAGTTTCATAGACAGAAACTAGCAATTGCCTTACGTTCATAGAGCAATTCGTAGTTTCATAAACCTAGTGGAATAGTTCAATTAGAAATTAGAGTAGTTTCATTTGTAGTATAGAAAGACTAGCTTAGTTTAATAAGCTAAAATTAATAGTTTAATTAGAAACCTAAAGTCGTTTCATATATTTTATATGCTATTGTTTTATCTTAATACTTATGTGTGTGTGTGTGTGTGTATACAAGTAAAATCAAGTTTACTTTCTTAGTTAAGCATCAAAATAGTGATATACTTTTTCAATAAATTAATTTTTAGTTTGGTATTAAATCAATATCCACATGTAATACCCCATTTATATAAACCTTGATTTAGCTACCTTAATTTAAAAATTTATTATTATGTATAATTAAGTGTAAATTAAATTAGGGTTGGATGACAATAATAATAATAACAATAATAATAATAGCAATAATCAAAATAATAATAACAACAATCATAATAATAGTAGTAGTAATAATAATAATCTTATAATAATAATAAGAATAATAATAACAACAATGATGATAATTATGATGATAATAATACTAGTAATACTAATATAGTTTGGATACTACAATTATATATTACATATTTGTATCATCTAATGTCTTTTCTTTGTTGAGGTGAGAACAATATTTAATGTGGGATAATATGTTGTTAGGTTGTGTGATTTATGCAGGTTAGCATCACGTGGATGCTTATATTTTGATGTCGAAGCTTACGTTTTGATGTTTTGTGGAAAGTGTTAGCCCCTAAGGCTTGGTAGGTAAGGGATCGGAAACAAATTTTGGTTGATCATCTTGCATACAATGGTAGAATGTAGATTGTATCTACTCATTTCATGTTGCCTTAGCTATCATATCTTATCTTTTGTAGAAACTTTTGTAACTATCATATCCAAGATTGTAGAAACTTTTGGATATTAGAGCTAATTTGAATTTGTTCAGTTGTATAGCTTTTGTTTTGTTAGTAGAGCTACCAACATGTGGTAAGCCAAATACATTTTGATCTTCTAGGAAGATAGAAGTGTGATTTATGTAGTATTTTGATACTAAAGCTACCAACATGTAGTAAACTCAAGTTTTTGATTAGTTTAGGTACACCCGGTAAACTAAGTGCTAGATATGTGCCTTTTGAGGCTTTTCAAAAACCTATATGGTGCCTTTTGAAGGTTTTTTTTTTTTTTTTTGTGTTTTGGGTTATAGATGTTGGATTATTATTATTATTATTATTATTATTATTATTATTATTATTATTATTATTATTATTATTATTATTATTATCATCTTATGGTACTTTTTAAGGCTTGCATATTTGTGTATTAGGTTAAACAGGTACTTGAAGTGCTTATATCATATCTTTTGAGGCTTACAGATTTGTGTTTTGAGTTATCAATGTTGAAATGTACATTTTGAGGCCTTTAAAGTACTTATATGGTGTATTTTAAAGCTTTTATATTTGTAACTTGAGTTTAAAGTGTTGAATATATTTGCAATATTATTATCTTATGGTACTACATGGAAGGGAACTAATATTTAGATGACATAATAGAGTTTTTCATTTTTCCTCTACTTTTATTTCTATACTTCAATATTGGTATCAATGGATATTGTACTTGTATATATATAAGAAGTGATATCAACTTTAAGAAAGTATATTGTTTGTAGATTTTGATGTAAGTACTAGTATGGAATAGTTGTACATAATATTATTTCTAGATTTTGATGTAAGTACTAGTATTGACTAGTTACACATCTATATTATTCTATGTTTTATGAAGTTTTGGAAAATTTGAGTAATAGGTTAATGTTAATTTTCGGGTAGTATCGGGTTAAATCTTTATAGATTTATAATTTTTCGGGTAATATCGGGTTTCAGATAAATGATGGATCGGGTCAGGTAATTTCGGATTTATCATTTTACGGGTTATATCGGACTTCGGGTAAGTATCGAGTTGGGTCGGGTTTATTTCGGACTTATGATTCCTCGGGTTATATCAGATATGTATCGGATTGGGTCGGATAAGTTTCGGACTCCTAATTTTTCGGATAAAATCGGATCGGATTTTGGACAAATCGAGTCGGTATTCGTTAGATTTTTCAGGTTGGGTCAACTTTTGCCAGCTTTACTCATAGGCCAGCTCACCCAATCTGTTACACAACATTTGGAGCCTTTGGGGAATTCAACAATGCTAATTACAGAACTAATCAAAACTAGACACGTCTCCTTTAGGCATCATTTTACTAGAGAATATTCTTTCAACTGGTATAAAAATCCTTCAGCAGAATTGATGGCTTAGTTAACTTTTTGGGCCTTGACTGCATCATTCCTACAGCTTCCTGAGCAGGTTCTTCAATTTCTGGTTGTTCATTGGGCTCGTCTTGGTCCTCTGATTTGTCTGTTTGGGTCATGCCTGTATCAATACCTGCCACATGAAGATTATTGAAGTCATTAACCTTGTCCTCAAGGTTGAAATCCGGAAAGTTGGAGCGGAATTGAACAAGATCTTCCCAAGTAGCTTCATTTGTACCGCAACCTTCCTATCAAATCAACAACTCATCAACATGCTTATGATTCCCTTTGGTTTGGTGTTGATCAAGAATTGGCGAGGTTGAAAAGTAGGAATGCCTTCAACAATAGTAGAAGGTAATGGTGGAGAGGTGATTAGATCAGGATTGGGGCACCACTTAAGAATTGATATATGGAAAACAATGTTGATTTTTGAATCATTAGGCAGCTGGAGTTTATATGCCGCAGGAGTGATTTGGAAGGGGCCATAGAAGTGCTTCGAAAGCTTGTGGTATTTGTGGTGGTGCACCATGATTCATGAATTGGTGATATGGTTGTAGTTTAACAAATCTCCATGTCCCAACCTCAAATTCTTTGTCGGTGCGATGTCGGTTGACCTTTTGCTTCATTCTTAGATGTGTTTGTGTTTGGTTGGCCTTGATATTGGTAAGCACTGCATCGTGATCGGTGATCCAATTATCTAGTGCTTCCACATTGGTGGTATTAGTAATGTTATTAGAGAGAATTGGTAAGGGTTGACCATATACAGTTGAAAAGGCGACATGTCGATGGATGAATATGAGGAAGTATTATAACATAACTCAACCCAATGTAAACATCAGACCCATTTGTTGGGGGTATTTCCCATAATAGCTCTCAAATATGTTTCAAGACAGTGATTCACAACTTTAATATGTCATTCCATTTGTGGGTAGTAGATGCTGAGTACCACTCAACTTGCACAACTTCTGGCTAAAGTGAAAAGATGGTTGAGGAAATCCATGGAGGCAAGCGTACTCCTAGAGGTAGTGTGCAAAAATGAATGTAATTTGAGAGTCTGTCCACTATAACCCACATAGATGTAATTTTTACCGGTATCAAGCGGCAAACAAGTGATAGAGTTCATGGAGACGCCACCTAGACTCGCGAGGGAATAGGTAGTGATTGGGGGAAGCCTTTAAGAGAAATGTTTTTCTGTTTCACTAGTAGACAAGTATGGTAGTTGGGCACAAATCGTCGAACATGTTCTTGAAGGTTTAGCTATTAGAAATTAGTGGCAATCCAAGCAATAATGTGTTGCACTAGTGGAGCGCCATGATAGACATCTAAAATTTTAGGGCATAATTCAACAATGATAAACAAGTGACTGTCTTTAAGGAGCAATTCTTCACGGAATAGAAATGAAGAAGTTGCGGTGGAATCAAGTTGTTGGATGGTCGTAATTATGGACCGATCCTCGGCAATGGTGTGATAGTGTAGGGCGGTGAGATCGCTGAACTGAGGGAAGCTAATAGCATGACATTTTGTTGTAACTTCAGGCATCCATGAAGACAACCTCTGAGCAACCATATTTTCTTAGCTAGGTTGGTACTCAATGAAGAGTTCGTACCCAATCAACTTAACTAGCCATTTTTGTTTTATGGTTTGAGATAGCAACTACCGCAAATTTTGATGATTGATGACGATGACGATGACAAACGATCGATCGAGGATATAGTGGAAACACCACTTAACCATTGTCGTGATTGCAAACATCTTCCGATTGTAAGCTGAAGATTGTCGAAGTGAGGGCAACAGATGTTTGTTTAAGTAGGCTATCGGATGTTGGCTCTAGATGAGGATGACTTCTATAGCTATAGAGGATGCATAAATTTGAACAAAGTTGGGGAAATTAGGAAGGCCCAATATCAAAGCTAAAGTTGGTGCTTCTTTAAGGAGTTGAATAGCTTGCTATGCTTGTGAGCTCCTGATGAAAACATCCCTTTTGAGTAGATATGTAAGAGGAGAGGGAAGGCTAGCATAATACTGTAAGCATTTATAGTCAAACCCAAGCAATAAAATCACGGTCGCAATTGCGGTTTCGGTCGCGGTATCGGAGCATCGCGAATAATATTTTATGTAGCAGTTGTCGTGGTGTGATTTTAATTTTTTTCACAATAAATAATAGCAAATACCAGTAAATATCAGTTGATAACCGATATATTGCCGATAAATACGTAAAATTCTAAATCCGTCGTGTATCGCCAATTTTACATAGCGGATAACCCAAAATCCAATAAATATCAGTCGATATTGCGTATCAGGACCAATATTTAATTGTATGGTCAAACCTGCAAATTTGTGAATTCCAATGATAGTAGTAAGCCTAGGCCAGTCAACCATGGTGCTAAATTTTGCTTGGTCAACTTTCACTTCATGAGAGGAAAAAACATGTCTAAGATACTTTAGTTGAGTTAATCCAAAAACACGGTTTGAAATTTTGGTTTAAAGGTTGTGGGTTTGGAGGAGGCCAAGAACAATGCGGAGATGAACCAAGTGAGTAGTCCATGTGGGGCTAAAATTAAGAATGTCTTCAAAGAAGACTAATATGTATTTTCAAAGGTGTAGAGAAAATATATGATTCATTGTAGCTTGAAAGGTGGTGTTGGTGTTTGTTAAGCCAAATTGCATTAAAAGGAGTTCATAATGCTCCTCCTGATTTTATATATATCTAGAGGGTGAATCCTGATTTGATGATAGCAGCTAGAGAGGTCCAAGTTGGAAAAATAGGTAGCTTCATTAAGTTTTCTAGTAATTCATCGACAATCAGGATGGGAAAGCGGTCTTTGGCTATTATGGCATTTAGGGCCTAGTAATCTACACAAAATTTCCATGAACATTCTTTTTCTTTTGACAATAAGGACGGGTGAGGAAAAGGGACTAGTTGAGGTTTGGATGATTTTAGGGGCCAACACTTCGTCCATTTACGATTCTATCTCCGCCTTTTGAAAATGGGGGTATCAGTAAGGATTGACATTGATGGTTTCCGTGTTTGACATTAATATCAATGTGATGGTAAAGTAATCTATAAGGCGGTAGTGTAATATCCCATCCCAAAATCCTTCAAATTGTATTTAGAATTATGTTGATATAAAATAAATGAGTTTTGGTTTTGAAATGGACTGGAAATTCTAATAAAAATGTGAATTTCAGGCGTACCGATTGACTAGTTTACAAAACCAATCAGCTGGTGTGCTGGGGAAATTAGCATTCTTATTCTCGACAAACCAGTTGACTAGTTTGTCTAAATCGATCGACTGGTTGTCCTGTAATTTCATATCCATTTCTGATTTTGATTCAAATTTCTCTCTAATGATTATAAAAACTTTTGATTTGAGTCCAATTATGCTAATAAGTATGGTTTAGTGCACTGGGATTATTTTCATATTTTTTAGATCATTACATAATTTTTAGTAGCTAAATTTTTCCCAAAAGGCACTTTTGAGGCAAGCTTCACCTTTTTCTTCTCCCTCACTTCTCCCTCTCTCTTCTGGCAGCTAGGGCTACGAGATTGACTTTGTGTACCATCCCCTGACTTGTTCATCCTCTACCATGCCCATTTCTGACTGCATTTAACCTCTACCACCCGAACAATTAAATAACAGTCCCGCTATAGCGTAACGACCACTATTTATCAGTTTTTGGGTCGGCCGCGACGCGAAATTACCGATACGCCACTGTTTTAAAATTTCACATTTATCGGCCGATAAATCAGAAAATATCACCAATAAATCAGGATAAATCGCCGATAAATCGGGATTTATTGAGAATTCTTAAATCAACTGAAAAAAGCATGCATGATAAATTTTTTTATTCATTTACTATATATATCTTGGACCAAGTTCTTATTGAATTATAATAAAGTATTACTATTTATTATCTTCACATTTACTATTAAATAACATGTCTTTTTTCATTCTAAGGTAAATTTAGGGTTATTAGGAAAATTTAGCATATAATGACTCACTTTAATACTTCTGATATAATATAAAACACTACTTTATTGAATATTTATATTCAAATAATCAATAAATAAAAATTAGAGTATATAGTGAAATAAAAATAAAAATTCACACCGCGACAACTATGGCACATAATTTATCGTTTGCGACACTCTGATACCGTAACACCGCGACCGCAATTTAATTGCCTGCTACCACCCCATCAAGTCAGTCCTCACTTTTTGCCTCGCCCACACTCAACCTCACCAGTCTCATCCCCCTTTCCCCTAAGAATGTCGACCAGCCTTACCATTCTCATTTCTCACTTGCATTCTTGCTCCCTTCTCCCTTCTCCTTTTGGAAATTTTCCCGAGTGTTGAGCACCCTTCCATTTTCTTCCTTCTACTGAGAAAAACATAGGCTTTCTCTGATTTTCTCCCTTGTGCAAGCATTGTGCTCTTTTCCCTTCTTCTAATCTCGGTTTTAGTTTTCTCCTGCTTTCCTTAAGTAAGGAAGAATTAAGGTTGAAAAGTGTTGAAGATTTCAGCTCTTTCCTTAGCACCCTATTTTTGAGTCAAAGGTGGTGCTCTGTGTTTTTCTTTTTTCTTCTGATTTTTCTTAGGTTTTAATAAAATTTTGAAAGAGGATTTTAATGGTTTTTACTTTGATTCTCTTAGGAATCAAAGTTCTGCTAGATAAGCCATCCAATAGGAGTTTTGTGATAGAAGAATTGCTTCAAGGTAAGGTATTTTTATTTTTAACATAAATAGATTTATGTGGTATATTGGGGTTCCATGTGTTTGGTACTTAAATGAGTATGATCTAATTATGTTCCATGAGCTAAGCATGTGGTAATTCTTCCCAAGTTAGTGTTGTTGGAATTCTTTGGTTTTGAGCATAAAATTGGTTGTTTGAGCATGATTTGTTTAAATATGTGCATTACCATATATCCATGAGATTCTATGTGTGCAACATGTATTTTTATGTGTGTTTGGACATAGAAGCATGCTAGGATTAATATGGTAAAATTTGGTGTGTGTTTCGCAAGTATGGGTAGTGTTTTACCTAGACCAGACAATCGGTTCCTCGAACCCATTGACTGGTTTTGCGAGCAGCCGAATGGTTTGGAGTTTTAGATCGGTTTGTTGCGAGATCATTCGATTGGTTTAATGAACCAATCGACTGGTTTCGATGAACAATTGATCGGTTGGTCAAACCCATCGACTGGTGTCCCTACAAACCAAACTGGTTGGTCTCTCCTTAGACCCATCAACCAGTTGGACCAAACGAGTCGATTGGTGAGGCCAACCAGTCGACTGGGGATCTTTGGATCGATGGTCAGGGCAATATTTTTCATCACTGGTAAAACACAACCTTGTTTGAGTTGTTGCTGAATTTTGCTGTTGCTTAAGTGGTGAAGGGGCATTTTTTCAGTTTGTGGCCATGGATTTAGAGGTGGGGGTGGTTGATTTGGGTTTGAACAGTTGTAGGGAGCTTGGTCCTTAGTGTTATTAACATCAACAAGCTTTGCTAAGCTCACCTCTATTATTTGAACATAAGGATTTCGTATTTGATGTGCAGTTTTAGGCTAGAAATAAGGCCTTCAAGGACAGGATCAAATGGAAGGTTAGTGACTTGGTAGTCTTTTAAACTTCTTGTTCAGTAAAGTTTAAAAAGGGTATCCTGAGGGTTGTGGTATGAAGGAGGGCCAAAACAGAGCTTGCTTGAAGCTAAAGCCATCCAAGAAGTGAGTTGCTGGTTCCTAAGCATCCGCCAAAACCAGTGAGTACAGAGCCAATCATGCAGAGACTAGCAATATCAACCTTTTGGTCTTTCGTTGTGCCATGGAAAACAAAATATCTTTCTGCCTGAAAATCCAGCCTGAAGGTTGGGTTCCATCAACTAAGGTAAGCTCACATTTGGGCGACTTGGTGTTTAAGCGTATGGCAGGAAGTGTGATCTCGGTTTGTATTATACATGGCTATGGAGGTGTTGGTAAAAGTGGAGGATTTGACAGGTTTTGGTTACTGTTAGAGCCAGGTGGGGTGGATGCGGAGGAGGGAGGTTGAAATGAAAGGGGGTATCTCTTGGCTTCCTAAGAGTTTGAGAATTTCAGCAAGGGCAGCAGCATGCTGAACTTGTGCAGTAATGCTCTAGGTGAGGGAGGCAATAGCTTGGTCATGGTTTTGTAAGGTCTTGTCAATTTGGGCAAGAGTCTCATCTATGGAACAAGAATGGGTAAGAGGGGACTGTCCATTGATGTATAAGATAGAAACGATTTTTTATCTTATCTAGTATCTTATTGTTTAGATATATTTTGTTATTTAGTTGATATTTATCTTTTATTTTGGGCCCTTAGGCTGTATAAAGGGTCTTAGGCTGCTTATTATTTTCACCCGTAAATGAATATTGATATCTGAGTGAAAATTTCCTTCTCTCATTCTCCATTCTCCAATCTCCTTCCCAAATTTATCAATCTTCTTAATTCTCTCAACCTTGCATCATCAGGCATGATCCTCTCAATGAAAGCATCAGTGCAGCAAAATTCAGCACCACTTCGAGTGTGGCAGGTTCCAGAAGGGAAAATTTAGAGAATTTAGACAAGGAGGAAGACAACTTTTTCATTCACACCCTGCCATTACATCATTGAGGAATTATATAGACGTGACTCATAGGCCAGCTCATCCAATACAGCTCACTCAATCTGTTAAATAGTATTTGGAGCCTGTAGGGAATTCAACAACGGCTAATTACAGAACTGATTGAAACTAGACATGCCTCCTAGCTAGGCTTCATTTTACTAGAGTATTCTTTCAGCTGTTACAGAAATCCTTCTGCAGAATTGATGGCTTAGTCAACCTTTTGGGCCTTGATGGCAGCATTCCTTCAGCTTCCTGAGCAGGTTCTTCAATTTCAGGTTGTTCATCGGGCATGCCTTGGGCATGTAACTTGTCTGTTTGGGCCATGCCTGCATCACACTTGAGGATATCCAATGTAGGTTTATCATATTAGCGAGATGTTGATGCATTCTCAAGTATAATTCATGCTGGCTAAGATTTCATCACTTGGTAGTTAGGAATCGTGAAAGAATAAAAGTTGCTACTATTATTGGTTTTCAATTCTCTATGTGCCGCATTATGGATGTGCATCTAGAAATATGTTATAAGTTTCCTTTTCTCACTTGTAAAACATGAATTTTCTATGCTTATTGACAGCAAAAACTACCCAACTATTGGAGATAGCAAGTTTTGTGATGAAAAATGAACTCGAATGAGAGAACTATAGGACATATCACTCGAGGCTGATAATCAATGACAATGTGTCAGAGGATATGAACTTCGGAAAAGATAGTGGGTAATGGGCATATTGGGTGCGTGAAACTTGCAAGTACTGATACACACCCTGCTCTGGTTGTAATAGAGACGCTCAAAGATAGAAATATAGATTTGTAGCATAAAAACACATGAACAAATTTCCCATTTAGTCAAGGAAAGAAATAGACATCTTAGGTTACTTTGATAAGTTACCTTGAAATCTCGATGAATTGGCATTCATATATATGCTGTCATTTACTATCCTAATGTTCTGATTCCTTCTGCTTATGCTTGTTTATGTAGATAAAGGAGAAAGACACCGCATGGTTTGTGTTATTTTGTGTTCCTTGGTGTAAGCACTGGTAATGTCCCTTTTTCTTACAATATATGCTCATTTCTATATGAATTATTCATACGGTACATTACTTACTAATTATTGGGTTTGCAGTAAGAAACTGGGCTCGTTGTGGGAGGATGTGGGCAAGGTAATGGAAGGGGATGATGAGATAGAAATTGGATTAGTCGATTGTGGTGTTAGTAAACCAGTTTGTTCCAAAGTTGATATTCATTCATATCCTACGTTCAAGCTCTTTTACAACGGAGAAGAAGTTGTGAAATACCAAGGTAATTTACAGATTTCACGGAAGAGACAGTGGAAGGTTATTGCCATATAGCTTCTTTTTTTCTTTTTTTTCTTCTCTCTCTCCCCACCTCTCCTTCTAATTTCATTTCTCCTACTGATTCAATAGCTGCATTTATGTGTAATTGAATTCATATTAAATTATGCCACACTTGGTAGACCCTTAAGAGAACAAGTGGACAGTCAGAAACTCAACAAAGGATAAATAATTTTGGAAATGCAAGAAGATGATGTTTTAGGCAAATATTTTTACATAATGTTTAAGTTGGATCCTTGATGCTTAATGCTGGCTTCATTTATGTCTAATTCCAATGTTAAATGGAAGGTGCAATATACTAAAGAGAAGGAATGGTATTAATAGTACGGATCACTGGGGATTAAAAAAAGGGGTAAAATAAAAATAAACAAAGAATCTTAAAAAGACATCTAAGGGCAGCAGCAGACTTATGCGTGCTATTTCAGACCGAGACAGGCAGGCTTTATTCGCAGACGCTGCCAATAGGTGTGCAAACTCCGATTCTGAGTTTTGGTTTGCTTTCATCTCTGTCTGACGCAAATTTGATTTCCTTTTAGCATTGTTGTTGGCCACTTTCTTTCTCGCAGCAGTAGCGGTGGTGTCTGGTTCTCACCGGTCGCTCAATAGAATGATTGCTTGTGTCTTTGAAACTGTCATGATTCAAAATCAACAGAACTTGATGCTTCCTTTTTCTTAAGATTTGGCCTACATACTCTTAAATAAACTTTATTCGACCTGCGGATTCTCCAATGTACTCAAATTGTTGATCCCGTTTCTTTGCGTGGTCATTATTGTGGGCTTTCACTTGATGCAAATACTTACTGTGAGCTTCTTCCGACCGAACTTCTGAATCCTGAGAAATGCGTATTACAATTTACAACTCTGCATCTAGCCTGTGGAAAACACCTTCAAATAATGCTGAATTGGTGTAGGGCCAAGAGACGTGGATTCATTGAAAGCGTTTGCTGTGGAGGAAACAGAGAAAGCAGCTGCCAACGCACAAGCTGATGTGGATGATGAACTATAAATTGACCTAGTATGTTCCAACTCTTAAAGATATCCTTTCGAGTTACGTGGGTTCAGTACGGAGTTATTTTTGCATTGTGTACTAATATATATGATGACTGGATAATTTGACAGGTAACCAACGGTCATTTGTCATCCCATACAAGTCTCCGTTTGTATTGCATCTATGCCTTTACTGATGCAGTTTTAAGGACCATCTTCATGTGTGCGGGGGAATTCCTCTGTAGATTAATGATCCAGCATAGAGAGTTGACAGATAGATCAAATTTTTCTGGCAGCTAGAAGGGCTTTTAGGTTCTGGGCGACACAAAGTACATGATAGTGTTTTTCCTGTTGGTCATAACAGCGGCAGTTTACTTTAGTGAAAATGTGAGTTTATCTCGACATTTCTCAAAATTTGTTTGGTAAATTAAGCTGATAAATTGAACTCAAATGAAAAATGAAGTGTTGTTAAAATAATAGTTATGCTGCAGTTTATATGAGTTGATTTTACTAAAAACTTTTTGATAAGTAGGCTGAAGTGAAATGAGAAATAGCTAACCAACTTACAAGGAAACACCACTTTCTTTGTTCGAACTTGCTTTTTTGTTTTTTCAACCTTAGCTGTATTGGTTTACTCATCATGGATATTGAAGGTGGTTAATGAGTTGAATTTTAGTTTGTTTATTAAATGAATTAAATTGAATCTGATATAGATTTTTTTTCAACTAGGATTGTTAGCTCCTTGATTATTGGCCTAAAAGACGTGAATTGGTCCCAAAGAGCTTATGGGCAAATATGCCCTAGTCTTGGACTGGTCTCGGATTGTTGGTTTATACAAAAAAAAAAACAAAAAATAAATAAAAATAAATAAAAATAAAAAAAAATTGTTGGGATGACTCTTTACATAGGGCATGTCAATGTATTGTCTTTGACCAACCAATATTGTTCCCTTTTTTTCCTCTCTCATTTAGCTCCTATATATAAAAGATATTGTATTAATTTTGGACATTAGGAATTATAATACAATTTTCTTACTTTTGCTCTCTTTTGTCTTTTTTTTTTTTTTTAACCTTCGGTATTCTTTTATCGCTGACTACTACTCTAATTTCCTAAGAATCTTTTAATTCACAAAACACATATAACACGTGTTGTCGATGGAGATTTTTTTTTTCAAAAAACTATCTCCCACTTAACCTTTACATCGACTTTATCCTAGCATTAGTGATCTTTATAAGAAAGAATATCTAGTCATTATCTATAATATCTCATCCTAAAATATTTCAAAATGTATTAAAAATTATGTTAGTATAAAATAAATTAGTTTTGATTTTGTAATGAGATTCAAATTTTATTAAAAATATGAATTTCAAGCGCACCAATCAATTGGTTTGTTTAATCGATTGACTGGTACGCTTAAAAATTGATAGTTTTGTTATTGACAAACCAGTCAACTGGTTTGCTCAAATTGATCGACTAGCCATCCTACAATTTCAAATTCATTTCTAATTCTTATTCGATTTCCTTTCTAATATTTATGAAAGCTTCTAATTAAAATCCATTTGTGTTAATAAGCATATTTTGACACTTTAAAATTATTTTCATACTATTTAGATCATTTTATAATTTTAATTAATTATATTTTTCTAAAAAGTACTTTTGAGTCATGTCTCACCTTCTCTCTTCTTCCTCTCCTATCCCTCTCTTCTGACAGCTAGGTTGCGTGGTTGACTTTGTGCATCCATTCCCTGATTCACCAACCTATTATCATGCCCCTTCGTGACTACACTCAACCTCCAATACCCCATCATGTCTGTTCTTACATCTTGGTTGTCCACATTCAACCATATCAATCTTATCTCCCTCTTATTTATGAATGTCAACCAACCCTCACATTTATACCCTCCATTCCTAATTTATTTTCATTGCTTACTTCTTGTTCTTACTCATTTTTCCTTTTTCTTGGTGAAAAATTTTCCTAAGTGTGAGCATCCATTCATTCTTTCCCTTTCTCCTCTCTGCAAAGGAAAAATAGAGGCTTGTTCTGGCTTCATTCCTTCCTTAGTCAAGCATTGCCTCCCTTTTCTTATTCTAATATTGTCTTTAGTTCTCCTTTGTTTCTCTTAAGGAAGGATTGATTAAAGTTTGAGAAAGGTTGAGTATTTTAGCTTCTTTTTCCTTGACATACTATTTCTGAGAAAAGGTTAGATTGTGTCTTTTTCTCTTTTTCTTCTTCTGATTCTTCCTTGAATTTCTATTGAGTTTTGAAAGGAAAGTTTTAATGATTTTAACTTTGATTCTCTTAAAAATTGAAGTCCTGCTAGATAGCCATCAAGTAGGAGTTTTGTGCTAGAAGAATTGATTCAAGGTAATGCATTCTTATCTTTAATATGAATGAGGTTATGTCGCTTAATGAGGTTCCATTCTTTTGATGTGTTTTGTGTGAGTATAGTCTAATTGTATTCTAGAATTTAAGCATGTGATAGAATTTCTTCCTAAAGTTAAGCATTATTGGGTTTCTCTTATTCGTCTAAATGCCTACATTATCATGTTTCCATATGATCTTGTGTGTGCAGCATGTCTGTTTGTGTGTTTTATGACATAAAAACATGTTATGATTAGTATGGTAAATTTTATGTGTGTGAATCGCAAGTTTGGGTGATGTTTTGCCCAAACTAGTTGATCGACTCGTTGACCCCATTAACTGGTTGTGCGAGCTATTGCACGGTTTGGAAATTTAGATTGATTGGTCGTGAGATCAGTCATTTAGTTTGCTAAAATTGTCAAGTGGTTTTTATGAACAGTATCTGTTCATCAAACCCATCAATTGGTGACCCTGCAACCAAATTGATCTAGTCTCTGCTTAGACCCATCGACCAGTTGGACCAAACCCATTAACCAACTCTTATGAACAGCCGATCGGTGAAACCAAACAATCGACTGGTCCGCTGGTGTAATTTTGGCTCAAGTCTAGTACGACTAGATCATTCGGTTGGTCCCAAGGATCAATCAACTAGTCCGGTCGTATGCTGCTTGGTTTGGTTGCTAATTGTTGATAATCTTTTGAACTTCTTGTGTTAATACCTCCATGTGTTTGCAACATTTAAGTTATGATTTCAACCATAGTTGACTTAGAATTAATAAGAATCGTGATGATAATAATTGGGATTAAATTGTTTAAGTTTAGTGTCATCTCTAAACATCCAATTGGTAGCTTTAATGCCTTGTGATGTGTTTAATGTTATCACTTGAAAACATCCAATTTAGTTAAATTTGGAATTTACTTATGTTTGGTGTAATCACTTGGAAACACTCAATTGGATTTTTGTAGATTTATATGTGATTTGTGATATCACTTGAAAATGTATAATACGGGAATAAAATGTCGTTTGAGCCTTTTTCTCCTACTCTCGGGGTAGTTGATCCAAATTTAGTGGACAGGTCACCTTATGGTTTATATCTTTCACTCAATACTTATTTTCTTTTCTACCGGGTTGTAGTCGGTAGAAGATATACACATATCTTTGAAGTATGGGATTGTACAGTAGCAGATCGGCATGGCATCGATGTCCATTACGGGTGGGTGAGGTATCCCATGTACAAGCCCCATGTCACTTCGTATTGTCCATTGCTTAGACGAGTGTGGTATCCCAACTTTTTAACCATCGCAGCATAGGCATTTAAGGTGTGGTGAGTGAGGCATCCTAGTGCAAGCCCCTTTGATGTACTTCGACCACATGTGGTGGATGTGGTATCTCCATTTATGTTAGCCATCGTGACAAGTACACTCGATATATGGCGGGTGTGGTATTCTCGTAGAAAAGCCTCTTCGATATATCCTGATCCCATGTGGTGGGTGTGATATCTCATTGTGTTTATTTGCTGCCATGACTTTTGTTCATGGTGGAAAACTTAGTATGGTTAAACGAACTATCTTAATAATTAAAAATTATATGGTCACTAAAGGAAGAAGCATAATACAGTTTACATTGTGTGGATCGTGTCGCATTTCTCATATTAATTATTCTTTCATGGTTTCCATGCAAGCATAACTTATTGTATTACTACTATGATCCTAAGTGTTAATTTATATTGGTATGCTTATCATTATGCTACTATGTGATTTCAATGTGTTGCATGAGCCTTATTATTTCTTAGGTAATATATTTTACCAATATTTCAACATACTGATACTGCACTAGGGTAGTGTAATACCTCGAGTCGATACAACCACGCGGGGGCTACCTTGAAGTACTTTTGAATTGATTGATTGGCCTCATAGATCAAGAAGAGTCCTTTCAGCACTCTTTGTCCTCACTCACGCACTTTCCGATAAATTTTTAGAAAATTTTTAAAACTTCTCAGGTGGGTCATCCATCCTAACACTGCTCTACAGTTAGCGCGTTCAACTGCGAAGTTCTTAGGACGGAAGCACAAAAAAGATGGTATACCATTTTGATATAAATAGTCATATCAATCATTATAGCACTCTGCTCAATTTGGGGTATTACAGGTGGTCACTATAATGATCCAGCTTCTGGTCCGTGGAGCAAAAGACATTTTGTAGGGGTACGACTCTCATTTAGAGTATGTTAAGGGTGATGACGTGGGCCAATAATTGGTCATTGCTTGGGGTTGGAGATTTATGTTTATGCTTAAACTTAGGCTAACCGACTAGAGGTGTTTTGCTCACTGCTTTAGAAAGCTTTTGTTCTTCTAGTTATGTAAACTCTTGGATTTTATTTCCTGTATTTGGATTTGTAAACTCTCATACTCCTATATGTATTATTGTTCTCGATTTTTATCATCGTGTATTGTTGTATTAACATTATGAGCATACATCTTTTTGTTCGTTGTTCCGCTTTACCTTGCATCAAGCATGAGTTAGGTGATGATCACACCTCTTGCATGGTTAATGTGATGGTAACATTCTTTGGTTTTTCTTTTCAAATACTTCCGCATTGTCTTCGAAATGAAATTTTCTAGTTGAAAAAGTGGGGGTGTTGTATTATTAATCAGCTCAAAGCTATAATTATTGAGCTTTGAGCATCTATTCAAGAAATGGTCTCGAATATGCTAGCACCTTTTACATACCCCCTTGGGTGCCTCATCTTATGGATCGACATCGTCACATTCAACCTCAACAACCTACTCTTCAAGAAATTTTGGTGGAGGCTCTTGATCTTTCAAAATGAGAGCCAAGATCTTTGTAGTGCTATCTTCCAAGAAGAAGAGACAGTCTATGAAAAATGTTTGAGGCAAAATGACTAGAAGTGACATGTTGTAGGAGTCCCTCGGTCCTTTGAGACAAAGTTGGTGGGGGATGACATTGGATTTTGAGTCAAAGGGCCAATAAACATGGGGATGAGGTAAATCAATGTAGAAACAAAAGGCAAGATGTTCGACGGTCTAGAAAAGATGAATAAGTCAGAAGATAAGATGGCTGATAGACTAGTAGAAATAAAGAGGATCTAATTAATAAAATGATAGACAAAAGGGTATAAGAGGCATTGAAATCTATAAAAGAGAAAAATGATAATACTGGTATTTTTATCTAGCAAACACCTTTCACGAAATATATTTTCAAAACACCAGCACAAAGAATAAGAGTCTAAAGTTTTGAATCATTTGATGGCTCCACCGATCCAAATGACCACTTGAATGTATTCATAAACTCTATGTTGTTAGTTGAGGTACGAGAAGAGATTTGATGGAAAGCACTCTCAAGCATTTTAAAGAGGATATCATTGAGATGGTTTAGAAAACTAAGAGATGAATTAGTAAAAAATTTCTCGAAACTCTCGATGGCTTTCACCAAGTAGTTTGATGCATGCCAACACCCTAAAAAGATTCATCTTCATTAATGGGGCTCTTCTAAGGAACGTTAGAATCGCTTTAGTCATTTTTTAATAGATTTGATAAAGAGGTTTGACAAATTGATGAATAGACAATGATATTGCTAGATCTACCCTCCTTAGAGGGCCAAAAGCTCTAATATAGAAAATTACTCCACCCATACAAAGCATCATAAGCTACAAAATCATCAAGTGGGTCCTCTTTAACCTGCACATAGACATCAGGATCATTTGCTCATGGGAATAAGCATCATCCATAAAAATGGTGGTAAACATGCTACATATTGAACAAAGTGACTATATAGTTGAGTAAGGGATGCCAATAGATACATGCATTCACAGCAAAAGGTAAGTACACATGCGAGATAAATAAAAACAATACAAGGTAATTATTAATGCATGCCTCATTATTAGATATAACACACTCCATTCTTTCATTTACATTAAGTTCATAAAATCTACTATTCTTAAACCGGTGGAATGGTTTGAAGCGCCCCTCGAGGATAGCACACTTGAACCACTATTATTGTCTGGTGGAACAAATCCAACACCTCTCAGGAAAAAAATACACCTGATCTACTATTCTTAAACCTATGGAACGACACAAAGCACCTATTAGGGATAACACGCCTAAGCTATTATTATCACCTGGTGGAACAAACCCAATACCTTGATCCTAACTTACGTAATCTTTCACTTTAAATCACTAATATCTTATCCATTAGTTACTTATATCAAATCATATTATCATTCATGTTGATTTTAGGATCCCACTATTCTTAATTAAGTGGAACGAACTGATGCACTTATCTGGAAAAAGCACAACTAAGCCACTATTATCATCCGATAAAACGGACCCATAAAACACATCAGCCTAATTCACATGATCTTTCACTTTAAATGATTAATGTCTTATTCATGATTGATTTTATAGCATGGAGCATAATGTATAAATTAAAGCACAATCGCATAGATAGCAAGGTCGTTCTTAAGGGTTAAGATCCTTATAATTTTCCATAAACCCTAAGTTCACATTTTAGGCATCACTTTTTCATTAATGCTATTTTATCCACCAAATTTACTATCACTTCCTCAAATATTATTATTATTATTATTATTAAAATACCCAAAATTCAAGGCCTAACCCTAATGTATTACACATGCGATAATAACTCTATCTCAAGAGTCACTATTCACGAGGCTTACAAAATCCTAATTTTACAAGTACATCATAATTTTTACTATAAGGCTAATATGAATACAAAACTCAATATACATTCCTAAAACACCAATACTAACAACATATCTAAATTTCGTGTTCTAACTCTAACGTTTTCACATATGTGATAATAACATCCCCATTTTAGGATTACTATTTTCAAATTAAGTCATTTTCTCATTTCAAGGACTTATGTCATTTATGACTACTATAAAATTTTCACATAATCTAATTAGCATATTTTAAAACATCTAACATATTAAAATATCATACTTTCCATATTAAACCCATATTGACCAAAATGCCCTTATAAGTAACCAAAACCCCTCATTTCATGAAAACCTTATATGTTTCGTTATCATTATTTTTAAGTCCTCAATTTATCACCAAACATATCAAATACTCTTTCCTCACTTATCATGCTATATTAATTCCATATTACAACCATATATCACATCGATTCGCTTAGGGTTTTTGATGTAAAATATTATCGTAATGATATCACATGCTTCTCAACTCACTCATTTCTAATCATATGATATAATATTCACATATCATAGCATTAACCACATACATTTAAAAAAATAATTATAATAACATGATAATAAACATAACCATACATAACACTTAGCACAAAAATCCTAGACTATGACTAGTATCCTTACCGAAAAAGGCTCTTGTCTCTATTCATGTATATTATCCTTTCTGCTCTGGAACTTCTAGTAAATCACCTGAGAAACAAATAAGAAAACATATTAGGATTTAATGACATAAGTAGGGAAATGATTAATAAATTGAGGGTGAAAGAATGGAGGAAAACTAAACCAAACCAAAGGGAGTGTTTTGGGAAAAATTTACGCGTCAAAATATAAGGAACGACAATAAGTGTTGAAGCCAAGAAGGTGGCAACAACACAAGTTATCGTTGCTAGGTGGTGAGGAATGGCAAAAGGGGCCAAAGGGGGGTTGATGCGATGGAAATTTTCAAATGAAGGTAGGGGTTTTCAATGGTGGGTGTCGAGGGAATGGAGGGAGAAACGGCAGTTTGTGTCATTGCTAAGGAGTGGAGAGAGGTAGAGGAGGCCAAAGTGGATGGTTGAGATGTAGTGGGAATGACCGGAGGTGGTGAGGTTGCTTTGGTGATTTTGGATGAAGGTCGGGGTAATGGAATGGTGAAGGATACAGAAGGTGTTGGATGGTGGAGAAAAGAGGAGGCTTTAGTGGGAGTTGCTTAAGTAAAAGGGGGACGGAATGGTGGTTTTGGTCAAAGGTTGTGGTGTGGTTTCCATGGAAGTTTCCGATGCAAGGGAGGGAGGTGTGGCAAAGGTGGTCGATGGTGATTTTTGGGGGTTATTTAGCGATGGTAAAGAGGGAGAGGGAGCGATGAAGGCTACATTTGTTGGTTTAGTTTTCTTGACAAATAATAGAGGGAGAAGGGATGTTGTTTGGGACATTAAATGTGTTATATATGTACACATTCAAGTAGAGGATGAGGGAGACACGTGAGGCATGATCGGGTAGGATTTTTCAATGAAACCCATCAGTGCAAGGTATGGGTGATGATGAATTGATGGGATAGGATGTAGGTGATGGAGGCATAGAAGGGGTAGAGGCATGGCCATGATAATGAATATTTCACAAGAAGAAAAAGGAAGCAAGAAAAGGGAAAAAAGGAAACCAATCGAAGGAAAAGAGAAGGGAAAAGAAAAGAAGAAAGAGAAAACAAAAAGGAAAAGGAGGAAGAGAAAAATAAGTATGGATTTAGAGTTATAATTAGGTTAAAATAATTTTAGGTCAGGGTATTGGTATAATTCAATTAACAACTTTTCGGGGTAAGGTTATATTATTGTATTATAACTCGGGATAAAGATTAGGGTTAAATTAAGAATGAGGATTAAGGATTTAGGGTGAGGTAGAAATGGTACTTTTTTATATTGGAATTAGGTTACGATATTAATTACTTAAGATTAGGTTTATCTAAAATTATGGGTATTACAAATAATGTGACCTTTAAGGCATACATTAGAAGAACCGACTTCAATAATGGGTGAACGAGAAGTCAGTTTCATAGTAAAAGATGAGGGATAGAGTATGGTAGAGTATTATGATGACCCTTTGGTTATTGAAGTTCGGATCACAAATTATGTGATAAAGAGTCATTGTAAACATGTGTAGTTATGTTGATGTTATCTTTGCACAAGCTTATAAGCAATTAGAACTACCATAAAATTCTTGATAGATAAGACTTCTCCCTTAGTGAGATTAATTGGTAATATTATAAATTCAAAGATAATGGTAGATCTCGCTTTGACGGTTGGTTGAGTGGGGGCTCTATAGAGCATTAAAATGGACTTTGTGATCATTGCTTGCCCATTGGCATATAACATGGTATTGGGACAACCATTCCTTAACAAAATCCAAGCAAGGATTTTTATTTTGGGTTATTAATGAGCTTTTCAATTAAAGGAGGATGGGAAGAAGTCTAGGGAGACATAAGAGTGGCACAATAGTGATATGCAATAGAAGTAAGGGGTGCCCTAGGATGACCTGATGTTAAGAAACCATGAGGGATTTTAGTCTTAGAATATTTAAATGCTTCTAGAGAATACATCTATGTTGTTGCAAAAACAAAAGAGAAATACCTAGAAGATGTCGAGTATAGAGTGATGATTGGTAAATATACAGGTGAAATTGACAAAGATGAGCTACTAGATTTTCTCACAAGAAACAAAGATGTCTTTACCTGAATTTTATATGATTTAGAAGGAATCCCTCCTGAAATAAATGAACACCAATTAGATATAATGGAAGAATATTGGCTGATTAAACAAAAGAAAAGGGTCATCAAAGCTGAAAAGCATAAGGCCATCCAACAAGAGGCGAAGAAGTTGTTTAATGTAAGATTTATCAAATATTATGCTGACTGGATAGCTAATCCAGTCTTGGTATAGAAGTCTAATGGTAAATGGAGAATATGTGTCAACTTCATTGACCTTAATAAGGCATATCCTAAGGATGACTATCCACTCCCTCGAATTGATTGATTGATTGATTAACTCAATGACTAGGCAAGAAGGGTTTAGCTTTATGTACGCCTTTTTAGGATACCATCAAATAAAATTAGTTGAGGCTGATCAAAACAAACCCAATTTTATTATGGATGACGGGATTTATTGCTATACAATAATATTTTTTGGCCTTAAGAATGTCGAGGAAACTTTCCATGTTTTAGTGAACACAATATTTCCAAGTATAGATTGGGGAATGTATAAAGGCTTATATGGAGGATATGATAGTAAAAATAAAGAAGAAAGAAGCATGCATACAAGAGCTTCAAACTATTTTTGATACTTTGAAAAAATATAAAATGAAATTAAATCCCACAAAGAGTGAATATGGGTTGCACTGGTAAATTCTTGGGATCTATGGTTTCAAATAGGGACATAGATGTAAGTTTTGAAAAATTTACAGCAATTTTGAATATGTAACCCCCAACGTGAAAGAAAGACATTCAGCAGCTAACAAGAAAATTGGTCATGCTATATAGATTCTTATCTAGGGGCGCTAATAATATTTTACCTTTCTTTTGACTCCTATAGGTAAAAGATAATTTTCAGTGGATTGAAGATTTCCAAAAAGCATTTGATGACTTCAAAGCCCACTTGTTCAAATTTCCAACCTTGACAACCCCAGTAGAGGGAGATGTATTATTCTTATGTCTGGAAACATCAGCATCAACTATTTCCTCCTTTATTGTTAGAGAAGACATCAAGTCTTGGACACAAAATCCTATTTACTACACTATCAAGGCACTAACAAATTTTGAATATCAGTACTCCAACTTGGAAAAGACGGCCTATGCCTTTCTTATTACTTCAAGAAAGTTAAAACTTTATTTTGAATCTTATTCTATAGTGGTTTTGACTAATCTTCCCCTAAATGCTATTTTACATAAACCTAAGAATTCTAGGAGAATGATGATATGGGTCACTAAATTAAACCAATATGACATTCAATACCAATTGAGACATACTATTAAAGACTAGGTTTTAGCTGACTTTATTGTCAAATGCTCATTTGAAGCTATGCCAAATTTATCGTTAATCTCCGAGGAATAGGGATAATGGACTTCATATGTAGACAAGGATTCCAACAACTTAGGCGTTGGAGTTGGTGTGGTTTTAATTGAACCAAATGGCATAATGATGGAATATACATTGTAATTTGGCTTTACTAACACAAACAATTAGGATGAATATAAAGCCGCATTGCTCAATCTCATAATAGCTTAAGGATTGTAGGTAGATAAAATAAAGCTATATAATGACTTAGCTTTGGTCATTGGCCAATATAATGAACGATATAAAGTTAGGGGGGCCAACATGGAAAAATGTTTAAGGAAGCTGATTGAAGCAATATATCATTTTGTGTTTATTGAAATAGTGCAAGTGCCGTGAGCAGCTAATCTAGTGGCTGGTGCTTTAAAAAAATTAGCATCAACCAATACTTCTTCGTCAACTAGAGTATATAAGCAACCACAAATGGACATGGGTAAAGCTTAAGCTAAATTATGTAATATTGCAAAAATACTGATAATGAATGAGTGGATGAAGGAATTAATAGATTATTTAGAAGCAGGGATTAAACCAACATACAAAAATAAATCATTTGAACTATGAAGAAGTGCAACAAAATGTTTCATGATCAACGAACAATTGTATAAATGTTCACAGACCATGTCGGTACTAAAGTATGTGCTTTGAGTATTAGGGAAAAAAGTATTAAATGAAGTCCATGCAGGAATATGTGCTTACATCAAGTTTCTAGATCTCTCTTAGCAAAATTTGTGTGTAAGAGTTACTATTAGAAAACTATGTATTAGGATATCGAGGCAAATATACACCGATGTTAAGGGAATAGTATGACAATGCCAAGGATGCCAAAATTTTACTTTGGCACAACATGTCCCTACTTCAAAAGTACAACCAATCGTAAGTTCATGACCATTTGTTGTATAGGGGATTGATATTTTTGGACCCCTTAACCTTGATAATGATGATACTTCAAATATATTCTAATAAAGATTTTAATATTTTTACATGATGTCTTTCAAACTAACACATTAAGTGGAAGTGTTGGCACAAAAATATCTGTCATAGTTTCTATTTATTATTTTATAAAATGGGTAGAGGTGGTGGCACAAACACATATCACTGGAAAATGAATAATAGAGTTTTTATGGAAGAATGTTATATGTAGGTAAGAAATGGAAAAGTGGACTTTGATGGGATGGGGATTACAAACTACCATTGTATGAAAAAAAAAACTAAACTTTTTTTGTAGTGTTGGATTTCCTTAACCAATTATAAATGATAATGGGCAACATTTTCATAACAATAAATATAGATAGTTTTGCAAAAACTATGGAATTGATTGTCGATTTATTCAGTAGCTCATCCGTGGGTCAATTGCATTGGATAATCTTCTATATGGGACATTTGGTATCTTGAGAATGGGTTCCTAATTATTATTATTTTAAGTAATGAAGTTTTATTTACTACCAAATTAAATAATTACAACCACCAATCAATTTTAACCTAAATATTACAAATCTAATATAAGAAAACCACAAGGTGTATCACATCAGCATGGCATCAATGCATCCTCTCCATTATACATATTTATGATTTTGACAAGGAGAAAAACACCTACATGCTACAATGAAGCTTATCTTTTTCAACACAGAAGCATTTGATTTATAATAGTTTTTTGAAAATATGTGAATTCCTTTCATACCAAATAAAGGTAACAAAGGTGACATAGCATGCACACAACAACTTCTTCTTTACTTTAGGTTGCCATATCCTTTTTAGTAAAATCATCATATCTCTAGTCCATGATTCTATTGTATCCCTGTGATCAAAGGGTTTTTTTATTTTGTTCCATATATTCAAATTGTATGGATAATTAGAGAAGAGGTAAGAAGGGGTCTCTACCCCATTTAAACGCATCATACATTTCAAATAACTGAGAAAGCCCATGTGGTGCATTCTATCCTTATTGAACAATCTCCCCTATATTGCTAACCACTTAAAAAACTGATGTATAGGTGCAATAGGATTACACCACACCAAAGAGTACCTAAAAAATAGATGTTTAGGTGTAGTAGGATTACACCCCATTTAAACACATCATACATTTCAAATCACTGAGAAAGCCCATGTGGTGCATTCTATCCTTATTGAACAATCTCCCCTATATTGCTAACCACTTAAAAAACTGATGTATAGGTGCAATAGGATTACACCACACCAAAGAGTACCTAAAAAATAGATGTTTAGGTGTAGTAGGATTACACCCCATTTAAACACATCATACATTTCAAATCACTAAGAAAGCCCATATGGTGCATTCTATCCTTATTGAACAATCTCCCCTATATTGCTAACCACTTAAAAAACTAATGTTTAGGTGCAGTAGGATTACACCACGCCAAAGAGTACCACCATACCTTATAGTTTTCCCTTCTCAAGTCTTCACAAGCCTTGTATATATTATAGTGATATCCTATCATGTCAAGATTTTGAGAAGAAGAGCTCTGGTATAGGTTTAAAAATAGCGGTCGTAACTTGAGCACCTATTGCAAGTGCCACAAACATCTATGTGTACTAGTGAATCCCCAAACATCAACACCATTTAGGCAAATGGAACACACCCATTTCACCTATAAAGTATCGTTTTTCTATATATGTCCCAAAGAACATTGCCCATGGCTGCTTTATTCCAAGTATGAATATCCATCGATCCCAAACCTCCCTCTTATTTTGGTAGGCATACCATTATCCAAGCCACAAGTGTCATTTCAAAAGCATTTGTATGCGTCATCCAAAGCAACTGTATACATAAGCATTCAAGCGAATATATAAGCTTTTGAGGGATAATGAAAATGTAGCTCTAATAAATTTGCATGGTGAACACTACTGGTTTAAGTAATTGTGCATGAACATTATAAAAAATATAATGGGAATGCCAAGTCTGAAACTTTTTTAGCCACCTTGAGCACTAGCTCCTTCATTTTATGGTGAGCCTAGCAATAGAGAAAGGAACCCCTAGTTAGGTAATGGGAAATGAAACTTCCCAAAATTTGAGGTCATTAAGGATAAGAATTTTAAGATTCATTTTTGCCCCTCCAAAGGAGATAGAACATTTCTATGGCTGAATATATAAACCAGACATAACATAGAAATCATTGATAACTTATATGAGATTATGTATGGATTATAAGTTTCCTTGATAAAATAAAAGCATATCATCAGCAAAATCTAGATTTGTAATTCCCAATTTCTTGCATCTATGATGGACTTTGAAACGATGATTAGTCTAGAAGAGCTTAAGCTTCTGAGTTAAATAATCAGGGACAAACATAAAGAGGTATGGTGATGGGGGGTCACCTTGCCTCAGCTCTCTCTTACCCTTGAAGGGAGTGGTAAGTTCACCATGTAGTAGAAAAGAATAAGAGGTGGATGCCACACAAGCTAGTATATGCTTGACAAACTAGAGGGAAAATCCAAAAACATGCAAATATTGTAGAAGAAAATCCCAATTAACAGAGTCATGGGATTTCGTTATGTCCATATTCAACATACATTTGGGGGAAATGCATTCCTAAGTATATTTACTTATGATTTCAACTACTAATAGGATATTATCTCCTATCTTTATTCCACTAATGAAGCATGATTGGCAAGGATCAATCAAGTGCAGCATAATGAACTAAAGCTTACTTATGAAGATATTTGAAATCACTTTAGAGAGTACTCCACCATATACTATATGTAATACCCAAAAAATTTAAAACCTATAATTTAATGAATAACCCTCATTTGGGATAATTTAAATTTCAAATTTATTTAATTTAACTATTTTGTGGATTTTTGAGTATATAAAAATGGACATGAATATTTAATAAATTAAAATAAATATATTGTTATTTTATCATACTCATTTTATTTAAATAAATTTTTAAACTAATATTTTACTAAAATTACCCTTTTTAAACCAATATATTAATTGTAATGAATTAAATTATTAAATTAACTTATCTATCAAAAATATTAAATTTCATTATCCCAAAAATTATTTTATTTTATTTTTTCCTTTTTCCTTTTTCTTTCTCCTTTTTTTTCTTTTCCTCCTTTTTTTCCTTTTTCTTCCTCTTTGGGCTGCCTACCTGTAGCCTTCCTTCCTCCCCCTCACGCTAGGCCACCGGCCCACTTCCTTTCCTTCTCCTCCCTCTCATGCGCGACCACCCCAGCCCATCTCCCCCAGTCCACATGGATAGAATTCAAAAGATGATGATTGAATAATGATTAATTAATGGCTTAAGACTAAAAGTATTGATTTCACACCATGATCTATTGATATGGTATAAGTTTGGCTTTATTGCTTGTCCCTGCTTGGGTATGTGATGGAATTGCTAAGTATACGGATTTTGTGTTACACATTTCCTATTATGTGTGGTGTTGAATGGTGTATTAGTTCGTATGTTATCATTTTTTATTGTTTATGTATCATGTGTTGCATGCAGACCCTGCCTTTCAGTTTGGTATAAAGAGTTACTCAATACTATAATACTGAAGGGTTCCATTTGTGTTCCCCAACCTATTCAATGGACAATGTCCCTTGCAGGGCTATTATAGGTCCTATTCAAGTAAGTATCGAGAAAGAGCATAAGGATTGTTTGGGAATAATTTTAGGGTTTCCCTTTAACCTATTATTCATTAGTAAATTCTTTTACTCTTCCGAATGATGGTAAATTTTATAACTAAAGCTGTACAAATACACTGGGCATACCCAGGTCAAAAATTCACTACCAACAAAACAGGGTGGTAGTGACCCAATACCAAGAACAAAAGTTCTACCTTATTGAAGCATCAAAATACAAGGACCGATACACATAGATTTTAATTTGAAGGACTAAGCCTTGTACATCGAACTTCTTTGCTTCAAAAATTGCAGCATTGCGAGCGCGCCAAACTAAGTAGATGGTAGTTGCTAAAGCAATACGGCAGACCTTAGCAGTGAAGAAGTGATCTTTGTGCAATCTTCTAAGGACTCTAGCACAGCTGACGAGAGTACTACAGCCTCGTGAGAGCCCCAACCACATCCGGATAGCTGACCATAGTTGGTTTACCACAGGACACCGAAAAAATAGATGCTCATGGGATTCATTTTCCAAAGCACAAAGGGGACATACTAGTGAACCTTCGAGGAAAGAAAGCCGATCTCTAGTGTTCAGCTTGTTCTGAAGAGCAAGCCACAAAAAGAAAGAGTACCTCTTCGTACGACAACCCTTCCAAACCAAGGCACGATCCCTCCACAGCTCACCAGAAGAGCGAAGGAACTCATACACTGTCTTAGTGGAAAACTTGCCTTTAGAACCCCAAGAATAAATGCGAATCATGGCTTCATCCTGAGACCCCGATTTCTCCAAAACACAAAGATACACTTGCCAGAGCTTCTTCAAGAAATGAGACGAATCATGCGAGAGTAAATTCTTTTACTCTTGTAACCACTATTAGTGGATTTTTACTCTTGTAACGAATTTATAGCGCTACTCTGATTTAAATAAAGTCTGAATTCGAGCAAATTGTATTTTATTCTTTTAAGCCTTATCACTTGGTACTATAACGGTAAGAGGAAATCGGTCTGGTACTAAATGTGGCGGTAACGTCCCCAAAATTTACGATTTTTGCTTCCGCTAATTTTTAGATAAAACGAAATTTTTTGGTAATAAATTTTGGGAGTGTTACACTATAGACCTATATTCTCTTACTCTGGTACCAATTTTCTTCTTAGGGATGAGGGTGAGAGAGGTTATATTCAGTCTATGAGGAAGGAAATTGGTAGGAAAAAAAATCATGATAACAAAAACCACTTCACCTCCCACCACACAACAGGATTTCTTAAAATAGAGGGCTAAGAAACCATCCACACCAGGAGCCTTATTACAACTAATGGAGAAGACAACCTCTTCACTTCTTGATATAATATTGGAGCTAAAAGTTTTTCCTTATGTTCCTCTTATAAGTTAGTACCTTGAGACATTACATTATTGTCGATAATACTAGTAGCAACACCTTCATTTCCTATAATATATTGATAAAAATCAATAAAGGCGTGACATATTACTTCATAATTAGCCACTATATCTCCATTCTCTAATACCAAAATTAAGGTAGCATTTCGGTTATTCTAGTTTTGGTGATTTTTTTACAAGTGCAAAGAAAAACTACTTGTTTGAATCTCCAACTCTTTACATGGATCTTTGCCTTCTACTTCAGATAGAGTTCCCCATAGCAAGCTAGTATGTGATAAGTAGCCTCACATTCCAAAGTTTGTTGCCTAAGAGTTTTGCTAGACACATCCTAAAAGTAGGATTATTGTTTTTCAAGCATGACTTCCCTAGCTTGTTCCACCTTGCTACTAATGGATCCATATTTAGCACTATTAAGGGCTTTAAAAGCTGGTTTGAGTTGTTGTAGTTTCCCTATGATAGTAAGTAGTGGATTCCCAATACTGTGAGAAATCTTCCTCTTTAACCAAGAAATTATTATATCTGAAAGGTTTCCTTACTGATTTCCACCTCCAAACTGGACCATCACTGGCCAATGGTTTGAGACGAATGGTGGTAAGAAATCAACACAAGAAGTAATAAAAACATTGAGCCATCCCAAATTTATCAAAGCATGATCCAATTTTCATGCCACTACTTGAGTACCAACTCTCTTATTACACCATGTTAGGAAGGAGCCATAGCCTTTGAGATCAACCAATCCCAGATGTTGTGCCACATGGTAAACTTCATCCATATCTTGTTAGGAAGGGGTACCTCCACCTACCATCTCGTAAAACCTAAGAACAAAATTAAAATATCTCATTAGTTGAAGGGGTGAGGATACATAACTAGGTTGATTCAATAACTAGTGCGAAAGAGACTTCCTAGCCTCTCCTATATTAAAAGCATAAACAAAACCCACAGTGATTTGCCATCCATCTTATATTTCAATGATGAATGCATATTTTGTGCCATTTAAATCTTATTTTTTGATCTTTTATTTAAATAATATACTATGATAATTACAACAAGTGATTATAATCTCGTATGTTTAATTATTTGAGAAAAAATGATATAAAATTAATGGGTTTAAATTATGAGATTGTTTATTAATTCTACTAATTTTATTTTGTGGGTAAAATAAGAAAATAAAAGAAAAAATGGTTTTTTTTCCAAAGGACCAAAGGCCCAACAAACGAGGTATAAAAGAAGAATAGGATATATGAAAAAAAAGAAAAAGAAACAAACCAACGATGGCCTAACAAAGAAATAAGGGATGGCATAGAGAGAGAGGGAGGGGAAAAGGTGGAAAAAATAAATAAATAAGAGACAAAGTGCATGGGGAAGTGCATAGAGGGAGACAAGTCAAAGGAAAGAAAAAAAAATGAGATAGGCGATTGAAGCCTGACAATGCATAAGAGAAAAAAGAAAAACAAAAAAGAAAAGAAGGTCACAGAAGTCAAGGCAGAGAGAGAGAGAAAGACTCTTGACAACGCAAAAGAGAGAGTAGGAAAGGAGGAAAGAAGAGTGAAAGGACGCGACAGGTGATGCGGGAGGTAAAAAGAAGACAAAGGAGGACTGATGGCAAAAGAGACGGGGAGAGAGAGGAGAGACAATGTGTCATGGAAAGAGAGACAAAGAAGGAGAGGATGGTGGGAGAGGGATACTAACACACGGGAGAGTGGAAAGATGGTGTAGGAAGATAGAGTAAAAGAAACTCGAAAGAATTTATTTCAGATGAAAATAAGCAAATTTTCTTCTAAATAAATTGCTAAAATTTTCATCCATATTTATTTTTAATTATTTCTTTCTCCATTTCCAATTTATATTTTTAATATATATTTTTATGTAATTAATTAATTATGGTTGTATAATCAATTTTTACTAGGGAATAAATTAAAATCCTAAATTATGGTTTGAGATACAATAATAATTTTCTTTATATCATGATATTGTCCTTTGACTCTAATTTAATTGTTATAATTTATATGTGTGATTTTGTTGAGTATGATTTATATAGTGCATGCCTCATTATGTCTTCCTCATAGTGATAGTATATATGATTATATGTTTGTTAGGTGGCTCTATGAACATGCTAAAATTTATATATATATATACATATATTGTAGCTAGATTAGATAACAATTCACTTAATAGTTTTGTGATTCTAACCAGAGTAGTTGAACGTTTAGATACGTGTGGGTTAAAAGATATGAATACAACTAGACATGCTTGAGACACTAGTTTTGATACTTAGACTAACATCTTTCTAATTGTGTTTAATACTTTAATTCTAGTTAAATATAAAAGTTGTTGGTTGCAATTACACAAATAGAATTTAATATGATTTAATATTGATATTTTTTTGTATTAATTATTTTAAGAAAGTAATATAAGGTGTATAGACTTATTTTTAGCTTATAACTTTGTCAGTCTCTTTCTTGTGATTAAAATATAGCTTAAAAAGTATTGTTATATTTCTACCTAGTCTAGTGGTTGATTTTGACTTTCCTAGTACATTTATTATATTGGTATTCATTTATATTTGATTTTTTTTTAATTTTTATTAATTTCTATTTTAAGACTCCCATGATTGTATTTTCTTATTATTTTTTTGAGTGATTTAGAGTCTTTTCTTTTTATTATTTGTGAGCTAGATAAATTTAGACGAGTCCTCTTAATCTTTGACCTTGAACGATTCCCTTATTTACCAATACTACAATTGACTACAAGAGGGTTTAAATTGTATGTTAGCTTTGCCATACCAGTTAGTTACTTCATAGAGAATACATTGGTCACATGACTGAATGTGTTTAAGTCTCGTGTACATTGGATCCCACAGAAGCCAAATTTAACCATTATGGTGGTAATTATAGTTATTAAAACTAAGCTAATTTCTTACTATATACTTCCTTATCTTTTTAGCCTTTCCTTGTTTCACCCTAGTTTCAAGAATATCAACTAAGCTATTTCTACTCGTTTTGAACTAATCCTTTATTTTTTTCTATTTGTATTAGTCATATATTCCTCTAACATTCAAGGACACTAACATAGGTCACCTAGGTCAAAGGAGTAGCGCATCTCTTCACTTTCCTTATGTCCCTCAAACTCCAAACCTTCTTGTTGTAGCATTTGGAATGAATTAGCCATGTCTAGTGGCTTATTAGCGTTTAGGGTAGTAGATCTTATAGCATAAACTCTAGTGGGAGGAACCTTAGGTTGGCCTTGTCTTAGGAAGACTTCATTACTCATTGAGTTATTTACATGTCTAATTACTCCTTTGGTGTTTAGGTTAGGGAAGTTTGTAGGAGTAGCATTATGTCTTCTATCCTTTACCACCACCCATTCATATCTTATCTGCTTAATATCCATTAGTATCTTCCTATTCTCAAGTCAATTAGCCCCAACATGAGTAGAAGTGGCACAAGAGTGACAGTAAGATGGTTGCCACTCGAACTCCATTTTTTGGTGAAGTATGGTAGCATCTGAGTCCCTAATGATCACACTATCACACAAAGGTCTCTTAGTATCAACCTCAACTAGCACTCAAGGGTAAGATATATATTCTTTCCTACTTTTAATAACATCAGCACAAATTAGAGGACCCATGAAACTTGTTGTCATGCTTAAGGATCGAGGAGACTAGTGCTCTAAAGGCAAGTGGGGGAGTTTGATCCATAGGGGAATTCCTCTTGTATGAAATTCATCCTCCTTTTCCATCTTTTGAGGATGATAGGTTTACTATAATAAATCTAATGTTGGGAGAGAATGGCTTTGCAATCTTCCTCAGTGGCAAATTTGAAAGAAAAAAAAAAGCATCTTCATAACATATTATCTTAGGAGGGGCAATTAGGTTCCTATGAAAATTAACATATCCCTACATTTAGTTATAGGTAGGGGAATCACCATACACATAGCCCACCAAAGCATTTTTCCATTCATTTATTTCTTGGTCACTGTAACACCACAAAATTCACTACTTTTTTTTAGTGGAAGTAATTAAGATAGAAATACTTCTGGGAATGTTACCGCCACACTTAGTACCAAACCGGTTCTCTCCGACCGTTTCGGTACCAAGTGCTAAGGCTAAAGAAAAGAAATAATCAATTATAAATCAATATAATCCAAACTCAAAATAAACATTAAACGCTTGTAAAACAAAATCGGAGTACGCATCAAAAATTGTAATTCATTTCCAAAAGAGAATTAAACTTACAACCGATAAAAGATTAATAAAAGGAAATAGAATCACATAAATATTGAAATATGGCCACAACTCTCTCGAACTTGAGCCAACCACAAACTCAACACACAGCCCCGACTGATGTCTGGCCCATCTGCATAAAGTCAGAAGGGCATACTACTCGTGGGATTGAGCAGCACCCATGAAAAGGGTGATCAGTACGCTACGTACTGAGTAAGGTAACCGAGCACTAAGGCCTACACATAAGCACATAAATCATGCACAATAATAGAAGAACACAATCATAAATGCATATGATCAACCAGGTAAAAGTATAAAGCCCCAATTATAGTCCGGATTAATTTTTGAATTAATCTCTGATCATAACTCATTTCATACTATACTTTTTATCAAGTCCATACGAGTACGGGAACCCCACTATTTTAGCCGGTGGATCGGTCGCGAGGGAAACATTCCCTGCCACTATTTTAGCCTGTGGATCGGTCGCGAGGGTAACATGCCCTACCACTATTTTATGCCGGTGGATCGGTCTGGCCCCTTTCTCGTACGGTGTTCCACTATAAGTAATTAGTGTCTTTCCCATGTCTTAACAACTATAGGGTTTGATTTTGTTGAGCTCGAGATCCCCCACTATTATAGCCGGTGGATCGGTCGCGAGGGAAATATTCCCTGCCACTATTATGCCTGTGGATAGGTCTGGGCCTGGCTCAACATCTTCCACTTTACGTAATTAATGTTTTAAATATCTTATTCGAAAGCTTTCACCATGGACATGCACGAATCATTAACTTTACACTTCACACATCACAAATCATAAAATTCCACAATCATAATTACACTTTAGTCACCAATTACACATGATACAACAAAAACCCTAAGCAGCCACACTAAACCCTAATTAACCACAACAAACCATAGTTAACCACTCCAAACCCTATTTAATCATAACAACCATAATTAGCCATTCCAAACCTTAGTTAATAGCCACAAACCACAATTATCCACTCCAACCCTAGTTAATCACAACAACCCATAGTTAATCACTCCAAACCCTAGTTTAGTCTCCTCCATACCCTTATAATGTCCTACGTACTATTTTTCATCCCAAGTGTTCAAACACCCAAACAATACTTACATTACCTTCCTTACATCCCAAATCAACTTTCCACACGTAAATTTCATACCCATGCAGACATTAACCTCCCCATGCAAACCTTCGAACTTTTTCATGCAAACCCTAACATCCCACGTGAAACCCTAAATTCAACCATGCAACCCTAGATCCTTCCATATAATTAAAACCCTAGATTCCTCCATACAGAACCTTAAATTCAATCCATACACAACCAAAGATTCATCCTTACCAAACCCTAAATTAGATTCTCCTATACAACACCTTAAATTAGATTATCCCATATAAAACCATAAATTAGTTTCTCCCAAGCAAAACATAAATTATATTCTCCCACACAAAATCATAAATTAGATTCTCCCATATAAATCATAAATTATATTCTTCCACACAAAACCATAAATTAGATTCTCCCATACAAAACCATAAATTAGACTCCCCCATATAAAACCATAAATTGTATTCTCCCATACAAAACCATAAAATCATAAATCAGATTCTCCCACACGAAACCCTAAAATTCTCCATTTTATTCTGCCACTCATGAATCACTAAAATAATTAGGTCCACTCACCTCCCTTGGTCAACCTCTTTCCCCATCCTCCTTTTTCATCCTTTTTCTCACACAAACCACATCAACACCCTCGCATGCATGCCTTACAGGGTCACAACACATATCATCATATATAAATAATACACATACCATATAACAATATCAAAACATGCTTGAACTCCACGTCATACCATATACGAAATAATTACAATAATGAACATATGATACATAGCATGCGAAGCACATAATGCATATAAACACACAAAAGGCCTTAGCACCCCTTACCTAAAACGACATTGGTTTTGGAGCACGCTCCTACGCCTCCTTAGGGCTTTGACTGGTCTCACCTATTATGAAGGAAAAGCTAAAATTAGACTCCCTCCTATCAAAAATACTATTAATAAATAACTTATTATAAGACTAGGCTTTTGATAAAATAATAATAACAAAAATACCAAAAATAATATCAATATTAATATTAACAAGAATAATAAAAGTAGTAACAATAATAATAATAAGGCATTATTCAAAAACAAAGTGAAATAAGGGCTTTGGCCCCTTTACCAAAATAATACTAATAATATTATTTGTAAATTAAATAACCAATTTTAGTAGTAGTAGTAGTAATAATAATAATAATAATAATAATAATATTGTAATAATAATAATAATAGAAAAAACTAATAGTAAAGTAGTTGTAATATTAATAATGAAATAATAATAGTAATTCGAAACAGTAATAATAATAAAAATAATAATAATAATAATAACATATTAATATTAAGAATAGTAATAATAGAAATAATAATAAAATCGAATTAAAAATACAATAGGGTTTCATCCCTCAAAAAAAATAATAACCAAAACATTAATACTAATAACAATAATAATACATATTAAAAATATAAGTATTAATAATAATAATAATAATAATAATAGTTATATCCAAATATATGAAATAAATTAAATTAAGGCCTATAAAAATAGGGAGAATGGTCTATAGGGTCTAGGGTTCAACCTTAGGCTAGTGGAGATAGGCAGCACCGACGGTGGTGCACAGAGGCGGCGGCGGTGGCCGGAAAAAGGAAAGAAAAGGGTAAAAGTTGAATGCTAGAAAAAGATAGGGAGAATTAAGAGGGGAGCTGGGGTGTTTTGAGTTGCCCAGAAGGAGAGGGACAGAATAGAGGTGGTGGAGCAGCCAAAGGTGGCAGCGCACGGTGGCAGTGGTGGTGGCCGAATGGAGAAGAAGAAGAGAAAGAGAGGAGGAGAGGGAGAAAGAGGAAAAGAAAGGTAGGGGAAGGTGGAGGATGGTCTGCAGAACAATTTGGACAGTGAAGGAAGCGGTGGAAGCGGCGGAAGAGGTGGATAAGGGCGGCGCAAAGGGTGGCGGAGCTGGAAAACAGGTTGGTCGACGGGGTTACTTCGCACAGTCGGTGTGGCTTGTGCAGGATGAATCGATGGATATGGGACGTTTGGTTAGCTAGAGGGAGGTGCAAGGAATATTTTGGTAGGCAGAATAGGTGGTGGCATTGGGTGACGGCGGCAGGGCTGCCGTCTAAAGTGATAGCGGCAAAAAGGAATGATTTCTGGGTAAGAAATCAAAAGGCTCGATATAGGGCTATTATGGGGGGTATCTATAGGGTTAGAAGGGAGTTTAGGGTTTTGTGGGTCGACGTGGGAATAGGCAAGTAGGGTTTTGGTCGCCGGAGGCGATGTTGGCCGGTGGGAGTGAGTTTCGGGTATGGATTGGTGGCGCAGAAAAAGAAGGAAATCGTGCAAGAATAGGGGAGATTTGGTTGGCTGAAAAGGTCGACGGTCAGCAGGGGAGAGAGAGGAGCGAAACAGCCTGTCAACGGCGGCAAAAAACCAGGGCACAGGGGCGGGGGTGCAGGTAGTCGACGGCGTCGACGGCAAGTGCGAAGGAAGAAGAAGATTGGGGGGGGAAGCCGGGCGGTTCGGGGAAAAGAAAAGAAAAGAAAGGGAGGCAGACCGGGCGATCAGGCACGGCTAATTTTTTATTTTAAGTAAAACGTCGCGTTTTGGTGTAAAAGGAATCGAGGCGCAGAGCTTTGGAGTCGGGCGCCCTAAAGGGAAACGGACGGAGATTTGGGCCGCGGAAAGGAAAACGGGGAAATGGGCCATGGCCAGGCCCAACTCGGAGAGGAGAAAAAGGAAAAGAAAAGAAAGAAAAAGGAAAAATATTTAGATTAGGGCCAATCAAATTAATCTGAATATTTAGAATATTTAAAATAATAATAATATTTAAATAAAATAATATTTAAATCCCTTTTTAGGCTAAATTAAGATTTTTGAAAGGTTTTCCATAAATTCCATTTTAGTTAGCAAAACACCCTAATTTTCTCCAATTAAATTATTTATAAGATTAATATTAATTTGAAACTATTTTCTCCTTCTTATTTTAAATAAAATAATTTATTTAATTAATTTCTAAAATAAAATACTTAATTAGCTAAAATACCAAAACTTTTCTAATAAGAATTATTTATTATTTTCTTCTTAAATAGCCCTAATTAATTCCCTTTTATTTTAATAAAAATAACTTAATTAATTAATTTTCATAATAAAATCTTATTTATTAATAAATAATAAAATTAGGATTTTCGGGGCATTTCAGTCACTCTCATCCTTTTCCAGTTACAACCTTACCTCCCTCTATACAAGGCGGGACATAAGAAAGATTTAGGCATTAGTTAGGGCTTCTGTTTAAAGCCACTCAATCTCTCCAAGAGAGATAAAGGTGTTCTCCTTGATTCGAATCAAATAGATTTTCAAGCAAAATTAGGCTTCGTGTTGTTAGTCCATTAGAATTACTAAGCATATCATTTGATTCATTAGTCATAGTTATTGATGTTGAGTTCACAGACTTATCTTCTATAGGCACTAATTTTCCCAATTCTGGCTCAACCTTATCATGCAATGTTTGATCATCACTAATCACACCTTCTACAGCATCATCCTTCTCTGAATCAACAACATGCACACTCAAATAAGGAGAAAATGAATTCAGATATTTCTCCATCTATTTCTTAGAATTCTTTAACATAGATGAAAGTTTCCTACGAGACATGTGAATGGCGTATACCTAACGGGTTTCTCATTGGTTTCAAAATAGTATAACAGTTAGGGCAAACATGAAAGTAAAGAAATACTTGGAGCATGGAGATGCCGATAGAATGGGGTTAAGCAAGTAGGAATGGCAACAAGACAGGTACGGATTGGTACCTATTACCCATTCCTAAACCTAATAAGAATTTTTTTATTCATATTCATACCCGATAGGTAATCTGTCACCCAATGGATAAACTCATTACTCACGAAACCCATTACCCAACATATTATAATTACTTGTTTACCCGTTTACCTATTAAATATTCTAATTACCCATAATTCACCTATAGACTTATTTTTTTGACATTAAAATGCATATAAAATATAAGGAAAAAACCCCAATAAATCATCAACTTAGCATATAAAGAGGACAACACATCCTTTATCAAAGCAACCATGCCTCTACTATACATAAACTAGTCATGCTTTAGAGTTATAACATATTAGACTTCTATAGATTTTCAAATAACAATTAAATTATTCAAAGGACATTGAGCAGAAAAATAGAAAAGCACAGTAAAACACGTTAACAACACAAATGGCATTCAAGATAGTAAGAACTTCTCAATCTTCATTCTTGAATATTCAAACTTCAATCATCATTCATCTACTTGTTATATACAAAAAAGAAAGTAAAAAATAAATATTTAAGAAATATATATATTGCATATAAATAGTTAAGCTTTACCTCATTTTCATCATCATTAGACTCATAAATCATCAAATTTTGAACTAGAAAATTTGTTTTTGAAAGTAGTACGGAAGCATTTATAAAAGTGAAATTGAGGGATGTTACCGCCACATCAACCATGAGAAATGTGTGATCATTATCTAACTCATGCCTGATGCAAAGCAAAACAAAACAACGAACTAAAATATACATGCAATGGTAAGACCATGATGGTACCAACAAGATGAGATAATATAGATGAGAAAAGAATACAAGATTTAAATACAGGGACCAAAGCCAAGAGTCTAAATAACCAGAAGAACAAAACATCACAACAAAATGGATAAAATAAATCTACCTAGTTAGCCTAACTTTTAACCAAAAAAAATATAAATCTCCAAGCAATGACCAACTATTGGTCTAAGTCATCATCCTCAGCATACTCTAGCTGAGAATCATACCCCTACAAATCGTCCTATGCTTATCAAAACAAAAGCTGGATCATCATAGTGACCACATAAATACAGTATCAGTACAGTGAAATACTGGTAAAACATAGCACCTTCTTGTTGCACATTGAGGTCACATAACAATATGGTATATAATCATAATAAGTAAGAGGAACATGGTACATCAAATCGTAGATACACATTCGACATAGAAAGGCATATAGAATATGCATAAATGAGTTTCCAAAACAAGCCACAACATGTCATCATCTATGATGGAGACTAGCATAGAACTGCAACGCCCATAACCACATCATGCTAGTGCCAAGGGATTTTATAAAGTATCTTCAACATTAACCAAACTTGGACACCTAGGTGAGGGGGAATATGCTAAATTTTAGGTTTATAATAGTCACTACAATAACGCTAGTGCCAAATGGATTTTTTATGGAATCTTCAACATCCACCACACTTATGCACCTAGGTTAAAGGGCATAAGAGAACAAATTATTTGGAATCAAAACAACATATATATTTACTACTGGGATGAACATAGGACTATAAATCCCACCATCGCATCATGCTAGTGCTAGAGGCTTTTCTATGGGATCTTTAGCATCCACCAAACCTTGGAATCTAGGTAAGGGGCATATGCTCAATTTTGGGCCTGCTACACCCACAACAATAACGCTAGTGCCAAGAGTTTTTTTATGAGATATTCAGTATCCACCATGCTTGAGCACCTAGGTTATAGAGAACAAAAGATAACAAAACCCTAAGTATGCATATGGAGAAAGGCCTTTTTATTCCATTATTTAATTCCAAATATCAAGCTAGGTAGTTATTTTAAGTGTTAACTCCAAACACTAACCAAATCATAAAAGGCACCAAATTGGGTGTTTTAAGGGAACACCAAACTCAATCAAATAATGCACTACAATATTACCATTTTGATACTCACTAAATTTTTGTTAGAAATAGTTGAAATCATGATTCAAATGTTGTAATTGCATGGCAAGATTAAGATATAAGTCACAAAGCAAGATTCTCAATTAATTAAACAAGCATAGCGAATTTAGGTAGACCGGTCAATTGTTCACTGAGATTAGTCGACTGGTTTGGTCATGCCAAACCTGAAGTAAAAAATAAAACTAGCAAACTAGTTAATCGATTGGTCCCACCAACCGATTATTTATAAGAACCAATAAATGGGTTTGACTAACCCAATTGATGGATTTAAGTAGAGACCAAACCACTATAGTCACAAGATAACTAGTTGATGGATTTGGCAAATCGATCGATTATTCATAGAAACTAGTCAATCGGTTCATCAAACCAATCGATTGTTCTTATAACCAGTCAATCGAAGTTTCTAAACTAAGTAATTATTTACACAACCAGTTGAACAGTCCAACAAACTAATCGGCTGGTTTAGGAAAAATAACACCTAGACCTGTGACCCACTTATTAAAATTTTACCTAACTTTTCCATATTAATCGTAGCATACATTTATGTCATAAAATACATAAAAATACATACTACACACATAGAATCAAATTGGTTCAAGGTATACTCAACAATTAACAAAATTATGCTCAAAACTACCAAAATCATTCATAATAACAAAGAACTTGAAGCATGCTTAAACTTCAAAGATGAAAACTTTACCACATGCTTGAATCCAAAAACTCAATTAACGTACTTGTGTACACATAATATTATAACATTTTAATATGCTCCATTTTACACAATTTCTTGCTAACATTATCATGGTAGAGGGAGCCAGACTTATCCTAGTTATGGTGGTAACATGATAAAGTGAATTTGTTCCATATTTTTACCTCTATTTCCCTTAGCTTTGGGATTTCATTTAATATTTTTTACATATTTTTCTATGATTTTGGCCTATTATTTGCACTACCATTTTCTTGAGCCTTGTGTTGCATAATTTCCCGTAAAAACACCAAGATCAAGAAAGAATTGTTTATATTTGGAGCTAAGGACCTAGCAAGGAAAGCTGAGGAGGAGAGTGCATCGACCCAACATGCTTATGAAGGTGCATTGAAGCTATGAGAGACAAAAGATATGCCAAGATATCCCTAAGAAGACTCAAAAGGGGAGTGCATGGTCGGCAGCACACCCATGCAGCACTTCCATGTGTTAATAGAAGAAAATAGAATCGCACGGCCAGCCCGTGCCAGACCTGCACGGCCATGTGAAATTCTGAGCTGAAAAGTTGAGGTTAAAAATATTGCACGGTCGTGTAATATCAGAATTTCCAAATTGCTGAGAGTTGAGAAACTAAACGGCCAGGCTGTGCAGCAGTGGTCCTCCCCACGATCTACGTGCACGACATGGTTGGCGTGATGGGGAATTTCATGGCACACCTCGGGGAATTCTTAACGAGAGAGAGAGAGGAAATTTTAGGGGAATCAAAGACCCCTCGTTACCGAGCATAGCTTCTTGTAACAACTGTTTTCTTTAGTTTTAATTTTTCAGAAGATTTAATTGTGTAATTTGTGACGGTTGGTTCGAATCAACATTGCACTCTTCCGGATTACGGTTATTTCAATATAATTCTTCCTTCCTTGATCTATTGCATTATTATTATACTCATCATACTATTTATTTCGTTCATTTTATTTGCAAGTATGAGTGAATAGTCTATTTTCTAGGATTGGACTTAGGTACCGTTTTAGTAATCGATATAATGAAATAAAGTATTATGTCATATGATTGATTCATTGATAATGTTATATATGCTATATTTGATTGTCGTAATGTATATTTGATGAAATCTGACCTCCATAGATGTAATCTACAACTGAAAAAATGAGATTATTATCGGAAATTTAAGCAATCATGAAAGTAGATGTTTAATTCTTAGGGACTCTATAATTGGTGGCGCTTAATGGGTTTAATTTAGTTTGTGAGTCACAAAAGTAGTCGGCAAATTAGATTAAATATGTTCTTAGACCTTGACAGAGGCTAACGAATACGATTTGACCAATTTTCCACAAATAGTGAATTAATCTGCGGCATAAGTATTATTTCATTATTGACTAATAATTCAGATGTCGAAGTTCGATCCTAGGTTTTATTCCTATTACTTAGTATCTCCAAGTTAGAATGCTTTTTGTAATTATTCTTTTCATCCGAACACATACCTCCACTTTTTGTAGATTTAGATAGTTAAAATAATAAAGAAGTGTAATCAATTACGAAGCCTATGTAGATACAACCTTGAAATGCTATAACAAATCTGTGTGCTTGTGGAAATAGCACAACATGTTTTTGGCGCCGTTGCCGGGGACTTTGGCTAATTGATATTCTGTACTTTGTTATTTTGGCTAAACTAAATCCTTTAATTCCCTTATATTATTTATCTTTGTTGGTTGATTGTTTGTTGTATTCACTTTCAGGAACCTTTTATGCAACGATCCTTTTAACTTGGGCCCCCAAGAGAGCTTGACCCTGAGATTGAACGAACGGTGACTGGGTTGTGTAAGTGGATAATTGAGACAAAAGCAAGCGTGAGTTCTGAAACCATGGTTGACACTGACGGAGATGAGGAGTAGCATCGCTCTTTTAAAGAGTTTGTATCTCCAAATGCATATGGGACACAATCGAGCATCTGGAAGCCTAATGTAGCTACCAACAATTTTGAACTCAAACCTGCATTGCTCAATATGGTTCAGCAAAATCAATTCAGTGGTAGCCCAACGGAAGACCCTAATTTACACATTTCTATTTTTCTCGAGCATTGCGACACCTTGAAGATGAACAGAGTGTCGGATGACGCGATCAAGCTTCATTTATTTCCGTTCTCGTTGCAGGAAAAAGAAAGGGCCTGGTTGCAATCACTTCCCCCTAGGTTCATTACCACTTGGGATCAGTTTTCTCGAGCCTTCCTCAATAAATACTTCCCACCATCTAAAACAGTCCAATTAAGGAACCTGATTACGAGCTTCAGCCAAAAGGACGGTGAATCACTCTATGATGCATGGGAGTGCTACAAAGACATGTTAAGAATGTGCCCACATCATAGGTTAGAAGAATGGTTATTGGTCCATACGTTTTATAATGGCTAACATTACAACACCAGGTTGACTTTGGATGCAATAGTAGGAGGCACCCTCATGAATAAAAGTATACTGGAAGCCAAGCAACTAATTGAAGATATGGCTCAGAATCATTACCAATGATCAGGTGAGTGTTCTGCACCCAAGAAGAGCAGCAGGTATGACATTGATACTCTGGATCATCTTTCCTCATGAGTTGATGCATTATTTTAGAAAATTTATAAACTAAGTGTTAATGCATTAACACCCCCTGCTATTTGTGAAATTTGTGGCGTTACAGGACATTTATTGGTGGAGTGTCAATCGGTTACTCCTCCACCCCCCGAAACAACCCTAGCGGACCATGTTAACTATGTCAATAACTTCAACCAAAAGGGAGATTAATTTGCCCCCCACCTACAACCCTAGATGGCGAAATCATCCAAACCTGCCTTATAAAAACCCACCTCAGAACCCCATCCCTCAATCAAATTTTAGGCCCCCAGATTTCCAAAACCTTACACCACCATTCCCATGTAACACCCCCAAATTTCACTCCTGAAAAATTTCGTTTAAATCAGAAGATTTAGCGGAAGTGAAAGAATTAAAACCATAAACTTGGGGGTATTACCGCCACACTTAGTACCAGACCGGTTCACTCCTACCGTTTCGATACTAAGTGCTAAGGCTAAACTAAACAATCGTTAAGTAAGAGTCATCAAAACATAGGTCCATAGTTAACATAGACCATTCACGAAAACCACGAGTCAACAACAGTTAAAATATCGTTAAGATTACAACTTAAGAGTACGGTTTCAAAACAAGAAGCGTAGTACAAAATATAGCTAAATGAAACAGATCTCAAGGGACCAATATCTGGATTGTCTACTCACTCAAGTCAAGCCTTCCACCCCTAAACACAGTCCGATCTTAAACCTGCACAAGAGGTCTGCTCCCCACCATCGGTGGATCATCACAGGACCCATTCAACCAGTGTAGTATCAGTACGGGTCCAATACTGAGTAAGTCCCACTACCCTATCTTAGGAGAGATATCATCAAGTGCATATTAAATCCAGGTACAACACGTTAATACAATATCATGCATATTCACAACCCACAGCATAAATCTTGCCATACACTCATAGTAACATATAAAACATATGTAACATCCCATTTAACATATAAGCGTGGTATAACCGAAATATAAAGTGACTCATTATGCACATAAGCAGCATGTGGTAACACATATAATAAAAGCTGGTCATGGTCCAATTAGACTTATTCTTTATTCTCATTAATAATATGCTCAGTCAACACATATTCTTTAATAGTCCATGTGAGTGAGGGAGCCCCACTATTATAGCCGGTGGACCGGAAGTAAACACACAGGGCAGGACGCCTCTGACCACTATTATAGCCGGTGGACCGGAACGAAACACACAGGGCAGAACGCCTCTGACCACTATTCTAACCGGTGGACCGGACTGGCCCTGACTCACATGGTGTTTCACTGTAAGTATTTAGTATTTTTCCCATGGATTAACTTATTTATTTGGGTCTGTCGAGCCGAGATCCCCCACTATTATAACCGGTGGACCGGATGTACACACACAGGGTAGAACGCCTCTGACCACTATTCTAACCGATGGACCGGACTGGGCTCGGCTCAACATCTTTCACTTTACGTGATTAATGTCTTATCCGTGTCTTATTAAACCACACTTCACCCTTAACATGCATGTAAACAATGGATAATCATGCGTTACATAACATAACATGATATATAAAGCATACAAGTCACATAACACATAGGGGCCTTAGCTACATCCTTACTAAACACTCATAAGTAGAGGTAAGTAGAGACTTACCTGTATCCGAAGCTAGCTAAGCGAGATAAGAGGGAGAGAGATCACTAGCTCGTGGATCCACGAGAAAGCTTTCCTAGATCCGATAGAAATCGAAAACTAAGTTAGAAATTATCCTATCAATCAATAATTCACATATTCAAATTAAATAAACACAATCAACACAAATGATATTCCTTAGAAAACGTGTCCAAAACTTAGAACTTAAAAACATAGCTTTATTAAGATTTAAGGTTAAAACTAAATCAAAACGGATTAATACAAATATCACTTGGGACATTTCAACTTAATTTGGAAAGTTCGAGAAAGAATAATTGATCATAAGTTAATTTATCGAAAATAACTTATTTATTAGGCTTTATGACTAAATAGGTAATCTAACCATTTACATAGAACCAAATCCAACCCGATTAGGTTAAAACAGAATTTAAATGATTTAAAACCCAAAGATAGAATTCGATCAGATAAAATACACATAGCAAAATCAATTTTATAAAATTATCCCCGAAAATTAGGGTTTTAAAGCCCATGACACAAACTCAAGTAATTCAATTTATTTAATTCAAATTAAAGGTATTAGAAAGCAATTAATACCATTTCAACTATTTCTATACATTCAATTTTAGAAAAACAACAATACAAGTAATCGATTTCATAATTTCACTTGAAATTTAGAGTTTTAGGCCCGAAAATACAATTCGTTAAAATTCTATAAATTTAATCAAATTGAATGTTTGGAAATGCAATTAAACACATTTTATAACATATCAAATAATCAATTGCTCAAAACCAATAAAAGAAATACGCAATTTAGCACAGTTAGGGTATTTGAGCCCGAAATGCAAATTCGATCAATCCTTGCCAAAACATATCAATTGACAGTTTGAAAATGTAATTAAACATATTATAATGTAATTTATATAGTCAATTGAATAAAATAACCCGATTACCCAAACCAATTTAAACCCGCGGGAGTTTTGACCTAAAAATCCAATTCCGGTCAATTACGCACAATTTTCCCAAATCAACACTTCCAACATGAAATTAAATACATTTTAAACGATACTATAAAATCAATTGTGCGGAACGGCTCAATTATACGACCCGATTTCATTACACCCGAAATTTGACCTAGGAACCAAATTCCGATAAAACCTGCATAAATTTCTCAAATTGACGGTTCCAAAATGAAATTGGATACATTTTAAAACATATTGTATAATCAATTTATCAAAAATAGCTAAATCGGACAAATCTGAAAAATTCGGGCATAACCCGGCCAAAAATCCAATTTTTCCAAAATCTCAATACAACCACACAATTAACCTATCCAAATCAATCTTACAGTACATATATACATAATCAAACAATCAATTTAGCTTTTTATAAGCTAATTCACATTCAATTAATCCAAACAAGGGTTAGGGTTTTTCGAAAATTATACCAAACGAAAACCGACAAATCGGGGCAAAGGAAGGCTGAAGGAGCTTCGTCGGAGGTCGGGGGTGGCTCGCCGGTGGTCGGGAGATGTCGACGGTGGTCGGGCGGTGGCGCGAGCTGCGTGGCTCGTCGCTACTGCGGTTTGCTACTGCTACTGCTCCTGCGCGCTTCGGTGGGCTGCTGCGGCTGTTGCGTCGCTAGTGGCAGTCGCTCGTGGTGGCGTGTGGCAGCAGGTTGGACGCCGGCGGCCGACGAAGGAGGAGCAGGGAGGAGGAGGTCGGGGTTGGGGTTTCTACGCAGAGAAGAGCACAGGGTCGGGAGCAGTAGAGGGAAGAGAAGAGAAGAGAAGAGAAAAAGGAAAAGGGAGAGGGGGTTACCGGTTTGAGGTTGCGGGTTTTTTTTTTTTTTTACAAAGACACATAAAATAAAATACTAAATATATAAAAATATTATTGGAAGATTTTATATAAAATTTATCTAACGAAAATTTATTTTGAACGAATCTAAAGGCTTAAAATTAAAAAAAAAAGCTATATAAAGAATTTCGAAAACATTTTCGGAAGAATTTACCAACGAACGAAAAAAACTTATATTATTTACGGAAATACATTATAAGACCCCGAAAAATTATTTAAAACATATACTAAAATATTTAAGTCAAATTCGGATAAACCAAAGCTAATTTAAATAATTTCCGAAATCGGTTTTCCGTAAACCAAAAAGCATAAAACGAAAGAGAATTAATTCTAGAAAGAATTTCACAAATAAACTCCGAAAATATTTTTTTTTAATTTAAAACTTCCCGAAAATATTACATTCAATTAATTAAAACATCGATAAAATATTACTTCCCGAAAATGATTAATTACATTCAATTATGAATTCGAAATCGTTGATAAATCCATAAAACGAATCAAAATTAAAATAATTAATTGTTTACATCAAATTACGCTAATAAAATCATTAAACTTAATAAATCTGGATTTTAAAAATATGGGGTATTACATCCCATCTCCTCCCAAGTCAAATATTGAGTTGATGATGGAGAACTTCCACTACAACAAATTGGACCATTAACGACCAATTTAGCGACCAAATTTTTTTTTGTCGTTATTGATATATTATTAACGACCATTGTCAAAAGTCATCGTTAATGGTATATCTATTACGACTAATATAATTTTTGGTCGTTAATCATTAATTTATTGGTCGTTAAAAAAATTTAAGTTATATATATATATATATATATATATATATATATATATATATGTTTTATAATAATTTTTTTTTAAATCTCTAAAATCCAAAAAAAAAACACTTAATTGCCCCAACTCCTTAAAAAAAAAAAAAAAAAAAACTCCCGCACGCCCTATATCATTGTATGTTTCGGCCCTTACAAAAAAAAAACACACACACACACACAATATTTCACCCGCGCGCCTGTACCCTTTTAAACAAAAATTTGGGGTCTGGTCGACTCGTCCTCCCTCCATGACCCTTGCTCGACGACCGCAAGTCGCAGCCCTGCCCTGGCCGTCTCCCGTTTGCAACGCTTCTTCCCGGACTGCACCACCACGCAATCCGCCGCCGGTCGAGCAGACAGCCTACAGCTGCTACTGCACCTCCTCGTCGTCGTCCAATACAGCAACAGCGGAGTAGCAGCAGCAGCCACCAGCAACGCACGAGGACAGCCTCAGCGCGCCACCGCCCGTCCTCCTCCAACACCGCTCCTCACCAGCGAGTGGTCCTTGACCACCGGCGAAGGTCCAGCACCACTCACTCCCTCCAATTTCGTTGCAATACATTTGGTATAAATACTCAAACCCTAACTTATGTTTTGATTAATTTTAGATGAATTAGCTTATGATAAGATAATTTAGTTGTTTAATTGTATATATATGTGTTGTATGAATGATTTAGAATGGTTAATTGTATTGGTTATGGTTGATTTGGGAAAATTAAAAATCTATTGTTTGAGGGGATATTAAAACACCACAGTCAAATAATTTTCTCCTCTGTTTGAGGGGATATTAAAAATCTATTGTTGGATGATTGAACGTATATAAGCTTGGAGATCTCTTGATGATGTCATTGTAGATGACAGTATGGAAATGGAGTAAAAGCCCGAGAGATTTCAACTTTTGGTTTGGAAATTGGCAGACAGTTGGATTAATGTTGGTCTTTTTTCCTAACGTTTATTTATTTATTTGATGCAACTAGTAAAATCCCAACAACCAATTGCCAATGCAACTTGTTTATTACTTTTAACTCAATTTGGGTATATGTTCAATTACTTGTGATGGTAATGTCGGAGTACTCTTATCAAAAAAGTCATTCTAGCTACTTCATCATCATCATTATAGTCCTCATCTTCTCCATCTTTATGTGCTCTTAGGGATTTTCGGGATTGGCCTTTGTTTGAATTCAATGCCTGCCAATTCTCATGAGCTTTGTTATTATTACTATTATGTATCATTTTTTTCATGTAGAGTGTGGTGTTTCCCTGCAGCAATGATTTGTGTGATGTGTCCGGGGAATCATCAGAAGGGGATACTTTACACAAGGCCAAACGATCATTTAGTTTGCTTGACTCCTTTTCTGCTCACGGTATTACTTTATTTACCGTCTCTTTGCCACCGTTTCATATCTAAGGTTCATCCTTGGATTGTAGTAAGTATTCTTTAATCATCGTAACTTAATGACGTTCAAATGCTTATAAATTGTATCAGACTTGACATCATTTGATTTTGAAGCCCTAGAGATGGCAGATATGCATAGAAGTCTCACATAAGCTAATATGTAGACTGTAGAGGTACATTTTGTATCAATCCCACACCAAGAACACTAAGGAATCACACTACTAAATCAAAACCAAAGGAGTAGAGGCCTCATAGAACTGACTTTGCATAGGTCACAAAGAAGCATCTAACCTGAGTGAGAAGGTTTGCAAAATATCATATAGATAGCTAGATCAACTGTGCTACAGTTCTTCAGAACAAAAAACATCTACATTTACTAATGTAACACATCATTAGATCACAATGAGGCTCCCCCATCAAAAGTAAGAATTCTCAAGGGCGTCAAGTAAAAAAGTTTGGGCATCGCAAAGAAGTCTGAACTTAAAGCCAGCATCTTCATTTTCACTTGAGTTGGTTTGATGGAAGTATCATGAGAAACTCTAAGGGAGACAACCAACCAGCGAAGGCATAAAGGTAGACCAAAGAGAGGAAAAAAAAATTACCTAGTAGACTACGTGAGAGGCTATTATTCTCCATATAGTTGTAGACCAGTATTCTGTGATTTCTTTCAACACAACAGCCATACAGTTTAACTAGGTTTTCATGCTGTATATCTGCAATAACTTTGATCTCTGTCAAGAACTCTTTAACTCCTTGTTGTGATTCAGCAGATAATACCTTTATGGCTATAAGCTTAACACCTTTGAGCTTTCCCTGAAAGCAGAATGCACTTATCTAGTTCAGAATAATGATGGAATAAATTACAGCAACATCAAATAAAAACAACCAGCAGACAAAGCTCATTTACAAATTGTTAACACAAGCTGTAGGCTGCTGACCTTATAGACGGACCCAAAACCACCTTCTCCAATTTTATTGGCCTGATCAAAGCCATTGGTGGCTTTATTTAGTTCCTTCAAACTGTACTGCTTAACATTGTTGATACCTGAAAGCTCTATACATTGATAACAGTGAGTTAGAAGGTAGGCTTTACTTTAGCATATGCTAATTGTATATGCATATTCGTTGGTGCTTGTGAGTATTAAATAAACATGTTTTACAGAGTTTTGCTCATTATTAGCATATATATGCTCGAACAAGATCAGTAGTTACCATCATTACCTTCAAATGTAGATTATACTCCTCTACAGAATAAGAGAGGAAAACAAGTCATATCTCAGTTGTATCCAATCGATAAGATTCCTTGGTCGATTGAGAATAGATTCTTTGAATGTAAATAAAATCAGGACCTGGAAAGCACAAAGGTGAGAAAATGGAGTCTGCTTAATATACAACATCTAGTTAGCCCTAGAGATGGCAGATATGCTTAGTGTTCTTGCAAGTTAACAATTCCGGGATCTAAATAAATTCAAATAAGCTAATACTAGTGGTATAAGTTGGCTCACATAAGTGCTTGCCTTGTTTTCAACTTCACTTTATTTATGCTGGTTGATCATCCAGCTCTAGGTTACTATTGCTACAGATGATGTGGATGTGCTTCAACGGATTACATTGCAGCTCTCTGGACATTTTTGTATAGGTTGGTTTTCTCCCGCTTTCTCTATATTCATTTTTTTCCATATTCAATATGATTCCGAGCCCCAAATATAGAAAAGTCACAATAAAATTTGTCTACGATCCATAAGAGAGATATGACCTTTGTTATGATAGAATATAACAACTAATTTGATAATTTCAAGTCTTGTAAGGGATTTTGTTGCCATATTCAATATGATTCCGAGCCCCAAATTAAGCACAAGCTTTACATCTACAGGGGCTGTTAGAATGTTAAAAAATCATCTTCTATATGTTCCAACTACAAAACCAAGTAGCTCTCCTAAATCTTTTTTCTCAACTGCTTCTTTGAGTTTAGCTCCCAAGGCAAACGCTAGAGGAGGTGGAACAGCATTCCCAATCTGCCTATGCCTATGCTAAATGTTACCAGCATATTTATAGCTATTCTCGGTTGATGCTTCTTTATGACTGGTGTCAGGAAAGTAACCTAAGTGATTTTAAGAAGAAATTAAGCAGATTACATGATTGTCTTTTTTCTCAACAAAATTTTGCCTTTGGGCCTTCAAAGTAGGCATAGATTATCTTCTAAGTTCTATGTTTTCTTATATGAAGTGGTTATCATCATGGAAAAATGAAATATGTTTTTCTTTGGGACATTGAGAAGTACCTAGATTCATTTTGGATTGTTTACATTGCTGAAAAGAGTCCTATGTTGGTTATCCTGGGATCAACTAATTCTGCAAGTATTTGCCTAAAACTTTATCTGCTTTTGTGGAGATAACATGCTTCTTTGGGTTTCTACCCAAATCAACTTCCACACTTACTTGACCCAGTTTGCATTCCTCATGCATCACTTAGTGCTAGTACTTAGTCCACTGAAAACTTTTTGAACTTTCAGCTATGTTTATGTGCTGCCAGGTCTGAAATTGCTGATTGTCCAACAGCCAATTTGATGTTGGTGAATTGGAATTTTTGGAAGAATATCAACTACTTTTTTTCTTTTTTAATTTGACATTGGCAATGATATGTAAGGTTTGGTTTCTACCACTTTTTAACCAGGACCTCATTAGGTCATCTTTTTCTGCGGTCAACTTTTTGAACTTTCAGCTATGTTCATGTGAAATATTGATATTTTTCTTTGTTGTTTCTGTCCTTATGTCTTCATCATTCATGTTGTCCTTTGGTAAGTTTTGTAACTGGTATTTCAGTGCTAAAAGACTGAACCTATGTGCAAACCAAAACTAGAAATAAGCCATCTTATTTAATTCAAGAACAGTAGAACACTTAGATATGAGAATCTTTCTCTTTTTCTGCACTAATGTCCCAACCAATTAGCAATTACAAATACAAACTAATAACACAATAATTTAGAAGTGAGAAATTTAGAAAGCTATCTAAGAAATACCGGAACGTCCGCAAGAAAACTTCATCCACGCACAGTAATGCCTTAATGTTAGAAATAACTATAGTCGCTCCACTGTTTCTTTTGAACACCATTTCTCTTTCTTGATGATGAATAATTTTTATATTCAGTGGCTAAATTATGAAAAAAAATACATGAACAACTTAGGACATTTGAAAATGTTCTTTAACCCAATTAATATTCAACTTTACATCTAAAGGAAAAATACAAAAGAAAAAAACAATAGATGAATAAATAAAAGCTTAGTATGCATGCCCATAACTGTTGAAAAAAATTAAAATTTTAAAGTAAATTACTGTACTCTTCTGATATATTTGAAAACTGTGTGACAATTGATAACCTGCATCCTCGTTAAATACTTTTAGTAAATTTAGTTTTGTATATATTGTAGAAGTAAAAGTGTAATTGATGCATGAATCATAGAAAAAATATTGTCTTATACACTTTGTGACCAAAACACACCATATTAATTAGGTATTGCCATATTGAATCATTGATAACAGACTTAAGAAAATTCTGTTATCAAATATATAAATTATATGAAAAGTCACCAGACGTTGAAGATGAATTTGTAACCTTTTTCTCTAATTCTGCAATAGTTTTTATCTTGTTAAATTTCTACCATAAATTAGAATAGTAATATTTTATGTAATTTCCATAGGTAATGATGATGCATGATCTAGGTTGTCATAGTAGAGCACATTTAATAAGTTCGGATGTTATTGAATCATATTTATTTCCATTTTCATTATTTTCCTAGTATTTGGAGATTTCATTTTATATATCTGATTTCATGAATTGCATGTTAAGGAAATTACTCATTGTTTATTTGATACTTATATTAATTATTATTTTTATATTTCTATTGTTGCAGATCCAGTTTATTTTGATAAGCTTACCAAGTCTATTGTATCCGATGGATAGAATGATTAATTCTTAAGCAGATGCTAATTATGATATTTTTGTAATGCAACAACATATTGTAGCTCTTTTGTAATATATTTATATTTGATCATAGCCGAAAATTGTACCGGACATTTGATACAAATTATTTGTATGAATATTTAGTTCAATGTTTAATTATAAACAGATATTTAGAAAATTATATCTATATGTTAGAATGAATATATATGTATATATGTACAAGATTTGAGAAGATCAAAATGGATATATATACATGCATACAGGTACAGGTCTTGAGAAGATTGAAATGGATATATGTACGCAAATATGTACAGGTCTTCAAAAGATTGAAATGGATATATGTATATCCATATAGATGTAGGGTTATAGATGAATATTGAAATGTTGATTATATATATATTATTGAATATATAATTATGTCATTTGCGACCAATAAATTATGTCGCAAATAATGAATGAATTTTAGTATTGACGGAAAAATTAGTCGTTAATATTATTTACGACAGTGTATTTTATTCGTCGTTATTATTTTTAGCGACCAACATCATACGTTGTCGCTATTACTTTTAGCGACCAACGTCATAAGTTGTCGTTATTACTTTCAGCGACCAATACTTTGCGTCGTCGTTATTACCTTTAGCGACCAAAATTATACGCCGTTGTTATTACATTAACGACCAACATAATATGTAGTCGTTATTGCTTTAGCGACCAAAAAATTTCGGTTGGTCGTTAAAGCCTTTAACGAGGGAGCAATAACGACCACTGACGACCAACAAATTTTTTGGTCGTTAATAGCTTTAGCGACCAAAATTTGGCCATTAACGACGAAATTTGTTGGTCGTTAAAAACCTTATTTCTAGTAGTGTTCATAGCCTCTCAAAACAAACAAACCAAGGATTTGAAGAATTCGGTCAAAAGCTTAAGCTCTAAGGTTGAATCCTTAGCCGCCCATAATAAAATGCTAGAAAATCAAATCATCCAAGTGGCTCAATAATCGGGATATTCTTCTCGACCCACTAAAATGCTTCCCGGACAGCCGGACACAAATTCTAAGGGATCTGTTAATGTTATAGCCCTTCGAAGTAGAAAAGGGTTGGAGGATCCTATTTTACAGAAAGAAATAGAAGAGGGAAGTAGAGGAGTCGAAGAGGAAGTGGAAACACAAAGAGAAGGCACACAGGTTGAGAATGAGACCATCTTAGGGAAAGATACCAAGGTAGAAAAGTATGTCCCTCTGCCACCATATAAACCTCCCTTACCTTTCCCTCAACGACAAGTAAAAGCAAGGTTAGAAAAAAAAATTTCAGAAGGTTTGTAGAAATTCTAAACAATATTGTAAATCAATATTCCATTTGTGGAAGCCATATCACAAATGCCTACCGATGCTAAATTTTTGAAAGAAATCCTGTCCAATAAAAGACGGTTAGAAGAGTATGAGACGGTAGCACTAATGTAGGAATGTAGTGATATTATTCAAAATAAGCTTCCACCTAAGCTTAAAGATCCCAGTTCATTCTCTATTCCCTACACTATCGGTGACATGTCCATTAATTTTGAACTTTGTGATCTTTGAGCTAGTTTTAGTCTAATGCCTCTCTCTATTTGTAAGAAGCTGCAGATGGGAGATTTGAAGCCTACCACCATCTACCTTCAACTAGCAAATTTGTCGGTAAAACACCCAGTAGGTGTATTAGAAGATGTACCTATCCAAGTTGGTAATTTTTACGTTCTAATTGATTTCATCATTTTAGAAATAGAGGAAGATGCTCAAATTTCCATCATTTTGGGAAGACCTTTCTTAGCTACTGTAGGAGCAATAATAGATGTGAAGAATGGAAAACTCTCCCTCAACATTAAGGAAGAGAAAGTAGATTTTGACTTACCTTCTATAGTGAATTTTCCATTAATTAACGATACTTGTTGCAGGATCGATACGGTGGACAGGATTATTCAAGAAGATCTTGTTGATTTGATCTCAAAAGATCCACTAGAGAAATGTTTAATGAGGGATGATCTAATCCACGAAGGTGATGAAGAAGCGGCTGCTTATGCTGCCATGCTTGGAGAGGATCATGCTTATGGAAAACAATCAGGTGAGGTGACCCCGATTAGAAGAGAATTGTATGCCTCATCTTGTACGGAAAAAGTTGCGCCTAAGGTAGAGACAAAATCTCTCCCTTCCTCTCTCAGGTATGAATTTATGGACTCAAAAGGTGAATATCCCGTCATTATAAATGCTAGACTGAATAAAGAAGAAGTTGAAAAATTGCTTAAAGTTCTTAGGCTACACAAATATGCTATAGGATATTCCGTTGAAGGCATAAAAGGCATAAATCCTTCATTTTGCATGCATCGTATTTTATTAGAAGAAGGACATAAGTCCTCCATTGAGTATCAAAGACGGTTAAACCCAAACATGAAGGAGGCTGTGAAAAAGGAAGTCATTAAGCTCCTAGATGTAGGAATCATTTACCCTATCTCAGATAGTGAGTGAGTAAGCCCAGTTCAGATTATACCTAAGAAAAAGGGCATGATTGTCATAAGAAAAGAGAAAAATGAACTAATTCCTACAAGAACAGTCACTGGGTGGCACATATGTATAGGCTATAGGAAATTAAATAAAGCCACCCGAAAAGATCATTTTCCCATTCCTTTTATCGATGAGATGTTGGAAAGATTAGCCAATAACTCTTATTTCTGCTATCTAGATGGGTACTGGAGATTCTTTAAAATCCCTATCCACCCTAGTAATCAAGAAAAGACAACATTTATATGACCATATGGTAATTTTGCTTATAGGAGAATGCCATTTGGTTTGTGTAACGCCCCAGCCACTTTTCAAAACTATATGATGTCTATATTCTCCGATTTTATTGAAAATATTATGGAAGTATTTATGGATGATTTCTCTGTTTATGGCCCCACCTTTGATGATTGCCTCAATAATCTTGCTAAGGTCTTAAAATGATGTAAAGAAGTGAACCTTGTTCTTAATTGGAAAAAGTGCCATTTTATGGTATAAGAAGGCATTGTTTTAGGTCACTTAATCTCTAACAGAGGGATTGAAGTTAATAGAGCAAAAATTGACATTATTGATAAGATTCCTCCCCCAACTAATGTTAAATGTGTTCAGAGTTTTCTAGGCCATGCTGGATTCTATAGGTGGTTTATAAAAGATTTCTCAAAAATTGCTAAGCCTCTAACCCACCTCCTCATCAAGGATGCCCCTTTTGCATTTGATCAATCTTGTTTGAGTGCTTTTAGCAGGTTAAAAGAAGCATTGACCACTGCCCTAGTTATGAGACCCCCCGATTAGAGCCTTCTTTTCGAGGTAATGTGTGACGCCATTGACTATACCATTGGGGTTGTTCTTGGACAATGGAAGGACGGGAAGGTGTATGTCATATACTATGCCGGTAGGAATTTAGATGATGCATAAATGAATTACGCTACAACCGAAAAGGAGCTCCTAGCTGTGGTGTTTTCCTTGAAAAAATTCAGATCATATTTGTTAGATTGAGAGTCATTGTGTTCACCGATCATGCCGCTCTTAGGCATCTCTTGGCAAAGAAAGATGCAAAACCAAAACTGATTAGGTGGATCCTCCTCTTATAAGAATTTGATTTGGAGATCAAAGACAAAAAAGGTGCTGAAAATGTAGTAGCAGATCATCTTTCCAGGCTGAGGCAAGAGATGTATGAAGAAGACAAGAATGAATGCCCTATTGATGATTCATTCTTTGATGACAATCTCTTTGCTGTAGAGAGTCTCCAAGCCCTATAGTTCGCATATCTATTCAAGTATATTGTTTGTGGGGTGTCACCGGAGGACCTATCCTATCAACGACGTAAGAAATTCCTTTCAGACGTCAAACATTATTTCCGGGATGATCCTTGTCTTTACAAGTGCTGTATAGATGAAGTTTTCTGGCGATGTATTCTAGAAGATGAAATTTTAGATGTCATTACCCATTGTCATTCATCACCGTATTGCGGTCATGCTAGTACCTCCAAGACAACCACAAGGACACTTCTTGCAGGGTTATATTGGCTAACACTCTTTAAAGATGTAAGGAGTTTTGTGCTGGCATATGATCGCTGCCAAAGAACCGAGAATATTTTGTGACAGAATGAGATGCCCCTGAATAACATTTTTGAGGTTGAGCTATTCGACGTTTGGGGGATTGATTTCATAAGACTGTTTCCTTTGTCTCACAATAATAAGTATATACTAGTCGCATTGGATTATGTTTCAAAATGGGCGGAGGTGCTAGAGTCTCCAATGAATGATGTAAAGGTAGTCATTAAGCTTTTTCAGAAGGTTATTTTCCCCCGTTTTGGAGTTCCTAGGGCTATGATCACTGATGGAGGATCTCACTTTGCTAACAAGGTCTTAAGCAAGCTCTTGAGGAAATATGGCGTAGCTCACAAAATGGCCACTCCATATCATCCTCAAACGAGTGGTCAAGTGGAGATTACTAGCATAGAAATAAAAGGGATCCTGGAAAAGACTGTATCCAAGTTAAGGAAGGATTGGTCCTCCCGGCTAGACGATGTTCTTTGGGCCTACCGGACAACCTATAAAACCCCTATCGGCACCACGCAATTATGTTTGGTATACGAAAAATCATGTCATCTGCCTATTGAGGTCAAATACAAGGCATATTGAGCCATAAAGACTATTCACCTAGGTTTGAAGGAAGCAGGCGAGCAGAGAGTGCTTCAACTCAATGAGCTCGATGAGTTGCGGTTAGACGCATATGAAGATGCCTAAATATATAAAGAAAGAACGAAGAGGTGGCACGACCGACGTATTCTCCGAAAAGAATTCAAGGAGGGAGAACTGGTACTCTTATTCAACTTCCGTCTGAAGCTTTTTCTCGAAAAACTGGGATCAAGGTGGTCAGGTCCATTCCAAGTGCTTAAAGTATATCCTTATGGGGCAGTGGAAGTTTGGAGTGAACCTATAGGAAGGTTAAAAGTTAATGGGTAACGTCTAAAACACTATGTTACTAGATCTCTAGTTGAGAAGATGGGTTCAATCACCCTTCTTGAGGTATCATCTGTCTGAAGAGCATAGAGGTCGAACTAATGACCCTAAACAAGCGCTTCATGGGAGTTAACCCATGTTTCATGTTGTTCTTTGTTATGTTTCTTTTTGTTTCGTGTGTTCCTTTTGTTTTGTGTTTTTCCTTTTCTTTTGTTTCTTTGTTTGCTTTGTTTTTCTTTTTGTGTTGTAGTTTTTTGGCAGTAAATATGGTTTATCAAAGCTCTCCAATGGATAATAGAAGTATATAATGCATTACATAACAAAAAGGAGCAAGAAATATGAAGGAAACAAGGTTGCACGGCCTAAGCACAGTCCACTGCACGGCCGTGCATGACCCTGTCACTGAAAAATGGAGAAATTTTGAGAGAAAAATTTTTACACAGCCCATTTCCTTCTTAGCACGGCCATGTCATGAAACCTCGTCTGCCATTATATACGCACACCCATGACCCTTTATTTTTCTCTCTCTCACCATCGCCTCCTCTCCCTTTTGAACCCTAACCCTCTCCAACCTCTTCCCCATCCTTCTTCCTCCCAAATCTGCCCAACTAACACCACTCACCACTATTTCCACCACCATCAAACTCCTCACAACCATTCCACCCATGCATAGCCAATTAGTGCACATCTTACACACCCTATTTTTTCATCCTTTCCTCAACCGTGCAAAACCAACCACAACACCTATGCACACCACCCTTTGTAGCACCCATTTCACCTACACAAACACCACTTTCACCACCACTTACACCATCATTTATCACTTAATCAAACTTTTTACCACCACCTCTGCACACCCTTCTTGTGCAAGTTTTTTATCTTGCACCACCTACTTATGCACCACCACACACCGTTTATCTCGCTCCCTGTTTCTACACTGGTTGTGCGCACAGGCGTTTTTCTTGGTTTAGTTTTTCATTTCCTTGTTCCATTCTTTATACTTTTAGTTCTTCTATGATTCTTGCTCAATTCCTGCTCTATATTTTCCCATCTTAATTACAGTGTGTGTTCTGCCCAAACATCTTTCTAATGTTTTGATTTTGTAGATAAAAGTAACAATGGCCCCCAAGAAGCGATCAAAATCCACCCATGAGGAAGGTGAGTACTCCTGACCGCAGCCATGCCAATCAAAAAGGTGAGGTAAGGCTGTAAATACACCACCATCGAATCCTTACGGGATTACCTTTGCCAACCCTGATGACAAGGATGTCTATGAGGGATTAGTGAATCAGAACATTACCCTGGCTCGATTCATCGATGGAGATTGTCTCGAGGCACTAGGGCTAAAGGAGGATGTTGTGTATTTGCTCTCTTGTAATGGTCTTTACCATTTTTTTTTCATCACATATCCTACGAGTAAGAGGCTCACACTTGAGTTCCTTAGTTCCTTTGTTTTTTATCGTTCTGACGAGTCCCTCATGTTTAAGCTATTTGATAAACTCATTGAATGTCTTTGTCTAGGTTTTCATCATTGCTTCACCTACCCTCTTATGGTCGGTGACTTTCTGAGGGTTCTGAAATGTTAGGATCCTTAAGATTTTTGGTGAGAAATTGCCTTACCTAAGAAAGGATGTCACCCTAAGCCGTATAGTGGACATCACTCGAAGGCCACTCTAATTTACAATACGCTCTTACGTTATGTCCAACAGCTTATGGCCGGTTCAATTTTTGGCTGAGGGGAGAGCCATGGAAATGTACGTAAATTGGAGCTATTTACTCTGTATTGTATGCTCTGGGATAATATCTTCGATGCAGGGTATTATCTTGCTGATCATCTTGGTACGGTGAACGCCAATCTCACCAATGATATTGCCGTAGGGGGTATCATCACGTACATTGCCACTAGGCTCAATTATAGCCTAGGTGAAATCCACCAGGACTTCCCGCCAACCTACCTCAGACTGACAACCTGCACAAATATAAAGTCAATTCTGCAGGATAGGCGTCAATATAGATTGTATTATAACCAGGAAGTGTGGTACCCGCTTCTCAACCCAGTCTTCACCACTCTCATGGGGAATGGGCGCACCAACTGATTACCCTCTCCTCATACGCCACGCCCAGGTTGGGCTATGCCACCTCCCTCGGATGAAAACTTAACATGCCGGAAGAAGGCCTTCATTTACCATTGCTTACTCTTCCAGCGCCTCCTTCATTTGGTGCCGATTCAGGCACTTCTTGGGACGCCCGCTTCCAACACATCGATGACTGATTCAATATGTTGGACGCCCAAGTTGCTAGTCTCCGGGAGGTTGTTGCTCCTATAGACCAAATGAACTCCATGATACATCAAATGTATCAATGGCATTTGGAGCACAGATACCCACCTCCACCACCGCCCTAGTAATTGAGTTTTTCCTCTCCTCGTTCCTCACTTCCACATTGCAGACAATGTGGTATTCAAGAATGGGGGAGTCGTTTTTCTTTCTTAGTTGTTGCCTGTTTTCTGTTGTTTTTTTTTCCTTTTCTATTCTGTTTTCCATTCTATTTTTAGTTGCTTGTGTTGTTGTCTTGTGAAATGAATGACTATGATGACCAATGGTAGAACCTTCTACATAAACTGGTCATGCACTAGTAAGACTCATGAATTGTGAGTTATTACAACTTTTTTTTTTTGAAAATTGCTTATAGCATAGACACCCCCCAAGTGATAGACTCTCAAACCACTTATTATTATAACACTCTAATAGTTTATTTTTGTAGACTTACCTATCCCGTCTAAGATTTAGGAGATAAGGTTCGTAGCAAGGAACCAGTGAGACTTTAAGCCGTAGAGACTGTCCACCCTTATGTAGTCTTACTTTTTCTAATTGTGTGTTCTCTCCTCTAATATAAGAAACTAGAACTTGAAGACACTCTCTTCAAAACTGCATATGACTTATGCATACATTAGTGTGATAGAGGCATGTATCTTCTTTATTAGCTACTTTAGCCATAAGCCACCAAATAACATTTGTTTTCCTTTTGTTCAACCCCTTTTAGCCTAGGCCTTTCCCTTCGTTTACCTACATATTAGTTTTTTTTTTCCAAGAAACTAATCTACCTTGGTCTGAAAACTAGGGAGCGGTAGCTAATGGATATATTATGGTAGACAAGGTAAAAAGATAAGCATAGGGGTAAATTCTTATTTTCTTTATCTTTAAAAAAAGAAGGGGAGCCTTGATGTGTATATAGGTGTGATTAGAAAGTTTCCAATTCTTATTTGGATTTGTGGTTACAGCTCCTTTAGTTTTAGGCCCATAGCTACATTCCTAAATTTTCCCTACCTTTTCACCCTGGCCCCATTACAACCCTATAAAGACCTCTTGATTTTTGTAATGCATAATGTTTTTAAGCGGTGAAGAAGAGTTGTTTCTACAAGCATATGGTCGATCATCATTAGATAGGAGAGTATTGAGTGACATTATTATCCCTGGAAACACACATGAGTGCATAGTATTTACACTTAACTAAAGAGAGTAAGTTTGCGGCCTTATTTGACCTATGTTTTGTCGGGCAGAATTTACATGACCATAAACCACCTTAGAGTGTCATAATAATTATGATTTGTGTGTCCACGCCAAATGGTTGTCTCACTTTATTTTCTGTACTACTATTTCCGCTTATAATATGGGTCGAATTAGACTTTGTATGCCATATTTATGTTGTTGGTCCTATCATCTGAGGCTTTGTTATCATTCCGCTTGTTATGTTTTTGTGTTTTCTTGGAGACAAGCAAAGTATAAGCATGGGGGAGTTGATTAAGTGAATTTTTCCCATATTTTTACCTCTATTTCCCTTAGCTTTGGGACTTCAAGTAATCTCCTTTATATATTTTGCTATGGTTTTGGCCTATTATTTGTACTACCGTTTTTTTTAGCCTTGTGTTGCAGGATTTCCCACAAAAACACCAAGACCGAGAAAGAATTGCTTATAATTGGAGCTAAGGACCTAGCAAGGAAAGCTTGGGAGGAGAGTGCATTGACCCAACATGCTTATGAAGGTGCATTGAAGCTATGAGAACTAAAAGATATGCCAAGATATCCCTAAGAAGACTCAAAAGGGGAGTACACGATCGGTCGCACGCCCAGATGCATAGCTGTGCAGCACTCCCATGCGTTTATAGAAGAAAACAGAATCGCATGGCCAGCCCATGCCAGACCTGCACGGCTGTGCAAAATTCTGAGCTGAAAAGTCAAGGCCAAAAATATTGCACGGTGGTGCAATATCGAAATTTCCAAATTGCCGAGAACTGAGAAACTGCACGGCCGTGCAGCAGTGGTCCTCCCCATAATCTATGTGTGTGACATAGCCAGTGTGATGGGGGATTTCATGGCACGCCTCGGGGACTTCTTGAGGAAAGACAAAGGAAATTTTAGGGAATTCAAAGACCCCTCATTACCGAGCATAGCTTCTTGTAACAACATGTTTCTTTAGTTTTAATTTTTCGGAAGATTTAATAGTGCAATTTGTGACGATTAGTTCGAATCAACATTGCACTCTTCTAGATTATGGTTATTTCAATCTAATTCTTCCTTCCTTTATCTATTGCATTGTTATTATGCTCATCATGCTGTTTATTTCATTCATTTTATTTGCAAGTATAAGTGAATAGTCTCTTTTCTAGGATTGGACTTAGGTACCGTTTTAGTAATCAATATGATGAAATAAAGTATTATGTTGTATAATTGATTCATTGATACTATCATATATGCTATATTTGATGATCGTAAAGTGGATTTGACAAAATCCGACCTCCATAGATGTAATAAACAACTGAAAGGCTGAGATTATTATCGAAAATTAGCATATATATGGAAATTTAAGCAATCACGAAAGTAGATGTTTAATTCTTAGGGACTCTATAATTGGTAGCGCTTAATGGGTTTAATTTAGTTTGTGAGTCATGAAAGTAGTCAAAAAATTAGATTAAATACGTTCTTAGACCTTAAAAGAGGCTAACGAATACGATTTGACCAATTGTCCACAATTAGTGAATTATTCTGCGGCATAAGTATTGTTTCATTATTGATTATTAATCTGGAGACTGAAGTTCGATCCTAGGTTTTATTCCTATTGTTTAATATCTCCAAGTTAGAACGCTTTTCATAATTATTATTTTCATCTGAACGCATACCTCCACTTTTTGTAGATTTAAATAGTTAAAATAGTAAATAAATGTAATCAATTACGAAGTCTCTGTGGATACGACCTTGAAATGCTATAACGAATCTGTGTGCTTGCGAAAATAGAACAACATAATACCGTATATTTTTAATATTTTAGCTTCCAAAATTAACTCTTTAAAATAAACTTTTTAAGTGCTAAAATGAGGGTGATACAAAAATAATCCAACATAACACTTTGTGCAAGTGTATGTAGTTGAATTAAGTAAGAAAGTGATGAGTACAATATCATTCCCTTGAAGATCAATCAAGTGTTCACATACTAGGATCAAGAATAGTGTTAAGCATAACTAAGTAAACTATACTACACAAAGTTCATAGAATAATTGTAAATAAACTTCTATTTAACAATTGGAAAGAAAATTAGAATACTAGCAACAAGAGGATAACGGATGCAATTCAATGTGTATATGATTAGGATAGGAGTTGTAGGGAATGGGTGTCATAAACCACCAAATACATGAAATCTATGGTAAATCATAGCCCACCAAGCTCAAAGGATTTCAACCCTCATAGATTCACTAGGCTTCACTATACATGAAAGATACTCTCAGGTTGTCATCGTCCTAGTATATGAGGAGTGGCAATGTCACGTAGTGAATTTCCTAGGGTCAATGACATGGCCATATCACCTCTCGTTGCTGACCCTACCACCATTTCACCATTGTTAACAATTTTTAACTCCTTCAAGTGTCACAAGTTCAACCACGTTTCAAAGGTGACTAAGAGTCAACAATCATCAAATTTATATGCTCAACGTAATGAATCATCCATTAAACTCAAAATAAGGGCTACAACATTCACATAATTATAGAATTTGGATCATCTTTTTCCTCCTCACAAAATGAACTCATGCCATGCTGAAGTACAACATATTGAACCATTCGATAAAAATAGCAAAAAGGAAGAAGGGAAGGGGTTCAAGGATCATGGTAAAAATACCTCTATCCAATCTTACTAACATCGTCTTTGTCTTCTTTACTCAGTTGAAAATTTTGGATTATTACTTCCTCTAATTTTACTTTTCTTTCTTTCTACACTCTGTTTTATTTTCTCTCTGTTGTCGTTGTTATCCCCCTTCACAAAATGGTAGATGGGGATCTTTTTTAAATTGTAGGAAATACAAGAATGGATAGATTCCAATCGTTGCTCCACATGATTGTTATTCTTCTAATTGACCTAGTAAATATATTGCCAAAATAGTAGATTATGATGTTTTTTATGGTTAGCTAGATAATGACATTGTGTAATATGAATTCTTATGTTGCACTTAGTAATTATTGCAGGGTGTGATTTTTGACTTATGTTTATGACCTCGGCTTTTACAATTATGACAAACTATTACAAGACATCCTAAAAATGGTTGGGTAAGTTTTAATAAAATGCAAAATGGTAGGCAAAGTTGTGATAGCCTATTAGTTCATATGGTTATTGAACATGTTTGACCCATTAAAACATCATAGTCATGAAAATCTCATAGGGTGGACAAACCAAAGATGAGGCACACCCTTTAACCTATAATACTATAAAAAATTTGATGAGATTCACCCTCTCAATATTCTAAAATAGGCATGGCATGACTCATATTAGTGGATGAAACAAAGCTATATATCATGACGGAAGCAGTTAATATAGATAATGGTGATAAAGAAGTTTTTGGGGCTGATTCAAATACCAAATCATCAAACCTGCCTCATGAACACTCTACTAAAGTAAGTGGTAGTAAGGTGGGAGGTATTCCCTAGACCAAAATTTTCCCCTCTCTAACATATAAGAAATGTGAGGTAAATGTTGATTGTATATAAAAAAAAATTAGTCTAAATAATTTTATGGTGGATAATATATAGAAAACATGGGGTAGTGTGTACTAGGTCATTTTGTTGGTAACTGCCTAATAATCATGTGGTTTGTGGTGTGAAAAGTTAATGTAAATCAACTAGTAAAATTATAGTGCACTTCTCCAACAGGATTTTGTTCAACTTTCCATTTAGAGAGTCAAAATGGAAGTCCTCCAAAATGGCCCTTATCATGTCTATGACAAAGTTATGATGGTGAGGGAAATCCCTAAATTATTTAAGCTAAAAATGTTAATTTGTGTGATATCCCAATGTAGGGTAAGTTGCTAGAACTATTAATTGAACTTTGGAACAACATACCCATTAGTGATATATGCTCATACATGAGGGACCCTCTCCTTAAGAATGTGTTCAATAGTAAGAAACAAGTCTTGGAATATGATTGAGTTTTAGTAGAGGTGAATGTAAGTAAGGAGTTGCTTAGTGAGGCGGAGAGTCGGCTCAAACATCAATCTTTTATGTAAGAGGTTATTTATGAAAATCTCTGTAGTTATTGTTAAGAGTGCAACCGACTAGGATATGTCACTGACGTATGCAAGAAAGGTTGAAAATTTTGGAAATCTAAGCAATTGTCCCCTTTGCACATGATTTGGAAACCAAAAATGGTGAGAAAAGAGGTATAATAAGCAGCTTTGATGCAAGCTCCAACCAACCAATGGAGTATGTAAGAAGAACTGACCTAAGGCCTCGTAATATGGAAGTATATCCAATAAGGCAATACACAACCCAACCTTCAATGTAATTGGAATAATAAGATGAGATAACTCTAGCCACTACAAGAGAAGAACCAATACCAAAACCGAATACTGCCCAAGCTAAGCTAAAAGATCAATCTATGGTTAATAGGAAAAGACCGGTGATAAAAATAAAGGAGGAGCCCCCTTTTCAATTGGCAGTGTTTAGAGCAACCCAAAAAAAAAGCTTGGAAAGAAAGCTAGGAGTGGGAAATTAGCTACTTCAATCAAGTTAAAGGGCCTACCCCCCCCCATGACTTTACTTATATGGAACGTAGGGGGATGTAAAGGGGGCATAAGTTGGCTAGGGATAAAAATTGTGAAATAATCAACTAGTTGGGAACCAATTTAGATGACAGTAAGTTGAGTAAAATGATAAATACTTATTTTAAGGGCCAGAAAGATGCCAAGAACTTTGACCATTGCTTAAATAATTGTATTGTGGTCATGTGGAACACTTATAAGATCCATGTGCAACCACTAAAAGTTTACCAACAAATGATGAAATGTTGGTTTCAACCAAAAACCACCAATCACTTTATGTTAAGTGTATGATATGACTTCTATTCAGTTACAAACTAAAGGTCTATAGTAGAATTTGAAGGAATTTGTTGTACTATATCCCCACCCTTGGATTGTTGTTGGGGGCTTCAATAATATGCTTGATAAAGGAGATGGGTAGAGTACCGTGGAGGTGTTTGAATATGAGATAACATATTTTAGCGAGTGTTACACTATAGCTAGCCTTTGGGATGTCCCATTTTTAAGGTGGTTCTTTACTTTGCTAAATCTAGAATGAAGAGTAAAATAGATTAGGTGTTGATGAATGCGGTAGCAAGGATCTTCATTCAAATCTATTGGCAACTTTTCTTCCACCTATCCATCATTTTGATCACTTACCTACACTTATTCGGTTGGTTAAAGAGAAGTGTAGAATCACGCCCTTTCAATTCTTCAATATTTGGGTGGATAACTCATCTTATGCTAGTACTATTTATGACGATTGAGTTTTTAGGATTTGGGGAACACTGCAATATAAATTATATAAGAAGTTGGTTCACCTCATGAAGCATTTGAAAGCCTTGAACAAACTCCACTTTGCACACATTCTTATCAGGATTGAGGAGGCTAAGTAAAGCTCAAGAAAGCCCAAGAGACAGCAATGAAAATGGGAGGAGGCAATAATGATGGCTTAGAGGATATAAGAAAACAATCCTCACATCTTAACAAAGTGTCCATGTAGCTTTTATCCCATAAAGCAAAGAACCAATTCCACACCCTTGCTATTAAATGTATAAATTTTTTCGAACCTTAGTAAAGGTTAATCAGAAAAGGAACTTTATTTTCAAAGTAAAAAAGTAGGATCAATCGTATACAAATGAGAAATATATAGAAGAGGAGATCTTTGACTATTACAAAGGCTTACCAAGGATTTTCAAAAAGTTCAAGAATGTTGATGGGCTAATCTTCAAACAAGGGAGAAGAGTGCACAACACAGATATTCAGAACTTGTTTGCACCCCTTACACATGAGGAGGTAAAAGAGGCTTTGTGGTCTAGTAGGGATGCAAAAGCTCCAGGGCCCAGGGCTATACAAGTTTTAAGCTAGACTCTTCACGGCTTCATGGACTATTATCTCTAGAGATGTGGTTGTTGTTTTACAAGAGTTCTTCTTGTCAAACTAAATTCTTAAACAGTTGAACCACACCACCATTACCCTTATATCAAAAAAAAATATGCAACTAAGGTAACAAAATTCAAACCCATTTTATGTTTCAATTTTATCTTCAAACTCATCACTAAAATCATCACAAAAGTAATTAGTGGCTGCCGATATAACATAATTAGTTATACCTATAGGGATTTTGTTTAAGGAAGGTTAGTGGATGAAAATATTTTCTAACATAAGAACTCATGAGAGAGAAACACATGAAAAAAATATCCCCTAAATGCATGATGAAAGTTGGTTTAAAGATTGCCTATGACATTGTTAACTAGCAATTTCTTGAATCTCTTATGGCGAGGTTAGGGTTTCCTAGCCAGTTTGTAAAATGTAATATATCTTGTGTCATCACTAATTTTTTCTCTTTGGACATAAACAAGAAGATTAGTGGGTTTTTCAAAGGTGCGGAGAGTCTTAGATAGAGTGTCGCCTCACTTGTTTATGTAGTGTTTGGAATTTGTGAGCAAATTATTGAAGAATGACGCACTTGGTTTACAATTTGCATATCACCCTAAATGCAAGGGGATAGGGAATAACACACCTAGCTTTTGGTGATGATTTAATGTTGTTTTGAAAGGGAAATGCAGTATTAGTAATAGTGTTTATAAAGACATTGCAAGAATCTCATTATTACTCTAGGTTCCATACCATGACGAGTTTGGTCATAACCTTTGAGTTGTGAACCAACCAAGACACGCCATGTAATCCCCAGGTCACGCATATTAAAAAAAAGCCATTATTTTTGGAGAACCAAATGGTTTCCCCAACTTTCCATAAAGAATGAGCCATGCAATGCATTAGATTATGCCTTTTAATTTGATGGTCGTCATCCCTCAAGAGTAGGGTATTGCACACTTAAACCTAAAACCATTTATGTAAACGGTATTTTATGAGGACTTGGTAAGGGCAAGCATGGAGAAAATAGAAGATCAAAAGTGGATGCAAAAAAATAAAACATATTCCAATTAACAAATCAAGATGGCTTACAACCACCCAAATGATGAGCAAACATAGAGTTAAAAACCAAGACAATTTATCAACTATTAATCAAATCTTTTATTTGAAAATTTAAAGAATGATTTACAATGAGGAGTCCTTAGCACAAATCCACCTAAGTCACCACATGTTACAAATTTTCAACCTAGGAGACTGGGTTTAAGAGCATTAAGTGAGGCTTACCTATACAAAAGGCATGCGATAAACTAGAGCATGTAGAAAAAAATTATAATCCCATGCCCAGTTTAGTGAGGTGTGGAGTTAAGGAGTTGTCAACTACTCACCATGTAGACCACACACTATCTCCCCCTCCCCAATCAAGGGAATAGGAGGAGGGAATCATATGATAGGGGTTAGGGAAGCCAGACACATCTCTTTTAACCCCTTCCCCGTCTAGGACCTTACACTACTACTCAACGACCTCTAGGATTGGAGAAGGAAGAATCATCTAGGACATCCCCACACTATTGGTTCCACAAGGAGAGGTGGATGACACTAGGACTAATGCGACCGAATATGACAACCCCTCATCGTCTTGCCCTCCATCACCACTAAATGCCTCCACATCCCTAATTAGTGATTGAACAATGAGAGGATTGTGCACAACAAGCACCCTGAATAGATGAGCACATTCTAATTCCAACAAAGAGACCCACTTTGCCACCTTTGGAGGCCTAAGAAGTGCTTCCTCCTCTAGATCTATGATCCATCTACGAGCACTGACCATTTCTAAGTCTCCCTTTCCCAAGATGTCCATAAGCAGATCAAGCTCCTCCTTGAACCCAAAAGGCTTGGTCTCCTTATCCTTTAGCTCGCAAGGGAGGTGCTCTACTTCAGTAGCCAAAATAATGTTGGAACAAAGAGTCGACAAAGCAAAAATTACAAGTGAATGACTAAGTATCTGTATTGTTACAACAAAGATCAAAAAATAAGAATGTACGCTAGGTATTTACCTTTGCAAATATAAGCACGAAATAGTCACCCACATGAATAATGTTGATATACTCCAACAAAAATCTAGAATGCTCGCAATCTTGGGAGCAACACATTCCCAATTACCATTAGCATTAGAGGTGTTTGCTAAATTTTCTCCACTAGCATTCCTAGCAACTACCACCCGATTGGGGGTTGAGGGAACTCCCCTTTGTCGAAACTCAGTGACAAAGGGGTTGCCAACCCAAAATCCAAAAGCATTCTCTTCTCGGTGATTCTAGAAGATTAAGGAGGATCCATACTTACGAAAGCATGGTTTTCTAGTCTTATGCATGATGATCAAGTTAGCAATGTTATTTTGTACACCACGACACCCCTCCTTTTATAAGCCTAAGGGTCTCTTTGGGAGGGAAATGAAATGATGGATAATGATAAGTACACTATATCTATCTGGCACACTAACCACAAGCCACTACACCCCCTAAGATGATATTAATAATTATGATTGTATGCACAAGTTACTATAATAAATCTTCCTCTAAAAGATCTGAATGTCCTCAAAATCATCAATATGACCACTTGAATAACTCTTCTTATTCAAAATGTTGTGCTACCCCCATACATGTGTTGATCTAAGTACCTTATTTTAAAATTGTGCATTGATGCAAGCACTCCATTTTCAAATTTTCCACAACACAAAGTAACCAACCTTATCTTCAATCGAGCCCTATCTTATACCCAAATGCCCTATAACCTTAATAAGTTAACGTAGCAAGAAGCTGCCACAAGTAGTCCAATTATAAAATTATCGTGCTCGATATCACTCCTGTCCAACACTATGTAGAATGACCTCCCTCCAAAAATAAAGGAGTAAAGTGTCCATAACAAAAAAATGATAAATTTAACTCCCTCCTCCTAAAAAGCATAGCAGAGTAGAGTGCCCATTATTACAAAACATCATTACACTCATTAACCTTCTTCCCTAATTTTTGAAGGAAAGTATAGGGCTACCCTATTCACCTTTAAATAACAATTTGAAGCATTTTCAACCTCTTTCCTTGATTTTTGAAGGTAAGTAGAAGACTACTTTCTTCACCTTTAGATAACAATTTGAATTAATTTTCCACCTCTTTCCTTGATTCTCAAAGGAAAGAAGATGAGTATTCTCTCCACTTTCAAATATTCTCTCCACCTTCAAATAACAATTTGAAGCATTTTTCAACCTCCTTCCCTAATCTTTGAAGGAAAGTAGATGATTACTCTCTCCACCTTAAAACAACAATTTGAAGCATTTTTCAACCTCCTACTTTGATTTTTAAAGGAAATTAGGGGACTATTCTCTTCACCTTCAAATAATAATTTGAAGCATTTTCAACCTCCTTCTCTTATTTTTGAAGAAAATTAGTGTAACATCCACATTTTTAAGACTATAAAAAATTTGTTTGAAAAGTTAATTGCATAAGCTAAAATAGTAAAACTGTAGAGTGCTACCGCCACACTTGGTGCAAGTCTAATTTTCCCTACCATTCTTACACCAAATGCCAAGACTAAAAATGTTACTCCTCTTAAATTAATAACACAACTATAAGAACTAGATTAGAAATAATAAGGTAGCTTAAAATAAAACAAACCATCAATGGTTAAAAAATTCAATAAAAAGAAAATATAGTAGGACATGAGGGTACAAGAACATCTAGATCCAAAAATGTCAAGCAGAACATCGAGTAGTCCTAACTATCAACCCAAAATAATAGCCTTTAACTGATCTCACAAGCTAATTTGCAAAGACCACTTTTTATTGAACCTGTCAGTACAACGGTACTGAGTAATCCATTATACAAGACTAATATGAAAAGCCCACATAGAACACGTAGAAGGCATCACAACTAGACATGGTATAAATTAAATATTAAAATATACATGTGATGATCAAAATATGTTAATCATATCATATAAACAAAAATTACCAAAGCCATATACTACTTATACTAGTTCATTTAGAACATACTGAAACTTACCAACTAAATATCCAAGGGATGCTCTCTAAAGTAATACTTAGAATTAATTTCAACACAATAACCATAACCTTCAAAACATATCTCATATCTCAATATCAAAACTAAAAATATCCATAATACCACAAGTAGGGATCAAGTGCACCTACCAAACATAGGTAGGCATGGAGGCTACTACTGAACCATGTATAATCACAAAGGCTATTACCTAACCACAAAAAGGCACAAAGACTGCCACAAAACCACAAGGAGGCACAAAGGCTACTACCAGACCAATCTAATAATCATTTCAAACCAATAATGATTATTTCCATTTTTATTTACTCAATGAGAGATCATACTAATCTAGAAACACTAAGGTACTTTGGTCATACTGATGCGTAAAGGCAACCCACTATCCTATTGACTATCATCCTGATGACATTATGGTTGTAATCCCTCAAAATTTTAAAAGCCTATAATTTAAAAAATAAATTTTATTTGGGATAAATTAGCCTTTAAATCTACTTAATTTAATTATTTATGGATTTTTGAGTAAATAAAATTGGGTATAAATATTTAATAAATTAAAATAAATATTTTGTTATTTTATCACACTCTTATTATTTAAATAAATTTTCATACCATTATTTTACTAAAATTATCCTTTTTAAACCCTTATATTTTAATTATATTAAATTAAATTATTAAATAAATTTATTACCCAAAAATATTATATTTTATTATTTTATAAATTAAATTATTTTATTTAATACCATTTTCCTTTTCTTTTTCCTTTTTCCCTTTCTTCTCCTTTTTCTCCATTTTCTCTTTTCTTTCTTCTCCTTTTTTTTCTTTCCTTGGGCCGCCGGCTGGCTCGACCTGCCCTTCCCCTCCTGCCCCTTGGGTTGCTGGCCCAACGCTTCCCCTCCTCCCTCCTTTCCTTTTTCCTTTCCTTGGCCCGGCTCCCCTTTTCTTTTCTTCCTTCTCCCGCGCGAGCCCTACCCGCCTCCCTCTTTCTTTTCTTTTCTTTCTTCCTCGATAGGTCCGGCCTGCTTCTTTCTTTTCTTCGGCCACCCGTAGCATCAGCCCCCTCCCCTTTCTTCTTTCCTTCTTCTTCTTCCTCTTTCCCAAACAACCCGCCATCACTGCCACCCCACCTACAACCCCCTTCCCCCTATTGATCTCCTTATCTCTCTCTCTCTCTCCTGCCATTTCTATGCCCCATCCCGAGCCCACCATCTCTCCTTTCCCTATGCCCTGCCATCCCTCTTCTTCTCCCTCTCCCTGCCATGGCCATTTCCCTACCACCCTACCGCCACCCCTCGAGCACCCTATCCCCTTCTCTCTCTTCCTCTTCTTTTTCTTCTTCCTTCCCTGCCTCATTCTGCATTTTCCCGAGCCTCTCCATGCCTTCCCCAACCTCTTTTTCTTCCTTTCTTCTCCACCCCTCTCTCACCCTATTTTTGCTTTGCCGCCCAGCTCCGCCGCTACCGCCGCCTCAACAGACACCTACACCATCCCTTGCCACCCTCCACCTCACCCCTGAACCATCACAATGCCCATTAAGCCACCCCGCAGCCTCCTTCCTCCTCCCCTCTTCTTTTTCTCTTCTTTCCCTCCCTTCTCGGTAGCCACCCTGCGCCACTTTGATCTGCTGTCGTTCCGCCGCCTCTGCCACCAACTGAGCGACCAAGCTAATCCTTGCAACCCCCTCTACCACCCCCAAGCCTCCTTTGGTCGAAACCACCACCTGCAAGCCTCTGTTTTCTCCCTCCCTTTTCCATCCTTCTCAGCCATCCATCTCGACCCACCTCGGCAACACCACTTTGCAGCCTCGCTGCCGCCATCTCCACCACCCTTGGCCGCTGTCAACCCATCTCCAACCACCACCTACACCCCCTCTCCACTTCTGCACCCTTCCCTTACCCCCAAATCCTTCCCCATCTACCCTTTTTCTTAGCCCCAAAAACCTACCTGAAAACACCACTCCCTCCTCCCATTCTTGCCATTTTGAGCCTCTCCCCTCATTTCTTTGCATGCAGCTCATGCTGTATGAGCAATATGAGCTGTTGTCTTTCTTGATTTATTTGGGTAATAATTTTTAAGGTATAATAATATTTTGATTCAAGTATTTGATTAATTATGCATTATAAAGTTTTATACTTGATTTTTATTATTTCTAACATAATAAGCCTTGATATCATTTTTAGGTATTGGTTTTGATAATCAAAGCTTGAACCTTTAACCGAAATACCAGTAAGGTTCGTTTTTGCGGGAATCAAGGTAACAGTTAAATCCCACTTAAATGCATGGATTAACGTATGTTAGCACATTAGGATTTTTAATATGTTATTATGCCTAATATATGTTGTTTAAGACCATATGCGTAGTTTCTTGTGATGTTTGATAAAAAGAAGCATGTTAGGTTATATGTTATTCATGGAAATATTGTTTAAGGTAAGAGTTGGTTGTTAATGAAAATGTTAAGTATAATGCTATTGTGATATTTAATGCATGGTTAATAATTTGTGAGCCTTAGGGGTATTTTAGTAATGTATTTTATACAAGAATATGGCCTAGTACATATATGGGTGCTAATAAGTATTATATTAAATATGACAGTTGTGGATGAGATATTAATATTAATATTTTATGTAGTAATGATAATTTAATGTAAGTGGTGTACTAAGGGGCAAAATTGTAATTTTAATTAAAAAGGGTATTATGGTAATTTTGGAAGTAAGGGCAAAGTGGTAATTTTGTAATTAAAGAGAAGAATGGTAATTATATAATTAAAGGGTAAAAGGGTAATTTTGGAATTAAAGGATAAATTGGTAATGTTATAATTCAAGGGTAAAATGGTAATTTCATTATTAAAGGGTAAAATGGTAATTTTGTAATTAAAGGGCAAAATGGTAATTTTGTAATTAAAGGGGCAAAATGGTAATTTTTTGATTAAAGGGCAAAATGGTCATTTTGTGATTGAAGGGCAAAGTGGTAATTTCGTAATAAAAGGGTAATATGGTAATTTTGTAATTAAAGGGTAAAATGGTAATTCTGTGATAAAATGGTAATATGGTAATGTTGTGATAAAAGGGTAAAAGGGTAATTTTGTAATAAAAGGGTAAAATGGTAATTTCGTAATTAGAGGGCAAAATGAAAATTTTTAAATTAAAATAGGCCAAATGGTAATTCCGTAATTAAGGATAAAATGATAATCTTATAAATGAGAGGGTGTTATGGTAACTTTTGGAAGTTAAGGGGTAAAATGGTAAATTTGAAAGTAAATGGGTAAAATGGTAATTTTGTAAATAAAAGGGGTAAAGTGGAAATTGGAAAGGAGTAACTTGGTAATTATAATAATTGAGAAGGGTAAAATGATAATTTAATAAAAGAGAAGGGTAAAATGATAATTTAATAATGGAGAAGGGTAAAATGGTAAATATGATAAATGTGAAGGACAATTTGGTAATTTAACCAACTAAAGGGATAATTTGGTAATTTGATCAACTAAAGGGCAATTTGTTAAGTATGATAACGGAAATGGGCAAATTGGTAATCTAACCAACCAAATGGGAAATATATTAAGTGTAACAATAAGGAAGCCCCAAATTTACTACAGAAAAATTTCGTTTAACTAAAAGGGTTTAGCGGAAGCGAAAAGATAAAACCGTAAACTCGGGGGCATTACCGCCACACTTAGTACCAGATTGGTTCACTCCTACCGTTCCAGTACTAAATGCTAAGGCTAAATAAAGTTAACATTAAACACGAATCATTAATAAAACACAAGTCATACAGAAATCAGAGTGTGATTTAGGATTACAAACCAAATAGTACGTTACTAGAGTTTTTCAAACATAAAGCATAGTACAAAAACACAACTAAAATATGATAATACAAGATCCAATAAAAGAAACAGAGTCCGGCCGAGTTGCTCTCGATCCCTAAGTCAGGTTTAGGCTCAATGCTCACCCCCACCCGATGCCTCGTAGGTGTCGTAGGCATCGAAGACATCATCCCCTACCTGCACAAGCTCAGATGGGTCTTCTGCTAGTGGGAATGAGCAGCACCCCTGAAACGGGTGATCATTTCGCTACGTACTGAGTAAGGTAACAGATGCGCTAAGGCCAACACATAGAGCATATAACATAGGAATGAGCATGTAGGCAACATACAATGATACATGTAATAAGGCCTGGTTACTTTTCAGGTAACTTATTCTTTATTCCTCTTACTAATACGTTCATTCCACACATACTCTTTAATAGTCCATGTGAGTGCGGGAACCCCACTATTATAGCTGTAGACAGGAATACATACAAGGCAAAATGCTCCTGACCACTATTATTCGCCGGTGGACCGGTCTCCAGGGCAGAACGCTCCTGACCAGTATTATTCGCCGATGGACCGGTCTAGCCCCGACTCGCATGGTGTTTCATTGTAAGTGCTTAGTGTATTTCCCATGGCTTAGCTTCATTACGTTTGGTTTGTTGAGCACGGGATCTCCCACTATTATAGCCGGTGGACTGGAAATCATGCAGGACAAAATGCTCCTAGCCACTATTATTTGCCGGTGGAACGGTCTCCAGGGCACCCCGGCTCAACAATCTTTCTCTTTAAGTGATTAGTATCTTATTCGTGTCTTATTCGGTAAACATTATACCCTTGAAATGCATGTCCTCAACGTGCTATTTCTATCGTCTTAAGGGGGTCCGTCCCATATCTTGAGACTCATGCGCCCCTTATCATGCCCTGACATCCATACCCCCTTACGCTTACCCATAATGAAAAACCAACTCCTAAGGGTGTGGGTTAAGGCCCAACACCTTATGACATCAACTCCACCTACTATCACCCTCTAGGGTTTTCCCTTGAAAACCCTAATTGGACCTATGTGGCCCAACTTTCTCTCACTTACACTACCTTTACTTCATTCACCGCCCCACATCTTATCTCAATTAGGTCCAATCCCAAAACGTATCACTTTACCTCTCGATTTCGCATGTGACCTGAAAAACCCTAGTTGGCCACTTCAAACCCTAGTACCTTTCTTCTCCCACAAATAACCTCTCTCTTTTCATCCAAAATCCCTTCTCTCCCATGGAACCTATACTCATCCCTTATAAAGTAAATTATCACTCTTAACCTGTACTCCACTCTCCCTAAATCATTTTTGCTCTCGCACTTTCCAGATTACTACTTCCTCCCAAAACCCTAATCGGATCCCTTATACATCTTTACACCAACCTACTTACGATTTTTCATCCCAAGTCTCTAATCACTCCACAACTCTCCCATTAGCTTGTTTACACCCTAAATCAACTTTTCTCACGTAAAGATCACCCCCATGCAAGTTCTATCCATCCCATGTAAACACTCAAAGTCCCCATGCAAATTTTAAGATTCTCATGCACGGTTCCTATCTCTCATTCATTTTGGTCATTCCTTCCTCTTTAATTCCCTCTCATGGATCATGAGGTATTTTGGTCAACCTCATATCCCCCTTAATGAACTCACTGCCCATTTCTCTCTTTTTTTCCTTTCATTCCCATATCATATTATCAATTGTCCTAGCATGCATGTCCTAGGGGGCCATATCATATCACACCATAAACACCATATATACATATCATACTCATGTCATAAGAAACACATACAAACATACCTCAACTCTAAGTTGCACTACACATAAGACAAGTTAATTACAATCATATGATACACGACATAGCATGATATATATAGCATCCAAGGCATACAAGTCACATAACACACATGGCCCTTAGCTACATCCTTACCTAAAGCGACGTCGAGCTTGGAGCACGCTCCTACGTCTCCTTAGGGTTTTGACTTGATTCACCTATAAGAGGGAAAGACTAAGGATTAGTTTCCCTTCTACCAAAAAACTATTATTTCTTATTTTAGTCTAAGATTAGGGTTACTATTATTAAAGGCGGTTCTATAATTGAAAATTAGGGTTTCGTCCTCAAGTTAACCTATTAGATATTACTAGTCAAAATGTAATTATGTTGCTATTTATAGCTATATTTATATTATTAAATCAAATAGCTTCATTTCTTCTAACAATAGTACTAATACTTGTCATAATAAAATAGTGATAATAATAATAGTAGTAATACTAACACTCATAGAAATAGAGGCCCTATTATTTTTAAGGCTAAGGCTAATAATGGCTTTAGGGATAAAATAATAATATAATATTAGTAATACTAACAAAGTACTAATACTACTAAAGATAATAATGATAGTAGTTATATTTGGAATAATAATAATAATATAAGGGTTCGAATGTTTTTGTCACGATAATAGTAATAAAATAATAACAATAAGAATGGTAATAACTAATAATGATACCATAGTAACAATGTTAGTGCTAAAGGCATTAGGAATATTATTAATGATATTCTAATATTAAATAGTAAAATACTAAGGCTTAAGTATCCTTCCTCTTTAACAACAAAACGATAATACTCCAACTTCGGTTTAGATAACATTAATAATAATAATAATAATAATGATGATGATGATGATGATGATGATGATGATGATGATGATGATGATGATGATGATAAAAAATGTTAAGTATAATAGTAATAACAATAACAATGATAATAGTAATATAAGGGTCCAAATATTTATATTAATAAATAAAAGTGATAATAGACAATGTTAGTATTAACCATATTAGTAAGGAAATAATGATAGTGATAATGGTAATAATAATAGTAATAATACCAATAATAATAATAATAAAGTTAGGGTTAAGTAGTAATAATAATAATAATAATGGCATTAATAATAATAATAATAATAATAATTAAGAATAATACTAATAGTAATGATAATAAAAATGGTAATAGTAATATAAGGGTTCAAACATTTACCATAATAGTAAAGATAATGATAATAGGCCATAGCTAGTATTAGTAATAATAGTAAGAATAATAATGAGGTTAGTAATAATAATAATAATAATAGTAAACAAGGAAAAGTCCTAATCATAATAACACTAAATTTGTAGGCCATTATTAATGATAATATTATTATTGGTTAGGAAAATCATAACGTTAGGTTAAGTAATAACAATAACAATAATAATAATAATAATAGAGATAACTATATTAATACTAAAGTTGTTAATAATAATAACAATGATAATAGTATTAGTAGCAGTAATAGAAATAATAATACTAATAATAATAACAATAACAATAATAATAATAATACTAATAATAATAAGGATAACCATTTTAATGCTAAAGTTATAGCCTTTTAAATAGTATACCCTAATTATAAGAATTTATAAAATTAGGTTAGGTAATAAGAGTGATACATAATAATAATATTAATAATGGTAATAGTAATAATAATAACAATGATAATACAAAACTAATAATAATAAGAATAATAATAATAATAATAGTGATATTAAGGATAATACTATTAATATTAAATAAAATTATTAACACTTATAGAAAATAGTTTAGGGGCTAGGAAAGTTGGAGCACCACCTAAGGTTAGTGGTGGAACCGGCGGCAGTGCATGGCGGCGGTGGAGGAGAAAGTGGAGGGGTGTTTGAAGTGGTGGAAGGTGCAGCAGGTGAAGGGGGGAATAAAGGTGGTGGTGTAGCTGGGAGTGGCAGCGCACGGCTGTTGGTGCGGCGGCCGAAGGTGGTGGAAGATGGAGAAGATAGAAGGAGAGGGAGGCAGGGAAAGATGGGTGTAGAAGGATAGAGGTGGGTTGGTGGCAGTGGAATCAGCGGCAGGCGGCGGTGCGAAGGGCGGCGAGGGGTGAAAGAATAATGATTGGGTTGAAGGTTTTGCACGGCCGGGGTGGCTCGTGCAGGGCAAATCGAGGGGCAAAGAGGGTCTAGTTAAGTAGAGGGTGGTGCAAGGGTCGGTTTTGGGGGTGTTTTGGCCGTCGGTGATAGGCGGTGGTGGTGGACGGCTCGTCTAATGGGGCAGCGGCAAGAATGGTTGTTTCTGGGGTTTCGAAATCAAAGTTTGAATTAAGGCAGGCTATGGGGTATTTATAGGTCTATTGGGTGGGCAATGACAAGAGGAAGAAGACAAAGGAGGTGCAAATGCCAGGCATGCCGCCCGGTGGCGGCAGTCGAGGCGGTTCTGCAATAGCAGGGGCGTCGGAGTCGAGGGAAGAGGGAAAGGGAAAGGAGCAGGCTGCTCGGGAGAGAGGAATAGGTCGGTTGGGGTCAAAAATGTGAAAGAAAACGACGGGAGAGGGAGGGAAGGACGGTGGCAGCGATGGTGGCCGGCGGAGTTCTAGGTTGCAGCTCCTCGGTCGCCGCCACACCTTGGGGAAGAAGAAAGGATCGGGACCGAGAGGTTCAGGGAGAAAAGGAAGAAAAGAAAAAAAAAAGAACCGGACTGGCCGGGAAGGAAGAAAAAAAAAGAGGGAGCGGCGCGGGCCTGGGCTGCGCAGGGAAGCTGGGCCGCGCGAAGGGTTGGCCCAAGTCGAGGGGGGAAGGAAAAAGAAAAGGGAAAAAGAGGAAGAAAAAGAAAGAAAAGAAAAGAAAAAGAAGGGAAAAATATGTGGGTTGGGTATTTTGGATGTTTGGTATTATTATATTTTTTATATTTAAAATTAATAATACTTATTATAATAATAATAATTAAATTCCTTTTTAGATTAATTTGCCTATTTTGGATAAATTTCCTTAACTTTCATGTTAATTAGTAGAATACCCTAATTTTTCCCTAATTAAATTCTTCATTATTTTCCCCTTGATTTACCTCAATTAACTCTCTTAATTTTAATAAAATCATTTATTAATCAATTTCTCTAATAAATCCTTAATTGGCCATAATTTCTAGAATTAAAATTTTGGGGTATTTCAGGTTAGTGGCCTAATAAATGTGAAAGATAACTTGATAACCCAAACCGAGTAAGGGTGTAGCTAAGGCCGGATGTGTGCTACGTGTCTTACATGCCTTGGATGTCCTATATAATTATATGTCATGTTCTATATGCTATTATCTTAACTATTTCATGTGTGGCGTGGCTTGGAACCGAGATGTGTTCATGTGCCCTCTTTTGGTATGTGCTAATATGGATACGCTGTAAGTTATAATGTGATGTGATGTGGCCCTTTAGGACATGCATGCTAGGAGAATTAATGTGGTGATGAGGGATAGAGGCATGAAAAAAAGAAATGGGAAAGAAAGATAACCAAGGAGAAATAACTTGGCTAATGTAGGTAAGGATGACCTAAATAATCCATGATCCATGAGTGGATGAGAAAAGGGGGGCTTAAATAAAATAAAAGAGTTGGAGAATTAAGGGTTTGCATGGGATGGTTAGAATCCGCATGGGGGCAAACTTTACGTATGGAGAGTTGCCTTGGGGCGTGAGGAAGGTGACAGAAGTGTCACTTGGGTGTCTAGGAGCTTCAGGTGAAAAATAGTATGTGGGACATTATAAGGATGCGTAGGAGACCAAGCTAGGGTTGGGAGGAAACCCTAATGTGAGGAGGTGGAAGAAGAAAAAGAAAATAACAAAAATAAACGAGAATGAGTGGGGTAGAAAGTGAGGGTTGGATCTAAGGGTAGTGACGTGTAGGGTGTTGAAATAGTTTGGGATGTGTAAGGCAGAGAATGATGGGCCACCTAGGCCCAGATTAGGGTTTTTGAAGAAAACCGAATTAGGAGGTGCAGAAGTCTCAAGATATGGGACAGGCCCTCCTGGGAGGATAAGTGTGGATATAGTTAGCCAGGCATGTCAAGGGTAAAATCTTCTGAATAAGATACGATAAGACACTAATCACTTAAAGAGGAAGATGTTGAGCTGGACCCAGACCGGTCCACCGGCGAATAATAGTGGCCAAAGCCGGGGTGCCCTACATGACCAGTCCACAAACAAATAAAAGTGGCCAGGAGCATTTTGCCCTACATGACCGTTCCACCGGCTATAATAGTGGGGGATTCCGTGCTCAACAAACCAAACTTAAAAACGATAAGACATGGGGAAGACACCAATTACTTATAGTGGAACACCTTGTGAGTCGAGGCCAGACCGGTCCACTGGCGAATAATAGTAGCCAGGAAGGTTTTGCCCTGCATGATCGGTCCACCAGCGAATAATAGTGGCCAGGAGCATTTTGTCCTACATGACCGTTCCACCGGCTATAATAGTGGGGTTCTCGCACTCACATGGACATTTATAATCCGATATGATTGATTAATGATGGACTAATGGCCTTAAGACCCTAAAAGTATCGATTGTTCATTATGGCCTATTAATATTTGGCTGACTTGTTAAGTATACGAATGTACGAAAGTGAATGTTACGTATACACCATTGATGTCATTAATTTAAGCGGAGTAATAATTTTAGCCTGAGCACTTAGTATGATAATAGTAGAAGAAACCAGACTTGTATCAACTGTGCCGGTAACAACCTTCGTTTTATTATTTTAGCTTCCATAATTAAATTTTTAAATAAAATGTTCAAGTCTCAACAATTGGGGTGTTACATTATTGGTCACCAATACCCTCTTTATTATAGACCTTAGGGTATAATACCATGATAGAAATTGCAAATCCACAATCATGCCAATCAACTATCTTAGGTGAATCAAACTCAACATGAACCTCCAAGAGTTGGGTACTAATTAGGAAGGTGAGAGCTTAAAGTAAGTTAAAAATTACCTCACCAACTTTGGCAACAAAAACCTCATTTCATATCATAAGAGATACTCATATAAACACACCTAATCTGTGGAGGTCTAATCCTCTCTCTCTTTCAAATGGGGGGTGTAACACTCCCAAAATTCACTACGGAAAAATTTTATTTTTATTAAAAGAATTAGCGAAAGCGAAATAACAAACTGTGAACTTCGGGGATATTACCGCCACACTTAATACCAAACCAATTCACTCCTACTGTTCCAGTACCAAGTGCTAAGGCTGAAAGAGTAAAATATAATTTACGAGAGACTCAAACCATATTTAAATTAGAGTAGCGTAGTAAACAATTTACAAGAATAAAATCCACCAATGGTGGTTATAAGAACAAGGACCACATTTAAACTGGGGTTTAAAAAAGAAAAAGAGTGTAACCCTAGGACTTTCCAGATAATTCCTTATGCTCTTTCCCATTGCCCACTTGAATAACACCTGAAATGGACCTGCAAGGGATACTGCCCATTGAATAAGCAGGGGCCCCACGAATGGAACTCTTCAGTACTATAATATTGAGTAACCCTTTAAAACACACTAAAAATAGGCCCGCAATACAACACATGATATAAAACTATATACATATTTAATAAGATGTGCATACATAACATTCACATACTTAACAAGTCCATAAAATATTAATAGTTCATAAGGTACAATCAATACTTCTGGGTCTTGAGCCATTAGTCTATCATTATTCAATCATCTCTTGGATTATATCCATGCGAGTGCAGAAACTCCACTATTATATTTGGTGGACCGGAATACATACAAGGTAGAATGCTGCTGACCGCTATTATTGCCAGTGGATAGGTCTCTAGGGCAGAAGGCTCCTGACCACTATTATTCACTGGTGGAGTTGTTTGGTTCCGACTCACATGGTGTTCCATTATAAGTGATTAGTATTTTCCATGATTTAATTATATCCAAGTAAGTGCGGGAACCCCACTATTATAGCTGGTGGATCGGAATACATACAGGACAGAACGCGCCTGACCACTATTATTTGTCGGTAGATTAGTCTCTACGGCAGAAGGCTCCTGACCACTATTATTTGCTGGAGCCTGGAGGACTGGTCTGGCCCTGACTCACAATTATTTCAATTTCACGATTACTGTTTTTCCTTTATAATCATCACAAAAATTCCATTTATTTATCTCAAAGGGGAGATCATCCTTGGACACAAAGGTACACCGGTCGCACCGATGCATATAAGCTACTGAGTACCCTTCAACTATCAACCCAATGATGTAGAGGTACCTTCATCGTACTGGTGTATACAACTACTCAGTACCCTACCGATAAGGACACCTAATCCATAAGTATGCATACCCTCTAAGTAGGTCCATAGAGCTAGATAGAGTAAGATATAGGGCCTAGTTGGGGCATAAAGGCACACCAACAAATACCAGAATAACTGTGGGCTAAACCACGTCTTTAGGGTAGTAACCCCTAAAGAGCCACCATTCCTGATCTCGAAATCTTTCACTTTAACTATTAATGTCTTAATTAAGGCGATCACAAAAAGTACGACAATCAGATACTTATTCACTTTTAACCATTATGATATCATTAGGTATTCCTTATTCATACGGTTATCCAAGATAACTTAGAGGAATCATTAAGGCCATCATAATCTCATCCGATTCCGATTTAGGATCCATTCTTATGATACTTACTAATTGTCAAATACCTTTATCTTGCTATTCAGTGTTACTTGTGTCTTATTACGAAACCCCGTTATCACAACGACATATTCGATACGGGTTACCGATTTACCCCTTACTGGTATAATTACTAAGTCATCCCTTCTTTACTTGCCAATTTACCATATTATCCTTCATGTTACATAATTACCAAATTATCCCTTACTCCGTTTAGATTACCAACTTATCTCCTACAATTATTAGGTCACCAAATTGCCCTTCATAATTGTTAAACTTATCATATTTTCATTTGGTTGGTTAGATTACCAAATTGCCCTTCTCCTTTGTTATAATTACCAAAATGCCCCTTAGTTGGTCAAATTACCAAATTACCCTTTTCCATTATCATAATTACCAAATTGCCCTTCTCTATCATCATACTTACCAAATTACCCTTCTCCATTATCATAATTACCAAACTACCCTTTGGTTGGTTAAATTACTAAATTGCCCTTCTCCGTTATCATAATTACCAAACTGCCATTCTTCATTATCATAATTACCAAATTACCCTTCTCTATCATCATAATTACCAAATTGCCCTTCTCCATTATCATAATTACCAAACTATCCCTTAGTTGGTTAAATTACCAAATTACTCTTTAGTTAGTTAAATTACCAAATTGCCCTTCTTCATTATCATAATTACCAAACTACCCTTTAGTTGGTTAAATTATCCAATTACCCTTCTCCATTATCATAATTACCAAATTACCCTTTTCCATTATCATAATTACCAAGTTACTCTTTAGTTGGTTAGATTACCAAATTGTCCTTCTTCATTAGCATAATTACCAAGCTACCCCCTTTAGATGGCTAAATTACCAAATTATCCTTCTCCATTATCATAATTGCCAAATTTCCCTTCTCCATTTTCATAATTACCGAATTGTCTTTCTAATATTATAATTACCAATTTATGCTTCTCCATTGTTATAATTACCATTTTACCCTTCTCCATTATTATATTTACCATCTCACCCTTCTCCATTATTATAATTACCATCTCACCTTTCTCCATTATTATAATTACCAATTTACCATTCTCTTCCAAAATTACCATAATACCCTTTTACTAAATTACCATAATACCCTTTTACTAAATTACCATAATACCCTTTTACTTACAAAATTACCATTTTACCCTTTACTACACCACTTTGATTTAATTATCATCACTACATGAAATATTAATATTGATACTTCATTCTCATCATCCAACTCCACCAACTATTATATTTCAACATAATACTCATTAGCACCCACACATATTAGGCCACACTCTTATACAAGACATATTACTAAAATGCCTCTAGGGCTCACAATAATATTATTGATGCATTAATGGTCACAATAACATAATACATCATGGATAAATACTTAACATTTCCATTAATAACCAAACTTCTTTCTTAAACATTATTTCCACAAATGGCATATAAACTAGCATGCTTTCCTTTTTATCAATCAATACAAGCAACTACACATATTATAAAAACAACATATATCATGTATAATAACACGTTAAAACCCTAATGTGCTAACATACATTTATCTATACGTTTAAATGGGGTTTAATGATTACCTTAATTCCCGCAAACATTGAAACTTACGGGTATCCCCATTAAAGATTCAAGCTTTGATTAGCAAAACTAATACCTAAAAACAATATCAATACTTATCATATTAGAAATAAGAAAACCAAAAGCATAAGACTTTGTAAAACTTAATTAATAAAATATTTAACTTAAATATTATTATACTTTAAAATTTATTAACCAAATTAAACCAAGGAATGCAGCAGCTCACACTGCTCATGTAGCATGAGCTGCATGCAAAGTAAGGGAGGAAAGGGTCGAAGGGGGAGCTAATTTTAGGTTAAGGTTATGGGGCTAGGAAAGAGGGCAGGTGGGGGAGATTTAGGGGAAGGAAAGGGTACAGGGGTGGAGAGAAAGTGTAGGTGGTGGTCGGGGATGGGTTGTTGGCGGCCAAGGGCGGCACTGAGGCTGCAAAGGTGGTAGCAGAGGTGGAGGTGGCTGAGAAGGGAGGAAAAAGAGAGGAGGAAAATGTGGGGGTGAGGGGGTTTGTCTCGGCTAAGGGAGGCGAGGGGTGGTAGGGGAGATTGTAGGGAGGGGTTTAGTGGTTCAGGCGGTGTCAAAGGCGGCGAAACGGCGGTGGAAGGAGGAGTTGTAGTGTGGCTACCAAGAAGGAAGGAAAAGAAGAGGAGAGGAAGGAGGTGGGATGTAGGGTGGCTCGAGGGGTGGTGTGGTGGTGTAGGGATGAGTTAGAGGGTGGAACAAGGTGGTGTAGGTGGTTGGTGAGGCAGAGGTAGTGGTGGAGGGGCTGTGGTGCAAAAACAGGGAGGTTTGGGATGAAAGGAGAAGAAAGTAAGAGGAGGGAATCGAGAGGAGGTAAGGAAGCTTGAGAATGGCCAAGGGAGGGGATGTTGAGGAGAAGAAAAAGGAGAAGGAGGGGAAGAGGCATAGGTGGCCGGGTCGGGCAGTTGCAAGGTGGTAGGGAGGTGGTCGAGTGGCAGGGAGAGGGAAAGGAAGAAGAGGGAAAGATAGGTCATTTGTGGCTGGGGGGTGTAGGGATGGTTTGATATGAAATGGGGAAGAAAAGGACGGGGGAGAGAGAGGGAGTGGTAGGGAGGTAGGTGGGTTGCATGCAGGGTGGTCGGGCATGGCGGAGGAAGGGAGGAAGAAGGGAGGCCATGTGAGGGAAAAGAAAGGTGTGCGTGGGTCAGCCCGGTCGAGGAGGGAAGGAAAGGAAAGAAAAGAAAAGAGATTGCGCTAGGCGACGACGCGCGAGAGAAGAAGGAAGGAATAAAGTGGGTCAGCAGCCTAACTCGCAGGGGGGAAAGAAGTAGGCCAGGGCCTGGCGGCTCGAAGGAAAGAAAAAGGAAAAAGAAAGAAAGGAGAAAGAAAAGGAAAAGGGGAAAAAGGAAAAAGGAGAATAGGGAAAATAAGATAATTTAATTTATAAAATAATATAATGTAATATTTTTGGTAGATAAATACATTTAATAATTTAATTTAATATATGGGTTTAAAAAGGTTAATTTTATGAAAAATATTGGTTTGGGAATTTATTAAAAAAAATGAGCATAATTAATTAAAAAGTATTTATTTTAATTGATTAAATATTCATATCCAATTTTATATACTCAAAGGTCCATAACATAATTAAATTAAATAGATTTAAAAGCTAATTTATCCCAAATAAAAGTTATTTATTAAATTATATGCTTTTAAAATTTTGGGAGATTACAGGGGGCTCACTCGGAAGTCAAAAGGGAACCCACACACATTCTTTATCAACATTAGGAAGTTTGCATCCACCAGTGACGCTAGTGAGACGATCCCTTATCCTTCTAATATACCTATGCTATAGGTATCCATCACCTCCTCCGAAGTGGCCAAGTTCACGATCCCAGAGCATTCGTTGAAGTTATCGCCTCAAGACCACTAGAAGGAGAAGTACATTATTTGGGATTTAAATCAAATTCCCTCTCCAATGTTTCAACAATCATTTCGTATGACAAGTTAAGCCTTGCCTATATGAGAAAAATAGTAAACAAAAGAATGAGCTAGTTAGAAAACTCACAAATAAATCACGATCAACGACTCTTTAAACCTTTGTAACCTAAATAATATAAAGATGGATAGTCAAAGCGTCTTTTCTTTTCTTATTGTCTTAAAGGGGGGAAATCTCTGAAATGAAAATGTTCAAGGAACGATCGTGCCTTGTAAAAAAAATGACCATAAGTAACTAGCCAACTATTTAGGCCACAGTTCACCTTGTAAAGGTCTAGTAAGGCCTTCCACAACTTTATTCACAGAGATCGTTATCGTGCCATACACTCCACGAGACAAGGCTTTGGACTTAGGGAGTAAGGGGCCTAATTGTATGAGAAAAACCTAGCCTTTCAGCCTAACTTATAAAAACAAAACCCAAAAAGTTCCTTATACTCTAGGCAACCCATGACCTTACTAGGGTGTTCCCGTCATCATGGTTGATTCAACCCCATATCATACCATCATGAATGAAGATTACGATTGATTCAAACATTAGTTATCATCAACTTTGTTTGAACATGACCGAACTCCTCCCAATTTTCCAACACTAATCACCTCTAATGATGGCCTTATTCTACCTCATGTGATATTACATTATGAGCCATTACCTTCATAAATAGTGGAGTCGCAAGGCCCCCTCTAAAAGAGGGAATTTGGCTAATTTAAGCAATTTATCAAGCAAACATATCTCACAAATCACTCTAAACAATCTACTTCTAACTCCTTTGTCTCTAAGCTATTTTTATTTGCTATGGCTTGAAAGATACCCTTAAAAATGTGATGTGGAAGAATCCACTTCATTTTTAATTTTTCTTGTCATCCTAAACATATGCCTAAGGTATTTTAAGCTTAATTTTGATCAAGAGAGAGCCACATTATAAAAGGTGTGTTAATCTTACATCAAGAAGGCTCTTTTCACATTAATGAATTTCTCTAAGCTATGAAGCTACAATATGCTTCTAACTTGGATAAAATTAATTACCTATTAAGGGTAGCCATACAAGGGCTGAATGGCATGCCATGCAAGCCAAACTAGTGACCAACCTTTCATAGTTTGTTCAACTCCTAACAATTAGCAAAAACCATTTTTTAGGAACCTTAGGCCACGAAAAAGGAGAGGCAAGAAGTACAATTCAGGCTTAGGGTGTTGGAGATGATCAGAAGGCTTTGCAACATATTTTTTAGCAGCCAAATCAGCTACTCGTGGACAATAACTAGGCAATAAAGAACCAACTGGTTAATGGGGTTATTTGCCCATTATGGGCTAATTTTTTTTTACAATTTTAGTAAGTAGTCGAGGGGAGGTGATGGGTGGTCTTTTATTTCTTATAAACTCTCCAAGGTTAGATCACTAATATTGGGAGCTGATTTTCTTCATGTATTTTTTGACAATTAGCTATAGGGGAAGTGTTAGAAGCTGATAATCCTTTTGTCAAGTTTGAACTAGTCAGTTGAGTTGTGTTAGAGAACTAGTTAGTTGTGTTATGTAACCAAGTCATCCCTAGGAGGTTGAGATGGTCATTTTGTAACTTGAGGAACCTAACACATCCCTTGTATATGTGTTAGTTCCTACTCAAAGAAAGGACCCGACCCTTTGGCATGATCTTGATTTTTGAAAATCAGTAACCACTCAAGGTATAGTGCATAACTTTACTTTATTCTCTAAAAATCTTACATAATTTATGTCAAGTGTTAAAACCTTGATTGGTTTATGTAAGTGCTTAATTTTGGAGGGGTTTCAAGATTAAGTTCTACTCATTCTTCTCACCTCTCTTCTGATTTTTTATTTTTGTTGGAATCTCACCCAACTCCATCATCAACACTTATCATGACCCAATTTGCTAAGTCATATGCATCAAAATGTCTTTGGCTAGGGACCTTGAACCCATTTGTAATACCTCATTTTTAACTAGTTCTAATTATGTGTACTTATTTACATAAATGATTGTAGAATATTTTATAGCCTCGAGATTATTTTGGGTGATTCTATAGTAATTGCGATTTTTGTTGATAGATGCACTTTGCTTATAAAATATTATTTATATATATGTGAAATTTTAAGTTAAACCTTGTAAAATATTCTTATAAAATTTTATTTAGGTCCTAAATGCGTTTAAATGTAAATCTAGAAATTTTGGTTTAATTTTATTTGTGTTTGTTATACCTTTTGAATTTTATATGCAAAATATATAATTAAGGTATGCTAGATAAATATCATATCAAATGTGTGTTAAAATTTATGAAAAATTTTATTTAGGTTTTAAATGAGTAAATAAGATGGCCGGGAAAGTTTCATGATTTTAGGAATAGTTTTGGTATTTATGTTAGTAATTACCTTATAAGCTTGTTAGTTAACCGTCATTTCAATATTTTATATATATCAAATCTTTTTTTAATTCATAAAAGTTTATATGTGAGTTTAAAATATTATTTTAAGGATTTTCATAAATTTTCATAATTTTATGAGATTTATTTTTGTTTTTATTAATTTTATCCTCTTCATTGATATTTCCACCACTAAAAAGAATCTATAAATCCTAAAATCACTGTTCATGCACGAAATCACTTCGCTACACTTCCATGATTAGATTTTTTATCAAGTTGATCATTTTCTTATTCATTCAACCAAATTTTGAGCCAAAGTCACTTTCATACACTTTCTACTTATGCTAGTTGTGTCACTTTGGCTTTTCTTGCACTCAGCCTTCTTCACTTGCATTCCCCATGCTTAAATCTCCGCCACCTTACACACTTAACCACCTTGTCTTTTATCATTCAAGTGTTGAACAAGCTATCTATCCTCCTCTTGTGGCTGCATATTTTTGGTTCCTCTATTCCATATTTATACCCCATTTGTTTTTCTTTGTTTTCATTAAGCATGTCTCTCATTTGCTTCTCTTGGTTGCTCCCCCATCTCTCTTCATTTTGGTTATTTTTGCTAAGTATTCTTAAGCTTTGTTGAGCTTATAACCAAGACCCATCCTCCTCTCTTTATTCTTATTATATTGTTTTCACTTCTAAGTTTACTTCTATCTAACCTTTATTTATTTTTAAATGAATAAAGAAGGTTAGATTTTTGGTTAAATTGTGAAGCTGTCATCTTTTATCTTCTCCTCTTGTGTCTCCATTTTTCGAAGGCATTGATATTCTTTTGGAGTTTCTTTGTGTTATTTTGCTATTTATGCTTGGAAAAAGGTAACATATATGGTCCTAATAAATATATAAAAATCATGTGCTAGCATGTTAAGAGTTTCTTATGCTATGCTTAAGTGTAATTTATGCTTTCTAGTAGTCTCATTAAAAAATATGCATGCACCATATATTGTTATTAATTTCTCTAAGTGTGTGGCCATGCATTTTTATGTAAGGGTATGTTAAATTTATGTATTTTAAATATGTGTATGATATCATATTAATATATGGATGTTTGTGTTAAAATAGTTGTGCATGATTACGATTTTATGTGCTAAATGGGCTTAATTGTGTTTTAGGGGCAAAATGGTATTTTTGTCACTCTTAAAAAATTATAGAATTGAAATTTTATATTAGTGCACCTATTTTAATGTTATTTTGTCATACCATAAATTTCACTTAATTCTAATAACAATTGATATTAAAGTGGAAAATTATTGAGTAAATAACATATAAGGATATTTTGGTCATTTGTGACTTATTATGCTTAAAAGTGTGAGTAATTGGACTAGGATGACCTTAATTGATTCTTAGGTTGATCTTAGTGTTAACTTTGATTTTTGTTTGGATTGTTGACCTTATGGTCAACTTGAATAATTGAAAATAAAAGAAAAATTGTTAAGTATGAAATTAGAATCGTTGTGCATTATGTGATCTTTTATGATCACCTTATTAACATATTAATATTTAAAGTGGAAGACCTCGAGATTTGGGAATGGTTGCTCTTTAAGGTTAGCTACCCTAGAGACGAGGTAGGAGCCCTCGATTTGATTTGGTGGTTTTGTCGGATGCCTTGGCATTTCGGCTAAGGCTCTAGTCTACTCTATAGGTGACCTATGAACCCTAGAGGGGGTATTGATACTTAAGGATTAAGTGTCCTAGGATGGGAGGATATTGTGTTGCTTTGGTGGACTAGTATGACCGGAGTACTTGTATGTCTCTGGCCTAGGTAACAAGTTGGGAGGATACTGTGTTACCTTAGTGCACCAGTATGACCGGTGTACTTATATGTCTCCGGGTTATTTTTTATCCCCTCGAGTAATTAAAATATAAATAATTGTTGTATGAGGATTTAAATGGATTGTTGTAATTTATCGATTTAGTAGTTGCCTCCGCGCACTACTTGGTTTTGGTATGTTGGTTTGATAGTTGCATTCGTACACTATTTGGATTTGGTGTATTGATTGGTAATTATTTCAGTACTTTCCTTATCATGTTATAAGTGGAATAGATGTGGTTATTGTAAAAGGCCTTAATTATGGTTTAGTGTTTTCCTTTTCGTGGGACAACATCGGTATAATTGGATTAATGAAATAGCTGTAATATAGTTAAGTTTGATGTGATGGACATGTGACGTATAGTATGACATGAGTTATGGTATGAATGTGGCACTTAGCTATGGTATGTACTATTTAACGTGTTATGACATGATACTTTATGTTACCTTTTATGTGCTCCACGTGATATTTGCATACTTAGTATTGTATATTGGTTTACTCGGTACCGTTGTATTGATGGGTTCTGTTTTATAGTCTCTTACCTATTCAATTGGTAGTATTTACCTTGTAGGAGTACTTTGAGGGTACATCTCAATGGCTTTTGGTAGGGGCTGAGAGTTATGGCTATTCGGTGTCCATTCTGGTATCTTTTGATATGAATATCTTTTGGACTGTTAGTTATAACTCTTTTGTTTAATCTTTTGTTATCAGAGTAGTTTAATATTGTAATGAAACATTTATCTTCTTCTTATCAATTGTTATTCTTAATTTAAGTGGATAAATGTTTTAATCTTAACACTTAGTGTAAGAAAGGTAGATTAACCGGACTTATACTAAGTGTGGTGGTAACAATCTATGTTTTTATTAGTTTAGCTTCCGCAATCAACTCTTTTTAAAGAAATTTTCAAGTGTTAAAAATAGAGTTGTTACACCTTCATTATTGATGCCCACACCTACGAGTCCTAACAACTAAGTCACTTCGACGTCTCTCTTTCTTTCCATTTGCACCATTTCCTGCCCTACATTATCGACTTGAGTATAAGAGTGTCCTTAAGTCAATACCATATTAGCGTCTCTCTAGCGCTCAAAAGGTTATTGTTTATTTTTTTTAGGAGAATTAGTAGTGTCCCATTTGAATTTTACTCATACATCCATTCAAATTGCAAGAGTCTATAGTAGTGAATACTTTATTTTGAGCGAAAAAGTATCCTTATAGCAAAAGGCAGGCAAACAAATGAAATAAGGAAAAGAAAAAAAGTATGTCAAACCTTCTATTTGATCATGAAAAAGACTTGTATAGTAAGAGTAAGCAAATAAAAAAGGGTGCAACAAAGGTAAACAATAAATAAATAAATTGAAAAGTCCAATCATGATGATCCCTTGGTGGTAACAAAACACGGTAGTGCTTTTACCACTTTAGCTAATAGGTGTTCCATCTTAGTGTTGTTATTCTATTTAATATAATTTATCTATAATTACAAAAATGAGGCTCTTTTGAATTTGGGGCTGTGTGACTACACTACTCATACACCCTTAAGGTTGTCTTGATGAGCGCTTTATCCATTTTGAAACAATGATCTAGCTTTTATTACGAGGATTTCAAAAATAAAAAAATATAGATAACTAGGAAGTGCAATGAATAGTGAAAAGTTTTGCTGTAATATTTTTTAAACAATACTATTTTAGTTTAGATTACAGAAATGTAACCTATTTAAATTAAATGTTTAATATGCCATTAATAATCAGTGTGAGTTAATATTGTCAAATATATCTATACAAAATAATTGACTCAACTAATTAAAAAAATGTTTAATCACTATTAGCTATTTAATGACACCTACTTTTAGAAAATAGATGATTGAGAATAAACATTAGATAATTTGTATTATAACTTGTACGCATCATATGTTAACTATTACTAACTCGACTGCTGATTTGACTTATATATACCCTTTTGTTTTTTATTAATCCTAACCTATAGTCATAGTATGAAGTTTCATCTTCCTAATTTTATCTTACTCGACTAGTTATATTTTCCCGTACAATGCACGGGTGATGTATTAATTATTTATATATTATTATATAAGAGATAAATAGTTTAATAATTTAATTAATATGTAGAAGATGAATAATTGGTTGTATATGTTCAAGTAATTAATTAATAAAATACTTAATTAATACTTGATTAATGTGTATTGTCCGACATATGTGCAGCAGATGAATAGTTATATGCATTTGTTGCATGTAGGATATGAATAGTTATGTTGTATTAATGACATAAGATAAATAGTTATATGAATTTATTGTTCGTATAAGATGAATAGTTGCATTCATATGTTCATTAGTTTGACAATTCAATTAATATGCAGGAGATGAATAGTTGACTGCATATGTTCAAGTAATTAATTAATAAATTACTTGATTAATATGTGTTGTTCGATATATGTGCAGCAGATGAATAGTTACATTCATATATTCAATAGTTTTACAACTCAATTAATACGCAGGAGATGAATATCATTTTGTTGTTATGTAGCGTAAGAGATGAATAGTCTGACAAATCAATTAATGCATATGAATATTTCATCATTTATTTGACCTTAGTAATTAGTAATAATATATGGCAGTGATAATATATGATTAGTAATAATATGTATAGTTTAGGCGGAAAAATTTGTCTGTATATTGTTTGCCAAACAACTCTGTTTTTATATAATAACCAATGTTGTCGTTCTATTATTTTTTTTAATAATAATATATTATTAATCATGATAATATTCATAATAGTAATAATCAAATATATTAAAATTCATTATTATCATAATAATAATTATCATTATTATATTATAAATTATGACAATAGTAATTATCAAAATTATATAAATAATTATATTAGTATTAATTATATTAATAGTTATAATTATTATAGTTATATTAATAATAATAGTCATATTATTAATAATACATAATAAAATTATTATTATAAACAATTATTATTATTATTATTATTATTATTATTATTATTATTATTATGATGATGATCATCATCATATTTGATTGATGTTAATCTAACCTTAAAAAAAAAGAAAAAAAATAATACTTCATTAAAATTAGTTATATGTATTTGCTAGTTGCATTGTATTAATGACAGTAAATGCATATGTGTTGGTCGGCTGGTTTATGCACTTTATTTGGTGTATTAATTATTTATCAATTATTTATATATTAATATGTAGGGTATGAATAGTTTGACAATTAAATTAATACACATGAAATTAATAGTTGATTGCATATGTTCAAGTAATACATTAAAAAATATTTGATTAATAATTTATTAAAATTAGTTGTTCAACATATATACAACAAATGAATAGTTATATGCATTTACTACACATAGGAGATAAATAGTCACATTGTATTAATGGATATATGCATGTGAAGCAAATGAATATGCACATTGGTGTATTAATTATTTATATATTAATATGCAAAAGATAATAGTCTGACAATTCAATTAATACGCAGGAAATGAATAGTTTTCTACGTATGTTCGGATAATTAATTAAGAAAATATTTGATTAGAAAATATATAGTTAATACTTTATTAAAATTAATTGTTTGACATATATGCAACAAATGAATAATTATATACATTTAATGCACATAAAAGATGAATAGTTGCATTATATTAATAAATAGTTATATTAATTATTCATCTTATTAATTAGTAATAACAATAATTAGCAGTAATTTATGATTAGTAATAATGTATATAGTTTAGGCGGGAAAATTTGTATTGTCTGCTAGACAACTCCGTTTTTATATATATATAGATTAGTTATATATAATATTTAAACACAAAAAAACATATTTTTGTATATTGTGAACATTATAAATAAGTTTCTAATGTAGATCTAAAAAGTCTTAAACAGTTTCTAAATGAACATATTAATGATTCAACTTGCGAACAGAAGAATTAAACTTATCCCACCCCAACTTGGTAAATGAGACCTGCACTTAAATTATTTAATTAAAAAAATGAATCGGGTCGAATCAGCATACGAGCCGATTCGATCCACTGCTCAAAACGCCTTAGCCGATCCGAGTATTCTCGACGCGACACTACTCAAGATCTTGGTGGTCAAACAGTGCATTTCTTTTCCGTCTTATGCTTTTTTTGTCAAATGTCGACGGACCTACGCCATCCGCCGGCGTCTTGACTTTTTGGTTAAGGGACGAAAAAAGGGAAAAAGAAAAAAAAAAGAAGAAGAAGAAAAAGCTAGGGACCACCATCCATAGTAGAAAAATATCGGACGCAATTTCTTAACGGAGGATGCAGAAGAGAGGAACCGTAGAAGACGGAAACCAAATCCGGATTTGAAATATCATCTAACTGGATTTAATAATTATCCATATGTCCGACCCCGTGATGGAATTGGACGAGTAAACAAAAACTAGCGATGGTTCTTCATGTATCGGCTGCTTGGTCAAGGAAAAGCAAAACGCTATTCCTATTCCGCTGTTTAGCCCAAAAAAGGAGAAGAGAGCGAAAATGGCCGAGTGACTGTCGGCGTGAAGCATTTATGTGCCCTTCGGATTTCTATTTCATCTCATCCGTTTCTTCTTTTGATAGAAGTTCAGTGCAATCGTCAAGTCTCCATCTCTCGATTCATGTAATTTCATTCCATTTTATGATATTTCATACTTCCGATCAACGTACCGTTTCTAGATTTTACCTATTTTCTTATGTTTATTTTGTTTGTACATATTGGATTTAATCGTTTGATGCTTCTTATTTGTGATTTTTGTTTTTTGTTGGAACTAGGGTTTAATTGAGGCTTTGTTTCTGTCAATTATCTTATAGAATTTTGCTATATGTAGTTGATATGATTGATTTATGACGTATGTTTTGCGCAGGTGTCGGTTGTTTAACTGATTTGACGTTGGCTGGGTTGTTTTTGGATTGTCTAAAGCACGAGTTGCGTTTAAGGGCTCCTCTGAATTGCTGTTTACTGCTTAGAGTGAACAATTTCTCTCTCTCTCTCTCTTATTGTTCAAGGATGGATTTGATCTCCAGCTGTAAGGTGCATTACCCTCTCTTCTCGTGTGCTCTCTTTAGCTATGAACGGGTCTCATATATTTAGTATTATGTGTTGTTCAATTGGTTTCCATACTGCTAATTCACTACGATTTATCCTGTATGCTGTTGGAATTTATGCATGTGACCGTGTGTTCTTGTTACCGGTTTACTGTTAGCCTTTTACGTAGTTCATAGTTTGGTGTTTCTATCTTGTTTAAGTCATTCTGGTTTTGTCTCTTTGATGCATGTGTACTGCAAATCAAAATCTTTGCATCTAACCAGCAGAAGTAAATAACCCACTTCATTGACTATTGTGGTGTGTGTAATGAAAATTGTGAGTTCATGATCCTTTTATTATACCCTCCACATGATTGAGTTCTGAAGAAATGTCTCTCCCAGGGGAATGTGAAAACTGGGGAAGAACCGGAAACTGATCATAATGTTTCCAACCACGCAATCAACACTTTTTCCTTATGTGGTTATGTTGATTGTTCTCTTTAGGCGATTCAATTCTGTATCTCAGACAAATAGGAAAATATCTCAGAAGTCTGTCTTATTTGCAAAAATGCTGACGGAAAGTCCTATTCATTTGATATAAAAAAAATGGGAAATATAAAGTTAAATGCATATAACCCAATATTTAAAGAATCTCAATCTCCCGATCAAAAGGGGCTGGTTGCAAAGGCCGTTGGTAGAGCAATGCGGAGGTGGATAATTTATATTGTAATACCAATTACTAATTTTTGCATTGTGGATTTGGGCATTTGGCTGTTGTCTCTTATGCTTCCATTGATTTTATGGGAGGTGGGGTTCCCACATAAAATCTTTTTGTTGCTCGTCCCCATGTAATATGTCGATAATTTTACATGCTTAATTAGTTTCGCAAAGCGATTTTAATGGATCGTCAAATCTAATCTATTATCCAATTTTCCATGTTAAGATTTGCACCTCCTCCTTTCTTTGTTAAGGTTATACTCTACATCGATAGGTGGATAAATGCCAACCACCGTGGCAAGGCCCTTTATTAAAAATAATAATACTATTTTTGGAATTACCATTTTTTTAAAATTTTAAAGATAGTTGTTGATTTGGATGTTTTTGTTTGGATTAGGAAGGATTTTGTGCAACGCATCATCATTATCATATTAGAAAATGTTGGTGTTTTGGTTTTGAGAAAAATGAATAGTTACGGATTTTGTCCAAATGGAGCATTTATTGTTTAATAAGAGCCTCAAATGTCAATCAAGGAGGAGAGGCTTAGATCAACCTTGAATTAAGCGCGAAAAAGAAACCAATGGTGGATGCAACAACAATTGCAAGTGACTCACCACTAGTCAAACTTGTTCACTATGTGTTGGATCACAGACCTATGCAATTGAGATACCCAAATGTTTCATAATAGCCTCTAATTGCTTGTGGTACACATTTCAAAAGTATTTTGAAACAAAAATGTTGAAGAACATTAAGGAGACATGCATTATTGGAAGAGTTTGTATTATTAAAATTTTTGAACGACAACATACTAAACAAACCCTGAAAGAAGGTTCTAATTTTTGACGGGAAATCATTGGCTCTAAAGGGGTGAGGAGAGAGATTGGTAGACTACCAATCATTCTTAGGAGCCTTATTCTCGCATATTCCTCAATTGTACATAAATAAAGCTTGAAAAAGTTGGAAAAACAATTGTATTTTTTCATTTCTAGTGGAATGATACCAAATACAACTATATATGAGGCATGGTATAAGGATCATAGAATATATGGTTCCATGCTTTTGGAAATCATCTTTTGGAATGCTTTCATGTTGGTAGTACTAGTCCGATTGATAGTGGGTATTACTAGTATTTTTATTGAGGTTGAAAAGATAAGGAGAGTTAGAGTGGCAACAATTTTTATTGTGTCCAATTGTATAAATGCGTGGCAACAATTAAGCTTGAAAAAGTTGGAAAAACAATTGTATTTTTTCATTTCTAGTGGAATGATACCAAATACAACTATATATGAGGCATGGTATAAGGATCATAGAATATATGGTTCCATGCTTTTGGAAATCATCTTTTGGAATGCTTTCATGTTGGTAGTACTAGTCCGATTGATAGTGGGTATTACTAGTATTTTTATTGAGGTTGAAAAGATAAGGAGAGTTAGAGTGGCAACAATTTTTATTGTGTCCAATTGTATAAATGCGTGGCAACAATTAAGCTTGAAAAAGTTGGAAAAACAATTGTATTTTTTCATTTCTAGTGGAATGATACCAAATACAACTATATATGAGGCATGGTATAAGGATCATAGAATATATGGTTCCATGCTTTTGGAAATCATCTTTTGGAATGCTTTCATGTTGGTAGTACTAGTCCGATTGATAGTGGGTATTACTAGTATTTTTATTGAGGTTGAAAAGATAAGGAGAGTTAGAGTGGCAACAATTTTTATTGTGTCCAATTGTATAAATGCGTGGCTTCATATTATATAACTATCCTAGTGTATGTGTAGTATTGCTAACAATTTCCATGATCACAAAAATAATGATATATTTCTATAAACAAGAAATAATTTATTTCATAGATACAAATATTATGTACACCTAATTAGCACCACCTATCTATACAATTAATAACACTTGTAGACAACTTATAAACACCTACTTGCTATACTTCTAGCGATACAAGGATGCAACTATGAGAAGTTTATATCAAGCATTCAAATAATTGTGTATTCCTTATTCTCCAATCTCATATACAACATGTGCTAAGCACTTTGCCGTAAAGAAAAACTCTAGCTTTACCACCCTTGTTGACTCATGCTAGTGTCTTATGCTGTTGGTCCCATCCAACTATAGGATCTCTTTACGGTTCAAGCAACCCTGAATACACCTCCACACTTGTCATAATTAAGGATATTCTAGAAAGTGGCTAGCAGATTCTTTGAAGAACGATGCATTACAAATCAACAAATGAAATTATAAGAGCAACCCTATGATTCCTATCCTTAGTAGATAATTTACCTAATGGGAGGAAGAACAGGTGTTTTCATGAGTAGGACTACACCAAACAGTCTTCCACCAAACAATAATCGGGAATCAATGTCTTCATATACACATACATGACTAATGTTATAATCACCCATGCTTGGTAGGTCTTGAGACATCATGCATGATCGACTCTTCAACCCCAAAGTGCACTTTATTGTCGATAGATTTCAAATAGTATCTCGCCTAAGGTATATGCTATGGATCCATTGGATCAATAAACTATCCTTGTGGTTGATGTCCCGCAAATGCTTCCTAATAGCGGCTACTTTCCAAGCACTAAAATCAATAAAGTGTAGACCACCTTCTTTTTTAATCAAGCGCATGAACACCATGCAACTAGGGCTTTAGAGCTGGGAGCTGCTTTACCAATCTTAAAAAAAAAGCAACAAACACCGATAATGATAGTGATACTCTTCTTTGGGAAGAGGAATAATGGATTTTGGTACATCTTGATGCTAAAAGCAACATATTCAAGGAGTTGGAGTCGGCTTGCGTAAGATAGAAGCTTACTAGCTCAGCCCCTAATTTGCCCCACAATGACCAAATCCACCCAAGGAATGGATAGGTAGATTACCCTTAGTAACAGAAGGATTCTTTTGTGGATGAATTGACTCTACTGAAAAACACTGGGCATTTCTGTGGATTAACGGAGAGTGAAAAGACTAAAGTTTCTTTGACAAGGAAGATCCCCTCTACAAATTAATAGCATGCCATCATTAATAAGCCCATCATGCTTGCACATAGGATGCCTATGAAACCCGATATCTGTCCACCGAATCTTGAGTTGTCTTGTCAAACACTTCACCATCAAAACAAACATGTATGGGGAAGTGGATCTCCTTGTTGAATACCCTAGTGACCTAGAAACAAAGGCAACAATCAACCATTAAACAACAAAGAGTAGGATATTGAAGGGGCTCATCCCGTTACGAGCTTGATGAAATGGAGCAAAAATTGTAGGGCATGTAGCATATGCTTTAGGAAACTCCAATCCACAAAGTCATGGGCCTTCTTAATATCAAGCTTCAACATGTATCGAGGTGAGACAAATTTCCTACTATACATCCTTTCCCACTCATGGGCTCGAAAAATAGTCACCTATTACCTTGTCCTTAATAAAAGTAGATTGTGATAGATCAATAGTTAGGACTGTTTGTGTTATCCGATTTTGATGATCCAATCTGATATTTGAACCGATCCAATATGAAAAATTAAATAATTGATTTAATTTTTTTTCCTAATCAAATAATTGATCCCATCAATAAAAATCAAATAAATCAAATATCCAATCCTTCAAATATAAATAATACTTGATCCTAGAAATTATATACATATATACTCTAAACACTATTTATTTTTCATAAAATTTTATTGTATATAAGCATGCATGTGTGTGTTTCTGTATAACTTGAAATGAGTGTTTATTGTTAGTAAATTTTATACTTTTTAATTACTATTTTGATTAAGTATTTAAATATTATCAAAAATTTGGGATTACTAATTGAAGAATATTATTTGATATGCTTATTTTTTTGTTGTTTGAAATTTTTAGATATTCGATGGATTATTTGTTATTCAATACAAATTTCCGGATATCCAAAGTATTGGATATTCTATCTTTTAAATATTTGATTTTTTTTTACGGGATATTCGATCCGAAACACCAGATATTCTATCCATGAATACCCTTATCAATAATGGTTACCCTTTGAATGATCAGCTTAGAGAGGCTTGTGTACACATTATAACATAAAATAGGTCGATAATCACCCCTAACCTTTGGATTGTCTACCTTTAGGATCAAGGATAACTTGGTGATGTCGATACGACAAACCCCTAAAATATCCCAAGTGATTTTGGAAAAGCCTAAGTAAATTATCTGCCTTGGAGCTCAATAAGGCTGCTTTAACATCCTTTTTAGACATTGGGCAATGGTGAGTTGGGGATAGAGAAGGGCCACAAGCTTAAGTGTCCTCTTGTATCCTAGGACGTCTTGGTTCCCCAAGATGGATATGAAATGGAACTGAAGTTCCTCCTTGGTTTTCTTCCATGTAAAAACCTCTGCACTTAACCTTAGGAATGGGGTTGTAAATGAGCTGTGCCAGTTTGGTATTTGACTTGGCTCGGCTCATTAAAAGCTCGGTTCGGCTCGTTCTTTTAGTTAAATGAGCCGAGTCCGAGCCTCACTTTTAGGTTCGTTTATTAAACGAGTCGAGACCAAGCTCGAAAACGCTCGGCTCGATTCGTTTTTTGGCTCGGCTTGTTAAAAGCTCGGTTTGGCTCATTCGTTTAGTTAAGCGAGCCAAACCCAAACCTTATTTTAGGCTCATTTAGTTAAACGAGCCGAGTCCAAGCCTAAACCTAGGGGCATTCGGCTCGGCTCGTCTATAGCCCTACTTATGAATAATAATGCGGTTCAACTTTGATTTGATAGCAGCAAAAAAGAATGCGTGATTAGAGTCATCCACATTTAGCAAATGGACCCTAGACTTTCTGCTTAAGATAAGACGCCTTGTAGTGCTCAAACCTTACGATTGACACCTGCCTAGATTGGGTGAACAATCTAGATGAAGTTGAACTTGTTGAAGATGGGATTTGCATACTCCCATACTTGGAATTATTTAAATTTCTAAGCTGCTTCAATACATTTAGGTGCCTTCAAAAACCCCCAAAAAGAGGGGGGGGGGTGGGGTGATCTAAAGAGAGGCAAAGCCGAAACCTAGCTAACTATTTTCATTGGTCTTTGTCAATTCTCCAAAAGTTGGAAGAATGAAGTCTAAAGTCTAAATGGCCTTGGAGTCTTGGACCCAAAGTAGATAACATAAAGGTTGGAGAGTGGTCAAACACCACTGAGGACTAGAAGTCCACCTTAGAAGATGAAAATTGCTACCAAGATAAATTATATAAACCACAACTTGCGTTGCAACACAGACAACATTATATATTGTATACAATCCTAAAATTACTGTTTATCCTAAGTAACAATCCTCTTCTTATGGAGTTTTTTAGAAGGATGTTGGATCACATTAGAGTTCCCTAATTATAGCCAAGGGGAAGGGGCTAGCTTCATTAAGCTAATTAGTGCCAAAGTCTCCTACTGGCATATACAAACATCACATAGGAGGATTGATTAGTAAGATGTTTAGCAAGAACCATAATTCCCAGAGCATCATCATTTACAAGGGAGACATTCCAATAAGATTGACCTCAAACTCAACATACTCTACATTTGGGTGGTATGAATAATTATGGAGACAAGACCACCTTGGGAACATCTTAGGTACAATATGATCTATTTTCTCTCTCTTTTACTCTATTTTCCAACTGACCTACAAGGGAAGCTTTACTATCAACAATCCATTTCTTAACTTCCTATTGCTTATGGGGCTTATTCAAACCCCTTGCATTCCATGAGGTTATCATGAACATTAATCATCTATTGTACAATAAGAATTGCCATGATGACAAGATACAATCGACTTCGGGGCAAAGAAAGCAATTACTTTAAATATCCCCTTGCACCGAGCAATTCACCTTGCTCATTACACCTTATGGTTGTGATGAACTTCCCGCTTACCCTTTATTTTTTTGAGCAAATGGTTGAGAAGGGATTTTACTGATTGATTTTGAGCAATTACTCTTTGATCGAGGCATTTTCAATGTCTCATATGAATTGCGAGAGGACCCCGAGATAGAGAGAAAACATAGTGGTTACTTTTAATAATAATTTTTAAAATAATAAAATTGAGTTTTTGAATTGGAATTAATTAAAGTACTATATTAGTTTAGTATAATCAAGGGTGTACTTTTTTACACATCAACCACTACAAAATCTTCCATGCTTTTGAATTTTAATTTATTTATCAGTTTTGTTGCTATAAAATAATAGAATTTCTGAAAGGAAGTTATGGGAAAGTGCTGAAGTTATTTCTCCCCCCCCCCATGGTAAATGGCTTAAGCTTGGATAGAGAGGCGATGATCATATGATAATTTTCTATTCATTTATATATTCTGTTGTCTAGTATTAGAGTTTTTTTTTTCTTTATTATTGTGAGTTATGTTTTTCTAAGAAAGTAATTTGATTTTATGATGAAGAAGAATCTGTAGTAATTTTGTACCCTCTTGAGTTTTCCATGCAGAATTTTGGTTTCTTGGTTGTTGGATTACCTCCTTTTATGCCGGTTCACTGGCAGGATTATATATTCCTTTTTTTATTCTTTTGATAAGTGATACATTTGATTTTCCACAACCTCTGACAAGCAAGTTTTTGTCTTGTAGGATAAATTGCAATATTTTCGTATAAAGGAGCTAAAGGAGGTGCTTACTCAGCTTGGACTTTCAAAGCAGGGGAAGAAACAGGTTTGTACTCGTCTTGAAGTTGTTTGCTTCGCTTAGTACTTCATTACAATCCTCATACCTCTTAGTCTACATAAGGGACGGATTTATGCATCTTTTCATATTATGTGCTGAGTGGGCAAATGCTGAAAGAAGCCTCCTAACATTTTTGGTTGAAAAAGGAAAGGATTGTAGTGAAGTTTTGCAATTTCCTCTTTAAGTTCCTCCACTTGTATCAGTTGTTTTAGTAGGATAGCAATCTGGTGCTAGTTAACTATAGAATGCACCAGCAGTTCCCCCTTTTTTTGGTGTGTGGGGGTGGGTTGAAGAGAGACTGTAGGCCTTTACATAAAGTTGATTTTCATTTTGGAGAATGCGATCTTGATGATGCGCTTAGTCATATTATGTAGTTGTCCTTTCATTTTGGTGCTTAGTTCTTGCTTACACTCGTTTGAACTTTTATGCCCTTTTAGTTGTAGAAGTACATCTGATTCGAACTATATAGTGAGCCATTATTAAAAAAGACAAAAAAAGTTTGGAGAAGCAAAAAGGGGTTCATGTGGTTGACCTATGAAAGTGGAAGCAGGTGGAATTCAGCTGAAACTCATCTCCAATGCACACGAAAATCATCCTGGCATTCATGATACTAGAGTAGAGTTAGATGCAGGTTGCTCTGGCTCATGCTCTGGAGTACATGGATCCTTTTGAAAGAGCTGGAAAAATAGGATTGACCTGAGGGATGAAATGATGTCAGAGATTGTGTGGCTCAAAGAAAAATACTCGTGTTGATCTACAGATGAACCTTTAGAATTTGTGAAACCCTCTCCATTTCTATTCTCAAATTTGCAAATAAGTAAAGGATGAAATGCCTGTTTCTACTTAAATAATTTTTTTCAAACTTCTAGCATCTGGATTGGAATCATACATTAAAAAATTTAGAACTTTGTGATTCTTGTCAAGAGATCAAGGCAAATATCTTTAGGGGACATATTATCATAGGTACAGTAGCAAGGGAAAACCTTTTTCGGTGGCTGATTAGCTGATATGTTTGACTCGTTTTTCATAGATCATATTTGTAGCGATGCTAGATGTTTTTGCTGGCTCCATGCCCTTGTGTAAGCTGTTTTTGTTTGTTTTAGAATTAATTACAAGCAGTCTGATAGACACATAATTGGATTGTAAGCTTGTGTAGTCATTAATAGGGTCATATATGGATTTGTGAAGACGTTGATTTGTGTAGAGGGTAGGACCATGGGGGTTGGGTATTGTTGTTTATGAGTTTCCCAATTTGTGGCGTAACTGTTTTTTGTTTTGGTGAGGTCATGGATGCTCTCCTTGACATAATTTTATTTTTTGCAGCTGGTGTTTATAATCTTTTATATCTTTCTTTGCAGGACCTTGTTGATAGAATACTGGCTGTTCTGGCTGAAGATCAAGGTAAATCATATTGCTGAAGTTGTTATCTTGCATATTTAATCCTTCATTTTCGTGCTTGCTTTGGTTTGGATCATAGATCTAGGATTGCACTTGGAGATAAAAGACCCTCATCAGCTGTATCTTAGCCATGTTAGAAGAGGCATAAGGATCAGGCAATTAAATAGTAGTCGCAGTCACGGTATCAGAGCGTCGCAAACGATAAATTATGCGTCGCGGTCGTTGCGGCGTGAATTTATATTTTTATTTCACCATATACACTAATTATCATTTATTGATCATTTGAATATAAATATTCAATAAACTTGTATTTTATATCATATAAGAAGTATTAGAGTGAGTCATTATATGCTAAATTTTTCTAATAACCCTAAATTTACCTTAGAATGAAAAAAGACATGTTATTTTATAGTAAATGTGAAGATAAGAAATAGTAATACTCTATTATAATTCAATAGTAACTTGATCTAAGATATATATAGTAAATAAATAAATAAAAATTATCATGCTTGTTTTTTTCAGTAGAATTAAGAATTCTCAATAAATTGCTGATTTATCGGTGATATTTTCTGATTTATCGGCCTATTTAGCGGCGATTTATCTGCCGATAAATGTGAAATTTTAAAACCGTAGCGTATCGGTAATTTCGTGTCGCGGCTGACCCAAAAACCGCTAAATAGCGCTACGCTATAGCGGGACCGCTATTTAATTGTATGATAAGGATAGTTGAGAGCAATTTGATTGGAAGTTATTTTGAGATGCTTTCTGCAAATAAAATCTAGACTTGTATATTCGGCTATAATCTTGATTGCCAGTGATAGAGTAGTTTGCTGGCTTGTAAATTCACGAGGACTAATCCTAATCCTAAACTACAGCGAATAAGAAGTTGAAGATATATTTGAAGTCCTCTGTTAATATCTCAATTCAGAGACAATTCTGGGACTGATTGTCCTTGCATATGAAGTATAGTTTGCAAAGTTTGCTTGTGCAGTAGCACATCTATTACGAGATAGATGCCTTGGCTGAATCCTGAATGTGAATGACATTATCCAGTTGGAGTATCCATTAACTGTAAATGGATTTCAGTGCTTCCTCTCTATGAAGTTGTACATACTTAGATATGACATCGTCAAATTTAGTAATTTGAAAAGGGAAGGGAAGCATAGCATAAGGATTTTTTCTCAACTGGGAGGTCTTGTGGTGGTATTTTACATGAGCAGCATATAGCCAACAAGAAGAGAAAGGAGTTGAATGTTTTGGTACACACAAACAATTCCTACACTGAAAAAGGAAACCAAGATTTTTTTGTTGCATAGGACAATCCTTTTGCTTTCCTCTCTATCATTAGTTTCATCCAAGTATGATCTTAAATCCTTGCCATATCAAGGACATTTTCAAAGCATATGAGTTTTAAAAAACCTTTTTTCTTTACATGTATCAATAGGTTTTGTCTAGCTGTTCTATACATTGTCACATACACAAAGTTCTCATATAATTCTTTAGTGTCTTTTATTGTCATAGAAGCCTTTGCTCCAATTTCTTCATGCTGAATTGTATTTCACCCTTTTTTTGGTCCCTTTTTGCTTTTGGTGTTAGCCATTGCCATATCAAGGACAAATTCGAAAGTGTATGAATTCTTAGACACTTTTTCTCTTTACACGTGCCATAGTAAAGTGGGTTTTCACTTGCTATATGCCTTGTCATAGATGCAATGTTTCCATACAATTTTGTGAGTTGTGATTCTAGTGTTGGGGATTGCCATAAAAGCTTGTATGCTTCACTTTCCTCAATATAGAACCATGTCTTTGTGTTTTTTTTTTAGGTGATAACCATTTCATATCATCCCGATATTAATTCTTTTCTGATCTAGCCTTGTACAACCAAGTCGTCCTTTGGGTTGTTGATTGCATCACTTCTAAGTGAGATGGGGTGTATTTTATGTCTCAGTAGGGTATGGTCAAGTTTTGATACTTATACTTGCAAGTGGTTCATGTTCATTCAGTTGGTATATTGTTCATCTATGGCTATGCCTAGGACTTTCATATGCTCTGTGTAATGGAAACACAGCTATGTTAACACAAATCTCGGTTCTCGTTCATTCAACACATTGTTGGAATTCTTTTGAGCATAGGTATGGCATGGAGGTTGGTTCTCGTCCCTTAGATGTCTTGGGGACAAAAACTCAGATTGAGGCTTCTATCACCATTTGACAATAAAGCTGCGTTCGCGTGCGCGGTCGTGGTGTCGTAATATCGGAGCATCGTGAACAATAATTTATGTGTCGTGGTCGTTACGATGTGAATTTTATTTTTGTTTCATCATTTACTCTATTTATTGGTCATTTGAGTATAAATATTCATTAAACTAATATTTTATATTATATAGGAAGTATTTAAGGGAGTCATTATATGATAAATTGTCCTAATTATCCTATATTTGCCTAAGAATGAAAAAATGCATGTTATTTAGTGGTGTATGTGAAGGTATAAATATCAATATTTTATTATAATTCATTACTAACTTGTTTTAAAATATATATAGTAAATGAATAAGAAAAACTTATCATGCATATTTTTTAAGTAATTTAAGAACGTTGATTTATCAGTGATTTACCACCAATATTTTTTGATTTATTGGCGATTTACTGGTTATTTATTTGTCAATAAAATGTGAAATTTTAAAACCATAGTGTATCGATAATTTCGCGTTGGTGTTGATTCAAAAACCGCTAAATAGTGGCTGATACGCTATAGCGGCATCGCTGTTTAATTTTATGATCTCTATTCATCCATCCCCTATATGTATTGATGAAACTTAAAAAAATAAGAATCTTTTGAGGCTTGAGAGAAGAGGAGATGCAAGGAGCAGTGAAAAATGAGGAAACCTCTTATGCGTCATCTACAAGCCTTTGTACATTAGATTAAGAGGTAATATGATAGTTTCTTTGAATTTGTTTCACATCCAAAGGCTTTGAGCATTTGATGTCACTTGTGAATTTTTTTGAGTAGCTCTCGACACCTTCTGCTATGCCTTATCATTGCCAATGTTTGTTTTTTTTTATTCTATAAGAGGTGCAGAGCCATCCACTATGTCTTATGATGAGTAGAAAGGTCCTTGCTACTGCCGAAATGACTCTCCAAAAGGGGAGGATCATAAAGCAAGGCATGCATTCTGATTTACAGTGGACTAAAATACTAATTCACATCGCCAAGAGACCCTATTTTGGCTTTAATCATGGTAGTAATAAATAAACATTACGATGGGGACGAAGTCTGAATATTTATGGTGCAATTTTAGTTGGCTTTCGATGTTATAATTGGCACAAATGTTAATTTTCAGAGGGATAATTTTTGATATATTGGGCTATTGTACAAGGGAGGGGAGTGAGATTAATGAGGACATCATACACCATGTGAAGAGATCGGAATAGAGAGGTGGTGCACATCACAGAATACCCTCTAAACTTGAGTTCTACAAAGCGGCTATTAGACTAGCTATGCTTATAGGTCCAAATGTTGGCAGGTCGAGCATCTCCAACTAATGTTGACAAGGTGAGGTAGTCTTGTTGGATGCGTGACATTACTAGAAGAGATCGGATCAAGAATTGACTAGTTAGGAAGAAAGTGGGTATTGCACCACACTATAATTATACTGTTAAAGTTTGCTTTTGATGAAATCAAACCATGCATTTGCGGCTCGGTTAGTGATTAATGTTTACAAATTTAGGATGTAAGAGCAAGACTATTGTCTGTGTGACATCATAAAAGTCTTATTTTAATTTCATAATTTATCTTTAATGTTTGTATAACAATAACTTAAAATAATTTGATACTTGTTTTTTTAATAAAAAACTACTTATGGTTGTTAATCGACAATTTTATTTTATATGCCACTAGCCATATTGTTTTCTAAGAATTAAATTAATTTGATCATTAGTCACCTTAGTGGTATGGACCATTATTGAAGATACGATGTGAGCTAGAGAGGGGTGAGTTTTATGTCATGTTAAGAAACAACCTCCAAGAACTCTAGTGAGTAGTTGTGAGATAGTTGTTTTAAGATATTGTACGAGGTGAAGTAGACCCAATAAAAAGATGGGATGAGGTGATTAGGCAAGACTATCTTAGTGAGGAGATTTCTCGAGGATCACATAGCTGACCTTGAGTAGAAGCGTTACGTTTGTATCTTGGGGAACCATATCAACATGAATCCTTTATTGTGTGCTTAGGTAGCTAGTTCATTAGTTTACTTGCTTTACTTTGTTTGGTCTATCTATTTGCTTGGTTCGTCATGGTTGTGTGTGATTGCTTTTGTTAGTTGTGTTGTGTTATTGACTATTGCTGATTATTATATATTGCATGATGTTAGCTTAGGTGTTTATCATCATCATCTCTAGTGTAATTATTATTATTAGTAGTAGTAGTCGTAGGCGCTGTAGAATTAGTAGGCATCGGTTGGGAAAATTGTTTCTATTGGTGATAGGCTTGTTTCCTTCATTTTTTAAGTAAATTTATTAACTTTAGAATTAATTTTGGAAAACTGTAGGGACTAAAAGCACATGCCCAAATCAAGTCTTATTGCAATTGTTGCATTAATTTTTTCTTTTATGGTCAATTGAAAATAGTCCATTATTAGGACCAAGCTGTTTGATGGGACCCTCTATCTCTTTAAAGGCCTTGACAAAGCAACGAGAGAGCAAGGGGGATAGAGGAGGAAATAGAGCATGTAGGAGGAGAGTTGCATGAATAACTTAAGAATTTGGAGTGGTGTTCATTTATTCACTAACTGATAAGGAAGGAAAGTTAGGTAGTAGAGATCAGCAAGATAGAAGGGAGACTTAAGGAGGATTGAGGAAAAGAGTTGTGGAGAGGAAGAGAATAGGGAAGAGAGTGTGTTTATCTCTCAATGTTGCCTATAGTGTGATATGATTTGGTTGGGGGAAAAAATATTTATATAAACTATTGGCTCCTAAAAGATAACATATTCTACTAGATAATAGTCTAATAGATAATAACACATTATTAAAATAACAACTTGTTGACTACAAAGGATAATAACAAAAAATCACTTATAAAACTTAGTTCCTATTTTAATTCTTCTAAATTGTCTTTAAATTATGACTTTCGTTAGTTCTCAAGGCCTTGGAAGAAATCACCTTTAGAGGGCTGGCATGAATGCCCTTATCAAGCACATCTTGAGTTGATCGACGTAACTCATCAACTTGAATCCAAGAGTTATCTAACGTTAGAAGACCTTCGATTGCGCTAGATGGTGTTTATATCCTCCATTAGTAGTAATAACAACTTCATCTTCTTGAATAACTTCAATCTCATCCCTTTCCCATGGTTGCATAGCAGGCAACTAAGGAACCGATATAGAAGTAGGGGTGGAGCCACCTGTCACCATACAATTAAATATCAGTCCCGATACGCAATATCGATCGATATTTATCGGATTTTGGGTCAACCGATACGCGACATATTTAGAATTTCACATATTTATCGGCGATATATCAGTTATCTACCGATATTTGCCGATATTCTACCGATATTTGTCGATATTTACCAGTATTTGCTAATATTTATTGTGAAAAAAGAATAAAAAATCACGCCGCAACAACCGCGACATATAAAATATCGTTCGCGACGCTCCGATACTGCGACACCACGACCGCGATTTTATTGCTTGCCTGTCACCCTTGCAACAAAAAAAGTTGGAGGCTCAAAAGTACCTCAATGAGGAGTCAAATCATCAATATTGAATATAGGACGAATAAACAAATTAGATGACAAGTCTAGAGACTATGATCTGAAAAGGTCCCAAAGATCGAGAAAAAAGCTTTGTAAAAGGGTATTGTGGAAATCTTTGAGGACAAATCCAATTAGACAATAACAAAAATATTAACTAAATATAACTCATAAAACTTATTTCCAATTTTTAAGCTGTCTCCAAATATTTGTCTTTAAATTATGATTTCCATCGTTACGGTTATTTATAGAAAAGTTGGACCAAACTTTTATTCGATTTGTTATGTGTGTGTGTGTGTGTGTATTTTGTTTTTATATAATTGTTGTTTTCGTTCATCCATGAACTTGTCTAATCTGGTGAGACCTAAGTCTTGTGTCATAGACTTATTACCCTGTTGTTCAGTTATGAAACTTGAGTCCGATATTGGTAGTATAAGATGCCAATTTGGAGTTTATATGTTTGGTTTTCTAGCTAGCCTTTTGAGGTGACATGTTGCAAGAAATGGTTCTTTACCAATTGTTAAGATTGGTCTTAACAATTGGTACCAGAGTAATTTGATTTTAGGAAGAAATGATTTAGCAGATGGGTACATATTGGAAGAGAGATTGGAACTAGTGCAGGAGAATGGTGGAAAAAGATCAATGTTATAATGGAAGAGACCAAGAGGTTACCGGTGTTGGAAAATCATTTGAATGATGGAGAAGTTGATAGGTGATGTAGTAAAGAAGTTGGAATACCTCATTGTCACCAGGAATGTGACAATTAAACTTGTCAGTGACAAACCTATTGAGGAGGCTTTCAAGTTGAAAGAAACTATTTAGGAAAGTCAAGATGATATGGTCTCCAAATGTTTTTCGATTGCGGAGGGCACTGGTCATTACCATTTAACTCAAAGGTAAATTCAAAGCCCAGAATTAAAAAGTCATTTCAATATGCATACTTGAATTCTTCATGTATAGCTAAGACTTGGCTAATCACCTTAATCAAGCGTAGTTTTTCCTTTGAACCAATTCTCGCTCCAAACCCACAAATCCTAATTCTCTATACTATCTCTAACCACATCTTACAATCTCCATTCCTTATCTTAGTAGGATATCTAAACCTTAAATACCTAGAACGTGTCAAACCTCTGGACAAGAAAATGAAGTGGGCCCAACTAACATTTTTGGTATGACATTCTCTGTCTCTATGGAAACTGAAGGTTGTGCATGTAGTGAAAATTGTGATTTTTAGAAGATATTTGATCCAGGAGGACGCGGAAGTATATATATTAGTGGAGAACACCTCGATTTTGTTTGGCGAGAAGGACCACTATACACTTTCATTCATACAATTAAATATCGGTTCCACTACGCAATATTGGCTGATACAACCGATATGCAAAATTGGCAATATGAAATGGTTTGAGAATTTTACATATTTATCGGATATATATTGGTTATTATCGATATTTATTAATATTTGCTTATACTTGTAAAAAAAAATAAAAAAATTATGTGATATATAAATTAATTCGTGATACTGCTACACTGCACTTGCAGTCGTGACCGTAGTTTTATTGCTTGCTTTCATCCCCTTGGTTCATTAACCTATACCTTGCAATCTACTCAGACTAGCAGGAAACAAAGGAAATGAGTTTGAAAGCTGAAGCAAGAGAGGAAAGGCGATTAGGAGAAGAAAAGAGTAGATGATAGAATCAAGAATAGGAAAATAAGCAAGAGGTTTTTTTTTTGGTAGCCATGAAAGTCTATGAACAAATGATGAATGTGCTAAGGTTAGTTTTGCAGGCCGAACAAGATGTGAGGTGTAATAGAATGGGCATCATAAAAAAAATTGAAGACGTGATAGAGTGGTATGATAAAGGAGTGGGAAAAGCATAGAGAGCAGGGGGCCAATTGTTGAGTTAGAGTTTGGCTGGTCGGTATTTAGGTCCTAGATCTCCTGGAATTGTATTTTATTTTTGAAATTTGTCTAACTATTAATACCATCAATTCCTCCATTATGACACTTGCCAGTTGCACAGTTAAACATCTAGGGATATGAAATTCTATCAGTCTTCTTTTATGAGCTCCATACTGGGGCTCATATGTCATGTCAATTCGTTGTTGGAGCTTTAATTTTCTGGTGTAATTATGAGAAGTACATCCGATTTTGTGATATTCTCTGAAGATATTTGTATATGCATTTTTATCTGGTAACTAGTTGCTTCTTGGCTATTCATCTTGTGTTTTTTGACCTGCTTTCCTTTTTGGCATAGTTTCAAAGATGTGGGCTAAAAGACGAGTTGGAAAGGAAGACGTTGCAAGACTGGTTGATGATACTTATAGGTGCTTTACATGTCCAACTTTCATCTACATCAACAGAGAATAATGCATGTTTCCTGGAGTAGGATAATTATTGCCGTTTCTTGTTGAAGCAGTTTAATGTTCTCTATCTAAGCATTTTTCTTTTCTTTTCAGAAAGATGCAGGATTCAGGGGCCACAGATTTGGCAACTAAAGGACCTGGTGTGTCTGATAGCAGCACATTAAAACCTAAAGAAGAAATTGATGAATCTTATCAATTGGACATGAAGATCCGCTGCCTCTGTGGAAGTTCATTGCTTACGGACTCTATGATAAAGGCATGTTTTGTTTTTTTTTTCCTGTTTTCTGTGAGCTGGATAGACCTGACATGAGCTCATGCCTTCTCTTTTGGATTTGCATTTAGGATCCATGTTTCTAATGTTAACCCAGAGGTGAGCTCTGATTAATGATGACATTGCTCAGTCCTCTTTGTTGATAACATTGTGCACATCACTTTGACTAGGCCGTGTAGTTGAAGGAGCTAGGTCATATTAAGTGGCCTGTGTTCCATATTTTATTTATTTGGCAGAAGATGACAGGTTGGTTTCTGTGCTTGCGTATGGGAATGGGAATGTGAAATTCACACATAGACACAGGCCTAGATGATCAACTTTGTTTTCATGAATTTTTGAATGGTACCATGAGATAATGAAGATTAAAATTGTTCTTATATTAGCATTGAAACTTCAATGGTGGCTTATAAATCATGTTGCCATTGTGGTTCAATTTGACTATTCGGTTGTTCCTTTCATGAATATTGTTCCTTACTTCCTTGTAAAGACCCTCAATATCAGCCATGCTCTTATGGCAGGTTAGAAGATGTAAATCATCTTTTTATTTATTTATTTTGATTATTACATTTTATAATTTCAATCATCAGGCCAATTACTGTATTAGATACACCCCCTACTCCAGAATCTCCACGGTTTTTAAACCTTGGTAGTGCTGTTGTTCCCATATCTTAGGTGAGAAGTGATGTAGCCTTGATTGTTAATCATCGACTAACTAATATCCATGTTCTAAGATAGCTTTTGTACCTATGAGAGACTTTCGCTGCATGCATGCTTCATAGATGAGAAATCAGGCAAGTGATGCCCCATTGAAAGTTAAATACGAATGAGCTTTCATCTTCACATTTGGTAAAACTGAGTTCAAGTCCAACTGATGAGTTGTGGCAGTTTTGTAGGATTTATTGCTATTACTTTTTCTCAGGTTAAGGGTTTTGCAGTTCTGACTTGGATACTTTTTTACGTATGTAACAGCTAATATTGCTGTTGACTTTGATCTCATGATATGGTCTTGTGCAATGTTGCCTAATATTAAATGTATATCTGTCGTAGAAGAAAATATTTAATATATTAATGCATAAATTGCCTTCTGGCAGATTTCTTATATAGTTGTAATTTTGTTCTTCAAATATTGTCTTCTGCCAGTGTGAGGATCCCAGGTGTCAGGTGTGGCAGCATATTAGTTGTGTTGTCATCTCAGATAAGCCTACGGAAGGAATTCCACAGGTTCCTTCTCAGTTTTACTGTGAAGTTTGCCGCCTTAATCGAGCTGATCCGTACGTATTATTTACATTTCTTATTTTTTGTTACGCGCATCGGTTACTCTTTCTTTGAGCTTATGATATGCTTATTTTATTTTATTTTACTTGTAATTTTTCTTTCTTATAAATATTTTCACTTTATTTTTTGACCCTATTTATCTTGCCTGCTGAAGTCTTCCACTACTGAGCCAGTGAGCCCTATTAGTTGCATTTATGCCTTTCTCTCTAAGTAATGCTTCTTTTGTTAAAGCTTTGGACTGTCGAAGTTGTGTGCATTTTTTACTTTTACCTTCTAATCTTTCTGCATTCCTTCATTTTACTTGTGGAAGATCATGGGGTTCTTTGATGCTGACAATCCTAATTGTTTGGACGAGAATAATAAATTTTCTGTAATTACTGAGGCTAGCAGCTGCCAGAGACGTTGAAGCTGTCCTCCTTGGTTTCTTGTATTGTATGGCATGTTCTTTTCTTGTCTGCTTAGATCGTGAGCAAAAATTTATATATTGGATTACTCCTTGCATATAACTGGGGCCTAATTATCTTATCTTATACTCCCTCCATTTTTAACAATATATTTCTCCCAAAATATAATACATTATGATATAAGAATATAGCTATTATATTCAAAATAAAAAACAATTTCATAATACATTAAAAAAAACTTACTCAAAATCTGTACATATTTTCTTTTAGAAATGGAGGGAGCATGTTTCTTTCATTTTCTCATCTGCCAGTACTCTAGTTACTGGTCCACTTGGTAAAATATATATCGGATTTTTGGCTGGTAGAAATGAATCTGCATATATAATATTGGGGGATATATAATGGATCGTAGAATGAAATCACATATATATCAATATATACTTATATTCGGTGATATTTTATTGATGTTTGTTGATATTTAATGATTCTTACTGGTATTTGTTGTGAAAATAAATAAATAATAATAATGCCACAATGACTCTGGCACATAAAATATCGTGTGTTCCACCTCGATACCACAACAGTGGGATCGATATTGTGAGCATGGTTTTATTGACTAATCTTAGCTCTGTGATCTCTGTTTATACAGAGTCTATTTTTATTTCTTGATGGAATCTGTTTGTTGTATGAATTTTTCGGATAATAGTCTGTCTCAGATCTGAGTCAGGTTAAGTACGGTCCTCTTTTTAAGATATGTTTTTTCTTGTGTAGTTTCTGGTTAACAGTGGCACATTCTTTGCTTCCAGTGAAGTTGATGACTACAAATAATCCAACAGATGGGTGAGTGATTCCTCTTCCCATAGCTCTGATAGAATTGTTGACAAATAAATGCATTTCGACATCAGCTCATAAAGCTTTCATGGCACATAGTTGCAGTAAAATAGCATAAAGATGCTAATTCTATACAATTTACAGCAGATTATTCATGGCTGCCCCATTTGTTAGGCTTATAATTGAACTCAGTTTGAACTCAAATATCTGGATGAACCAAATCATGTTTGGCTTTTGCTGGACACTACAACTGACTTATTCAGCTGGCACTGCCTTAATAATCTCTATTATGTGTCTTGCATCTTATTGGCTTTTGCTGTGTATACACTGCATAGGTTTTTAACCTTTTTTTTTTTTTAATGTATAAGGATTATTTTGGTGTTTTTATGCTATAGCACATTTGTTCATTTCAGATTTAATTACCCTTTTTCTTGGATTTCAGTACAAACCCAGTGCAGGGCGTGGAGAAAACGTTTCAGCTTACAAGAGCAGACAGGGATATGTTATCCAAGCCAGATTATGATGTTCAGGTCAGTTGATTTGGCGTATCTGATTAAATTCTGTTTTACTGCAGAGCATGCTTATGTGCCCATACTTTAGAAGTCTTAGTCTTGGTTGTATGATGTAGGCTTGGTGCATGCTTCTCAATGATAAAGTTCCATTTAGGGTGCATTGGCTGCAGTTTGCTGAATTGCAAGTCAACGGTATGGTGCTCTATTCCTAGATGTTTTCTGCAATAATTGGTTAGATGGACACATCCTTGTTTTTATGTGAATGCTATGCCATGTGTATGGTCCGACCTTATACTACATATGCCTTATATAATCTGGTAAATGACACGAGTTTGTGGTGTTGTCCTGCAATCTGATATATATGTGAATTGTGGAATTGATGTGTTGTTTGGTCTTCTTGTGTGATCTACACCTAAGTAATAAAACTGCAGTCATGGTGTCGCAAACTATATTTTATATGTTGTGGCATTTTTTTTTCACAATAAATACCTGTCAATATCGGTAAATATTTGCAAAATATTGTCTGATATCCCATATTTCGCCGATATTTTGGCAATAAATATTTGATTTTCTGAAATGATCATGTTTCGAGAATTTTGCATCGCGGTTGACCTTAAAATAAGAAATTACAGCCAATACGCCATTGCGGCACTGATATTTTATTGTATGTCTACACCTATATTACAATTACAATGGGGTGGATTTTTTCTTAAGTGCTGTTTGGGTAGAATAATACAAGAACTGAATCTTATATGAAGTGATGATATGATAGTGTTTGGTTAATATAAATTATTTGTATATGAGAGTGGCTGAAGAACTTATTTTAAATAAATGGATTAATGTAAAATGACAATTTTAGACATATGGGAGGGTTGTTAGAATCTAATTAATAAAGGGTATTTTTGTAACAAAGTTAAATAGTATTAGTTGATTTAGGAACAAGCAGTGGGACCTACATGTGAAGTAAGAATATGTTGTAAATAACTTAGAGATAATGAAATTATAATGATCTGAACATAATAAGGTAAAACGATCTGAAGTATAGCTTATTAGATAATATGAAAATAAGTCAGTACCCAAACGGTGCTCTATTGTGATGACAAGCCTAAAAACTGTCTGGTGCCATTAAAGAGTATGAACATGTATGATGTGGGTTTTTTGAAAATGGTTCATTATTGCTTTCCCATGTGCGAAAGGAGAAATGCACTTATTCTCTCCAAATTAATTAACCCACTCTTGCACTTTAAGGTAGGTTCCCGAACTGGTTTCCTTTCCATTTCCTAATCTGTCACATCACCAACGTATCCGACCATATTCTTCTTCTCTCTTGGTTGCAATTAGAAAAATGTGGGAAAATGATGCCATGAATAGAAACCTGTGAATTTTTTGTCCACTTAATAGAAATGTTGAAATATGTAATATATTTTTTTTTAAAAATTGTGACTAAATGGTTTTCTGTTTTTGAAAAGTTTGCGGCCAAATTAAAATGGGAGACAATAGGTGGTGTGGTGGTGAAAAAGTTGGTAAAGTATAGTATTTATATGAAAAACAATTGAACTTGCTGTTAGGAATTTGGGGAAAAAGTTGAGCAAAGAAGCTAACGTCTACTTTCCGGGACAGATGGCAGTGCATATCATATTTTGTGTGTCACCAGGGTGGAAATGATGGTCCTGATTGCTAAAGTTGTATGTCCAAAATGGTATAAATAAAACCCCAACCTCTCTATATATCCATTTTGTGGAATGCTAGTTTTTGATTGCTCTTGGGCTGAAAAAGAATTTCAGCTGTGTGGGGCTATATGCCATTTGATGAATTCCTCCTTGACCAAGATACGGCAGCACCTTTGAGATTATATCCTTCAATGGGGCAACAATTGTTTGCAAGGAGGATTGGACAGAAGAGATTGGGGTTTGCCCTTTTATGAGCAATTGAGCACTAGTTTATCAACATAGTGATGGGTGTTTATATGCAACTCTCCTTATTCTCAAATACTTTTATGCCCGGCAAATATTACCTACTCAGGTATATGTTATTCAATGTTAACTGGTAATGTTAAGTATCAGGAACAAATCCCAAAATTGTCACAAATAATATTATACTATTTCACTTAGATGATCAAGTTTATATTGTATATATGTGGCAAATTTCTGTTTGATAAATATAAAAAATTCTGTGGATGCATTTTTATTTTTATTTTTATTTTTATTTTTTATGAGGATAGCTTATTGTATTCACTACACACACACAAAATGTGTTGCTGTCCTATTAATAATTCACGTTGGGAAATTTAGTCTCACAGAAATTCATTTGGTGTTAACTCCATGCTTTTAATATTGTTGTAGCTTTTAACTTCTGCTGTGAATTATTTTTGTAGGGACACCTTTGCGTGCTGTTAACAGGCCTGGTTCACAGTTGCTTGGTGCTAATGGTCGTGATGATGGACCAATTGTTAGATCTCTCTTCCCTTCTTTATGTTTTGTCAATTATATGTTCTTTATGGAGTCTCCTTATTTATTTTAAATTTTATGCCTGTGTCAGATCACAGCATACACCAGAGATGGAATAAATAGGATTTCCTTAACAGGATGTGATGCTCGTACTTTCTGTTTGGGTGTTCGGATTGTGAAAAGGAGAACTATGGATCAGGTACAATCTTTATGAAAAGTTCATGTAGAAATCATGATTGCCTTATTTTCTTTCTTGGGACATGGAAAGCAGATGGAAGCAATATCGGTCGGTGGGGTTGGGTGTTCAGGGTCCTGCTCATGTGTGTGCTTAGATAGATCAGATACTGACTTTATGCACTTTTAGGATTCTCCTAATCTATTGGAGGTAGTGAATGACTTAATCATGGCTACAAGTTAGCATTTTATATTTAAAAGAAATATCTACCTCATCCGTTCTGTTAGGAGTACCATTGCTAACTTCTTTATGGTGTTGGTGATGAATTTCATGAGGTTAGCTGTTTCATGGAGAACTTGGAAGTCTGATATTATAGTTTTGTAATTTACTTGACATAGCTATATACTTCCATTTTGTTTATTAAAATTCTCAATCTATGTTAAAAGGCTCATTTGTTTGGATATGATCTATTAGAGATATTGTGTGATATAGTCAGATGTGATTATTAAACTATAGTATTCTTGTCCATTGTATCTCTGCTCCTACATCCTCCAGTGTCTCTCTTCAGTTCTTTGCATAATTGTACAGAAAATTTTCAATTGTTATTTTTATGATTTTGGTTATATTTTTTTGGTAGATTCTTGGTATGATCCCGAAGGAATCTAATGGTGAGCTGTTTGAGGATGCACTTGCTAGGGTTCGTCGCTGTGTTGGTGGTGGAGGTGCAACAGATAATGCTGATAGTGACAGTGACCTTGAAGTAGTTGCAGATTCTTTCACCGTTAATTTACGTTGTCCTGTAAGTACTTACATTTATGTGTGATAGAGTTTATTGAGCTAAAGATAGCGTTTTGTAATTTGCCTTGAATTGAATTGAAAATAAAACACAGATGAGAAAATATGGTAAAAAAAAGAGCATGTAATTTTATACATCCGTTGGTGGTTCTATTTAGTACTGCAGAGCTGCTGTAATTAGCACCCAAACTTCATGCTGTAACACTTTGCAATGGTATCGATGTTTGGATATAAATCTTGGTGCGTTCTAATGTATTGGCAATTATTTAATGCCATTTTCCTCGTGTATATAACAGATGAGTGGTTCAAGGATGAAGATTGCTGGAAGATTTAAACCCTGCGCTCACATGGGTTGTTTTGATCTTGAAACTTTTGTCGAGATGAACCGGCGATCGAGGAAGGCAAGGAGCTGAAATCCTTTTGAATTTATTTCTTCTCTTTTGGTCCCATTCTCTGGGCCTTGCCCTCTTATCCTTTCTTGTCCCTTTTCCCTCTTCATCTTAAATTATTTGATGCCATTTTCCCCATTCGTACCTTACATTTGCTTTCGCTTACCAAAAATAATTTGCTTTCTTTTGCAGTGGCAATGTCCCATATGTCTGAAGAACTATTCTCTGGAGAACATTGTTGTTGATCCATATTTTAACCGAATCACTACTCTGGTATTGCAAATGATGATTCCTGCAGAAGCCGTCTTAAGTTTAGTCTTGCTGCCATTGTTCTTGTTTATGATTCATCTCTCTTTTGCTGGTTTTTTTTTCTTTTTTATAAAAAAATAAAATAAAATCGTAGATGTCTGCTTGTGGAGATGATTCGGCTGAAATCGAAGTCAGACCTGATGGTTCCTGGCGAGTAAAGAATGACAATGAACGAAGGGATCTTAAGCAATGGCACTTACCCGATGGTAGTCTCTTTGCCCCTAATGAGCCAGATGTTAGACCAAAATCTGAACCATCAAAGCTGATGAAACAAGAAGGGACTGGTTTGAAACTTGGTATAAGGAAGAACAGAAATGGGATATGGGAAGTTAGTAAACAAGAGGACATGAATACTCCCTCTTCTAGTGAGAGACTGCAAGAGAAGCACGTGACCAATGGTCATAAAATTATCCCAATGAGCAGCAGTGCTACTGGAAGTGGCAGGGATGGTGACCCCAGTGTTAATCAAGATGCAAATGGGAACTTTGATTGCACGGGCAATGCTGGAGTCGAGCTAGATTCTGTTTCCTTAAACCTTGAATCAATGTATGGATACGAAGGCCAGGATGCTTCAGCAGCTGCAAGGGATGCGGAAGTTATTGTTCTCAGTGATTCTGATGAAGATAATGGTAATATGATGTCTCGTGGAGTTATCCCAAGTGACGGCCAAACAGATACCAATGGGATTTTTCCTGTTTCACTTCGTGGGATCTCAGATTCATATCAGGATGAGACTGTTCTTGGGAATGCTACAAATTCATGCTTTGATCTTGTTCTTCCCTCTGATGATGACTTTGTGATGCATAATCTGTGGCCACTACCTTCTGCTACTCAAGGTAGCTCTAGTTTTGAGTTATTTAATGCAGATGCTGCAGCAGATGCTTTGATTGATCTTCATGGCTCTATAAACTTCCCTGCATCATTGAACGGCTACACAGTCCCATCCGAGGCTGCTATGAACTCTTCTGCTTTGGTCCCAGAGACTTCCGTTGGTCACGACAACAATGAAATGAATGACGGTTTGGTTGCCAACCCACTTGCATATGGTGCAGGTGATCCTGCTCTTCAGATATTTCTTCCAACGAAGCCTTCAGATGCATCAAGGCAGACTGATTCAAGGACACAGCAGGATCCGCCAAATGCTATCCAAAATGAGGATTGGATCTCCCTTAGGCTTGGTGGTGGTGGTGGTGGTGTCGGTGATGATGCAAATCATGGAGGGGCTGCAGGCACAAATGGATTTGACTCAGAATATGGACACCGTTGCAAAGAAGGATCCATTAACTCTCAAACAGAAGCCGGTTTGTTCTCTTTACCCTCTTATGCAGTACTTGCTATTACACAAATGTATTGAAGTGCACACAATGAGTTGGTCTGGTAACTCATGGTCAGATGGATGTTAGGATGCTTGCGTGTATGTGCAAGAGTAAGTGGATTGAGGACAATATGCTTTCAAGGGGTGTTACGTGGCTTTCGGTGACATGTATGTGCATTAATGTCTTAGCAATCAGCTAGTAGTTGCTTCAGTGATATGTTCCCCGGTTCTCCAGCAGGAGTTTTTGCTGACGTATTTGTCATGGAACTTTTTTTTCTTTGGGCACGAAATGTAATTTACCAATATCATATGTTACTATCGACTTGTTTGGGATGTTGGTGTCTGAACTTGTGCTAATTTCTATCATTTTCCATAAGTTTTATGATGAATTTTGTCTGCATTTTCTGCAGCATCTTTGTTTCGTGATAGTGACGGCCGATCTGATAGAGCTACGCAGAGACCAGACAGCCCTTTCTCATTTTCTCGGCAACAGCGGTCTGTGAGGCCAAGGTTGTACCTTTCAATCGAATCGGATTCTGAATAGGATGTTAGAATTTTGCCTTCCTCCGAGCAGCGACATTGTTGGAACTGTAAGTAGTCTGACATTGCTGTGGGAGGAAAGGCTCATGTGCGACTCATGATATAAATGATAAGAGGCGCGTGAAGTGTGAGCAGCACAACGAGGGGCAAGAAAACATATTTTGAAAGGAGGCGATGGTGCGTGCAGCTTGCTAGGAGTTACATTTTTTCAGCTCTCAGCTCCCTACTACTGTCAATTCTAATGCCAGATTCTGAAACAGGGTTGCTTGCTGCGTGCTTATTGGCGAAGATAGAGGGTCAATTCTGGTAAAACTGTATTTGATGATTTTTTGAATTATTGGATCGCATGTCAAGTACTTAGGCTGTACTTGTGCAGCTCTTACCCCCGCAAAATTATCTTAACATTTTCTTACATTAAATTTTCTGAAAGAGAAGTGGACGGTGGAATATGGACATGTCGAAGGCATAAAGGTGGGTTGGTTGTAGGGTCGAGACTTGAGAGGATATTGGGCGGTCTGCTATCATTCTAGCATAATACGGAAGCCTCCTTTTTGAGGTCATATATTTTGTAAATATCTTCTATATATATATATATATGTATGAGCTGTTTATAGAAAATTATTCTTCTGCCCTGTGATCGTGTTGCTGGAATCTTTGTGCATATGCATTAGGAAGAGAACTGTTGGCCTGTGAGTATTATAGCTATAGTTGTCAAGACGAATGATACCAGAAGAGGATGTTGAAAAGCTGTGAACTAACCAGGTGAGTTTTGTGAGTAGAGCTGTGGCTGAGCCCAGCCGAATTTACCAGTAAAAGTTAAAAAATAAATTAAGTTTTATTTTTTTTTAAGTTTTGGTTTAGTTTATTTAATTAAACGAATGAGTTAAACCGAGTCAAACTGTCTTAGTTTATTTATAAACTGTCTTAGTTTATTTATAAACTGTCTTAGTTTATTTATAACTCTAGTTTTGAGTGGAAGGTGAAGAGTCTTATTATTATATTTCTGGGTTCTTTTTCTTTTTCTGTGGGTAATGTTGCATGGGATGATAAAACAAGATCGTGAGAAATTTTGTAAAATGTATTTATGTATCTTTTTAGAAAATGAAGTTGGAAACAAAAGATTTAGAATGGGAAAAAATGTGTTTTTGAAATAGTTTATGGATTAATGAAGTTTTCATCCATCATCAATGGTGGATGAAAGGGTTGTGTTAGTGGTGGCCTATGGGAAAGAGAGGGGGGTGACCAGAAGGGGGTAGTAGAGACCTGGGAAATATGAAAATATTCCTTTATTATTTTTTGTTTTGAAAATTATAGTGTTAAAATCGATATAAAAAATATTTAATTAATTTTATTAATGATTTACATTAATTAAAATAGGTAGTGATTTTATGATTTATTTATGTGTGGGTGCGTCTGCGGGCATGTCTCTCTCTCTCTCTCTCTTTGTTTGTGTGTCTGTCTATATATATATATATATTACCGTTATCTTTTATCTTTGCTTTCTAAATTTTTTAAAATAGATATAGGGAAAGGGGATATAGTCCTTCTCTTCGTCTCGGATTTAGTGTCACTTGAAAAATTAAGTAGTGATAATAATAGTAGTAGTAGTAGTTTTCATGATAATGATAATAATTATTATAATTAAGAATAATGATAATAATGATTCTAATTAATATTATTATAACTATAATTTTAAATTATAGTATTATTATTATTATATGAATAATATAATTATTCTACTTTAAATATAATATAATGAAATTATGTTCATTATTATTTATAATTACAATAATAATATTAATAATAAGAATAATAATAATAATTTCTAATAGTAGTATTTATAACAATAATAATAATATTTATTTATTTTTCTTAATATTATTAATAATAATGATAATTTCTTTCTTATAAATAATAATATTATAATTATCATAAATATCATTATCTGATTATTTTAAATTAGGAATAGTATTATCATTATAAATAATAATAATAATAATAATATGATTTTATTTTTATTAATATTCTTATTATAACTAAAAAAATTATTATAATAATTATTTTTACTAATAATATTAATATAAATATAAATATTAGTAGTAATAATATCATTTTATATGTTATTATTATATATAGGTATAGTTATTATAAATAAAATAGTAATATTGCTATAGATAATAATAATAATAATACAATCTTATCTTTCTACTTATTATCGTTAATATTATTGTTATAATTAAATACCAAAATATTATTATTCTACAACTATATACGTTTTAATGGTACTAATATTATCATAAATAATAACAATAATGTAAATTTGTTTTTAATAATAATAAAATTATTATTATTTTATTCATTATTATTAGATATAATTGTTATAAATCATTTAATAATAAAAATAATATTATTCATATAACTTTATTATTATTATTATTATTATTATTATAAATTTTATCATCATCATTATTATTATTATTTATATTACTATTATGATTTTATATAATAATAAAATTATTGTTTTAAATATTACTCCATGTGTATGAAAAAGAAATTATTTTAATAATATATATATATATATATATATATATATATATATATATTTTTTTTTTTTTAAGTATAAAGTCATTTTAATAATTTACACATTTCTTTAGAAATTAATATATGAAGTTGGTGTAGTCATAACCAATACTTAATCTAAACGTTGTTATTGTCAACTATAATATTATTAAATGAATGTATCGTTCCAGTTGACGATTGAGAGAGTTCACCTAAATTTAATTACTTCACGGATAATAAAATAAAAAATTCTAAATCACACAAAATAAATAATAATAAAAACAATTTATGGGGTTTTAAAATATAAAATAATAAAAATTAAATTAAATTAAAAAATAAATATGGGTGAATATGAATATAATAAATGTATTAAGAAAGTTGAAATTTACCATTTTAATAGGTCAAAATATAATAATAATAATAATAATAATAATAATAATAATTTTTAATTTATCTTTTAATTATGAGAAAGTGAATGACTAATGTCTTGTTTCAATCTACTTACTAAAAGTAGTTATGTAAGATAACTACGTATTTTAGAAATTTTTTTGGCTAAATAGTTTCTAAAATAAGTAGTTATCTTATATAATTACTTTTGATTAGTAGCTTCAAACAAGTGCTAAGTTGCAAGGTTTATACACCTTATATTACTTCACTAAAATACTTAATATGACAAAGCACTAATATTAAATCATAATAAAATCTAGTAGTAAGTGCCCTTATATTTAACTAGATTTGAAATATTAAATACAATTAAAAGGATGTCAGTTTGAGTATCCAATTTAGTACCTCAAACTTAGCTAGTTGTATTTAACTATTTATGTCAGAATTATAAAATTATTAGCTAAACTGTTATCTAACATATCTGTAATTTATTTATATAAATTTTAGCATGTTCATGGAGCCAACTCACAAATATATAATTTTACATACCACCAATATGAGAAAGCCAAAACGAGGTATGCGTTATATAAATCACACTCAACAGAATCACAAACATAAATTATAATAATTAAATTAAAGCCAAAAGATAATATTATAAAACAAAAAACATATTAATATTACATTTCAAACCATAGCCTAGAGCTTCAATTTATTAATTAATAATAATTATTTAGCCAAGCATAATAAATAAATAAATAACACAAAAATATATACTAGAAATAAAAAAATTGAAAAATAAATATGGATGAAAATTTTAGTAATTTATTCAAATGAAACCTTGGTTATTTTCATTTAAAATGAATTTATCCAACTTTAATCTCTTTTTTTCCTCCTCGACGTATTCTCTCTCCTCTTTTCCATGCCGTGTCTCTCTCTCTCTCTCTCTCTCTCTCTCTCTCTCTCTCTCTTCTTGTCTTTCACTTTTTCCTCTAACTTCTCCTGTAGTCCTGCACCCTCAATTCTTCTTGTCCCTATGCTGTTGTCTACTTTTATTTTTGTCTCCCTGCTGCCTTTCTCCTATTCTGTGCCCCCTACTCTTTTTTTTTTCCTTCTTTTCTATCTAGTGTCGAGCCTCCCACCTTTGTTCTTCCTTCTTTGCTTTTATTTGTCTTGTACATTTCTTTTTGTGCGTGCTTTATTTGTTCGGCCTTTTGGCCAGGTGATTAACAATTTTTTTTAAATTAAAATAAATAAAATTATACCTTCAAAATAAATTTAAATGAATTAATAAATTATTTTATAATTTAAGTCTATCAAATTATATCATTTTAGCTTAAATAATTAAATATGTGGGATTATTATCACTTAAGTATAAAATTATAATTATCATTATATATTGTTCAAATAAAAGACCAAAAATTAAGATTAAAAGAGTATAAAATATATACAAATGTGTATTCATCAATACTCCCATACTTAACATTTTACTTATCCTCGAACAAAATATGATTTGAAATTATAAAAAAAAAACGTCTAACCACTTTTATAGGCCTTAAAATTGTACTTAGCATGTGCAATAAACCCTTTAAACCCTTAGGTCACACCCTTAGATGACGAGTAAGGTATCATGGGAGTTTTGTAGATGATGTACCTACAAAATCACACACAATTCAAATAGAAAAATAAGAACACACTTCTAACACCCTTAATTAATGTTATCTAAGAATCTTATACTATCATAATACCAAGATTAACACTCAACCAAGATTTAACATTAAAACATTTAAAGGGTTAATTTTAACGTATGGTTCACACATAAACACGAAAGATATGAACAGAGCAATAATATAAATGAAAATCTACCACGTCTTAGTCACATCAAACCCCATCCTCACTAAGGATACCCTCTATTTTTTCCCCTCATATTCATGGCTAGAAATGAAAAAATATGCTTAGATATATAAGATACAAGATGATAAAAATAGGTAGTAACTCACATATATCAACAAAGAATGCTCATATTTTGCGGATAAAAAACTCATGAAAGATATCAAATACTAACCAAATAGACCGAACCATATACTTAATTCTTGTGACTAAGTTCCATCAGATTGAGCATCCCAAGAATCAATAGGATTTTTATAGGTTATAACGTGCTAAGATATAGAAGGATAATAGAGTATTCTAGGTTTGTGGTATTAAAATGCCAAGAACTAGTGGAACTCTAATAATTAGATAAAATATAAGAATCAACCTCCACATCAATGATGATCAATTATACACACCTCACCCTCAACACCAAACTAGACAATGAGATAAACAAGAATTAGAACTTGAATAGAACTTTTTTAAAGTCATCTCTATATGTCCCTCTTTTCCTTATGTCATATAATTTTTTGAATCAAAGAAAATGAATGACAATACAATGAATATATATACATTTTCATCTCCATCACCAAACATAACCAATTCATTTCTCAACATAGATACATATATTTTTCCATATACTATCACATACACATCCACAACCACTCTATCTCCATAATATAATGAAATGATCCCCTTCTACTAGTTCTAAATAAAGGTAAGGATAAGGTCCAAGGGTTATTTAATACGGTTAATAAATTAAAATATATGGTTAATGTATAGGCTTAAAAGGGCTTCTACAAGATATACATCTTATGTACACATATTAGGATGCAAGCTATTTGGTCGTATGGTAGAAAATTCTATATCGCCTTTGTTTTTTTTCCTTCAATCAGAGTATATTTTGAATATGAGCTTCTATTATCATAAGAGTAAGTTCTAGTTATCTCAAGAGTTATGAAAAGTAATTTTATCAAAGCAATTAAATGTATATGAGGTTTACAAAGAAAATTTGAGGCTAAGACATATAGATTATTTCATGTAAATTCACTTAGAAAAGAAAGAAAACATATATGACTCAAAATCTCACTATGGAACGTGATAAATTTCAATCATGTCATGTCGGTGGTTAAAAAACCATTCATGTTCTTTCTCTATTCACATATAGACATGCAAATATTTTTTTCTACATCGGAATTTACGTAAAAAAATTTCACTCATATTATCTCAGTCTTATGATCCTCTTTTAATTATATTTCAAAGATATTGTCATCATTAACTATTCAAGGGCTCCTAATACTTTAAACATACAAAAGATGCATTAAAAAATATGCATGATTTTTTGGACATATATGCAAAGACACTAATTCATGCAAGCATACAAAAACACTCACAAACACCCCCATACTTAAATCACTCATTGTCTTCAATGTGTAGACAAGTAAAGTAACATGTAATTTAAGTATAGAGAGATTTATAAAATAAAAAAATAAATAGAAACAAGTAAAGGGTAGAACACTCGCTTATCACATTGGGTTACCTCTCCAGTAGTTCTTGTTTTTACGTCTTCAGCTTAACGTGATATCGGTTTGCTTAGTCAAGGTGGGTGCTTCCTAAATTTGCAACTCTTCAAAATTATGCTCCATGAATGCCTTATAGTAAGGCTTAAGCCTGTGACCATTTACCTCAAACTCGTTTCCCATTTTATCACTTCACATCTGCATGACACCATAAGGGAAAATATAAGTAACACTAAAAGGACCAACCCATCTAGAACACAATTTACCTGGGAATAAGCAACATCAAGATTGGCGGAGTAATACTTTTTGTCCTACAACAAATGACTTTCCACGAATCATCTTATCATTAAATTTTTTTTTTCTCTTTATACACCATAGCACTCTCAAATGCATCATCCATTATCTTTTCAAGCTCATAAATTTGTAGCTTTCTATGCATTCTAATGAAGTCTAAACTCATATGCAAGTTCTTCACAATACACCCTACCTTGTACTCAAGATCCACAGGTAGATGTCATGCTTTTCCATAAACAAGAAAGGAGACATGCCTATGAGTGTTTTATAGGTAGTCTGATAAGACCACAAATCATCATATAAAATTTGGCTCCAATCCTTTTGATTTTGGCTCACAATCCTCTCTAATATCTTATTGATTTCTCGATTAGAGACTTCTACTTTCCTACTAGTTTGAGGGTGATAGGGTGTATAAACTTTATGTGTAATCCCATACTTGCATAGAAAATCTTCGATCGTCCTATTGTAAAAATGTGATCCTCTATAACTGATGATCACTTTAGGCATACCAAACCTAGAAACAATGTGATATTGGAGGAAACTTGCCGCTACATGAGAATCACTAGTACGCATGGCAATTACTTGCACCCATTTCAACACATAATCCACTATATGAAAAATATAGAGATAACCCTTAGAAGATGGAAATTGACCCATAAAATTAATTCCCCACACATCAAATTTCTACAACTACAATAGAGGTTAAGGGTGTTTGATATTTGGATTAATATTACCTAATCCTCGGTACCTATCACATCTCATGCAATAAGTGCTAGCACCTCTAAATAGTGTAGGCCAATAAAATCCATCTTCAAGAACCTTGAAGGTGGTATTTTTGGCACTAAAGTGTCCTTCACAGTGAAAAGTATAACAATGTGATAAAATATGCTCAAATTCAGAATTAGTCACACATCTCCTCACTATACCATCAGTCCCAAATTTTCACAAATAAGGGTCATTTCAAACATATTGGCATGCCTCCTTTATAATCATAGTTCTTATAGATCGTGGCATATCAATAGGTATATTATGAGTAACAAGATAATTTCACAATATCAACAAACCATGGTGTCCTTATTTGTATTCTGATGAGATGGTCATTCGAAAAATTCTCAATCAATGGTATGAGTTCACCATCTTAAATCATGTGGTTCAAGTGATCTGCTACTACGTTCTCACCCACTTTCTTTTCCTTAATATCCACGCCAAAATCTTGTCCTTATTTTCTTTTCCTTGTGTTATTGGTAATGTCTTTATTAATGGTGCTTAGTGTGATTTGGGTTCAAGTGTAAGCTTGATGCCAATGTCTATTTGTTAAAAGCTTGGTATAGGTTGTTTGAAGCCAACCATGATATCGCTCTAGTTGGAAGATCGATCGGATATATGGTAGGTATACTTAAAGATGTGCCTATTTAGGTTAGTAAGTTATTAATCTCGGTTGATTTTGTTATTTTACAAATATAGGAGGACTCTAAAATTTCAACTATATTAGAAAGACCTTCCTTACTACTACAGCTGCTATAATCGATGTTAAAAATGGAAGGCATTCCCTAAATATTGGAGGGAAGAAGGTATAATTTGATTTAAGTAAAGCCATGAAACTCACTCTAACTAATAAAGTTTGTTACATGGCCAATGTGATTGATAAGTATACATGAGTAATTTGTGAACCATTACTCAGTTGATCCACTTGAGAAGCATTTGGTAAGTGATGGTTCAATAAATGATGAAGACCCTTAGGTAGCCACATGTGCTCAATCTTTGAAATCAACCTCAAAATACTCCATTTCAAAATGCAAAGTTTGAAATTCTGAAGTTAGAGCCAAAAAGTTCTACTTGTGAAGAGGATGGAGCACCAAAGGTTAGAACTAAAACTCCTCCCACCCTCTTTAAGGTATGAATTTTTTGGCCCTAACTCTACTTATCATTTGACTGTGAATGTATGTTTGAAAGCAAATGGAACTGATAAATTGATTTGAACACTTAGGAAGCATCGTAAGGTTATATGATACACCATGGATGACATTAAAGGAGTCAATCCATCAATTTGTATGAATAGAATTCTCATGGAAGATGATCATAAACCGCCTATAGATCACCAATGTAGATTAAATCCTAACATGAAGGAAGTGGTTAGAAAAGAGGTTCTTAAGCTACTAGATGTTAGGGTAATTTATCCTATTTCAGATAGTAAATGAGTTAGCTCGGTCCACGAGGTTCTCAAAAAATGGGGTGTAACCATAGTCAAGAACTAGAATAATGAATTTAATCTTACTAGGATGGTTACGGGTTGGAGGATGTGCATTGACTATAAAAAGTTGAATTAGACAATAAAAAAAGATCAATTTTTCCTTCCTTTTATAGTTCAAATGTTGAAAAGTTTGGCTAGGCACTCTTATTTTTGTTATTTAGATGGCCATTTTGGATTCTTCAAAATCCTTATTCATCCCAGTGACTAGGAAAAGATCACCTTTATTTATTCCTATGGGACCTTTGCTTATAGGCACATGCATTTTGGTCTTTGTAATGCTTCTGCTACTTTTTAACGATGTATGATGGCTATCTTCTTTGATTTTATAGAGGAAATTATGGACATGTTTATGGATGACTTCTTCATGTGTAACACTACTTTTGATGGTTGCTTAGCTAACTTGTTGCAAGTTTTACAACATTGCAAAGAGTTTAATTTCGTCCTAAATTAGGAGAAATGCCACTTTACGATAAGGGATGAAATAGTATAGGGAACAAGGTATCTGAGCATGGCATTTAGGTTGATCAAGAAAAAGTGAAATTCGTTAAAAAATTGCTTCCACCAATGTCGATTAGGAGAGTAAGAAGTTTCTTGGGACATGTCGATTTCTATCAGCGTTTCATTAAAAATGTTTCAAAAATTGCAAAACCCTTAACTAAACTCCTTCTTAAAGATGTTCCCTTTAATTTCACTAATGAATGTCTCAATGATTTTTGTGGGTTGCAGGAAGCACTAATAACAAATCCTATTATACAACTGTTAGACCGGAATCTTCCATTTGAAGTTATAACTAATGCAAGTGATTATGCGGTTGGTGTTGTGTTGGGCTTAAGGAAAAATAAGATAGTTCATACAATTTATTATGCTATTCATACTCTTGATGAGTCCCAAGTTAACTATGCTACCACAAAAAAGGAGCTATTAGTAATTGTTTTTTCCTTTGACAAGTTTCGGTATTACTTAGTGGGGTCCAAATTCATCATTTATACCAACCTTTTTTCTATAAAATATATTTTGAGCAAGCAAGATACCAAGTCTAGGTTGATTCGATGGATACTACTACTACAAGATTTTTACCTAGAGATAACGGATAAGAAAGTGATAAAAATCTAGTGGTGGACCATTAATTGAGGATGAAGGAATGGTCACATGATATAGAGGAGGATGAACTACCAATTGATGACTCCTTACCATATGATCAATTTTTAGCCATAGAGATATTGTATGCACCATGGTATGCAGAATTTTTCGACTATATAGTGTGTGGAGTCAGATTTGAGCTATCGATAGACGAAGAAGTTCATTGTGGACTTGAAATATTATTTTTGGGATAAATTGTTTCTATACAAGCGGTGTATTGATGGGAATTTTATAAGGTGTACTCCTAAAGATGAGGTTACAATTATTAACCATCATTATCATTCATCTTCTTATAGGGGACTTACAAGCACTTTAAAGGCAGCAACAAAAGTTCTACAATCAAGTTTCTATTGACCGAGTCTTTTCCAATATGCAAGATAGTTTGTGACATCTTGTGATAGATGTTAGAGGATTGGGAACATATCAAATGACGTGAGATGCCTTTACAATCAATATTAGAAATCAAGGTTTTTGATGTGTGGAGCATAGATTTCATAGGACCATTTCCACCATCGTGTAACAAGTTCATCATTATGGTAGTGGATTATGTCTTCAAGTGGGTATAAGCAATAACATCCCCCTAATGATGCTAACATGGTTGTGAAAATATTCAAAAAAATCATCTTTCCAAGGTTTGGAGTTATAAAGATGGTAATTGGTGATGGTGGTTCACAATTCATAGAAATAAAATTTAAAGCTCTCTTGAGAAAGTATGGGATCACTCATAAGATTACCACACCATAACATCCTCAAACCAGTGGCCAAGTAGAGGTTTTGAATCATGAAATTAAGAGTATCTTGGATAAAATAGTTAATCACATTGAACTGCCTATAAGGCATCAATAGGTATGACACCGTTCAAGTTGATATATAGCAATTAATGTCATCTCCCAGTTGAGCTAGAATAAAAGGCATATTGGACAATCACGCTCCTCAACTTTTATATGAAGACTAAGGGTGAGAGAAGAAAGCTTCAACTTTATGAGCTAGATGAACTACAATTAGTCTTCTATGAGGATGCCCCAATTTATAAAGAAAGGAATAAATTATGGCATGGTAAGAATATCCTTCAAAGAGAGTTTAATCAAGGAGATATGGTGTTGTTTTTTAGCTCTCATTTGAAGCTTTTTTTGAGCAAGCTTAAGTTTAGATTGTTTGAACCTTTCAAAGTCTATGAGGTCTTTCCTAGTGGAGTTGAAAGCATGGAGTGAAACAATGGGATCTTTGAAGGTAAATGGGAAACAATTTAATCTCTATATTGTAGGGGAACAAAGTGAGAAAGGGACCACTTATACCCTTTCCGATCCCCCTGTCAAAGAATTGAGCGTACTAAGGGTCAAGCTCATGACCATAAACGAGCACTTATTAGGAGGCAATGCAAGTTGTCCTCTATTTTTATTATTTTATTCTTCATTATTTTATTTTATTTTAGTTTCAATTATTATTTTTATAAGCAATCAGATAGGCATGAATTTAACTTCTACTACCTTCATTTATGCAGTTGTAAAGAAGGGAATACAATAGCATAACCACATAAAGGAGAATCCAACATATTTATTTATTTTATATAGAGATGAGCTAAAAGGAGGAATTCCAACTTTTACCGCACTGAAGGGTGGTGTGAGCCACATCTCTCATCTTGTTGAACAAAAAAGAGAGGCTCTACCATTCTTTAATAATAAAAAAACATAAACCCCCCTTTTCATTTTCCCCTCAACCCCTCTTCCACACCAAACATCCTCACTTGTGAACCCTATCTTACACCACCAATCGCCATTTGACACTCCACCTACACAACATCCATCGCCACATAGCACCACCTTCCTCCTCCACCCAAATTTGAACCCTAGAAGTGTTCACCTCTGTCGCCTAGCTCTATGCACCACTGCACCCCACTTTCTTCATTCTCTTCCTACACCACACCATCAACCACCATTCAACATCCAATACCTGCCAACATTGCCTCCATATCACAACGCACCGCCTCTCTCTATTTTGATCTAGTTCTCCTAATCCTGACCCAATAGCTGTGAACTACTCCACTCATATTTAATCTTATTCTCACTAGGAGACACACACTTTTGGTACTTACACATTCAATTATGACCTTTTTCATCAAATTGTGTACTAACTTTAACTGGTTTTGCTACTAAATTGTGTTTGTTCTAATCTACATTCCTTTTGGTTGTAGATTCGGTGACCTAAATGAGACCTAAATGTGAACAAAGTAGTCACAAAGCCTCAAGTTCTAAATCACAATGACAAAATGGTAAAACTCCCCCTTCCCAAAATCCTCACGGTATAGAGTTTCTCAATGCACAAAATTTTTCTAGGCACAAGACACTAGTTAAGCGGGGAATTCTAAGTACCCACTATTTGGATGAGACTTGTTTTCTTGAATTAGGATTGTGGGAAGATGTTGCATACCTCCAAAAACAACTCAGTTAGATAAACATTATAGAGGCTAAACATCCCACTCTTGACTTTTTGAGTCCTCTTGATTCTATTTTGTTTAATGGTGAGGGAAAAAAGAGGTAAAATTACCTTCAAGATTTTTAATGAGTCTCACATGCTCACACTAGCGCAATTAAATGAGATGTTTGGTTTTCTAGAAGGTAGGGCTAGAGCTATCCCTAAATATCTTAAGATTTCCCCCTGTTGGTTCTCCATCACATGCTCTACCACTCAACAAACCTGTGATCCCTCTTTATCAAGGGCATTTGCGGTTTATAATCCTTATTTTCAATATTTACAGAGGTTCATGGCTTTCACCATTTTTGGTCGGGTTGAGAGGGATAATGTCTCGAGTCAGAGAGAACTATACTTCTTATGTGCTATGGTTGAGGGATATAAAGTTGACATAAGAGAATTTATGATACACCATTGACCTCGATGTTTGTTTGCATATGAAATTGATTATCCCTAAGGATAATCAATTATGGCTGTGTTTTTATGATCATTTGCTCTTTCCACTCCCTGAACCCAATCACATGACCATTAATGTTCACGCATGTTGGTACTACCCCATATATGATTTTGTGACTTAATATGATCATAAAGATGTGCTAGATAGGGATGTTGACACAATACCCATGATCCCTATTCATTTAAACCTTGGCAGGGGCACTAGATCCTTCCACTATTTTGATTGGTCACTAGAGTTCTCTGCTATCCATACTTTCCTTTCCTCACTTAATAACTATGTAGGTACCATCGAGAAACAACAATAACAATGTCAAGGTTAACTTATGGACTCTATACACGACATGATGTAGTTTTTTCACGAGTGACAACTTTGCCAGGACGCTCATGCTCCACCTCCTTCTGATCAGTGAGACGGTTTGTTCCGTTCATTCTTGCACTCATTTATATCATACTAAATTGGGGATAATGTAGATCTTAATATTAGGGGTATGGGTTCATTATGTATTGATGATTGTCTATGAATGCATGTTTGTTGCCTTTTATTTTCTATATATATAAGGAAATGATCTCCCAATGATGATATGAATACTTGTCCTTTATTGATTAATGAACTAGATAGATGCCCATTAGTCAAAACTAGAAAAACCTTTTTAACTAATTTTTAAATTGATTCTCAAAGGCTTTTGATTGTAAGTTAGCCATAGGGGAGAACTAGACTTGAATGTTCTCTTGTCTTATAGGATTTAGCATTTATGTGGATAGCATAATAACCTTTATCATATTGAGACAAAATGGAATTAAATTTGGTAGATATTTAAAACCGGTGAGAGCTTGAGCCTAAAATTGGATGCATTACATATCCAATCATGATTTTTAAAATCGGAAGTATTATCTTTATGGTGTATGTAATTGTGGGTGGTTAAAATAATTTAGTATGACATGCCGAAGGGAGTAGTTGGAAGAAGTTCTTTGATAGAAGATGGATCTTGTATGGATTTTATTGATAATATTTTGATATCTTGTGTTTTGCATTTATCATTCCACTAGTGATAATCTTTTAATTACATTTCCAAATATCTATCCTACCCTTTTGACTCTATCCCCATTACAATCAAATAAAACACCTCATGATTTTTTTTTTGCATGCATTAGTTTTCAAAGTGGTAGGGAATTGAGATGAGATTCAAGCCTATGAATTGAACGAATTTATTCAGAAGAATTTTGAGAGACATAATTCTATCCTTAAACACATGAGAGATTAAGAGTCCACATGCCCTAAAGTGAGGCCTACCAATTTACATAGATTACTTTTCTTACTAAATGTATCAATTTTACTACTCCCAAATTGAAGCTAGTTACATAGATTACTTTTCTTACTTTGGCTCGAGGAATGGATGGAAAGGTTATTCTTTACTTGTGACACTTGTGATTACAAATGAATTTTTAAAATATGATTTTATTAAAAGTTGTGGAAATTACTTTTTTAAGTCCCGATGAAATGCATTTATCTTGTGATATGTTGGATGCTAGTTATAGGATTGATGAGGGGTGATCCATACTCTACTATCTTTCCCTCCTCCTATATTTCTTATTGATTATTTTCTTGAGGAAAATAAAAAGTCTAAGCTTGGGGGAGTTGATAAACACTTAAAATATGCATTATCTTAGTGTGTTTCAAGCATAATTTATAGTTGTTTGATACATATTTCGTGTTTAAATCAAGGATACTACTTTGGTTTTCATTTTTATATTTAGGTATTGTCTTAATATTTTAATATTAGATGATAATTAGAAGATAAACAAGAGTTTTTAGCTACAATGAGATTTAGAATATATGGTTCGAGAAGAAAATGGATGCACGTATATGAAGAATTGAAATTCAACCATGATGTAATGTGAATTTGGAAAAATATCAAAATGCCAAAGTTTTAGGTCCCTTAAATATATTTCCAATGCAACTTGAATCACCAAAATCCAAGTTAGGACAAAAAATTACAGCTAGAGTACCGATGATTGCCCAAAGGAGTACGAATTAAGTAAGACAACTTCTGCCACACTCGGGTGTGACGCACACCACACTTGTGGTTCGGTCACATTATTTATGAAATGTCTTTATTTATTTCTAGATTTTTAAGAACTGTATATATGTCTTTTAGCTTAGGGTTTGTGGGATATTTAGCTTTCTCTTAACCTCCAATTAGTATCTAGATCTAGAACTCAAGTATTGAAGGAAAACGAAGGATTTCTTAAGATTTTATTGCAACTCTCTACCTTGAAAATTTTAATCATAATAATGGTTCTTTCCTTATTCTATTCAATTAATTTCTTCCTATAATTGAATTTCACATTTATTTGATGTGTTCTTTATTACCAGTTATGTGTGAGTAGATTCTTTGTCCGAGATTTAAAAAGAACCTAACTTTTTGGTAATTGATGTTAAATTAGTATACGTTCTTGGTAAAAGTTTGAATATTTAAACTTAATTTCCTATTATTGAAATTTGTTGACTCACTTGATCACCAAATTAGAAATAATAGGTAATCAACTGAAGGACTTTAAGGTGAAAGTTAATACCAGAGCTTTAGAAATTAAGGAGGGAATTGAAACCACAAAAGTAGCTAGATTCCTTAGGGATTCTATTGGATTAGCAAGACGCTTAATGGGTTTAATGTAATCTTAATTCCATAAAATAGGTAATTAAGCTTAATTAGGCAAATAAAATTTACATTGAAAGAGGATTTAGATTAATTTAGGCTAATTCACCTTTTTTAGTTTATAATAACATTGAGAGATGAAATAATTCATCAATAATTATCAAAGTTGTGGTGAAAACCTAATCTTGGCCATTCATTATATTAAATTCCACCCAATTAACTATTTTTTTATTTTTATTTAATATTGAAAATTTTATTCTATTTTACCTTACTTATTGGTTTAGCTAGTTGAAAATGTAAATTTTGGTAATAACTCTTAGTCTCTATGGGATCGTCCTTGATAGCTCCAATGAATCCGTGTGCTTATAAATTTCCTTATCAAGGATTGTCTTCCAACAACTCTAAATGCTCCTTATACTTATTTGGATCTCTCTCACATGTTTTGCCATTCCTTGTCCCCACTACATTAATGACTAAAATATTTCCTTTAGATTGGGTATGGTACTATTGGAAAGTTTCCTCATATCATGTAATTAGTTTAGCTTAGTGACCACTTCTCTCATCTAACTCTCTATTTCTAACACTCTTTTATTCATGTTCAATGGTCTCTATATCAGTTGATTCTTTCCATTTCTCAACAACTCTAACATGTCATATTTTTCAGTAGTTGGAGTTTTAGGTTGAGAGGATCCTCCTTGTAGTTTTTAATAAAAATTCGGTTCCACTTGGTTAAAACCTAGAGGATTATGAACATTATTATTATTATTATTATTATTATTATTATTATTATTATTATTATTATTATTATCTTTCCAACATAAATTAGGATGATTGTACATACATGGATGGTAAGTATTTGAAAATTTGATGGCATTTGCTTGCTCATGATCCTCTCCAATCATTTGTGGGAATTTATCACTAGGATGCCCTATTGCTGAACATACTCTACATGTCGTAACAATTCTAGTAGCTATGTCAATCTGCAAAACAAGATTAGTGAGTTGTTTAAGTTTATCATCAAGTTAACTTACACTTACCTCATTTACTCTTGCCCAGGTGGAGAAGATATCGTATTGTTGTGCAGTAGAGGCTTGATTTTCCAACAAATCTTAAGCTTAAGTGGGATCATTATCCATGAAAGAGTCACCACTAGCTACATCTAACATGTTTCTCTCAAGTGGAGTGAGTCCCTTGTAAAAGTATTGTAGCAAGTTTTCTTCCTTCATCCCATATTGAGGGAAATGTGATAATAAGACCTTGTACCTATTGTAGTAAGCATGAAATGTCTTGTTAGAATCTTGATGGATTCCGATGATCCTTTTTCTCAACAACTGTGACATGTGAAGCAATAAAATACTTGTCTAAGAATGTATTAGCCAAAGTATGCTAGGAGTAGATTTATCCCATAAGTAACTCATAGAGCCAATCCTTAGCACTATCCACCAAGGCAAATGAAAATTCCTTAAGCTTCAAGATTTGAAGATCCACATCCTTAGGAAAAATGGAAATACATATGAACTAAAACTCCTTTAGAAACTTGTTGGGATCCTCACTAGAGGGTCCATGAAAAGTGGTAAGTTGATGAAGTAGGCTAGACTTAAGCTAAAAATCTCTTTCTTACCTACAGAGGGCTCCAGATAACCAATACATGTAGAGACTACCTCCACTACATTATGGGTTGCCAACTCTCACAAAATCCTATCGATTGCCATAGAAGCAAAGTAGATATGCTCTTCTTTTGGTTATATGTTGATATTTGAAGCCTTTGCTTCTATTTCTAATGATGATGAAGATCCAAAAATCTTGTCTTTGTTTACTAGTGATGAAGGAGAGATATAAATCTTTAGCTTTCTAATGGATCGAATAGACTTCTTCAATTCAAGGTTCAATAGTAAAGGCTCTCTTTGTGGATCTCCTCTTGTATGCATTAACCGGAGAGTGCCTACAATAAGAAAAGTATCATAAATGAGTAAACCACATAAACATAATAATAATAATAATAATAATAATAATAACTCAAGAAAAACACACACAAGATAGTAAAAACAATACTAGCAAAATAAAGGCGAACTTATAAATCTCTCGAAACTACACTAAAAATTGGTGCGGTCATAGTGAATATACACTAAAAATTGGTGCGGTCATAGTGAATATGAAATTTAAACCCTCTTGTTGTATTAGTAAATAAGGGTATCTTTCTAGGCCAAGAATTGAGATGACTTATCTAAATTTATCTAGATTATTAATAATAAAATAAAAGACTCTAAATCACACAAAATAAATAATAAGAAAAATACAATTATGAGAGTTTTAAAATAGAAAATAATAAAAATCAAATAAAATTAGAAAATAAATATGGGTGAATACCAATATAACAAATGTACTAGGGGTGTCGAAATCCACCACTATACTAGGTCAAAATATAAAAATAATTTTTAAGTCGTCTTTTAATCACAAGAAAGAGATTGACGAAGTTGCAAGCCAAAAACATGTCTATACACCTTATATTACTTTTCCAAAATACTTAATATAACAAAACACCAATATTAAATCCTATTAAACTCTAGTAGTATAGTCACAACAAGCGACTCCTATATTTAATTAGATTTAAAGCGGTAAGTACACTTGGAAGGATGTCAATCTAAGTACTCAAACTAATACCTCAAGCGTATCTAGTTGTATTCCTTTCATTTAGCCCATACGTATCTAAATATTCTACTACTCGGGTTAAAATTATAAAACTATTAACTGAATTGTTATCTAACCTATCTTTAATTTATTTATATAAATTCTAGCATGTTCATATAGCCACCTAGTAAGAATATAATCCTATATATGGACACTATAAGAAAGTCGGAATGAGGTATGCACTATATACATCAAATTCAACACAATCACACATAAATTATTATAATACCCCATTTTTGAAATACCTAATTATAAATTGATAATTATTTGTATTAGTTTTAATAACTATTTTAGGATGTTTTGGATTAAATATATTGTTAATATGTGTATTATTATTATGACATATTAGATATAAAATTTAATTAGGTTAAAATTCGTTAGCGGGTGTGCTATTAAATTTTATTTTTAAGTGAGATCATAACCTGTATATGTTGAGTTGAGTAAATCCTATTCTAGTAACCAGATATTTCTACCTAGTTATTCATATAAATAATTACCCTACCCTATGCTTTATGTATGGTTCATATCCTCCTCTTCTTCCCACATAATTTTTCTTCCCTACGCCATACCTCCGTCTACCCCATGTTTCCCTCCCCTTGTTTTGCACCACACTTTCTCGCATGCCACCGTCCATATAATTCCCCATCCTCTCATTTTGCATCGTGTATCAACCCTGAGCAAACCTTCATCACCCCCTCCTCCTCTCGAGCTCCTTCATGCAATTACCCTCTCTATTTCCCCATCATTGATCTTGTTGTTTGCCTTCATCTTCACCATTTTTATCTACGATGCACTTCACCACCTACCTCCTTTACTTAGCAACTATCATTTTCACCAATCCCTCATGCCTTACATTGGAAACTCCTGCCAAAATCACCCCGCCTCCCTCATCCAACCACACTTAAGCTTCTCTCTTCCCATCTGTTTCGATCATTCCTAATGAAACCACCACTGCACCATTGTCTATCCTATACATTCCACTCCCTCTTGCTTCGATAAAAACTACTACACCTCATCCTCCACCACTGGCTAATGTTTTCGCATCCCCCTCTTCTCCTTCGGCCAATACTTCCTCACCTCCCCTCCTTGCTACACCCTCCACCACCGAAGCCTTGCCTAAGTAGCACACAAATCCACTTAAGCCTTTCCCTCCACTTTTGGTCTTTTCTGTCGATTCCCCCTTCAATTGATTTACCTTTCCTTGTCTTTCTACCCTCCCTATCATCGGTCATTTCTACCATAGCAACCCCTAGCTTTGGCTAAGGCTGCTGCTGCCCCTCCTATCCTTCTCGACAACATCCACCAATTCTTTTCCTTTTTATTACATGAGTTTTGGTTGTTTTTTTTTTCTCAATTGGTTAGTAACCCCTGAGTTGTTTTAGTAATTTTAGGTTATTTTTGTGTAACATTAAATGCTAATACATATCTGTTTGGGTGTTAAATCCTAAGTAATTCTTGAAGATCTTGGAGAAGACTTTTTGTACGAGCTTGAATTAGATATATCCAATCACTCATAAGATGGTAGAATTTATGTATGAGCATGTAGGATTGTTTAGACCTAAAATCATGCTAGGGTTTTATGATTTTTCAAGTATTATGACATGCATGACAACATGATAACATGTTGATTGAATGATACATATAATTATTGCAAGTTAAGCTATATGCATGAGTAATATGTTGTATGATTTATGTTTTCATGTCTAGGGTTTTGTTAGGATTTTCATCCTTGCCAAGTTACTATTTGAATGAAATGATAAAAACATCATTACTTCTAATGCATGGTAGTTAGGGTTATGATCATTCACATGGAAGTATATATGCATGATTAGGGTTAGCTTATGATGAATTTTATTTGCATGATCTAGAGTTAGAGATATCTCCCTACATGTACCATGATGATAATTTACTTATTTAAATGTTCTATTATGCTTTACATGCTGCATGGGATATGTGATACTTGAGAATTGTATAATTAAGGTTTTGTTGGTGCAACCCACTAAATGCATGAAAAGTGAAAAATAAAGTTAATTGCCAAAATTCAAAGATTGCCTACATGCTAAAACAGTGTGAAATATTTAATTTTAGCCTTTTTGTGATAAATTTATCATAATAATAAGGTTTGGTATAACAGTAAATAAAATGATGAAATAAGGTTTTAAAGGACATTTTGGTAATTTTGATCTAATAAATCTTTTATGAATAGTCGAATATTATGATGGCCTTATACTTTTGATAGGTTAACCTTAATATTTACTAGGCTTGACATAGACCTTTTATGACTTTAGGGTTTACGTTTATAATTGAAAATAAAAGAAAAAATGGTTAAGTATAGAAATGAGAGTTGTTGTGTAGTATGTGACATCTGTGATCACCCCTTAAAATATTAATACTTAAAGTGAAAGACCTCGAGTTGGGAATTTTTGTTCTCTAGGATTATCAACCCTAGAGATGAGGTTATTCCTCATTGTTTTGGTTTGTTGGTGTGTCGTTGTACCCTAGTATGACTCTATTCTACTCTATAGGTGACTTATGAGTTCTATAGAGGGTATCTATACTTCAGGACTAAGTGACCAAGATTGGAGGATACAGAGTTGCCTTTGTAAGCTGGTATGACCTAGCGTACCACTATGTCTCTAGGTTCAAGAGTAAGGGTATTGTGTCGTCTTCGGGTGTCAACATGACCGAGTGTACCTTAGTGTCCCTTGGTTGATTGTATACCCCTCAAGTAATGTAAAAAAAAGTGTATATTGTGTAAGAAAATAAAAAAGGAATTATTTGGATGTGTTGGTTTGGTAGATTCCTTAGTGTCCCACCTTAGTATTTGGAATTATTTTGGATTTGTTGGTTAGGTAGTCACTTCAGTGTCCTACCTTGGTATTTGGAATTGTTTTGGATTTGTTGGTTTAGTAGTTGTCTCAGTGCACTACCTTGGTATTTGGAATCTATATAACTAATCAGATATGTCCATTGTAAAACAATAAAAAAAAATCTATCACAAGCCACACTAAAACAAATATAAAATATCATTATTATAAGCAAATGTAACATGGAAAAAAAAAACAAGCATGCACTCAAGATAAGCCATTAGTTCATTCCATCTTATTACTTTTCAAAACATACATTTATAAATATATTCCCTAACCATTTTAATTATCTCCTAAGTGGGTAATCACTAGACCTTGAAAATTTTCTAGAGGTATCAAAACTAGTAAAAATCCAAGAAAAAATCTCTTTCGATATGCCCCCATATAGGAGTATCAAAAACTATACCCTCAATCATCCACTTCTTAAGTGTACACAACTCTTTAAGGTGTTAGAACATCCTTAAAAGTAGAATAAGAGGTTTCTTAGTCTTGGCTAACTTCAAATAAGTCACTATTTGCCACAATCACCAAACAAGGTGGCCATTACCAACCCATCCCTAGGAAGTTATCCCTAGAAAACATGAAAATTTATAGACTAGGAACCTTACTAAGTGCATGATCTTTCTCCCAAATACATTGCATCTAGTTCTAGTGAAGCATTATAGAGAGGTCAATTTAAGATTTTACTTTATTCAAAGGTTGAAAATTATTTTAAAATCAAGAGTCTCATTTGAAAGTAATCCTTCAATCTTCGAGGGTTTCTTAATTCGTATTTTAGTCTTCTTGCTCTTACAATGGCTCATACTCCTCAAGTATTTAATTTATATAGTAATGGTGATGAGGAATATTATTGGGATTTTGCTATCAAATGATGATTACAACTAATGGAATTTAAAACTAGATATGATCTCCATCAAATTAGGCATCCACTCCACCTCTCTTAGACTGATATTCTTGAAGTTTTTCTATTGATTGATGTTTATGACTACAATGAGTTAGCAACAAAGCCTATAATACCCCAAAAATCTAAAACCTAGAATTTAATAAATAACCCTCATTTGTAATAATTTAATTTTAAATTTATTTAATTTAATTATTTTGTGGATTTTTGAGTATATAAAAATGGATATGAATATTTAATAAATTAAAATAAATATTTTGTTATTTTATCATACTCATTTTATTTAAATAATTTTTTAAACCAATATTTTACTAAAATTACCCTTTTTAAACCAATATATTAAATTATAATAAATTAAATTATTAAATTAATTTATCTATCAAAAATATTAAAGGTCATAATTCCAAAAATTATTTTAAATAATTTTTTCTTTTTCCTCTTTCTTCCTTTTTTCTTTTCTTTTCCTTTTCTTTTCCTCTTTGGGCTGCCAACCTCCTTCTCCCTCGTTCTGGGCCACCGGCCCACTCCCCTCCTTCTCCCTCTCTCATGTGATAGCCCCAGCTCGGTCCTCCCTCTTCTTTCTTTTCTTTCCCCTTGGTTGGGCCAATCCAACTCCCCCTTCTTTGTTTCCCTCTCCCTCGCGCAAGCGAGGAGACCAGCTTCCCTTTCTTTCTCCCCCGCCCACCCGGCCTACCTCTCCTTTCTTTTCCTTATTTTTCTTCTTTCCTCCTTCCTTCTCCTTCGACGCTGCACGCCATGGTTGTTGCAACCTACAACTTGCCCGACCACCAGCTCCCCTGCCACTATCCCTTTGCATCTTGTAGACTTGCTCCCTCTCCCCATCCCTTTCCTTCCATTTTTGGCCACACCAAGGCTGCAACCCTCCCCCTCATGCCTTCCCCTTTCCTTCTTCTTCTTCTCCCTACAACCTGCCACCCTACCCTACAACCACAACCTCCCAGCCAACCATGCCTACCTCCTCTCCTCTCTCTCTCTTCTTTTTCTTCTTCTCTCCTGTGCATTTTTCCCCTGCCTCGAGCTCTGTTGCCTCCCTGTAGAGCCTTCTCCCTTCTCTTCCTTTCCTTATCTTCTCCTCCCCTTTTTTTTCTCTGCCGCCCTCAACCATCGCCTCTGTCGCCCAGCTGACCCTCGACACTACCTCCCTTACACCCCCACCAACCTCCTTGCACCACCCCACTCACCCCTGCAACTACCTTTCTCCTCCCTTCTTTTTCTTTCCCTCTTCTCGACCTCTACCCTGCACCACCACCGTCTGCCGCCCTCCTTCCTCTTCCTCCACCTCAAAAGACACCAATCTACTCCCTAGAACCTCCCCTACACCTACCTTGCCTCCATTGACCGAAACCCAACCTTACAACTCCTCCCTTCCTCTCTTCTTTTCCCTTCCTTCTTCTCCTCTGCCACCCATGCATCAAATTTCCTAGCCCTGCAGCCACCACCTTAGCTACCCTGAGCCACCAATCACAGATCCCTGACCACCACCTACACCCCTACTCCCTCCCTACACCCAGCCACTACCCTAAATCCCCTGCACAAGCTCTCCACCCCACTCCCAAAACCCTTATCCGAACTAGCCACCCCTTCCTTCTCCTATTCCCTTCTTCAATCCTTATATCTCACGCTGCATGAGCAACATGAGTCTTGTTGCTTGTGGTTAGCAAGTTTTGGTTGATTTTTGAGGTATAAAAATAGTGAGTATTAGCAGGTATTAATTAACCTTTTGATAAAATTTATTCTTTTGGATTTTCTACCTTCTAATAGATAAATGTTGATATTATTTTTTGGTATTGATTTTACTAATCAAAGCTCAAACCTTTAACCCGGGTACCGGTAAGGTTTAATTATTTCTAAAAATAAGGTAACTGTTATACCCTACTAAAATGTGTGGATATATGTATGGTAGCACATTAGGGTTTTTAATATGTTTATATGCAAGATATATGATGTTAAGTATAATGTATTTAGTGGCATATGTTGGTTGATGAAAAGAAAAGTATGTTAATTTATGTATCATGTGTAGAAATAATGCTTAAGGAAGGAGCCTTGTTGTAAATGATAATGTTAAGTACATATGAATGATATGATATGCTAATGTGACCATTTGTTGCGTAAAAAATGTTAATATGAGTCCTAGGGGCATTTTGATAAATTTGCTTGTGCAAAAGGTATGGCATAAATAAGTGTGTGTGGTAGGTGCTAATGAGTATTAATGATAAATAATTATAGTAGGTAGTTTTGGATGTTGTATATGGACCATGCTTACTAACATTTTATGTGGTGAGGGTATTTTGATAAAATTGATATAATAAGGGCAAAATGGTAATTTAATAAAGGAAAGGGGGTATTTTGGTAATTTGGCATAAAGGAAAGGGTATGTTGGTAATTTTATAAAATAAAGAGATAAAATGGTAATTTAACAAAGGAGATAGCTATTTTAGTAATTTGGCATAAAGGAAGGGTATTTAGGAAATTTTGTAAAGTAAAGGGGTAAAATTGTAATTTAATAAAGGAGAAGGGTATTTTGGTAATTTGGTATAAAGGAAAGGGTGTGTTGGTAATTTTGTAAAATAAAGGGGTAAAATGATAATTTAATAAAGGATAAGAGTATTTTTGTAATTTGGCATAAAGGAAGGATATTTAGGAAATTTTATAAAGTAAAGGGGTAAAATGGTAATTTAATAAAGGAGAAGGGTATTTTGGTAATTTGACATAAAAGAAAGGGTATTGTGGTAATTTTGTAAAGTGAAGAGGTAAAATGGTAATTTAATAAAGGAGAATAGTATTTTGGTAATTTTGCACAAAGGAAATGACATTATAATAATTTTGTAAAGTAAAGGGGTAAAATGGTGATTTAATAAAGGAGAAGGGTATTTTGGTAAATTTGTAAGTAAAAGGAGTAAAATGGTAATTGTAATAATTAAGAAGGGCAATTTGGTAATTTAATCCACCAAAAGGGTAAATTGGTAATTTTGATAAGTAGGAAGGATGATTTGGTAATTTGACTAACCAAATGGGCAATCTGGTAATTTAAACAAGTATAAAGGGGTGTTTGGTAATTTAATCAACTGAAAGGGTAAATTGGTAACTTAACAAGTATGAGGGTAACATTGGTGATCTAATAAGTATGGAGGATAATTTGGTAATCTAACACATGCAAAGGGTATTTTGGTAATTATACAAACATGAAGGGTCATATGGTAATTTGACAAATAAAAAGGGATGACTTGGTAATTTTACAAACAAGGGGCATTTCGATAATTTTGGTAAGGATGATGGGGGTAAATCGACAACTTGCATATAATATGTTAATGGATTAAATAGGTCTCCTTAATAAGACATAAGTAATATTGAATAATAAGATAAGGGTACTTGATAAGTTAGTGGGTATCACAAGGATATGGCATCACCTAGGGTTGGACGAATAATTAAGGGTGTGGTATGGTGTTTATCTCTTATTCATGAAAGAGGTTTCTTAATTATTAATCATGCATGGTAATGTGTGTTGAATGTGATATAAGGGCATGTTAGGGTTAAGTGTTCCATGATCCTTAAATGTGAACTAACCAAACTCTAAGACTATATTATGATTATGATATGATAACCCTTATGGCATATGAGTAAATGGAAGTGAATCCTGAATTGGAATTGGATGATATAAGGATGGCCTTAGTGGTTTCCTCAGGCTAACATGGATAACTATATGAATAAAGATTACTTAATGATAACATAAACAAATTTAAGTGAATAAGTATGTGGTTGTTGTGTTTCTCATGGTCACCTTAATTAATACACTAATAATTAAAGTGGAAGACTTTGAGATCAAGAATGGTGTCTCTTTAGGGGTCGCTACCCTAAAGACGTGGTTTAGCTCATGATTATTCTAGTATTTTCCGGTGTGCTTTAGTGCCCCAGCCAGGCCCTACATCTTACTCTATCTACATCTACGGACATATTTAGGGGGTATGCATACTTATAGATTAGGTGTCCTTGTTGGTATGGTACTATGTAGCTTGTATGCACCAATACGACCAGGGTACCTTTGCGTCTTTGGGATCTTGATCTTCCCCTTGAGTTAAATAAATGGATTTGTTGTGCTAATTAAATAGAAAATGCTGATCATGTAAAGTGATAGATCATGTGAGTCGGGGCCAGACTAGTCCACTTGTGAATAATAGTGGCTAGGAGCCTTCTGCCCTGGAGACCTGTCCACCGACGAATAATAGTGGCCAGGTGCAATCTACCCTGATGAATATTCCGGTCCATCGGCTATAATAGTGGGGTTCCCGCACTCACATGGATATAATTCAAGATATGAGATGGAATGATGATTAAATAATGATTAATTAATGGCTTAAGACCAAAAGTATTGGTTTCACATTATAATCTATTGAGATGATATAAGTTTAGCTTCAATGCTTATCCCTACTTGGATATGCGATGGAACTACTAAGTATACGGATTTTGTGTTACGCATTTCCTATTATGTGTCGTGTTGAATAGTGTATTAGTCCGTATGTTATCATTTTATATTGTTTATGTATGATGTGTTGCACGCGGGCCTTGCCTTTTGGTTTGGTATAAAGAGTTACTCAGTACCATAGTACTGAAGGGTTCCATTCCTGGCCCCCTACCTATTCAATGGGCAATGTCTCTTGTAGGTTTATTGCAAGTGCTATTCAAGTAGGCATCGGGTACGAGCGTAAGGATTAACCGGAAAACTTTTAGGGTTTCTCTTCCACCTTTTTAATTCCTTGATAAATGATTTTACTCTTGTAACCATTAATAGTGGGTTTATATCTTTTTTAACAAATTTAATACGATATTCTGATTTAAATGGAATTTTGAAATTGTATATATCGTATCCTGTTCTTTTTAGCCTTAGCACTTAGTACTAGAACGGTAGGAGGAAACCAATCTGGTACTAAGTGTGGTGGTAATATCCCAAAATTTACCGTTTTTGCTTCTACAAATTTTTAATTAAAATAAAATTTTTCAGTAGTAAATTTTGAGGTGTTACAAAGCCCCCCCCAAATTATCTCTACACCTATGCCATTGCTTTCCACCAGTGAAGTTAAGATGATGGTTTGTCTTTCTCATCCAATCTTCTTCCTAATTTCTACTTTATATCCTTTCTAACTTCAAATTTAGTATCCAATCTTCAAATCAACTCAAACTCATCATCAATTTTAACATGCATTGTCATATTTGGATTAATTAATCCTTTTTTAAATTCATATTATTTTTGGTATTAATTAAGATTAAAAGTGGGCCATTAATATTTGGTGATTATTGTCAAAGTAGATTGAAGTATGTCAAACCAAAAAGACATAAGGAATCACAATTATGGTTTAATCAATTTATATTACTTTTTGATAATTTTTGTTGGTAATGTTTTCAATTTTTTGGTTTTTTTTTGTAAATTTCTTTATTGTCCATAGTTCATTTGAGTTTTGTTGTTGATTATAGTAGGGTTGAAAATTCGGTAGAGAGTTTGAAAATTTCAAGACAAGTTCTTCTTTAGGCAAGAAAGATTAGGTTAGTCATTTTAATTAGAGTAATTAAGAAATAGTGGTGTTGAATCTTGTAAAAACGGGGACATATAAATGTAACATAAACTCCTTTATGGATACACTAGAGGGGGATATATAGAGTATTTTCTAACAATTAGGGTTGTTGAGATACCAAGCTTGCTTGGCTCGGTTCATTTAGTTAGGTAAACAAATCAAACATGACTTTATTTTTAGCTTAATTTATTGAACAACCCAGCCCCGAGCCAAGGGACGATTGGCTCATTCATTCACAAGCCAACTTGAATTAAGCTTAAGCTCAATTTGGCTTGTTTATAAGCTTGGCTCATTCATTTGTAGGTTGGGCTTGTATAAAATTTACTTAAAAAACTAACCAAATAGTTAATTGATCTTTTAATCAAGTTGAATAATTAAACGAGTTGATTTGGTTTGTTTAAATTTCAAAAGAACCAAAGAGTTAAATGAGTCGACCCACGAATTGAATCATGTTAAACAAGTCAATTCAGTTCGTTATTTTTAAAAAAAAAAAACAAGTTAAGCCTAATTGGCTCACGAACCTTTTCTAGTTAAACTCGAGTTGGGCTTATGTGGATTGTTTCAAATTTAATCTGAGCTCAAGCCTAAAAATTACTAAACAAGCCAAGCTCATGATGAGGTATTCGACTTGATTTAGTTCGTCAACAACCCTCCTAAAAATAATACCAAATTAAAATTTTGTGAGAAATAAGTAAAGAATTTTAAAAAAATTAATAAAACACATAATTTTTAGTGGTTCAAGGACACCCGAAAATATTTCTCTATATTCACTACAAAAAAGGTTTACCTTTTAATAGTGAATCTCTCTTTACTTATAAAGGTTGTTTAATGATGATCACTCCACTAGATTTATGATCCTAACATATAAATAGAGGTGGCAATCAGGTCGGGCGGGTCGGGTCATAACTAGTTGGGTCATTATCAGGTTGGGTCATTTGACTTTTGCGGGTCGGTTGTGGGTCAGATCGGGTCATTTCAAGGTAATTTGTCGAGTCATGTCGGGTTCAAGTTAAACAAACTCGAGTTCGGGTCATTTCGGGTTAACTTGACTGGTTCGGGTTATTTTTTGGTTCACACGACTAGGTGGCTTCGGCCCGTTCGGGTTATTTCGTGCAATATGATGGGCTGGTCCCGTTGGGTCTAAGTTGTTTCGGGTTAACTTAATGGGTCAAGTCGTTTCATGTAATTTGATAGGTTGGATTTGAGTAGTTACGGGTTAACTTGATGGGTTGGATCAGGTCAAGTTTTAACGGGTTGAGTCAAATTTGGGTCCAAGTAATTATCATTTATTATATTGTAAATATTAGAGACAATCATAAAATTACTATTACAGATAAATGAATTAAGAATATTAGATATACTTTATTTTCACAAGTAAATAGTAAAGATATTTATAAATTTTAATAATAAAAAATATTGCATGATTGAATATAACAAAGATATTTATCATTTATTCTAATTTATTTGATTACTTAAAATATTTAATTACTTAAAAAATATAATTTTACAAAATAAAGGTGATTATAACATGACTATACAATGTATACTTATCATTTATTACATTGTAAATATTAGAGACAATCATAAGATTACTAGTACAGATAAATAAAACAAGAATATTATATGTGCTTTATTTTTACAAGTAAATAATAAAGATATTTATAAGTTTTAACAATATTATATTTGATTACTTAAAATATTTATAAATTTTATAAGTAAAAATATTAGATATTTATCATATATTATATTTATTTGATTACTTAAAATATTTGATTTCTTAAAAAATATAATTTTATAAAATAAAGGTGATCATAAAAATAACTATACAATGTATAATTATCATTTATTACATTGTAAATATTAGAGACAATCATAAGATTACTAGTAAAGATAAATAAAATAAGAATATTATATGTGCTTTATTTTTACTAGTAAATAATAAAGATATTTATAAGTTTTAATAATATTATATTTGATTACTTAAAATATTTATAAATTTTACAAGTAAAAATATTAGATATTTATCATATATTATATTTATTTGATTACTTAAAAAAAGATATTTTATAAAATACAAGTGAGCATAAGCATGACTATACAATGTATAATTATCATTTATTACATTGTAAATATTAGAGACAGTTATAAGATTACCAGTACAGATAAATGAAATAAGAATATTATATGTGCTGTATTTTTACAAGTAAATAATAAAGATTTTTTACCCGGTTATGTTCGGATTTATCAGATTCGTCCGATTAAACTATTTTGGATAAATTGATTATGCAATATACTTGGAAATGCACTTAATTTCATGTTGGTATTGTTAAATTGGGAAAATAGTATTGAAATATATCAGAATTTGATTGTTAGGTTAAAACTCTTGCGGATTTAAATTGGATTGTATAATTGAGTTATTTTATGAAATTGATTATACAATGTGTTTTAGAATATGTCTAATTTCAATTTTGAACCGTCAATTTAAATATTTGAATAATATTTGGCCGGATTTACAATTCGGGCTCAAAAATCCTAATTATGTTAAATTGGGTAATTCCTTAATAGTTTTTAATCAATTTAGTATACAATATGTTTTAGAATATGTCTAATTTCAATTTTGAACCGTCAATTTAAATAATTAAATAAGATTTGACCAGATTTGTTGTTCAAGCTCAAAAAACCTAATTATGTTAAATTGGGTAATTCCTTAATAGTTTTTAATCAATTGAGTATACAATATGTTTTAGAATATGTCTAATTTCAATTTTGAACCATCAATTTAAATATTTGAATAAAATTTAATCGGATTTGTAGTTTATGCTCAAAAACCCTAATTATGTTAAATTGGACAATTCCTTAATAGTTTTTAATCAATTGAGTATACAATATGTTTTAGAATATGTCTAATTTGAATTTTTAAACGTCAATTTAAATATTTGAATAAGATTTTACCAGATTTGTAGTCCGGGCTCAAAAATATAAATTATGTTAAATTGGGTAATTTCTCAATAGTTTTTAATCAATTGAGTATACAATATGTTTTAAAATATGTCTAATTTCAATTTTAAACCATCAATTTAAATATTTGAATAATATTTAACTGAGTTTGTAGTTCGTGCTCAAACCCTAATTATGTTAAATTGGGTAATTCCTTAATAGTTTTTAATCAATTGAGTATACAATATATTTTAGAATATGCCTAATATCAATTTCAAACCGTCAATTTAATATTTGAATATGATTTGACTGGATTTGCAGTTCAGACTCAAAAACCTTAATTATTTTAAATTAGGTAATTCCTTAATAGTTTGTAATCAATTGAGTATAAGATATGTTTTAGAATATGTCTAATTTCAATTTTGAAACGTCAATTTAAATATTTGAATAAGATTTGACCGGATTTGTAGTCCCGGCTAAAAAATCTTAATTATGTTAAATTGGGTAATTTCTTAATAATTTTTAATCAATTGAGTATACAATATGTTTTAGAATATGTCTAATTTCAATTTTGAACCATCAATTTAAATATTTGAATAAAATTTAATCGGATTTGTAGTTTATGCTCAAAAACCCTAATTATGTTAAATTTGACAATTCCTTAATAGTTTTTAATCAATTGAGTATACAATATATTTTAGAATATGTCTAATTTCAATTTCGAACCGTCAATTTAAATATTTGAATAGTATTTGATCAAATTTGTTGTTCGGGCTAAAAAATCCTAATTATGTTAAATTGGGTAATTCCTTAATAGTTTTTAATCAATTGAGTATACAATATATTATAAAATAGACCGGATTTATAGCACGATGGTGTTAAGAGATAGTAATTTTCAGTTTTTAACAATTGTAATTACAATTTTATTAGGTAACTAGTAACCACTATACTTACATTTTTAGTGTCTGAATTTGATTTTCTATTTGTTATAAACTTGTAATTTGTGTACTCTGTGTAAATTAATATAATATTTGTTGTTTTAAAAATATGCATCAAAAGTTAGAGCTATGAGATTTTTTTTATTCTAAATGATATTGTATAGAATGTTTAGGGTAAAAGTATGAAAAATAAGAACAATTTATAAAATACTATATTTTTAAAAGCTTTAAATGAATAATTAAATATGTATAATTTATTATTATTATAACAGATTTTAATATCTGGTTGGGTTAATGTCGGGTCGGATCGGGTGAATGTCGGGTCTGGTCAACGTCGGGTCAGGTCGAAGCTGGTCGAGTCGACGTCGGGTCTAGTCCAAGGTGGGTCGGGTCTCTATCGGGTCATGGGTTGGCATCGGGTTGGGTCGAGTCCGGGTCGAGTTGATTTTTATCGGGTCAATGCCAGGTCGGGTTGCTAAAATTTTCAAATCTTATCGGGTCGGGTTGGGTGGGTCGGGTCAACTTTTTCTGGCTCTACATATCAATGACCTTTCTATAGATAATTTAAGCTTCATCTAATTATCCTTTCTATGTGTGTGATAGTACAATCTTAATGGCCTTTCTTGGGAATTTTAGACAACAAACCAACCTTCACCTATGTTTGAGATGATGGGTTTGTATGAATATAATAAGAATATTTACTAGATAGCATATGAAAGTGACTAATCAGTAGTCAACATCTTTATTTATCTAGAGAAATAACAACTACGGGTACACAAGCACTCTAGCTAAATATAAAGAACAAATTGAGTACTAGAGAAGTTTGAATAAGATTTGAAAGTATAAAATCAAAACTCTCTTTGATTATTGTAACATATGAAAATGATGATTTTTGAAGAGTTATGCAAGCCTTATCCATCAATTTTATTAAAAGCTAACAACTCTTATTTATAGTGTTAACAAGATGAGAGAAATCGGAAGTAATCGTTGAAGACCATTAGGAGTAAAATTACTCCGATGGTTAAATTTCAACAAGTAGAAAATCTCACTAACGTCCATACCAATTGATTGGTTTTACAAACTAGTTGATTGATTTATCTAACCAATCAATGTGTTGAAGTTAGAACTAAAACACATATTTCTCAAAAGTAAACCAATTGATTGGTGTTTAAACCATTCGATCAGTGTGGCTAAACAGTTAATGTATTGAAGTCAAGGCTAAAACACATTGTTTTAGAATGTAAACCAGTTGATTAGTTTTCAAACAATTCTATTTGTTTGGAGACCAATTAATGCGTTTTCAAACTAGCCAATCATTGGAACAATTTTCAGCATTGTGCACTCTGATGGAAAATACAATAACTTGAGCTTCAAACTCAAAGTTGAGTGTCGTCTTTTTTGTTGTAAACTAGACATCTTAAGTTTTCTAAGGAAATATTAATAACCCCAAAATAATGTCTATGGAATTGATGATGAGTTTTGCAATCATTCATATATGCAAAATCACTTAAGTTAAAATCAATTTAAGACATACTTTTGCGCAACCACTTAAAATTATTTTTATGCTTGAAATCATTTTAAGACCTTTCGAAAGGATTTTTAAATAGGATTAGAAAAATCTAATCATTAAAAAATATAAGTGTTCAATATGTAAATCATATGTACTTAAAACCTAACTCTATAACATAATCTTTGAAGCTTGACTCTTGGTTTCTTAAGTACACCTATTTATCTATTCATGGTTTGTGTATTCAACATATAAAATTGAAGTACTTAAAGCTAGGCTATTTTTTTTCCTCCTTGTTGATCTATGACTTATGCTTGAGATATGATTTGCAAAATTGATGTCATTAGCACTCCTTGACTTAGTTACGTATTGCATAATTTAGTTTTTTTTAAGATACACATACACACGTAACAAGATAAGTTAAATTCATAACTAAATTTGTTATTATCAAAATAAAGGTTGATTGAGGTCAACATAACAAACAAAAAATAGTGGTATATCGTGTAGTTGTGGTAGAAAAGGGCTATATGGTATAATATCATAACAAAAAGAGTAATATATAAAGTTTATCATCCAACTTTTATAATCTTCCCAAATTGGTCATTGTACTTTTGTTTTTCTAATGTTAGTTACTAAGTTTGAATCTATCTTACTGCAGTCGATGTAATTTTTAATTTGTCTTATTTTTAACACTTTTATTGTGATTAAAATAGAACAAATATAAAAAGTTTAGTGTTCGGTTCAAATTTAAATGACTAATATAAAAAAATGCAATGGCTAACTTAGAAAATTGGTTAACAAACTTGGACACATTTTTTAAGTTTGATAATCAATTTAGGGAATGTTCTCCTTGTCTTATGTCTAGGACTTATCAAACAACACCAAATAAGATCAAATCAAATCAAATAAGTAAAATGATGTAAAATATGTGAGAAAAATAATAGTATAGTAAAGATTGGAGACAAAGTTTTGTGGGGTTCACTAATGATATGTTTGCTACATCCACGAGGAGAGAGGATTGCGGTTTATTTTTATTACATGAGGAAATGGATACAAAATACATCAATAAGGAGTTTATATAGAAATCCTAAAAAACCTAAATGATAGGTAATTAATCTGAACATAAATAAAATCTAGCATAGAAAGTGATTTATACCATAAACTTAATTATATTTTAATGTTGGTCATTCAACCATTAAAACGTAATTGATGTAACTAATGAACATTAATAACACCATCAGAATGTACTTGATGATGTTTAATGGTTTGACCACAATGGTGATGAGGAAATTCAATAACAAATAAACCAAGCAGGTCCCAAAGGAGATCAGGAAGAATCAAGTTACTCAAACCCAGACTACAAGGACATGAATTCAAGGTGTCTCAACAAATCTCCACCTTGAATTGAATTCTCTCACTGAAACAGATGTACTGGATTTATCTACAAGTGTCGAGATAGTATTATCGAGCAACATTAAGCAAGTCCAAATTTATTGCGATGTTGTCTCCCGAAAAATATATTAATCATAGAACTCAAGGTTTTTAATCTTTTGAACTTGAAGAAAATTCCTTTTTAATGGAATTTGAATTCCCCAATCCCCCCCCCCATACACCCAAGTCGCATATGCTATAATTTGCCTACATTAGATAGATGAATTTCTAAAGAATATGCTACGGCAACCAAACCAGTCACTATTGAACCCTGTAAGACATATAAGGCACCCTGCTTGATACCTTTCAATATTACTAAATCACCCCTATAGACTCACAAAACTCCTTATTCACCTTAAAATTGATATCTATTTTTATCCACAACACCAACCAATATCATATTGTTCTTCATCTGTGGAACATGGCCAACATCAGTAAGTGTACAAAGTATACCATCATGTGGTACAATCTTGATAGAGACGATCCTAATTGTTTCGTAAATGGCGTCATTACCCAGAACAACATTTTAACCATCTAACTTTTTGCAAGGTGCAAAGCACTAGTATAAACATCCACAATTTGGAAATCAAGCAATAAATAGATGTAACTGGTCGTAAGAAACCAAGGCTAGATTATCCTTGGAATCAGTGTTTTGTGCAACGACAACAGAAGCCTATTTGTTTTCCTATTGTTTCTTATTCTTAGTGCAATCATTCTTCCAATGTTCAAGTTATTTATAGTAATTACAAATATCTCTAGGCTAAGGGCCCTTTCATTTTAATTTTTTCTTCTTCTTTTTTTTGTAGAATTTTTTTGTGGCCATTTTCAACAATAGCTACTAACCTAGTAGATTAACTATTTGTAACTCCACCAGTAGCTCATGACGTAACTCTCTAGAATGAAGTAATGATCTAACTTCTTCCATAGATGTTGTATCTTTCCCAAAAATAAAAAATTGCATTATATGTATGACAAGCACAAAGATACAAACATAATGGACACAACATCCTCATCTTTGATTTTGAAATCAATATTATATAGTTCAAGTAAAACTGTATTCAATACATCTATGGAATTCTTAAGAATAGAAGTGTGCAAAATTCAATATTACCAAATTTATTTTTTTTAGATATCCATTTTAGATACTTTAGAATAGATATCCAAATCCCAAAAATTTTAAAAATACGGACCGAATATTAGCTAAATTTAAATATATCCAATATCCATATAAAAAATACTATTTAATTAATTTTAACAACCTTTGTACAAAAAAATAATTAAAAAAATAAAGACTATATCAATTAACATTAATATCTATATTCATGGAAGTGTCTTATTTTTTTCTAAATAAATAATGAAATATTATCATAAAAGATTAAATTACAAAAACAAATAAATTTTAAAAACTTAAGACTACAAAAATAAAATATTATAATATTATTGAAATAATCAACAAAATATTAGATAGTTTTTAAATCAGATAATTCAATCTAAAATCAAATATTCTAAATATTAGATATCTTTTTTAATTAAAATTAGATCAGATATCTTAAATATCAAAACAAATATTTAGATCCCAAATTTTTTGTACAGTTAAAAGACATGCATTCTTGCCTATTGAGACTTAATAGACATTATTTCAAAAAAAATGTTATGGTTAAAGATTTTGCCATGTAAAGGCTTTTCAATTTTAAGTACAAACTAACGATAATTTTATCGATAACATTGCTTTGGCCGGTGAAGAATACTTTTTAAACAGTACTTCAAAGTTGGCTTGGCTGCCTAAGAAGTAAGCACTCATACTCACCCGAGTACGAGTACTTAGCTGGCTTGGCTGGCTAGTAAGAATGTTTAAACAGTTTCTTAGGACTAGCTTGAATAGCTACATTACCATTCTTTCGCTCCATAACTCACCCATAATTGGGTATTTTATCGATAACATTGCTTTTAGCTATAATACCATATTGTTGTAACGAATTGCAAGGAAAATAACAAAATAACAAAGATCAAAGATAGATTGACATAGTTTACTAACAATATGTTAGCTACGACCACAAATAAAAAGGAGGTGATTTATTTATATTATATGAGGTAATGAATATATATTATATCAACAAGGCATTTATATAGCACTTTCTAAAACCCTAAATGATAGGTAATGTAACAAAACTAAATATAAATAAACTCCAACACACAAAAGTGATGAAAATCGTAAAATTTATTACCTTCCAATGTTGGTGAATCAAGCATTAAAACATAACTAACAAAACTTGTGGAACTAATGAACATTGAGAATGCTATCAAAACATAATTAATGGTGTTTAAAGATTTAATTGTTGTGGTAACCTTAACATTCAACAATAGTTAAACTAAAAAAGTTCTCACTAGAAAATTTAAATCGGCTTAAATTATCCAAACTAAATGACCACAAATTCAAGACATCTCAACATAAAATTAAATAGTAATGATAAAAATATGAAATCAATGATAGTAATTATATAAATAATAGTTGTGATACTAATAGAGAAAATATTAATTATGATGATGATGACCAAGATGACTTATTGAAAATTTCAATTCATATTAGATCAAATCAAAATAACAAAAATAAGATGAAAAGAACATGTCCTTAATATTTGTCTCCTCAAAAATGAAATAGAGAAAAAAAAAAAGATGAAGTACACAATAGATCAAACCAACATAAATAGCCATTCTATATTGACCAAAAGGATAATAGTAAAATAGCATAAACTATCCGCTGAAACCAAGCTACAGAGCCAACTAACCAGAAACCAAAACACGCTCATTTTTGCAGGCACCGAAACACGTTCATCTTTGCATTATTCTTCATCTTCTATTTCAAGAAGAGGCAGAATGCTCAAGGCTGAAGAACCAAGATGGATGCCACGAACAAATCCACCATATCCGATCTTGATTCTATGACACAGAAGCAAAATGGAGTCCCATAGTGCAGTCCTTCCCTACAAATAGAATATGCAAGTCAAGTACAAAACAGACCCAGGCGACTGTTAGTTACATATGTAGCAAGCAAACAATATAAGCACTGTGGATCTACTTGATGCAGGCGATCGCATACTAACTATAACAACCTGTTGACCCTTATTCTTCTCTTTGGGCTAATTGACTAACGACAGAATGATCCGTTCAGCTGTCTATCAATCATTGGATTGTGGATACATGGCATATTGAAGAAACTCTATACACCTATTTTACTCTGCTTTAAGGTAAAACGAAAAATAATAAATAATAGAAACTTTCCCATCCAACCAATGCCACATCAGACATATGATCCACTCCCTAGGATGCTGCAACATTAACTGCTTTATTATTATTATAATGCTTCTCCTGCATATGTGACAAGGTTTGGATAATTTCTTGGCTTGCTTTCACTGCTTTTAAAAACAATATATATAGGCAATTCACATGGTATAAATGACGATTGGTACATTTATAAGATGATATATCCATGACTTTTGGATGTAATCCAGCAATGACTTTTGGAGCATGAATGCCATTGAGCGTGATATACATGTCTAGATACGTACATGAAGGACTTTTGGGTGTCATGAATGATGACTTTGAGGTGTAATATATGAATAACTTCTGGTGCATACAAGTTTGGTGCATGAATAACGTTAAGCTTCGTTTGGATGAAAAACTTTATAACTTCCACAATTATAAATCCATTGACTGGATAGAATATTTGAATTGAGAATTTGAATAATTTTCTTATTTAAATATTTTAATACACGATATTTAGATAAAAAAATTTATAAAACTTTTCTCATTTTTACCCATGAGACTATTTAAACACACTATAAACATATTCAGAATTTTAACATAAATTATAAAACTTACAAGAAATATCTAGATTCTATTTGAGAATACCCACACAAAATATATCTGCTAGAGAAATTTATAAATTCTCTTTTAAAATAAGATATCTCGCAGACATACTTCATTCAAACAAATCCTACCTAAAGCATAAGAGAAATAAATCATCCATTTATCTATTCGTCACACCCCTACAGTCCGAGTGGGAGAGCATGGGACGCTAACACTGCATCAACAATCAAGGACAGGTGATGTTGATAGGCCCTTACTGAAGACACCGACAAATTGAAACATATAGGTAACCATGCTCGAATGGATTAACGGACAAATGTAAAATAATAACGTTGCCACAATAGACTAAAGTAGATTTAGACAAGAAATAATAAAGCTCAAGAAGCAGATTATGCACCCACCATGAATAAGTAACTGCATCAGCAACACCCAACACTCAGCTTCATCATTAAAACGAGAAGCAGTAGACGGACCGGCATTTAGAGTACCCAAAAGTTAAGTTGCTATCGAGAATACATATTAGCCAAAAATTGAAAGCAGACGTCAGGATCTGAATAAGCTGTCAACCCATTGAGGTTTCAAGACTAGAACTATAATCTAAGATTAAAAGTGTCCTTAATGAAACGTAGAATGCACCCTTAATTAAACGTAGAGTGTGAATGCTTGTAAATGGAACTCACGTGTGTCATGCAAAAAAAGACAAACTTGCTCAAGTGCAAATGTAGTATTTAGCCTTGTGAAGGTTTGAAGGATATGACGAAACTCCCTTCTCAAAGAGATGGACCAAATATGAGCCACCAAATAGCAGCAGATTACTTCGCTTCTGTATCCATGGGAGTGATCAAGTCATTACAAGAACCCATGTTAGGCCCTCCCAAAGGTTTTAGGTGATGCAGAAGCATCCCAAACAAATAATATTAATTTGATCATTAATTTTTCTAAATTACAAGGCCCCAAAACCCTTCTTCCTTGGACTAATTTTGTGAACTAATTAATACAGCCATGAAAGCCATGCACAACTGGGTACCAAGGCACCACCTTTTTGATAGCTTCGGTGGCATATTAAATGGCTTAAAACTGGCTTCCAAAGTTAGCTAAACTCAAGCCAGAAAATGCTGCAGCAGCTTCTGATAGATCAGTAGCAAGTAGGACCACTTTTGGGGGGACTGATGGGCACTGAAACAAAGGAGACAGGAAGGACAGCAGCTTCCAGCTTTTTTGGAAGAGCATCAGTGCATTTTTTTGACATTTTAGCATTATTACTTTATCTTAGATTCAGACCTGTAAAAGGCTGTTAAAGTAGCGTTTTACTTCTGTAAATTAATCATTACTTCTTACTAGTTAGCTTATTAACTTGTAGGATTAATTAAGTCAGCTTGTAAAGTATGGAAAGGCAGTACGGGTAAAATCTGGTCAGAAAATACCCATCAGATCTGATTTTCTTTTTGGTTAGAATCAAACTAGTTAAAGTTAGTTTCTTGACAACTAACTAGTTGATTAATTAACCAAATCATTCTTTTACTTTGATAGATTTGTATTGTAACTAATTAGACCTAACACTCTTATAAGTATTAGGCTCACACTTGAATGAAAACAACTCAGATATGGTTGCCCATACTTTCATAAAAAGATGAGATGAACCTTCAAGCTTAAGTGAAGAGTTTGATTAAATTTTATCCTTAAAATCTTACCTTTTTTTATTCCCATAGTTGAATACATTGGATGGTGATTGTGAGTATATAATTACAGGAGGTGCCTATTGATCATATTTCTTCTCTTTTCCTCATCTCCTTCGCTTGTTTTAATTCAATGGTAACAGCCCTAAAACGACCAACTTCCAAGCATGACCCGATTTGTTTTCCATATGCATCGAATTGGTATCAAAACTTAGGCTAATTAAATTGGATCTTATCTACTTCTTTCATATCTTCATTCAACCCACCCACTTACAAACAAAAACCAGCCCCTAACCATCACTCACCCTCATTTAACCGTATTTTTACTTGCCCTCTTCCATACCTACGAAAATTCAAAATAAAGATAAAATGAAGAGAGAAACCCCTATTGATAGAAAGTTGGAGGCTCTTAGACATGATCGTTGAAGACAAAATCAAGTCATAGAATCCTTACAAATTGAAGTTAAGCAAATTCTTTGCAGAATAAAGACCATAATGCCAAATGAAATGCCAACCTCCCTAGGCCAATCATGGAAGATAAAAAAACACTAAAGGATGATAATGAGTTTAGTCCTTATCTCTCTAGTTCGGATACTTCTTCACATTCAAGGAGGAAGAGATCAAGAAGAGGAGATGATCTTGACAATATCAAGCTAGAACCACCAAAATTTGACAATAATCTTGGTCCCAAGAATTATCTTAGTTGGGAGGTGAGGTGTTCAAGGTTATTTGAAGCCAAAGGATTCTCAAATGAGAAATTATTCAAGGTTAGAGTCATTAGGCTCAAAGGGTATGTTTCTCTTTGGTGGGAAAACCTATGACACAAAGGAAGAAGAAAGAGAAATCTAAAGTGAATTCATAGGAGAATATGAAGAAGTGCATGCAAGAAAGGTTCTTACCTTTGTCTTACAAGCAAGATCTCTACAACAAGATGGATACCCTCACGTAACGCATCATGATGGTTGAAGACTATATCAAAGAATGCAAATGGGTCATAATGAGATTAGAGCTTGAAGAAGTGCCCAAGCACACTATGTCAAGGTTCATGGGAGGGCTAAGGCATGACATTGTAAGGAAGGTTTAACTTCAACCTTACTATTCTCTAGATGAGCTTTTTCATCTTGCCATCGAGGTGGAAAGACCAAAGAAGGAGAAGAAGCACACTATGAAATTTCCTCCAAAAGAACTAACCATTTCCAAGGAAGAACCTTGCTCTTCCAAAACAGTCTTCGATGTCAAAGGCAAAGGCAAAGGCAAGGGGACCATGGAAGAGAGAAAATCAAGGAGATTTAAGTGCTTTAAAGTCAAGAGATTGGTCACAGCCAATTCAAGTATCCTAACAAGAGGGTAATGACTCTCTTAGATCTTGAAGAGGTCAAGCATGAAGAAGAAAAGGATCAAAGGCAGAAAAAGCCGAATGAAGATGAGGCCATTGAGATTGGTCCAAACCAAGGAGAGGCTTTGATGATTCAAAAATGCCTCCATACCAAGGAGGACATGCTTGATGATACTCAAAGAAAAAGACTTTTCCACTCCAAGTGCACCATTCAAGAAAAGGTTTGCTCTTTAATCACTTACGGAGAGAGTTGCACTAATGAAGCTTCAAAGACACTTGTTCAGAAGCTTCGTCATCCCACCAGACACCACCGTAAGCTTTACAAACACGAATGGCTCAGCCATGGTGAATCAGTTGAGGCAACAATGAGAGTCCTTGTTTATTTTTCAATGGGTCATTATTACTATGATAGTGTTTTGTGTGACCTTGTACCCATGGATCCTTGTCATTTGTTATTAGAAAGACCTTGTTAATATAATAGGAGTGTAAAGCGTGAAGGGAGAACCAACAAGCATACCCTTGAAAGGGATCACAAACCCATCACTTCAACTCCATTCCCTGGCCCTATGATTCACAAAAACCTCCTCCTTTTTCCACCCATCCACCATCCTATGAGATTGATGTGTGATCATTCGACTTTTGCCAAAAAAATTAAGTATGACTGGGCTTAATTTCAGCACTGTTGACAAGAAGTTTTGTACCATGATGAAGAGTTATACTCTTGAGGTTCCTTATGTTTGGTTTCCAAAACTCTAACCTTTGTGTTCAAGGAATACATGAAGGGCAGCTTAAGATGAACCATATTCTTAGACAACAAAATCAACATTCACAACTTGGAGAGATGAAGATTCATCCCCAACAGCAAGGAGAGGATGATGCAGGAGCATCCCAAACAAATAATACTAATTTGATCATTAATTTTTCTAAATTAGATTTAGAAGGCCCCAAAACTTCCTACTTCAGACTAATTTAGGGAACTAATTAGTGCATCCATGAAAGCCATGCACAACTGGGTACCAAGCTGCTACCTTTTTGATAGCTTACGTGGCTTATTAAATGGCTTAAAAGTGATTTTCAAAGTCAACTAAACTCAAGCCAAAAGATGCTACAGTAGCTGCTGACAGATCAGTAACAGGTAGGACCACTTTTGGGGGGACTGATGAACACAGAAACAAAGGAGACAGTAAGGACATCAGCATCCAGCGTTTTTGGAAGAGTTCATGTGTTTTTTATGACATTTTAGCATTAATACTTTATCTTAGATACAGACCTGTTAAAGGCTGTTAAAGTACGTTTTTACTTTTGCAAGTTAATGATTACTACCTACTAGATAGCTTATCAACATGTAGGATTAACTGAATCAGCCTGTAAAGTATGAGAGGGCAGTAAGGGGTCAAATCTGGTCGGAAAAAACCTATCATACCTAATATTCTTTTTGGCTAGAATCAAACTAGTTAAAGTTAGTTTCTTGACAACTAACTAATTTGATTAACTAACCAAATCAGTCATTTTGTTTTGGTAGATTTTAATGCAACTAAATTAGACCTAACACTCTTATAAATATTAAGCTCACACTTGAATGAAAACAACCTTCAAACTTGAAAGAAGAGTTTAATTGAATTTTATCTTCAAAATCTTACCTTTTTTTATTCCAAAAGTTAAATACCTTGAATGGTGATTGTGAATATATGATCATAGGAGGTGCTTACTAATTTTAGGAAGCATGTGAGTGAGAACAAAGTACGATAAAAAGGTTAATGTTAATTTATGGTACCAATTCCAAAAGCGCTTCCAAGTAATTATCACAATCGACGTCAAAGTCAAGGTGTTACAAATGGTATAAAAGCAAAACCTGCAACTTTGAGCTGGCCAATTAGCCTCCTAACAAGTAAGATTTAGGAGGTGTATTGTACTAACAAAGTCAAATATTAAAACACAATGACGACATTGCAATCTTTAAGTGAGGGAGTAGGTAATACTCTAAAATAAGTGATATATGGTTTAGAGGGCATAAAAAAGATGGAAACGATTACTTACATCAATAAGGTACACCTTCATTTTTGCAAGCTTATTATTGAGAACTCCAATTAAGTGTGTTTGACTTAGAATAATAAAGGATTGGTAACTTCCTGAGATGAAACTTAGAAAACATGTAAGGACAAAACATGCTAAAAAGACTATTATAGGTTTATGGTGTTGGTTGTTGATTCCAAAAGCGCTTTAGAATAATTGCATGCAATCATTGTAAGGATAGTAGTGCTACAACGTGTGACATCTTCAAACTAGGGAGTAGTTTGGGGTGTTACAATCAAGGCTTTACCACATCCTCATTATCAAGCCTTACTGTAGCTAATGTTACTAGGAAATGCTAGCGCAACCATGTCTAAGGAAGAGAAGGAAAGTCAAGGAAAGTTCCAGGCCAAGGATTGTTGACTTGTCACCAAGGCTCAAGGATTCCTAATATGGATGTATCTATGAGCCGAGCCTACCACCAAATCCAACAAGGTGTAATGACTGAGTCTCTACCCAAAATGTTATTAACTTTAGCTTATTAATAAGTAGCATGCCTTACTTCAGTTTACTAATAAGTAGCAGGCCTTGATTTAGTAAAATTAGTTTGTATGTATGTAATAGACGCAATGGGTCTTATTAATAAAAAGCTTATATCAATAATGTCAAGCCCGAACCCATTAGTTTGCAATAAACCTATAAATAAGAGGCTAGGGTATTAATAATAGATAAGCAAGAGAACTAAAAATCAAAGTTAATTCAATAGCCCCCCTTTTACTTTCTCCTTTTTCTTCTCTCTTCTATGCCACCCTCCCATTAACCCTAACCTTAACCACTGGCCTCCCTACTCTAAGGGAGTTGCTAGCCACCTCTATCCCTCTCCTCTTACTCTTCTACCATAAGAAGAGCAAGAATCCTAATACTAAGCAACAAGCATCCTCAATTAGTCCTCCTGATTGCTTATAACTTGATCCATAATTTAGAACCATAACAACTCATAAGACTCAAAAGTTACAAGGACTCTTTGCTAGAAAAGATTGGAATCATGCTGGCTAATGTTCTCTCAGGAACAAAATAAGACCCTAAAAGAAGCTATAAGGTTGTGTCAAGAACAAAAACAAAAAGAGATGCAGAGACAAGTGACATAATTGATATGAAACACCGACGAGAAGTCAACTAGCATTGCTGACTAACACCCATTCACAATAACCATTGATACTATGCGCCTACCGCTACATAATTGTCTAATCCCGCCAATACACCTACAACACTTCCCCACCAACTCCTACCATCGACAAGGTCTGTAACACAATCTTTAGCCTTAACCCATCCAATGCCACCACCATTGCTCTACCAAAAACCTCCATTGCACCCCCCAACCTCACTAATCACCTCTATCTGCACCACCATCCACTCTCTTATCACTACCGCTCCACTAAAAACCTCCACTGCAGCAATGACATCACCAACAACCCTCTACACCCCCAAAACCTCAACTACAACTCTCGGGGCCCTTACCAGCCATCCATAACCGACCCTTCATCACCCTCATCAAACCCCAACACACTAAAACAACCCCCACCGCCACCAAGCTTTTTTCCCACCAACCACCATTGTAACACCTCCCAACATAGCACCAATATCGGTGCCCCTACAATCTAACTACCACTTAATAGCTTTGTGTTAGTCCCCATCCCCTCAACATCGCTCACTGACCCTAGCCATATCAACAACTGCAAAAACCCGTTTTTCCTTGAGGTATACATATAATTACCTATAAGGCTGCTTTTTACCGGTAGTAATTATCTATAGTAAATAATTTGTTCGCAAATAAATCTTTAAGATAATGTAGTAGTTCAACAATCTTGATATACTTACCTAAAAGTAATGGAAATAAGTTATAAAAAGACAAATTGAGGCATTCGCAATATGGTAACTGCTTTATTAAAATATATTTTACTAGTTATCCACTAATATAAATAACAGAGACCTGGTAAAAATTGGATCTAATCTATCTATTTCGCTTGGATCCTTAATTATTATATTAGTTGAACTCGTCATTTAGAATAATAAAAGTACACAAGATTTTGAGACTCACAATATCATAGCCTCCAAACCCAACTCTATACTCATCTCCAAGTCTATCTGGTTGAACTTCTTTTCTATTACACATTGTCCCAAATTCTTCCCTGACTGATCCTTGAATTGGGCCGTATACAAATACAACGCAATATACGAGTGGTTCTCATAGACTAATTCATTGTGGTCATATTTTGAAGTTAGTTCCTGTAGTTTGGACAATAAGAAGTTGCAAGTCAATGCTAGTATCTATTGGGTGCTTCAATTTACAATTTTTTTTATACTTCCAACATATGAGTCATTTAAATACTAGGATAATTTAATTAGTCAAGTAGTGTTAATATTGATTTCATTCCAATGCATATGTAGTGTTATTAACAAAACTATCATATAATAAGTCATTTAATACTTTTAATATAATATAGAACACTAGTTTATTGAATAATCATATTTGAATGATCAATAAATAATTATTTAGAGCATGTTGTGAAATATAAATAAATTGTGAGATAGCAAAACATAATTTATTGTTCGTGATGCTACGATACCACGATAGCAATTTAATTTCATGCTTTCAGGCTTACAAATTCCCCTTCTACTTTTTCACCGAGTCATGAATGATCTTTTCAAGTTATATTTGCACGTGTCTATTCTGATATTTTCTAACGTCATTGTCTATGGCCCTAACATTCATACCCATTCCAAACACTTAGAGATCACACTATAACTCTTCTATGATCTATTAAGATTGTTATCTTAGGGTTAAATTTATCTTTTACAACTTATTCCTATTTTTAGAGTCCTCTAGTGAATAGATAGTGCCTCAAGCATATGGTATTTTACGAACTTTGATGAATAATTGTTACTGAAATTGAGTGATACTTTGAGTTTCTCTATTATTCTCCTTTGAAATCAGGTTTCTCTTTTCGAATAACTCCAACCACTCTTATCCCTTTTTCCTTCTTTTTCCTTCCTCAAAACTGAGCAAACATCAAGAATAAAGGAGAGAGTTTAAATGTGGAGGGAAAGAGGTTGTGTTTACTTAAATATGTGTCCCTAACTTTACGTGACCGACGATATGTTATGCATACGGGAATACAAATTGAGTCATGCTAGGAGATGGTGGTTTAGGATCAATTTCCACCAAAAATCAAAACAATAGGAAAGGAAAAGAGTAAACATATAATAAATAGGCACCTCGATCATATACTCACAATCACCATCCAAAGTATTCAACTCTTGGAATAAAGTAGATAATATTTTGAGGGTAAAATTCAATCAAACTCTTCATTCAAATTTAAAGGTTCATCACACCAAAAGGAAGGAAACTAAGGCCAACCAAATCTAAGTTGTTCATTCATATATGATTCTAACACTTTATAGAAGAGTGTTGGAGATCATTTAGTTATAAATCAACTCAACAGACCAAACTAGGGCTGATTTGGTAAGTATCCAAACTAGAAGTTCTCAAATAAGATCAACTAGGCTAGTTTAAATCTAACCACAAAGAAATCAGCCTCTGACTTTCGTACCTTGTCAAACTCAACCTAAAACAGCCCCAATGCCCTTACATCTGATTTGAGGTTCATTACAAGCTAAAGGGCTAAGAAACTAGCTAGTACAACATTGACAACTAAAGCAAAGCTAAGATAGGTAGCCTTTCACAAGGGCTGACTGTGAAATACAAATAATCATGCTGAAAATGCCATAAAAATTGCTGCAAACACTCTTCCCAAATCAGACCTGTTGTGGTACTTTGTTGCCCTTACATGACCTGATTTTAAGTACAGTGAACATGCTTTTGTGCCATAAAATGCTGCCTAACACTCTTCAATCAAAAGGGCACCTACTGTTGTACTTGTTGCTGCTCCCATTTGCCTTGGTTTTCCGCACCCAAACAGCTGCCAAAGCTGCTGGTAAGGGGTTGCTGATGATCTGCCTTTATTTTTGTGCCAAAAGTATCCCAAATCTAGTCGAATAGATATTGTTGACTTCTTACACAATCAAACCTTTTGTTGTCCTTGCTGCTGTGGTCGAAAGTCCATGCCAACAGCCCCCAAAATGGGCCCCACATGCTGATTGAGCAAGCTGAAATGGCAGCAGCAACTACTGCAGTTTTGGCTTTCATCCCCTTCTAGCTGGCTTGGAGAGCCATTTTTGAGCCATCAATTAAGTCATTAAATTAGGCTTGCATGGCTTTCAAGGCTATTGATGGGTGCTTAGGACAACAACCAATTCATTATAATTTTTTTAAAATTAAAATGACGATGGATGTTCCCGCATCAATACGTGGAAGCGGAAGGTGAAGAGGTAAAATGAGATGAAGAAGACAAAGAAGATGAAGGCGAGGAAGCTATAAAACTAGAATGAGGAAATTAGGATTGTGGAGGAATCAAGCGATGGCAAAGAAGACGTAGAAAAGATTAAGAAGAAGAGTGGAGAACTTGGCAAAAGGAGAACACGTGACTTTGATTTAGGAAATCATAGGTGGTGGATATGGGTCTAAGTTCTAATCTAAAAGGAAATTCCTGCTCATCAAAGGTTATATAGCTCAATATTATAACCTTTTAGGCAGAAACATCAAGACAACCATAGACATAATTATAGGGTGGGTAGCTGAGGAATACACACGACCGAGAAAGGATAAGTTTTTTGTGGGATAACAAGGGCAAGGTTTGAGTAACCAAGACACATAACCACACGAAGGTGAGTTTATAGTGGTGATGTACCAAAATGTATTTGAAAGGATTGAATTGTGGGGCAAAAATTGGGTAAAGGAACCTCATGTCAAAACTTCTACATAATATGATGGTTGTACAAAGGCTTAAAGAGATAGCACGCCAACATCATTGGTGATGCATAGTATTTAGTGTTGTAATGAGCCGAGAAGAACCAAACCGCCCCTAGATTGAGCTCAGCTGGTTTAAGTTTTTGAGGGCTTGAACTCGACTTGGCTTGCACAAGGCTAGCGAGCAACTATGCTCATTCAAGACAAACAAACAATCTACTCATTTAAAATTTGAGCTCAATTTGACTCATTTGTAAACTAAATGCATATGATTTTATGAAATTAATGAGCTTATAAACAAACTAATTCACCAGCCTAGATAAACAAGTCAAGCTCGAGTTAACTTATGAACAAACGAGTCAAGTCGACCCTAGCTTAAGCTAAGCTAGTTTACTAAACGAGGCTAAAAGCTCAGCTTATTTAATTTAATTAATAAGTCAAGTTCTTATCGAGCAAAGCCAAACTGACCCATGAGCCAACCCTATTCGTTTGCAGTCCTAATAGTGTACACTCATTTCTTACAAGTTTATTATGAAGTTCAAAGGTATGGAAAGCACTAAATGATGTCATAGAAGTGACAAAGGTAAATATGATTCAGTGTCATTATACATGTATATAATATATAATTTTTTTTGTTGCTTTGTTGTTTCCTCACATTCTCATGCAACATTAACGTAGAGAACAATAGATGAATTAGTGATGGAAAGGCAAGTTGCCTCTATGTGGAACATAAATAAGGATATGGCTCTTGATACTTAATGATATTACTAAGTGCAATGATTCTCCATTGAGGTCATTTAAGAGTCAAAAGGAAAAGAGCAATTTCTACAATCAAGCTAACAATAGTTATTGAGGAGTCAACAATGACAAGAGGTTGTCGTTACAAAGGACCTTTGGTGAATTTTTCAAAATACTTGTTCAATGTCATGCTCTAACACTAAAAAAGCTTCAAATATAACTAGAATGCAGGTCCATTAACCAAGTGTGATATAGGGGCAAATGGTTTCCAAAACAATTATACATTCGTCGTTAATGGTTTGATAAAGCTAGGAAGAAATTAGTGCATGATATTACTAATCTCATGTGCTTGATAAACTAAAAAGGTAGATTTGTTATATATTGATGAAAAAGTATTGGTAGGTGTCACAAAGCAAAGTTAAAAAGAGAAAGAGCGAGAGAGAGAGAATAGAAAGTGAATTTAAAAAAGGAAAAAGAAGATAATAGAAAATAGTGTGGAAAGGAAAAAATAATAATATAATCAGAAAATAGGAAGTGAAAAGGTATTAGGCCGGGGAGGAATATAAGGTTGTCATCTAATGTGAGGTACCAAGATAAGATTTCGATAATTTTGTACTAGCTTTCAATTACTTACAATTTTGAATATCTAAGTAATTAACAAGGTGTGAGCTGGATAAATTTAAAAGATGACACATCCAAAAATGACTTTCGAATGACATTGGTGTATGAATGCCATTGAGTGTTATATAAGTATAGCAATCATATATGACTTAGGAGTAATGAATGAACGATCTCCGGTGCATGATTGACCACACTCAACAATCCCTCTATTTATAATAAGTAATACTCCTTCTGTATTTGAGAGAATGTCGATTTCAAACTTTTCACACTTTTCAAGGAGTACGTTAAATAAAATATAATCATCTAATTTTGTCTTCTACTTATTTTATTTTACAAAATAGAGAAAGAGAGTAAAGTAAAAGTTATTATGTCTTGGGAAAAAGAAAGATATAAGTATAAAAATGGGAATTAGTATTTTGACTTTCTTGATACAAAAAATTATGTGTAAAACAACAATCTTTTTAAATATAGATGGAATAAACTTTATTGTCTAAATTGTTCACTTCATATCAGCACATTTGAAGCATTAAGATGGAAACAAGTTGCTTGGAACCTCCCTATCCACTAATAGCTAGTCATCTTAGCCAGAGCAGCCTTCACCTTTGCTCACTTAATAGGAAAGGGAGTGATAATAACCCTTACATCTTGGTTACAATAATACGCATAAAATAAAATAAAAAACTAAAATAAAATAAAAGGCATCCTAAGATACAAAGAGGATTTGACATGCAGGGAACCCGATTGACACTAAAACGAAAAGGGAAAGGAGACACTTTGGGTTGGTTGTATAATACTATATTACTAGACACATTCACTCTTTTTGTGCCTGAACCAGCGTTGGGCAGGCGTAGGTTCCTCAACATTTGAGTCTTATGGCTCTATAAGATCATAATCTAAAGAAAACTATCTTTGATGCTATCATTATACAATGTCTTATGCGAAGCATTTTTTTGATCTTTTTGAAGGAGCTACTAGCATAGAGTTATTAGATGATAGGTCGAATAGAGGATATGGATTCCAACTCTTCCACTTTTTTTCCTTAATTGAATAAAAGGTTGAGTCCATTTAAGAAAAAATACCACTTACCCATTTTCCCTTACATTTCATTGGCCTTTTTCCAAGTAGGAATAGCCTATATTTGTAGTTTGGTGCGAGCAAACTAGATCTTCCATCATCACTTCAGCTTTCATAGGATAGAATGTATGAAGTCAACTTTCCTTTTTTCAACTACAAGGTAGTCCAATGCATGAATAGATGTCTGTCCCATTCAAGGGCAAAAAGTTCAAAAAGAATTGAAGTTCCAAGTCATTTTGAGTGCCTTGACACACTTTGTTGTGAAGCGGCCTACTTGTTCTATGATTGATCCCTTGATTTCTCCGGATAAGGCAGTAATTCCAGTGCTTTTAATTTTGATCCACTGGGAACTCATAGAGATGGTTGATCCAATCAAGATACGGCTACCTATAGAACAAACAACTTTGCATAGAGTGAACGGAGCCAAAATGCAACAATTATTTTCCCTCCATTGATGTCTTTGAATACCTCTAATTAGTAATTTCAGTTTCCTACTAGCAGCATTTCTTGGTATAAAGGAAGTTTGAGGGTCATAATCGGGGCTTCTCTAGAAGGGCCCTAGCCACTGTATAAAGCATATAGGATGTTCATTTGTGTATCTTCCTTACTGATAGAAAAGATAAATGGAGATTTATTTATGTTATAGGAATAGTATAAGGTCATTCATGCACCAATCTGTCTACACATGTAACGGCCAGACAAGTTACGATGCTAAATTATTAACCTATTTATTAAGGACATTTTTCCATCAAATGATACTGTCTGTCTTTGTATAATATCTCACAATACCTCCTTATTCTGCATTTTCCTCTGATGACAATAGTAGATCTAGTTGAATCATTATAGTACTTTCAAGAACATGCACCGAAAATTAGACCATTGGAGGCAGATACATGATACATCCCTACCCCTTCATATTCTATTTTTGTGCATCAATTCCTTGCTTCGGTATTTGTGGTAGTTTTCAGGAATAATAACTGTTTCTCTTATGAGATCCATTTATCCCAGATAAAGAAAATTCATGTCCACATAAGACAAATAATTTGACGAGACCAAAAAGCAAAGCACATAAATAAGAGATATTTTAGTTAAGCTGCCATTACCTGAAGAGAGAATTGTGGCTTCTTGTCCCAATACAAAGAAAAAATGGGAGGGCTTTGCCTTCCCATGGCGAGTACACATGCTCCAGGATGAAGATCAGAGGGCACATATGATATAACAGCAACATACTTTTCAGGAAACCTTTCTTTTGACGGCAGAACTCCCAAAAGCAGAGGATTCTTGCTAGATTGAGCTCCAGAATAAGATGAAGGATCAACATGTAGCATCCACTTAGGATACTCCAAAAAGGCACAGAACAGATACAGAAGTAAATGGGAGTCAGTTGGTAGCTCAAGAGTCCACTTCTTCTTCACTTTATCATAGGCCTCTCCACTTCTAATATACTCATAATTCTTACAGCAACTTCCTTCAGCAAGTTCTATACAGTTCCAGCCAACACATAATCCAGTGTCAAATCACACAAAGTACATGCTTCCAGCGAGTACATGATACAAATGCTTTATGCTTCACAGCAGATATTAAAAGGTCTAAAAAAGGTACATATAGTTACCACGAATCCTCTGCACTGTATATTCTGCAGGAATGCTACTTTGCAGCAGTAAACCTTTGATTAACTCGCCTTTTATCAAGGTATGAAGCCTCTGATGTTCCACAATGGCGTCCACACAGTCTCTTATGATAGAAAGAGATGTGTTTTGCTGCACTGACTGCTGCAGATTGGTGAAAGGTGACCGCTCTACAAATAGTCAAATAACAGTCACTCAAACTGTGAAACAAATGACAATACATAAATAAGAATGTTGAAACATAGAATTGCTACTTACGTGTAGAAGCATCCATGGCTTGAACAAGGAAAACACGTAATTGCTGAAGGAGTGCATCCTCGTCCTGGGCAAATGCAGGTCGCCACTCTATGGAATGATCAATTGGAGAAATACTGGTTGCAGTTCCAGGAGCAGGCAAATCAGTCCCAACTTGATTGATGTTGATTGAAATACCAAGTCTAGAAGCCATTTGCATTACCTACAATGCAGTGGTAACATTTAGATGATATCAAACAGCCATGGGCATAAGTTTAATCATTACAGACTCGTTGATGTTCATCTTTATTTTCTAAGCGAGGTTCCAAATGACAACCAAGTTTGTGCTCATCATTCAGTCCTACGATTCAACAATTTTAAGATCCAAAAATTATAAAATGATCCTGATCCTATTAAAGTAGTAGAATCATGATAGAATGATAAGATTTTATGCAGGATCAATTAAGATCCTAAGTAAAATCTTATAATTCTACACAATAACTAGAATTTTATCCATTTTGTCTTTAAATCTATATTTCCTATTATTCCTACTACAATTGTTCCCCAACTCTCTAATCTTTAACCCTTTATTGCTTTGCGACATATCTTGAACATGAGCCAATTCGAAAAGGTATGATTGAGATACCACTAACCAAGCCGACAATACGAGTAAAATGTTGTTGAAAGAATGTAACCTCTATGTAAATGATAACATGAACATCCAAAATTGTATGATGTCATTAATTATTAACTTCGATTAATGCAACAATTGGTATTGTTTGCAAGTTGTTACATATAAGTTTAAGAGTGTGATTTAATGTTATTGAACTTTAAACATGGTACTTCCTACAAGCATATAGAACTCTTAATGTTATGACCATGGTAGGATCTTACAATCTTACAATCCAATTCTTATCACCCAAATCAATCCTAAGTGCAATTCCGATCCTAGCAACCTTGTTTGTGCTAGACATAAGAAACTCTAATGTTCAAGGTATTATTATGGGCCCGGGTTATAAACCTAGTCTCAAGGCAATGATGTAGAGGTTTGGTGGGATGAGTGATAAAGGAATAAGGTTCCTCTTGAGAACCTATGGTGGCGTCTCAAGGAGGGAGACATGGTGAGGGTCAACTGCTAAGAGAGAGAGATGTCGTGGCAGGGGAAATAACTTCTTGTTAATTCTCCAACATATAGGCTTGGAATCACAAGGTCACCATAACCAACATCTTATACAATGGTAATCCAATATAATTTCCACACCGAAAAGGCTATTAAATCATATCTTCCAAATATTTCTAAGTTATTCTCCTCTAAGAGTAATAATATTAAACTTGTGCTCTAAATACTTAATAAATAACTACTATCTCAAGCCCCAAGTGAAGTATCTATATGTCTTGATCCCCATGTACACAAAACATGGTAAGCCCATCATGTTAGTTGTTTCTTTCTTTATCTCCCATGCCTTGTTGGCCATGGCTTGTGCCTCGTTACGCACAACTAGTCTCTACAAGCTTGCTCGAGCTTGATGGTTGTAGGCTTGGCCTACAATTGCATCGGTAACATTATTCCTTTCTTGGACAACAAGATTGTCCTCAACTTTAAAGGATGGATAGACTTAGTGGAAGTCAAACAATGTATTCCCAAGAAGCTTCTTTGAGGGAAAGTGATGCACAAGCATCCATATTAATTTAGTTGTTAATTTCTTTAGGGGGGGGGGGATAAAAACCTCCTCACTTACACTAATTAGATTAACTAAACCCCAAACCATAAAAGTCATGAAAAACTCTAATCCAACCACCACCTTTTTACACCTTAGTGGTTCATTTTTTGGCTTAAATGGCTCATTGCCCAGCCAAGGATAGGCAACAATTCAGGTCCCACATTTGCACTTTTCTAGGCAGATCTAGGCATGTTTGGTAGCCCAAGAAAATCGACGGTAGTAGCAGCAACTACAAGCATCAGGGGGGACCTTTTTTGGAAGAAAAGAAAGGTATAATCAGGCCATGAAGGAACTTTGTGCCTACAGGGTGCAGAAAAGTTACTTTTTACTTTATGCTTTTAATAATCTTTTCAAAATTTAACCTAAAAACTACTTTTAATGATATTTTTAGCTTAGTTTAGCTTATTAACTTGTAAGGTCCCAAACAGTTCTAATTTTTCTATTTCGGCTACACAAAGTCAACTTTAGTTTTGGTTAGGATTAAACTAGTTAAAGTTAGTCTCTTTGAAAACTAGTTAGTTTGATTAGTTAACCAAACCAATCCTTTTTTTTAAGTTGAGTTGTATTGCAACTAAATGAGACCTAACACTCTCCTATAAGTGTTGGGCTCACACTTGAATGAAGGACAACTTAGAATTTGGTTATCTTATTTCTCTGATCCCTTTAACTCCAATGCATGAGTTTGAAATCTGAATCCTAAAATCTCACAAGATTTATCCTAAGTGCTGAAACCTTAGGTGATTCTTGTTAGCATATGATACAAGGAGATACCAAGGATCATATTCAACCACTTTTCTTCACCCTCTTCTCTGTTTTCTTATTTGGTTATCCCCCATTGATAACCACCCTCCTAACTTGATCTAATTTGTATTAGCATATGCATCAATTTAGAGAAGTTTGTAAATCCTTTTTTTGAAATAAAATTTCTCCTAGAAATCCTTCATCCAAACGATACCTTAAAGTTATTAAGGGAGAAGAAAATTCTCATTCAAAAAAATAATTTCAAACCGAGAAAGTAAATGATAAATCAGTATGGTCTAGGAATCCATGGCTTAATCGAAGGCCCTCACAAGTTGAAATAAGTCCATAGTAGCTACTTTTTCTTCCAATAGAAGTTTCACTTGGAGGTGTTATAGTGTTATGTAGTCACCTTTGCACCCATAATTAGAGAAGGATAACAGTTAACTAGTTGTATGATGTGAAATAGGCAAAAGGAAAATGTGTCCCTTGTACCAAATGAGCCCATCTTGACCTTCCAAGTTCTTATAGAGTGTCTTCCTAGAGTTGTTTCACAATCGACTGTATCTCTAAGGAAGTCACCACCTCAGTCTTAAGATCCTCAAAACAAAGAGTCTGAGGCCTAAAGATGGCATATAGCATATTTTCCGCCTCATTTGGATCTATAAAGGCATTTGTGACCCAAAACATCCTCTCAAGCTTCTACTCGACTTGAATTCAATCCCATAAGCAGCAAGGTGCTCAATTTATATTCTAGTAAATACTTGAGGCTACCAAATGATGAAGTCCGATCCCTAAAGGTAAGGTTGCCAACCCTGAATGGCTTTGGCTAACCCAATCATCTCCCCCTCACAAAAGGGTGATTTTCAAGTAAGTTTGGCTCTAAAGTAGCCAATTAGTTAATTGTCTTGATGTGGCTGCACCAATGTCACTTCCTAATGTGTCATAATCTACCACGAATTGCCTTTCGAAGTCGGATAGCCAAAATATGGGTGCTTTAGACAAAGCTTTTAGATTATAAAACATTGCAAAGAATACATAGAAATGTATTCTCTTAGAAAAGATTGATATGTGGTGCAGTGATCCTCCTATATCCTTATATGATCTTCTAGTAAAATTCCGTAAAGCCTCAAAAATCACACAAAGTTGCAATTCTAGCCAACCTAGGCTTGGAACTTAATTGGGATGGTCAAAACACCTCTTATATTTATTATGTGGCATATGTATAATATAAAATGTTCCCCAAAGGCATATTTGGATCACTCAAGAAACAAGTGATGCTAAAGTATTACAAAGAGTACAATTGGAGGTGGCGATATGCTCAACCCAAGTTCAACTATAATGAGAATAACCATGAACTTGCGTAGATAAAGTTGAAAGACCCCTTTCACGAGGGATTGAGAAGTGGAAGGCATCTTTACGAGGGCAAAAGAAATGAGAACTCGAAGCCCATAGGTATGAGTTAGGTTTTTTAAGTTCAATTGAATATATGTCGGCATAGGTACTCGAGGGTTTTTGCTAACAAAATCATCATTAATCTAATTATTGAACCATCCACTAATAAAAACAAAATAGCTCTCATTTAGCACTACTTTTTTTTCCATAATCACTTATATCTAACAATTGCTAAATTTTTCAAGGAGGTAGTTTGGATCTACATATTTAAAAAGTAATTTTAACAAATAACCACTTGTTCTTCAGATTGTTTTTTGTTCTCCTTCTCCATTTCATGTGATTATTTTCTATAATTTAACATCACATTCATCAAATCATAAGTATTCTTACATGAAAAAATGATGTGAAATGAAAGAAAAAAAAATGACTCGATAAGTATCATCGATGACCCTATAAAAATTATTTCCATTCCAATCTACTATTTAGAAGTGGCTTATGATTAATTAAGACATTATATAAATTGTTAAATAAGCATTAAAAAACGTAGTATTAAAATTAGCATAAATAATAGACATTCTAATTTTATCTATTTAGTACTTATAAAAAAGACTATAAGTAGTTAACTATAGAAATAAATAAAAGTATACATAAAAAGCTACATAGACCCAGCCAACCCAATCTTTGCCCAAGCTTGAATAAAGCCACATAAAAAATGTTTATACAAGCCATCACCAAACCCCTGACCCAAACTAAGCCCAACCCCGACAGGTCCAAGTCTGCCCATTGAACAAGCTTGTGACATGTCATCCCCTTTGGATCTTGGTGAGTTTGGCATTTTGGCAACATCTCCGTTGAGAGTTGAGCGGTTTTAGGGATGGCAAAAATCCCCATGGGCTTGAGGCCCATCAGGATTCCCCGTTCAAGATCAAGTTTGGGGAGAATTTTCAGGGATGGGTTCGGGTTGAAGATTTTTTTGAGGACAGGGATTAGGTCCCCTTCCCCAAACCCACCACAATATATAAAATACATATACATGCATACATAAATACATTATAACATTATATTTTTTTCTAAAAAGATATTAAAAAAAAGAATAAAAAAGAAAATAATTTATTGAAAAATTTTGGGTATGGGGCCGGAGACAGAGATATATTTCCCATGGGGATTGGGGCAAGGAATTCCTATTAGTGAAAATAGGGGAATGGGGTGAGTTCGGGGATGGGGACTTATTTTGGATTCAGGGATGGGAATAGCATGCCCATCCCCATGGGACCCCATTGCCATCCCTAGGTGGTTTCCTTGTGGTAGTTATTTGCTTCGAGCTACTCTTCTTTTTATAACATTACATTAGTTTGCTCCTCGGCACCATCTCATACCTTATCGTTAAGCAATTCTCCAAGTGTGGCTTCCATGCCTTGTAATTGGGCTTTTACCGAAATCCCTTGGGATAGTTATCTCTAATTAAGGCTATGTTCTCTTTGTCTTATTTTTGATGATTTTATTTGATTTGAACTTAGGTCATGTTTTTATCACCTCATTTTTGGGGTCTGATTTTTTTTATTAGTGTTGATCAAATCTGATCAAATTTGATACATATTGATCAAATCTAATCGATTAGTGTTGAACAGATCTAATCTAATCAGATTAGTATTGATGAGAATAAAAATTGTTACATTAATATTAATAATTATTTATATAATAAGTAATAATAATAATTATAAGTATTAATTATTCTTATAATTAAAATAAATATATTGATAATTACAATTATAATAATACTATTAATAATAACTATTATTATTAATAATATTAATAATTATATTAATAATTGACTAAAATTACAATTATAATAATATTATTAATATTAATAATTATATTTATAATAATAATTATTACAACACTAATAATAATAATTAAAATATATGATTAATAATTATCAAAAAAAAATAATTAATAATTATAATTGTTATTATAATAATAATATTATTATTAGAGTTATAATTATAAATACTATGAATATAATCAATATTGTATTAATAATTATAATTACAATTATTAAAATATTATTAATAATAATAAGTATAATAATTATATTAATGATTATATTAATAATATACATAATAGTTATATTAATAATTATAATAATATTAAGAATAATATTAATATTAATAATCATATAATAAGAATTGTTATAATAATTACTAATAATTATAATAATCATACTAAAATTATTATTATTTTGAATATAATTATTATAAATGATCATATAATAATAATTGTTGTTATATAATATGATTAGTGCTATCTAATCTAATCCAATTATAAGGTGAGAAAAATAGGTTGAAAAAAAATTGTGTTATTATTATTACCATTGTTGGTTCCACCATTAACTTTTTTTAATACTACATTAACATCATTATTATAATTATTATTAATATTTTTTGTTATATTCATCATTATTAAAATTATGTTAATCTAATCTAATTGAATTTATCAAATGTTGAGATAACATACCATAATACCAACTTGTTACGGGTCCGATTTATGGGCTAGTCATGGGGTGATAATGCATGGATTTGGTTGGATAACTGAGAGGAATAGGGTTCCTCTTGAGAACCTAGGGAGAGGTAGACAAATGGTGGGAAGAAAGATAGATTAGAAAGAGAGAGATGTAGCAGCTAAGGAATTAGCTTCTAATTTTAGGGTCCTAGGGTTTACAATCCTAAGTTACCAAAAATATCTTAAGAAACTACCTCTCCAAAACACATAACATGTCAATTGAATACAGTGGAAATAATGAAAATGAGCACCTGTTGCCGCCTTCACCATTGATATATGGAATGGGCAAGGCCAAAGTACCTCAGAGAGAGCTTCTCATTCAAGTGATTAGCAAGATAACTGTCTATAGGGCTTGAGTTTAACAAAAGCCCTAATGCCTATATCAATCTCTCATTCATTCCTAGTCAACTTGGAATTTCATCCTTCCATGCGCACATGACAAATGTTGATTCAATTCTTCCATGATAGCATCTTTACTATTTAACTCATAATCAACCTCTATCACTCAAGAGCCCCTAAACACATATCGTAACAATGTAGGAGGGTCTTTTCATATAGAGTAGCAAAAGGGGTGGTGTGGATGGCCATGTGGGAGGTGTTGTACAGAAATTAAGCCCATGGCATCCATTTTACCAATTGCTTGGGTTTGTCCCTTGCAAAATTACAGTAGTACATTTTAAAACTGCGATTAATTACTTCTGTCTGGTCATTTGTCTCTTGGATCAAAGGGTAGCACCAAGAGTCCTAAACAACTCCTTCTAGAAATCACTCATGGAGACCTTGTCATGGTCAAACACAATTGAGCCAAAAACCTCATGCAATCTTATAATCTCCTACACAAAGACAACAGCAATCGAAGGGGCAGTAAAGGGGTGTTTTAACATAACAAAGTGAGCATACATTGTCAAGTAATCCATAACCACCAATACAAAATTGAAACCATCTGAATTTGGCAATCCTTTAATAAAATCAAGGGGAATATTCTCCTAGACCTACTATGCTATAGCCAAGGGTTGAAGTAAGCCAATTGGACTAGGTGTTGAATATTTATTTTGATGGAAAATGCTTTCGCCACAAATTTTGTGCATCCCTACACATTCCCAATACCTATATGGTGCGACCAGTTGCACCAAGCACTATGCAACCGATCCACATTTCTCTTATTATTATTTTTAAATTGAATTGTCATAAGTTTGAGTTATTAAAAATATAAAATAATTCTATCAAAATGATCCTAAATTTTGTTACCACAAATAAAGATATACTTCTAACATATAAAAAAAAATTATGTAAAAGTTGCAACAGAATTGGACTAAAGTTTTAACAAAACTTTATCTACAAATAAAGTAAATGTTTCAACAGAATTATATTAAAATTTCAATACAAAGTAGTATTGTTGAAATATTTTAACATTGATGAACAACAATCGGCATTTAATTGTTGAAAACTTATCCAAGATATGTTTAAAAGACATTACATAACTATTGAAACATAAGTTAAAACAACAGTAACATTTTATTATAATAGTTCTTTAAAAAATTATTATGTAAAATATTATTCTCTAAAAGCTAAAATTTCAACATAATTTATCTACAATTTCAATATAAAAAGTATTATTGTAAACTTTTACTATTTATCTACAAATAATTTTTCAAAACTCTTTATATAAGTTTTCAACACTATTATTATGGATTTTCAACAATCTTTAGACAACATTCTTGATAATAAAAATTTAACAATGTTCTAATCAATTTTCAACACTTTATATAAGTTTTCAACACTAATCAAATAAAATTTCAACACTCTTTATATAATTTTTTAACACTATTCAAATAAAATTCAACATTATTATAAAGAATTTTAAACACTCTTTGGACAACACTCTTTATAAAAGTTTTCAAAATTGTTATAAGAAAGTTTCATCACTATTTGAACAACATTCTTCCTCATTTGCGATATCAAAAGGTAAGAATGATAAAAACACATGCATTTGTATTTTATACTAGTTTTATAACCATTTTTCAACATGCTTTATAAAAGTTTTCAATATTGTTTAAATAAATTTTCAATCATTATATAATTATTGAAAGATCATTCAATAGCTATTGAAAACTCATAGAATATATGTTGAAATCAATATTAGAGTGGTGAAAATTTAAACAGTAGTTGAGAAAATCATCATAAAATTGTTGGAAAATAAATATAACAAAGGTGAAACATTATTATGAAAGTTGTTGAAAAATGTGAATTTTTGTTATAATAATCATTCTAATAGGATGTTGATTCAGGTAAGAGCATTATCATGCACAACATCACCACTACAGCTATTGAAACAAAAACCTTGACCACAGGGACGGAGCCAATTAAGAGCCCATGGGGTCGCCTGACCCCATGGATATTTTAAAATTACATATTATATACACAATGTTAAATATCAAAAACCATCTTAGAAGCATTGGTTAGAAAGTTATATACGAACTTAAATGAAGCATGGGGTCCTGAGTTCAAACCCCAGTGCTAACAATTTTATACCTCTTTTATTTTTTCAACCTTTTTCACTCTATTTTTTTTCCTCACGCCTGACCAATGACCTGTGACCCCAACGCCTAACCCCAGCCCTCCTCAGTTCTCTCGCCAAACAATGAAACAAGCGCCAATAACCCTACTTCACTGAGCTAAGTCCACTCCATTACTTCAGAACTGCCATCCGCTAGGCACCAGCTAATTCCACCCCGCCCAGGCGCCCACCGCTGCTTCTCACCACCAAAGTTCAACCTCCTGGCTACAGCCAGCCCTATTGGTTGTTGCCTTCTGCCCTTGTCCACTCCGTTGCTGGCTACTGCACACCTCGCCTACACTACACCGCTGCAAACGCCGTTCGACGCCCTGCACCCCAGCCACCGACCATCCCTGTCTGTCTCAACAGGCCCAGGCGCCCAGCACTCAACAAGACAGCAAGTCAGCAGACAACAGCCGAGACCCGAGAGCCAGAGAGATTGAGAGGGTGAGGGTTTTTTTTTTCTAAAAAAAAAAGATGAAATCTAATTTAATTTTTGTTAATTGAATTAGTTTGTGTTTTTATTTTTGATTTTATTGTGAATTTATAAATTTCTTATTATTTTCATGTCAATTGTAAAATAATCTTAAATTAGGGTGGACGATGTTTTTGGCATAGGTTATGTTAATTTTCATGAATTAGTTGATTATTGTATATTTTTGAATTAGGTTATGTTAATTTTGAATTAGTATGGTATGAATTAGTTTGGCAATAAGAATTAGTTCATTATTATGCAATTTTGAATTAGTTGAGTATTTTTGTTAATTGAATTAGTTTGTGTTTGTAGTTCTAATTTTATTGTGAATTTGTGAATTAGTGAAATTGGAAATTTTTTGTTATTTTCATTTCAATTGTAAAATAATCTTAAATTAGGGTGGATGATGTTTTTCGCATAGGTTATGTTAATTTTCATGAATTAGTTGATTATTGTATATTTTTGAATTAGGTTAAGTTAATTTCGAATTAGTATGGCATGAATTAGTTTGGCTATAAGAATTAGTTCATTATTGTGTAATTTTGATTTAGTTGAGTATTTGTTTACTATATCTTGTATTGTTGTATCGATAATTGCATATCTTATTTTATCAAATTAGCATATAGAAATATATTCAAAAGCAGCCTAAAAACAAAGAACGGCCTAATGGGAACCATTCTAATCCAGTTCCTACTCCTATAATTCATGAACAAATTTCTTTGTATCTTCATCAAGCTCAAGCTACACAACGCAATTGGGTGGATTTAAATTCTCTAGAACTTGATCCAGGTCTGAGGAAAAAAAATTCAGATTTCCATCCAAATCAGCAAGATGAGGTAAGGAGAGCTTATATTCGTCTTGGTCCTTTCCACCCTCGTGCACACAATTTTCCAATTAAACTTATTGCCCAAAAAAATCAAAGATTTGTTGCATCTTGGTTTGATCAGTATAACTGGTTAGAATATAGTATAACTGGTCAAGTTAGGAAGGTGGTTATCAATGGGGGATAACTGAATAAGAAAACAGAGAAGAGGGTGAAGAAAATGGGTTGAATATGATCTTTGGTACCTCCTTAGATCATATACTAACAAGAACCACCTAAGGTTTCAACACTTAGGATAAATCTGGTGAGATTTTAGGATTCAAACTTCAAACTCATGCACTAGAGTTGAAGGTGACTGATTTCTGCTGAGAGAAATAAGATAGCCAAATTCTGAGTTTTCTTTTCATTCAAGTGTGAGCCCAACACTTATAGGAGAGTGTTGGGTCTCATTTAGTTGTAATACAACTCAACAAAAACAGGATTAGTTTGGTTAACTAATCAAACTAGTTAGTTGTCAAAGAGACTAACTTTAACTAGTTTAATCCTAACCAAAACTAAAGTTGACTTTGTACTAGCTGAATTTGAAACAGAGAAATCAGAATTGTTTGGGACCTTCCCAATGTCTTACATCTAACTTGGGAGGCTCCTTACAAGTTGATAAGCTAAGCTAAGCTAAAAACATCATTAAAAGTAAAAAGTAAAAGTAGCTTTTATGCTAAAGACTAAAAAACATTATTAAAAGCATAAAGCAGAAAGTAACTTTTCTGTTGCAAGCCTAAAGTGCCATCATAGCCTGAGCATAGGTTTCTTTTCTTCTAAAAAAGGTCTGCCCCTATGATACTTATAGCTGTTACTGCTGCTAGTGCTCACATCTGTCCAGAAAAGTGTTGTTGTGGCTGCTATTGTGGGACTTGAACTGTAGCCTATCCTTGGCTGGATAGTGAGCCATTTAAGCCAAAAAAATGAGCCACTAAGGTGCAAAAAGTGGTGGCTGGATTGAAGTTTTGCATGGCTTTCATGGCTTGGGGTTTAGTTAAACTAATTAGTCCAAGTGAGGAGGTTTTTATGTCCCCCTAAATTAGAGAAATTAACAACTAAATTAATATCTTGGATAATGGATGCTCCTGCATCAATTGTTCAAACATGAATTTGAAGCCGGTGGTGATCATTTTGTGGGGCAAGGTTTTGGGGGTTGGAATAAAAATGGTAGGCTTGAAGTTCATGTTGGTAATTATGATAGTCCTCATAACAAGGCTGTGAAAAAATGTGATAATTTGATGAATCAAAAGCAGGGCATTCAAGCTGCTTTGTCAAAACAATCTAAAATAGTGAAATCTGAGTATCATATTCGTCTAGAAGCATCAGTCATTACTATTAAATATCTTCTTCGACATGGACTAGCATTTCGGGAAAATGATGAACCGGATGGCTCAAAAAACCGAGGTAATTTTTATGCTTGTGAAGCTGAAATAAGTAATGAGATTATTAGGGAGCTAAGGGGTGATGTTTTCGGCATATTAATTGATGAATCTGGTGATATATCTAGGAAAGAACAAATGGTTGTTGTTGTACGTTATGTGGATCGTAGAGGTTTTGTGATGGAAAGATTCATTGGTATTGCACATGTAGCTAATACAACTGTCGTGTCACTCAAATCAACACTTGAGACAATGTTAGTGAAATATAAATCATGCATATCAAGAATACAATGACAGGGCTATGATGGAGCAAGCAATATGAGAGGGGAATATGGTGGTTTAAAAACTTTGGTTCATAATGAAAATAATTCAGCATATTATGTTCATTGTTTTGCTCATCAGCTTCAGTTGGCACTAGTTGCAGTTGTAAGGTCTCATGAAGATGTTGATTGGTTGTTTTTTATTGTTACTGGTGTTGTTAATGTAATTGGATCATCTAGCAAACGTCGAGATATGCTTCAAGATAAACGTGCTCTTGAATTAGAAGAAGCATTTGATCTAGGCGAGATAGAACGTGGGTGTGCATTGAATCAAGAATCAACCCTTTCAAGGGCCGGAGATACTCGTTGGGGGCCGCATCTTAAGTCTCTTTCAAGTTTAGTTAAGTTATTTTCTCCGGTAATTGAAGTACTTGATTTTTTGAAAAAAGATTCAAAAAATAGACAAAAAGGTGAGGCTAGAGCTTTCAAAGATCTATTAATGTCCTTTGAGTGTGTTTTCATGTTACATTTGATGAAAAGGGTTCTAAGTATCACGAATGATTTGTCTCGGATGTTGCAGAAGCGTGATCAAGACATTGTGAATGCCATGAGACTTGTTCAACTTGCTAAACAACGCCTCCAAACCATGAGGGATGAAGGATGGGAAGATCTTATTGTTGAAGTTTCTTTATTATGCCACAATAAGAATCTTGTGATTGCAAATATGGATGATCGGCATGTTAAGGAAAACAAATCACAACGGTTGGCTCCATTTCTTACAAATATGCATCATTACAAGTTTGATTGCGTCTACAGCATATTAGACTTGCAATTAGAGGAGCTTGAATCACGTTTTGATGTGATAGGCACTACGTTGTTATCATGTGTAGCATGCTTGAATCCATCGGAGTTATTTTCTACTTTTGACAAAGATTCATTGATTAGGGTAACAAAGTTTTATCCCGAGGAGTTTTCTGATGTTTGATCTTGTGATACTGGACAATCAACTTGAGAACTATATTTTGGATGTTCAATCTGATGATAGATTTTCTAAATTAAAAGGACTTGGTGATCTCTCAAGGAAGCTAGTGGAGACAAAGACGCACACTACGTATTATTTGGTTTATATGCTTGTGAAGCTAGCTTTGACTTTGTCGGTAGCTACTGCAATTGTTGAAAGAGCTTTTTCAGCAATGATTTTTATCAAAAACAAGTTGCGAAATTGTATGTGTGATGAATGGGTACATAATTGTTTGATGTCATATATAGAAAAAGATGTATCCGATACCATTAATAATGAGACTATTATAGCTCGCTTTCAAAATATAAAACATCGACGAGTACAATTGTAAATGAATGTCTATGTATGATTATGGATAATATTAAATATATTATTATGATTATTATGATTTTTGTTGTTATTTTATATGTAGATATATGCTTGTTATTTGTTGGGACCCCATGAATTTTATATCCTAGCTTCGTCCCTGCTTGACCATACAAAAATAAAATTGTACCAAAATAAATGTCCATCATTGATAGTTTATTGGAGGCACAATCTTGAAATTAACAAGTCAGACTGATATGGAGGGAAAGATTATGTGGATAGTTGAGGCAGTGGAGAGGAAACAAGTGGATAGATTGTTGCGACAAATGCATAAGGTCCAAATCCCAATAATATTCCAAACACTACCACATGTCAATTCTCTACAATATTTTTTGCCTATGGTTTTTAAGATACCGATGAGTGAATTGAAGGAAACAAGAAGCATGATTGCTGAAATTTGGGAGGATAATTTTTTAATGGCATAAAAAAAACTATTGGTATTAAGAATTATACCACCGGTTGCACAGTGCTTAATAAGTGCATTTATAGTAATAATTCTCATACTTGACATTATTTTTCCTTTAAAAATATAAATTTAATCTCTTTTTAACCATAGGTGCTCATTTGGGATCAATCATGAATAAAAGAAGCAAAAATAAGGTGTTTTGAAGAGTTTTGCAAGGAAAAAGGTTAACTACAACTTTCATATGAAATAACAAAAACAATCTTTGGTATTTTGATCATAACTTTTTCATCCAAGCTCCAATTCAATTAATTCAAGTTTCACTGGAAAGCTAAGATCAAGAGCTACATCTTTCATGCTTACAATGGTTTTTGAATCAGAATAGATCATGATCAAAATAGCAATGGAAGACAAAGCTAACAACTGAAAAATGTTAGAAGTTACCCAAGGATGAATGGTTGACCGTCCATCAACCAGAGGTCGTCCGAAACCCTTGGAACAGCCATGGATGTCTCGACCTCGACACGAAAATTTCCAAATCTTCTCGAACTTCTATCTTATCTTCCTACCAACATAAAAAATGATCTTTTGGCCTTTTTATACCTATATATACATCGATCCCACGAAAAATAACGAATTTAGAGATTGAGATTTCATCTTCAACCTTCGCCTCCATTGTTCGTCATCAAATCCACCAAATGGTGCTTCCATTCATTCAATTTGCCCTCAATTCATTAAAAGCAATCATCATTTGCCCCTAATTCGTGATTCTCTTCCATCAATTTAGCCTCCATCATAGGATTTGCAATTTAGGATTCTTCATCCATCTGAATTCATTCATCTCCATAATTCTTCCAATTTGTGGTTCATTTTCTTCAATTGATCCACGAAATCATTAATTCCATCTTCACAAACCCTTAATTTATTAATATCGCGCCTCAATTTCCACAAAGAAGCATCCAATTCAAGTCAACATTCAAGTGGTAGAGAAGGGCTATTCACACGGAGAAGAAGATGAGGTCGTTAACCAGGGTCGTCCACCAGCCTTACTTTGCTGGATTTTGGTCTTTTTTTTCCTACTTTATTATATATATTGTGTAATTAATTTATACATGAGGAGTGGCTAAATTCTTCTTGTTAAGAATGGAATTAGAACCCTAGACTATAGTTTGAAATTTTAATAATAATTTCTATATTTTCCTAATTGTCATGAGATTGTCCTTTGACTCTACTTTAGCTGATATTGTTTATATATGTGATTCAAGTATGATTTATATGATACAAGTATCGTTCTAGCTTCCTCATAATGACATTATGTAAGATTATATGCTCACTAAGTAAAGTGGCTATATGAACATGTTAAAATTCAAGTATATAAAATATAACTTGGTTAAATAACAATTAACCTAATAGTTTTAAGAAAATAATCAAAGTAGCAGAACGTTTAGATACATGTGGATCAAATGTAGGAATATAACTTAGGCACTCTTGAATACTAGTTTGGGTACTTCCATTGACATCCTACCACTTATTCTTAATGTATTAGATTTAGTTAAATATAGGAGTCGGTTGTTGCAACTATATTACTAAAATTCAATTGGATTTAATATTAGAGCTTTGTCATATTAAATTAAATTAGGGAAGTAATATAAGGTGTATAGACATATTTTTGCCTCACAACTTGGTCGATCTTTTTCTTGTGACTAATAAAAGACATAGGAATTATTTGTTTCCTCTCAACCTAATATTAGTAGCAGAAATTGATTCCTTGGTACATTTGTTATATTTGCATTGACCCATATTTATTTTCTTATTTGATTTTATTTAGTTTTTATTATTTTATATTTTAAACCTCCATAATTTTGTTTTTCTTATTATTAGTTTTAGTATTATTTAGAGTCTTTTATTTTATTATTCATATGCTAGCTAGATTAAGGTGAGCCTCTCAATCCCTGGTCTAGAAAGATACCATTTTTACCAATACTACAATTGAGGACACGAGGGTTTAAATCGTGTGCCGACTACGGCTCCACCAATGCTCACTATGCAACCAGTGGTACGATATAATTTGTTGCATATTTCAGCACAATAAAGTTCCCTCAGCAATTGTTGATAAGTCTTCAACACCTAAACGCTCTACCATTTTGCTGCCATGGAACTCAACCAGTAGATGAAGAAGTAGATGGGGGATGAGAGCCGACTTCGCTGGTAAAGCCAGTTTGTTTTGGAAAAAAACATATTGCCATTTCTAAGCTGGTAAACCTCTACCACATCTTCTCCTAACTATGGTTTCTTTTTCATAGCCCCTAACGCTAGACCATTACCAATTTCAAATGGACGAACACCCTAGTTATCTACCCATGTTGTGATTGCTGAAAAACAGATAATACCTCTGGCCGCAAGAGAGCATTAGTTGCCATATTCTCTCCAACAGGGTTATACTCAATATCGAAAATAAAGCTCCAAAGTTTCCAGATCCATTTAAGGTGTTCTTAAGGCAAAACTTGTTGTTCTAGCAAAGAATTACCGCGAAGCTTTGCCCCATCAAATAATGGCACCAACACTGCACTGCCAACACAATCACCATCAAATCATGCCTAATCGCCATCAAATCATGCCCGTACATAGATTCCAAGCATGCTCACTGCCTCAAGGCTTGGCTGAAAAAAAGATGGAGGGTGCCCTCCTTGCATTAATATTGCTCCTACACCTACTCCAAATGTGTTTGTTTCCAGCACAAATGGAGAATTGATATTAGGCAGCCCCAAGATAGATACAACAAGCATGGCATCCTTCAAACTATCAAATGCTCTTTGAGACTCCTTATTCCACATAAAAAATAAAAAATAAAAACTCTCTTGAGCTGAGTTGTTAACGATGCCCATAATGTCGCACAAATTTACAATATACCTTGTTAACCCTAGAAATCCCATAATTCACACAGAAGCAACTTTTTCATGTACTTCAACATGGTCAGGTCAGCAGCTACCCTTTTGGCAGAGATAATGTGTCCTACAAACTTCAATTCCAGCTATGCGAATACACAACTATTCATGTTAACAGCCAGTAAATTAGCACACAACACCTTAAATACCATGTCCAAATGCCTCATATGATCCTCCATGGTCTGAATATATACCAAAATTTCATCAAAGAGTAAAAGCAAAATTCTGCAAAGGTAAGGTTGAAATATGTCATTCATTAAGCCTTAAAAAGTAGTCGGGCATTTGTCAATCTAAATGGTATTACCAGGAACTCGTAATGTCCTTCATGGGTGCAGAATGTCATTTTAGGGATGTCCTCAAGTGAAATTGAAATAGATGGTATCCAAATTTCAAATCCAAGTTAGTAAATATGGTCACCAATCCAACTAATCTTATAAATCCTCAATGACCAAAATAAGTGGTACCGCCAACTGCCAACCTTTTTCTTGAGAATTAAAGCTAAGGCTTGAGAATTTACTGTGGCTCGGTCTAATTATTGCCACAGTTAGCATTTCTACCACCAATCTCTCTATTTCATCCTTTTTCACTCAAGGATAGCGATAGTCAATAGGGAAGAAAATTTACTAGAGTCCCAATTGGCAGTGGAATACAATGGTTGAGGGCTTTGGGAGTTACAACCTATTGTTTTAAACACCTTTGCGGCTTGGCAACCTCTAAAACTTGTTGTGATATCTCATCAGGATGGGTACCTCTTCAACCGTATATAGTATTCCAGCAAAATCCTTCTTTGATTTCAAGGATAATGGAGTCTTACACATATTAGCGTCCCCCTTTGGAGTACTCCCTTCAAAGTCACTGATTTTTTCCCACATGAAATTTCATAAATCAATGACTTCCAATTAATTTGCATAGCTTTTCCAATTAATTTGCATAGCTTTTCTGGCCATCCATAGAATCACATATGCACTTCTGTTATCTAGTATAAGCAACAAAATTGTGGTCGCGAATTCAGCTATTGTGTTGAAGCATCGAGGTGTTGCAAATGATATTTTATACGTCACGATTATTACAATGTTATTTTTTATTTTTTTCACAACAAATATCAGCATGTACCATTAAATATCGCAAATCTGATGTAAATATCCGAGTATATTAGCTAAAACGTATCGAATCAGTCGATATGCATATGATTTTATTTCTAACTCGCATATTGGACATTTTGCATATCGACAAGCTAAAAAATCCAATAAATATTGGATAATATCATAAGTATCAAATATTTCAGTGTATTAGATAATATTTTATTCCATAATCCAACGGAAGGAAATCCTCAAATACCTTAATCTCTAAAAGGGTGAGAGGAACTCCTCGACAAATTCCTTCAATTGGTACCGAGCATCCAATTCCATCAAAACTCCATAAGTTGTTAAAGGTGACAATAGAAGCTTCAATTTATGAACTAAGTCCCGAGCCACAAAATTGTGAGTCGCCACATTCTACCAACACCACCACCAGCTCCCCTTGAATCATCTCACACAGCTTCATACTCCTAGGAATGATAAAACTAGCCACCAAGTTCACTAATAGCTTGACCTATCCTTCTAACTTCTCCATTGCGTCTTTTGTCTGCTTTAGATCACTCCCCCTCAACTTCCACTTACAAGTCTTCCACCAGTAGTAATTGGAACATGTGACTCGAACCAAATGTCTCTTCACGTCGAAAACAGAGACCCAACTCTCACCTGCATAAAAGCCCAACATCAGTCACTGTCTTGTACCTTGGTGTTTGTTGGATGCTCACAAATCCCTAAGATGGCCAATTGTTATTGTCGGTGGTGCGCCTTGCTTACTTATCACAACAAAATTATTTTTCAAGGTTAATGCAGTTATTGCATCAGAACATCTCCCTTTTGGGCTAAATGAAGTTTGACCCATCTTATCTCGCTTGGACCCAAATGCACTTGACAAATCCACCCTGCTTGGATCACCCTATTCTTATCTTCAACCAGTCGGGTCATAACCATAATATCTCATAGCCTGCCAAGGTGAGGATGTTGAGCTTCATCATCCTGAACAAGGGTCTATCAAAATAACATTTCGTACTACGGGAACTCTATACAATCTTTTCACTATAAAGGCCACTAAATTATACCTTCAATATTATCTAACTTATTATGTACTAAGAGTAATAACATTAGACTTATGTTCTAAGCACTTGTTAATTAACTCCTATGCTAACCCAAGTCCCCAACTACATATATACCTTGAGCCCAATACATAACCAAAGCATGAGCTAAGCCATTCGGCTGCCAAAACTATTGGCTAAGGCTCGTGCCTTGCTATGTAAGCCTAGTTGCAAGCTCAGCCAAGCCCAATGGTAGTACACCCAACATACAAACACATTAAGTGACTTTCACCATCCCTTTGTATGCACATGGGGTAATCTAAGTGCTCAACCCATGAATCCCACTTCATGAGTCACAACTGATTCAACTACAAGCTTAGGTAAAATCTATTGGTAGAAATTTAACACAACCAGCTCATGGTAAGATGACTTCACCAAAGACACAAATTGTAAAGTCCTCTCAACTTGATAATGGTTGCATCTTTGGAAAAAAGAGAGGGAAATAAAAGTTAGGTGATATTGAAGCATTCAAGTTAAGTAAAGATTGTTAAATATGGAGTTAAGGCATACTAAGTTACAATTGTTGATATTATGCATAATCCCCATCTCTAAACATTTGTGACTTGAGTTATAAGTCATAATTCTCAGTGTCGGTCTGCAAGCAGATGAAAATGATGGCAACAACAAATTTAACAACTTAGAAAACAGGAGAAAGTGAAATTGAGCACAAACCTGAATATGACTAGTTTCAATTTTTCCAAGTAAAGGGCCTAGCAAAACTGAGGAAAACCATTGTCTAAGAAGGTCACGCCACTCCTCTATTTGTGGGTAGATGCCCAACCGCTCAAAGGCCTCTATTGACTCTTCCATTGACATTGGTGAGGGATGCTCACCTTCTCCTTTCTTGGGAGGAGTAATAAACTTCTGAGAAGCAGGAGACAATCTCACTGGCCTCAAAGGAGTTGCCCTTGTAGTTCCTGATGTGTTGCTCGAACTCGGAATCGTGCTAGGACTAACCACACCAAACCCATTCCTTGTGGTAGGTGGAGTTGCCAGTTTATCAGCTGATTCTGTGATTTTCTTGTCTACATCTGCCAGGAACTGTTCAAGCTCTTGTTCTGTTACTATTTCTCTAGCAGGAGAAGCTCTTTTGGTAGACCATGGCGACTGCTCCAAAGATGGAGATGACTGAACAGAGTGTAACTGTGTAGAAACAGAAGGCACTAGGTATGGTGATGATGGAGAACCAGGTGATTTTGTAGGTGTTCCAAAAGATTGTGTCCTCTTTCCACCACTGGCGCTTGTTCTCTCAGAGCCAATTCGGGAAGGGAGAATGGAACCACCAATTGGCTGGTGAAGTGGAACCAGAGGATCAGAAGAAGCTGATGCTACATGTGACTTGGATTTTGGTGGCTTTTTGGATGATTCTGACACAAGATTTTCTGTCTTTGGCAGTACACCCAGAAGGCCAAGCTGATGATTTGTTAGGAAAGCCTTATCCTTGGCTGTATTACGGAGATTGACTGCAGGGGCACTAGAACTAATGCTGATCCTCCTACGAACAAGTACTTTAATGAGGGCAGATGATGTCCCAAGGAAAGCTAGGCCAATTACAGCCTGAAATAACTTTGCTAACAAATCTGTAGCAGGAAAAAAAATACAAAAGAAAGCATTGTCATGAGTTGAACAGAAGCACAACATCACACGTCAAAGAGAAGATAATGTAAATAGAATAATATATTGGGACAATAATACACTTACAAGACCCTTTTCGGGAAAGATTCCAATGCTTAAAGCTTCCAACAATTGCTTTTTCCCTTCATTTCCAAAAAATAAGGAATGGATCAGCAAAAGCCTTAAGAAAACATTAAAACAACTGGCAATGACAATTATAGAGATCAAGAGAGAAAAGGATTAGAATATGACGAGCTGAAACATGAAACTTGACCGCTTATATTTAACTGTTACCCCCACTGTATCAGGACCTACATGAAGCCAGCAACTTACTTTCAAACACTAAGATTTCTAACTTATAAGTCCCACTCAGATGACAGGAGGCATTTAGTTAATTTATGATGACAGATGGAGACCATAACTTCCTAAAGACTTTGAAAAATGAGTCCCTAGCCGACTATTAAGGAACATGTATTAAGCCAAAGAATGCAAAATTGACAGAATACTGTAAATACATGAATGAGCAATCTAAGAACATAACACCATAGACACACTACACAAACAGAAAAGGGAATCAGACTCCCCCTTATCTTCAAAAAAAATATGATATGACAATGCCCAAAAGAGCACAGCATGTGCCACTGAAACTCACGGATAACATTCTGCACTCTGCTATCAGGAAATCACCCAATGAGATTGCTGTTAATTAATCAAGTGCTGAATGAATTCTAGAATCTCTGCCATTCCATAAGGCATTGGGTTGTTAGCAATATGTACACTTGGTTGTTGACAACAGGTGCTGTGCTGTCATCTGTTTTGGCAGTAGCAGCCTAATTTTATTAAGCAGAATATTACAGAAAAAAAAAAAAGGCACTGCAAGGAGAAGACAAAGTTACATCAAATCAATTATTCTCCCTATGATCTCTCGCTTTCCATAATTTCTCATTCTAGAGGTATCCACACTTCAGTGCAATCATCCTCATAGAAATAATATTCCTTTCCGGTTCATTTGGATGGAGAGTTTAAAAGGTAGTTCACTATAAGAGGGAATTTGTAAAGTTTTTCTAGGCTAAAAACTTTACAAATTCCCTCTAAAGAAAACTATCCTCTAAAACTTCATCAAAATAGACCCTTAGTCTTCATGGACCATTCAGAGAAGCCTCAAAAAATGCAGTGGGGCACTACAACTAGTGGAAAGCAAATTAATGGGCAAAATTATTCCATATATCTGCTAGATATTTATCGTGTTGCTCCCACTAGCATTATAGAATACCAACTATAACATTGCTCTTGCTAACATCATAAATGCACTATATTGTGTCAAATGGTGTTGGCCAGAAGCGTACACTCCATACAATTAAATAGCAATACCACTATTTAGTAGATTTTGGTTAGCCACGACTTGAACCATACGTTTTTAAAATTTCACACTTTATCGGCCAAAAAATCTCTGAAAATCAAAAAATATCACCGATTGGGGAATATCGCCGATAAATTGATGATTAATTGAGAATTTCTAAGTATACTAAAAATATATATATGATAATTTTTTCTTGTTCATTTACTATATATATTTTGACCAAGTTACTATTGAATAATTTTTTTCATTCCAAATAAATTTAAAATTATTAGGACAATTTAACATATAATGACTGATATAAATACTTCTAATATAATAAAAACCACTAGTTTATTGTATATTTGTATTAAAATGATTAATAAATAATCATTAGAATATATGTTTAAACAAAAATAAAGAATTTACACGGCGACAATCACGACACATAATTTATCATTTGCAACACTTCGATACTACAAATACAAACGCAATTTTATTGCTTGTTACACTGTAAGCATTTATGATTAGACATACAGTGCTTGTTAAGATACTTTTTTCAATAAGGGTTTGTACTCAATGGTTTGATTTTGTTTGAGTGTTGATCTAATATGATTGATCATGAACAAATATAACCTAAAGTTATTACTATTATTATTTATTACCATAGATATTAAATATAATTAGTATTTTTTATTAATCAAATAAAAGTAATAATATAATAATAGCAATATTAAGTCATTAATAACGATTTATATTACTAATGACAACGTTGGTGGTACTTATAATAGCAATAACATGTGTGATTAATATTAATAACAAGAATAATCAATCATAAGATCATTAACAGTACTAATATCAATAGTAATGGTAATAATAATAATTATAACAATAAAAATAATTACCAAAAACCATAATAAAGGTAGCGATAATATTTAATTTTAAATATAGTGATAAAAACAATAATAATGGTAATGATAATGATAATCATTAATTTTAAAAATAATAATTATTTATAATTAGTCATCAATAATTATACCAAAATATAACAATCAATAATAGTGATCAATGAATAAATATTGTAATAATAACTACAATAATAAAACAATAAAAATAGTGATAATAACAATAATAACGATAATAATAATTAATATTAATAGCATTAGTTAAAAATATTAAGAAAATAATGTTAAATCATCATTAATAATTAGCAAGAATAACAAGAATAATTATTGATGATAAAAAAATAATGATTCATAATAAAAATCATTATTGTAAAAACAGTAATTAGAATAATAAAACAACAAAAAAAGTGATAATAAAAATATATAGTAAATGATGATGATGATGATTAAAAATAATAAATCATTATTATCACTATCATTATTCAAGAATTATTTTATTTTTTTTCGATAAGTAAGAAATTTTATTACTTACGAAAAGGAGAAAGATAACAAACCAGATATCAACCTACCACACAGTCAACAAGACCAGCCCACTTTTGGAATTTAACCTTATAGTGTGGGTGCATTAAACGTCTAACTACAGCTAAGACAATAGCTTGACTAATACTATCAACATCCCTACTTCAGTTTTCAAAAACCCTCAAGTTTCTCTCATAACATACATTTGCAATATAAAATGAAAAAAGAGCTCCTAGGATCTGTTTTTTCTGTCTATTTTGTCTAGATCTTTTCAACAATGACTACACCTCATGTTGCCACCCTTGAATAGGGTCCCTTCTGTCAGCACATCTTCGAATTTTCCTCCATATAGCCGTTGTAATAGAGCAGTGGACAAACAAATGGTCCCGGGTTTCTAGACCCTGTTGGCAGAACACACACTGCTCCGATACATCCATACCAATCTCCCAAAGTTTAGCTTTAGTCATCAATCTATCCCTGAAAGCCAGCCAAAGAAGGAAACTGTGCCTTGCCAAGTTAAGGGAGTTCCACACCAGCTGGGACCACTTTTGGTTTTCCTGTTTGGGACGCACAGCTTCATAAGCAGCTTTGATGCTATAATCAGTATAACCATTTGAGCACCGCGAATGGAGAAAACTTTGTAGCTGAGAGCGTACGAGCAGGATTCTCTGAAATAGCCAAGAAGTATAAGTAGTGGGATTATACTCCCACACAATTATATTCTTAAGGTAAACAGCATGAATCCACTTCACCCACAGCGAATCCTTCTTAGTAGCGATATTCCAAAGGAGCCTACCCAAGGCACACTGATTCCAAATTTTCAGGTTGAGGAAACCAAGCCCACCCTTGGCCTTGGGAGTACAAATCTGTTCCCATGAAACCAGGGCTCGTCTTCTAACATGTATCTTTCCTGAACAAAGGAAGTTTCAATAGAGACTCACGAACTGATGGAAGATCTTTCTTGGTAGGAGGATCACTTGGCTGAAATATAGTTGTATACTAAATAAAACAGACTTGATAAGCTGTAGTCTCCCCGCATAAGATAGATAGATAGTACCCCAGTGTCTAAGCCGAGCTGTAGCCTTTTCAACATGCGTTGGAGAAGACTAGCCGAGATTCTCGAAGAGGTTAGAGGAAGGCCAAGGTAGGTAATCGGAAGAGTACCTTCCTGGAACCCCAGAAGATCGATAATTGCTCTTTTAACATCAGACGACACGCCACCAAAATAGACAGTACATTTCTAAGGGTTTAGAATCAACCCCGAGATCCTAGAGAAATGATTAAGGACATCCTTAAGACACTTGACACTAAGTAAATCACCATGGCAGAATAAAAGGATATCATACGCGAAGCTCAAGTTGGTTATCTTCAAAGCTCTACATCTGGGATGGCCTTTGAAAGAATCATTTGTCCATAACTGTTTAAGACATCTGGTCAGGTAATCCATGACAAGGACAAATAAGTAGGGGAAGAGGGGATCTCCCTGCCTCAAACCTCTTTTCGCCGGAAAAGGTGGAGATAGCACGCCATTAAAGTATAGGGAGAAGGCCACAGTTTCCAAGCAAGCAGTAACCAGCTTTACAAACTGGTAAGGAAAGCCATACAGAAGCAAAAGATTCCTCATAAAGCTCCAGTTGACCATATCATAAGCTTTTTGGAGGTCCAATTTTAACATGCATCTAGAGAAGACCCCTTTTCGAGCATATTTCCTCACCAACTCATGAGCCAATAACACATTATCACTGATGCTTCTCCCCTTCAAGAAAGCAGATTGAGCAAGATCAATGATTAAGGGCAAGATACCTTGAAGCCTCTGCGTAAGAATCTTCGAGATGATCCTATAAAGCATGGTGCAACAAGCAATAGGTCTAAAATCAGTGACCTTTTGCGGGTTAGGCTTTTTTGGCACCAGGGTAAGAGATGTAATATTTACCTTCCTAGGTAGGAAGCTGGTAGTGAAGAAATCTCTAATAGCCATGAAAAACTCATCTCCAATAATATCCCAACTCTTTTTGAAGAAACCTCGCTGAGTAACCATCTACACCTGGAGCCTTAGTGTCACCAACAGAGAAGCAACTGCTCGGACCTCCTCTTTGGAAACAGGAGCATTTAGAGCTAATTGTTGCTCATAAGATAAAGAGCTATCCACAATGGATGGGTCCAAAACTCCGAAAGAAGGAGAATCTGTGCCTAAAAGCTGCTTATAATAGTCACTGAAGGCCTTCTGAATCTCCTGAGCACCCTTTATCTCCCTGCCATTCTCTCCTATAAGAAAAGCAATAGTTTTCCGCTTTTGTCTCTCCTTCACCCTAGCATAGAAGAATTTGTGATTTGAATCCCCACAGTGGAGCCATTGAATACATGCTTTTTGTCTTAGGAACATCTCCTCACAGTGAAGCAGATGAGCATACCTGCTCTCAAGGCTGTTCAACTGGTCTCTGAGATGGGGAACGGGAGGGTTACAGAGAAGTTTCTTCTGAAGAATAGAAACCTCCTCGCGCACTGCAGCAACCTTCTGGGAGATACAACCATATTTTACCTTATTCAGCTATTTGAGGTCCATCTTGAGCATCTGGAGTCTCGAGCACACTCTGAGCAGCGAGTTCCCTTGCAAAGGTTGATGCCAAGCAGAGCGCACTAGGGGTAAAAAGGCCTCATCTTCTGTCCAGAATTGGAAGAACCGAAACGACTTCTTACCTTGAAAAGTAGAGACCCGAAGATTAACCACTACCAGGCTATGATCAGATACCAGGGGACTGAGGAACTCCGCCACAGAAGAGGGGAAAGATGTCAACCATTCCATGTTAACCAGAGCCCTGTCCAATTTGCACATGACTTCCTCAGCACCCCCTCGTTTGTTGGACCAAGTATAGAACGTTCCTTGGCCTTGCAAGTCAGATAATCTCAACTCTAAACAACATTCCTGGAAATCTTTCATATCGGTGGAATTCGGCAGGTCGCCTTGGAACTTCTCGCTATAAGAAAGGACCACATTGAAGTCCCCCATAAGAATCCAAGGGGAGCCAAGAACTCTATGTTGTTTTAACCAATTCCATAGCCTCCTCCTTTCAATACCACTATTCAGAGCATAAACAAATCCCACATGGAAGGAATAATTCCCCATCAAGTGATTGACTTCACAAAGTATGGCTTGATCACACATGCTAATGGCTATGACCTTCCACACACATGGGTCCCAAGTGACCCAAATCCTCCCATTTTGGTGCTGGGAATAATTATGGAGGAGATTCCAGCCACTCCTTACTTTATTAAATACCCTACTACATTTATTTTCTTTTACTCTAGTCTCGAGGACGCCCACCAATTATGGATGAATAATTATGGAAGTCTTATTCAACCCACGGACGTTCCATGAACTAATCATGACCGCCCGAATCAGATTGTTGGGCACCTCTCCTAGCATACTGTTTCTGCACGGATCCCGATACGCCAACTGGGCAACTTGGAGCTTTCGATTCAGGTCTGTTCCTTGAGATGACTCTTAGCTCATGGGGGGGAAGATGGTCCAAAGAGACCCCGGGGGGACAGGTTCCTGCAAACTTTGTTGTGTACCGAAGCCTGAACCATTCTGAGAGCCTGGATCTTGAGGGATAGCCTGGGCTGTAGGGGCAGGAGGATTTGAGGGATGCCCACCAACCACATCATCGCCGCCGCTTGCCCTGCCATCATCATTCACAGGAGCACTCTCTTTACTTTTCCTGTGGTCTCTAACAATCACCCATTCCTCACCAGTAGTCTTGGGGATCTTGTTGATAGCCCTGTGATGCTTACAATTGGAAGCAGCATGACCAAACCTGTCACAAAAATGGCAATAGATGGGTTTCCAATCATAATCAATTTTCTGAACTAGTTCCCCTCCCTCAGGATCAACAATCACCATAGAGTCCAGGAGTGGTTTTTTAATATCAATCTCCACAAGCACCCTTGGGAATGACACATGTTCCCTGGAGACAGTGATAGCGTTCGTGCAGAGAGGCCTCCCCAGTCCCCACTACACTGGCTATACGACTCAATGAAGATTTGCCCCAATACTCTAGAGGCAGGTTGGGAAATTTAATCCAAAGAGGAACAACCTGCATCTCATTCTTATCAATCTTCATCCTCCTATGCCAAAGCTTCAAGACAAGGGGTTTGTTGAAGAACGTCCAATGCTGCCCAAGGATGAAATTTGCATCTCATTCTTATCAATCTAGAGGCAGGTTGGGAAATTTAATCCAAAGAGGAACAACCTACATCTCATTCTTATCAATCTTCATCCTCCTATGCCAAAGCTTCAAGACAAGGGGTTTGTTGAAGAACGTCCAATGCTGCCCAAGGATGAAATTTGCATCTTCCATAGATTTGAATTTGAATAAAAAGAATCCCGAAGCATGGTGGATTATTTGCGGCAAAGGAACCTCTTTCCAATGTGCTTGAACATACCCACAAATCTGGCTATAAGATGGAGCATCACCAAAAACATAACCAACCAGGGTGTTTGCCCATAATTCAGCTTCGGATTCCACCTCCTTCTTGTCTAGTTTAACCCTCAGTGAGTCATTTGCCATGGCAGGTGGAACATAGGAGAGCTTTTCTCCCTGGCTAGGGTTTCGATTCCCTGCCAAAATATCCCTCCAGGAGGGAGTAGGGGAAAGGGAGATCTCTTCCAGCCGATCCCAAACAGATTTCCTGTCATTCATGGCAACAAGCGGGATTTGAGGGTTTTCAGGATGCGCACCTCTTCCTCTGCTCAAAATTGCTTGGGTCAAACACCCCTTATGCCCTGCAGATGGGGTCGCCACTTGCTCATAGGCATGGGAGGCAGTGTTTGGGTTAGGGTTTCTCAGCAGAGGGTCCTCCATTCCAACAGATGCAATGTTTACGTCGAACAGTTCATTCTCCAAGTTCTTTGACAACAGATCTGCATGAAGAGTAGGGAGGTTTCGAGTCATCGAGCCCTACGAAGCTTGCTGTTGGGTCGTCGTCTCAGTCGCAGGGGCTGGAGCCTTCGATACCTTCTTACCCGACATGGACGAAGGAGACTTCTTCTTCCTGGCCATGGCGTGCCTCACTCGGAAGCCCTAGGAGATAAGGGGGGAGGAGACAGGCCGCGCCGGAAGTGGCCGCGCCGGCGGCGTCGAACGCTGCTACGATCTTGTCACTCATCGCGCTACAGTAACTTTCGCGTCGTCGAAGAGAGCCATTGTGCAAAAAACTTTAATATTTTATTCAGTATTATTACTATCAAATATTATTGATATATGTTATTTCTATAATTATCATTACTATTATTATTAATTTTATTTTATAGTTGTTGTTAACATTATGAATATTATTATTATGATATTATCCTTTTTTTCAAACATGATATCTTATCCATACAATGAAATATTGGTACCGCAATTGCGTATCGGCCGCAATTTTGCAGTTTTTGGGTCAGCCGCAACAGGAAATTCCGAAATTGCGGCCGTTTCAGAAAATCACATATTTATCGCCACAATATCGGCGTAATTTCGGATATCGACTGATATTTACCGATATTGGTCGGTGTTTACCGATATTTGCCAGTATTTGTTGTGAAAAGAATTAAAAAAATCACGCCGCGACAACCGCAACATATAAAATATCATTCGCGACACCCCGATACCGCGACGCCGCAACCGTAATCGCGGTTTTATTGCTTGATCTTATCTAATTTGACAGTTTTTGATTTGATATGATTAGTCCCAGTCTGATCCAAAAATAAAGCAAGTAATAAGGTGTAGATTTGTAAATGAACCGAGTCGAGTTGAACCTCCTCATACAAACTTAGCTAGTTTACTAGACAAGCATAGATATCATAGTAGTGTTAAAGCTCGACCCATTTATTGACTCGTTTAAAAACATGTCAAGCCCAGCTAGCTCCCAGGCAGGCAATTAAATAGCGGTCGCGGTCGCGTTTGCGGTCGCGGTCGCGTTTGCGGTCGCGGTCGCGGTCGCGTTTGCGGTCGCGGTCGCGTTTGCGGTCGCGGTCGCGGTGTCGCGGTCGCGGTCGCGGTGTCGCGGTATCGGAGCGTCGCGAACGATAAATTATGCGTCGCGGTCGTCGCGGCGTGAATTTTTATTTTTATTTCACCATATACACTAATTATCATTTATTGATCATTTGAATATAAATATTCAATAAACTAATATTTTATATCATATAAGAAGTATTAGAGTGAGTCATTATATGCTAAATTTTTCTAATAACCCTAAATTTACCTTAGAATGAAAAAAAGCATGTTATTTAATAGTAAATGTGAAGATAATAAATAGTAATACTTTATTATAATTTAATAGTAACTTGATCTAAGATATATATAGTAAATAAATAAATAAAAATTATCATGCATATTTTTTTCAGTAGAATTAAGAATTCACAGTAAATCCCCGAATTATCGGCGATTTACCCCGATTTATCGGTGATATTTTCCGATTTATCGGGATTTATCGGCGATGCCGATTTATCGGCCGATTTAGCGGCGATTTATCAGCCGATTTATGTGAAATTTTAAAACCGTAGCGTATCGGTAATTTCGCGTCGCGGCTGACCCAAAAACCGCTAAATAGCGGCCGCTACGCTATAGCGGGACCGCTATTTAATTGGATGCTCCCAGGTAGATTGAAATTGAATAAGCCAAGTCAAGCTAGCTCACAAGTCGTCTCTAGTAATAGAAATTATTTGAACTCCATTAGTGACTCAATTTATATACACAAAAGGATTTTCTTAAACCTTAAATTACAATATGATATCTCTTCTTCTTATTTCCCCCATACCTGATTAATTTACCTAGAACACAATAAAACTAACGATTATAAATGAATGCATATGTACTACATATTTATAATATCAACTTATATAGAGGAGCCTCAAACTAGCTTTTAGACAAGCCAACCGACTCAACTTCATCCCATGCCTTAAAAATGAGCTTGTTTCACTAAACAACTAGAGCCTTTATCAAGTCAATTTGAATCATTTACAGCCTTTTGTGTGTTGTTTGGCTCAAGGTGAATGATTTTGTTCACCTTTGTTCGCCCCATTCGGAAACAGATCTTTAAAGTTTCACTCAGGTGAATCGAGGTTAATTATTCTCCCTCATTATACTCCATTCATCTCATTTTTTTTGCCCCATTTTTGGGGGGATAATGGAAAGGAAGGGGAAATTTTAAGTAAGATTTACACCTTCTTAGGTGTAAGTAACCTCACAACCTAGTTTTGACCATCGAAGTTGCAGCGTCTTCATCTCCGTCAACCTTATCTTTGTTATCCTCCTTGCAAGGTAGTTGAAGGCCAAGACTTTTAAACTACAAAATCTAGTTAATTTCTTCTGGTGATTTTGATTTCTTCAAACATTTCATGTCTTTAATCTTAAATTTTTACTCTATGCTATTTTCTCTAGTTGGCTTATTTGTTATCTATTCGAATCTAGCATTTTACGGTGATTTTGATTTTATCCTTGTTGTTGATGCTTATTTGGTACCATTTTGAATTTTTTACTTTGTTCGATGGAATATTGAAAAATTGATTAGGGAAAGCAAGTTTGTTTGAATGGTATAAAATTAGGTGTAAGTTATGAAGAGTAAGAACCAATACTTTTTTCTCTTATTCTGATATAATACACGGGTACATCTTTATATAGGCATAGGATAAGAAAAAGATATACTCAACCGTAACATACTCCTAAAAATCCTAACAAATAGAAAATAACATATCCTAGAAAATAGGCAGCAACAACTTCTAAAATTCTGCCCCTTATTTAGTTTAACTAACTGAAACTTTATCCTCCTAATATCTAGTAAATTATCAGCTAGATTTATTAACCTTTTCGACACTCCCCCTCAAGTTGGTGCATAGATATCAATCATGCCCAACTTGCCAACAAACAACTCAAAATTAGACTTGAATAACCCCTTTGTAAGAATATCTGTTGTCTGTTGAATAGTGGGTACAAATGGTAGGCAGATCACTCCCTCCTCAAGCTTCTCCTTATATAATATCTATCAATCTCAGTGTAGTCAATTCCATAAGTTTGTGTAAATCCCTTTGCCACCAACCGTGCCTTGTATCTCTCAAGCGTACCATCATCCTTGTATTTCAAAGTGAATACCCACTTACATCCAACAAGAGACTTTCCACTTGGTAAATTGACAACTTCCCACGTCCTGTTTTTCTCAAGAGCACTCATTTCTTCAAGGATTGCCTTCTTCCACTCTGGAACAACTAGAGCATCCTGAACATTCTTAGGAATCACCACAGAAGACACATGAGTGGAGAAAGCGGAGAAGGAGGGTGAAAGATGTCTAAAACAAAAAAAATTTGATAGTGGATATAAAGGATGACTAGTACAGGACCTTGTTCCTTTTCTAGTGGCAATAGGGAGGTTCAAATCTGAAGCAAAGGTGCTATCTTGAGATAATTGATTTAAAAGAGAAGGGGAGATACTTACAGAGGGAGGAACTAGCCCTAGTGTAGACATGGCAATGCAAAGATCGTATGAAATCCTTCTCTTTATGAGGAGTTTTCCTAGAGTATATCTGCCCAAAGTGTCTATTAGTCATAGGGCCTTCTTCTGTAATGGACTGATTAGTTGAAGGAACAATGGGATCATCACTTTCTTGTTGATTATGAGGACTAGAATGATGGTTTTCATGTTCCTGATTTGAAGGGAGATTCTTTTCAGAATTGGAATGTAAACATGGGTTGTTTTTATTACTTAATTCATTCACCAGCTCCACTTCACTCTCATTATGTTCCTGTGATCAAAAACAACATGTGGCTGTGTTTCAAAAAGATTTTTGTCATTGGTGCTACTGGTAGTGAATTCAAGATCCAAATCATGCAAAACTCCCCCTGAAAACAAATCCTCTCGTACAGTCTCCGCTTGAGAATGAGGTTTAAAATATGGTTGTGTTTCAAAGAATTTGACATCCATAGTGATAAAAGTTTTCTGGGAGACGGGATCATAGCATTTATAACCCTTTTTAGTAGGAGAGTATCCCAGAAAGACACTGTTTGGCCCTAGCATCATGTTTACCACCTTTGTTTTCAAAGATATAGGTTGTACAACCAAAAATTCTTACAGGTAAAGTACTAGACAATCAATTATTAGAAAAGTAATGATTGAAAGTATTCAAGGGTGTTTTAAAATTTAGGACCTTAGATGGCTTACAATTAATCAAGTAAATAGCTGTAAGAATGGAATCCCCCCATAAATATTTTAGGATATGAGTGGTGAATATAATGGCACGAGAGACCTCTAGGATATGTCTGTTTTTACGCTCAGCTACCCCATTTTGTTTTGGTGTATCATTACATGAGCTTTGATGGACTATTCCCTTGTTTAAGAAGAAATTTCCTAGTGTTGCATTGAAGAATTCTCTTCCATTGTCACTTCTAAAGATTTTAATGGTTGTGTCAAACTAGGTTTGAACCATATTATAAAAATTCCTAAATATATCTGTTACTTCTGATTTTTCTTTCATTAAAAATACCCAGCCCATTCTAGTGTGATCATCAATGAAAGTAACAAACCATCTTTTCCCTGAATTGGTTTGAATCCGTGAGGGTCCCCAAACATCACTATGTATGAGAGTGAACAGTGTGATGGATTTATAGGGTTGGGTAGGATAGATAGACCAATGATGTTTAGCCAAAGTGCATATTTCACACTGAAAACTAGAAGGATCTTTATTAACAAATAGTTGTGGAAACAATTGTTTTCGATATTGAAAACTGGGATGTCCTAATCGAAAATGCCACAACATTATTTCATAATCATAAGAACCAGAAGTAAACTTAAAACATGAATTATAAGCAGAGGACCCTGATTTTGAATCACCCTCAAACTAAAAGAGTCCATCAACCTTCTTAGCATTGCCAATCATCCTCCCCGAAACTAGATCCTGAAATTCACAGTGTGAGGAATAAAAGTTAACTCGACATTTAAGGTCACTAGTCAACTTACTAATAGAGAGTAGATTGCAGGACAATTTTGGAACATGAAGGACATTATCAAGAGATGGTAAAGGAGTGAGTTGGATAGATCCTATGCCAGCAACAACAGAGAATGATCCATCCGCAACCCTGATTTTGTTATATCCAGCACAAGAACGATAAGATTTGAATAATTGGGAGCAGTTTGTCATATGATTTGTTGCTCCAGAATCAATTATCCATATGGATTTAGACACGACATTATAGGAGATGGGATAGCTTATATTACCTTGATGAGCTAGAGAACAGGAAGAACTAACAGGGAATCATGAGGATTGAAGAATTTTCAGGAAATGCTCTACATGTTCTTGAGTGAATGGAGACTCTCCTGAATTAACTTCTTGTTCTTGAGTTTTATCTGTGGTTGTTTGCATTGCTTTACTGTCAGAATTTCTCCTTAAGTTAGGTGGTTTCAAGTGAGGGTGTAGTTTCCAACACTTTTTCCTAGTATGCCATGGTTTTTTGCAGTGATCACACCATGGCTTCTTCCTCCTCTCACCATCGCTGCTAGACCCACAAGTAATCAGAGTAGAGCTCTCAAATTCTGGACCAGTAGTCAAGTGTTGAGCATGCAGCATAACCTTCTTCCAAGCCTCCTCTTGCCTTAGCTCTGAAAAAACTTCTCGTATGCCAGGCAGCGACTTTCTTCCCAAGATTCTTCCTCTTACTTCATCTAAATTATGGCTGACTCCAGCCAGGAACATATAAAGCCGATCATTCTCTTCACGCTTCATAAATCGAACACAGTCCTTCGAATTCTCCCACTTGTCATCATAACATTGATCTAATTCCTGCCACCAAGTTACCATCTCATTATAGTAGGTGGTTATATCTCTGTCTCCTTGTTTTGAACGCCACAGTCTAGACTTTAACTCAAATATTTGAGATGAGTTCTCTAGATCTAAGTATGTGACACGAATGGAGTCCCAGATTTCCTTTACGGTCTGCATAAACATATTTGGTTTTGCAATAGACCGTTCCATTGAATTGAGTAGCCACGCACTCACTAGGGAATTTCAGACCTCCAGGTTTTAAATTTGGGGTCATTCTCCTCTAGTTTTTTCTCTTGACCAGTGAAATACCCAAGCTTACCACGTCCATTCTAAATAGTTTCTTCCATTCACTCTATAAATTGTGATCTGGAAGGATGAGGGTGCAACAATGTTGTCATTGTTGTTGGTTGGCATGGAGTTGGCTGGGTTCTCTTCGGATGATGCCATCTTTTCGGCCTAGTTTTTCCGGTTTCTATGGCTCTAATACCATGTAAAGGTATGAAGAGTAAGAACCAATACTTTTTTCTCTTATTCTGATATAATACACAGGTACATCTTTATATAGGCAGAGGATAAGAAAAAGATATACTCAACTGTAACATACACCTAAAAATCCTAACAAATAGAAAATAACATATCCTAGAAAATAGGCAGCAACAACTTCTAATATTATGCCCCTTATTTAGTTTAACTAACTGAAACTTTATCCTCCTAATATCTAGTAAATTATCAGCTAGATTTATTAACCTTTTCGGCATTAGGTCATTAGATCACCTTCCTAATGAGTTGTGTGCTACATCTGGTCAAGGTGTGGCAAGTTCAATTTATGTTTGCTCCTACTTTTTTCTACTACCCCTCTTGTTTATTGAAGATTTTAGTCTATTGATGCTTTTATCTATCCTCTAATTACCTCCTCTTTGCCCACCTATATTGAAATATTTTGGAGAATTATAATAGATGCACACAAGCACACATATTGAGCATTATCATAGATTGATTCCTCTCTAATAAGATAAGTGAAAAGTTCAATGGTTCATATTATATTGGCTTTTATCATTCGTCATGTCTAGGGGATTTTCTTAGCGTCATAAGAAATTGTCGATTGATTAACTAATTCATTAACTTTCAAATCGCCAGCTAGCATGTTAGTTTAATTTGATATCAAACTAATTCATTTTAATTTGATAAAATTGTTACTCAGTGGTTGTTTAATTTAATTAGTTTTTTTAGTGTCTAATTTAATTAGTTTGATTGTGATTATTTGCATATCTGTTCTGGTTTTAGCTGTGGTAAATAGTATGGGGTACAGCTTCATTTTTGCTAGCATGATGCCAATTGTGTAGATCTGAAATATCAAATAGGTTGCAACATGAGTGACTTAGTAAGTTTGAGCTTTCTAGTTGAAAATACAAAAATATTGATCATTGGATTGGGTTTATCAATATAATGCCCGACTTGGCTTAATCCCATTAAATAGGTTTCCTATATAGCACATGTTATGTATAAATTTGTTTGTCATTATGCTTGTACCTTTGGGTCTTCTAATTTTCATTGTCATTATGCTTATACCTTTGGGTCACCGGTAATTAAACACATATTGTAACTTTGGATCTAGTGAGAGAATGTTTTCCTAGTGTAATGTAAAATGATATTATGTTGTTTTGGCTAATGTTGACTATGGTTTACAAATGTAACATCAAAACCTTACTTGATGGAATTGAAGTAGATCTATTTACTTGATGGGCATAATGGTGAAGTTGATTTTGGTACTTTTATAGCTAGTTTAAGTTGTTTTCAGTTTATTTTGTTCCTCTGCCACTTAACTACTTGGTAGATTCAAAATTTAACAAGTATTATAATGATGATATTCTTATTTTGATATCATAATAATGACAATGGCATTTATGTTTCGGTAGATGGATAACGATGACCTTCTTCTTCTGGAGCAAGTTACAATCATGAATTGGTTTTTATGGTGGAGGCAACTTATTGGTATTTGGACAAAAATGGCATGTTAGATGATGATGACAATGATATCCATAAAGAATCTGAGATTTTTGGTAAGAGAGGTGATGACAAATAAGGTTATATGTCAAGATATAATTCATAAGGATCAAGGCTCCCAAGGCATTTTACCAATTGTGTGAGTTATTAGTGAATCAAGACAGCTTACAATCAACTAGATGGGTTAATGTTGAAGAGCAAATTTCTATATTTCTATACATTTTGGGACATACCACAACAAATAGGGAGGTGCAAAGAGTGATTGATAGGTGTAGACAAGTTATTACCCCATCATTTTTACAATGTCCTAAGAGTTGTTATAGAATTAGAAGAGATGTTTATTAGACAACCGGATGTATCATCAACACCTACCCAAATTCAAAATAAACCTAAGTTCTATCATAGGTTTTACTTGTATTTAGTCAATAAATAATTTAGTTGGATCTGAATAATGTAGTGAATTTTTAAGATTGTGTCGGAGCAATTGATGGAAGTTTTTGCATCACATGCTCCTAAATATTGAGGCATAAAAGATTATACTAACAAAATGTACTAGTAGCATGTAACTTTAACCTAAAATTTACATATGTTCTAGTTGGATGGAGGAAACGGCATCCATTGCTAGCGATGCATTAAGATGATAATATGACCTAAAAATTCCACAAAGTAATTACGTTGCCACCCTTCGACAAATATTTTTTTGCTTCATTTATTCAAAGTTAACTAACCTCTTTTAGGTTTTTCATAGGTAAATATTATCTTGGTGTTGTGAGAGTTATTTAACTTGTGTCAATCTTCTTTAAGAAATGTGATTGAAAGGATTTTTGGTGTTTTAAAAAAATACTTTCCGATTATGGCAAGTGCAAATGAACCTCATTATAATGTTAATACACATACAAGGATTATATTAGTATATTGTATTGTACATAACTTTCTAATGGGTGTTGATCCTGATGAAGTTGTACTTAGAAAACTTGCTGATGGCAATGATAGAGAGTAGGAAAATAGGTTGAATGAACTGAGAGAAGGAGCAGATGTTGCTAAAGGAGAGTTTATAAGGAATTTGCCTGCAATGGCGATGTGGACAGATTATAACACATAAGCATTACTTTTGGCGTTATGTATTTTGAACAAATGTATTGTTTTGTGTGAATCTTAGTTGATTAGCTATAATATATTGTATTCTACTTTGAATATGAGTACTAAGTTGTGAAAACTTTGCTACAAGATGTCGTATTCTATGGAAATTAATCCTATGTTTTTATTGTCACTAGATTAATTGTTTTTGTTTTTTTTCTTTTCCTATATGTCTATCATATTTGCAATTTTTTTTTTTATATTCAATCATGCCTCCTCATCAAGCTGAGAGAACACTTTTACACATGAGATAGATGAGATTCTTCTTAGTGCTTTACCACACCAGATGTGTATAAGCAACCATCTTGGTACATTTACTACAATAGCTTACAATTCGATGTTAAAAGACCTCGAAGAAAAGTTTCCTAACTACTCATGGAGCAAAGCTTGGTTTTGCAACAAGATAAAGTGTATAAAGGGCATGACATAATCCTGAATGTCTCAAAGAGTGGTTGAGGTTTTAATCCTACCATTCAAATGTGGGAACTCAAGGATGAATTATGGAAGCAACTTATTACGGTTTGTATAGCGTCAATTTGTTAGAAGTATCATTACTATTTTCCCTTTTCTCTTGAGGTGTGCATAGTGCTAATTCATGGTTTACTTGTCATAGAGCAATCCAAAGGCTGTAGAGTGGAAGGGTAAGACAAATCCATTTTATGAAAAACTGGAAGAGCTCTTTTCTAAAGATAGGGCAACCAGAGATCATGTTGTGACTAGTGCTAAAGCATGAGCAAGGAGGAAGTCCTTTGCTCAACAATAGAGAGACATGTTTTGATATGTTAAGCACACAGAGAGACATGTTCACCACTACTTAGGACAAACGATCATGTGTTAATCCGATTTAGGTTCTAAACTACGTCGAGGAGATTGATTTCAATTCAACATACAAGATGAAGGCTTGTTTCCATCTTTCGAAGAATTGTGCAGACTACAATATGCTTAATGCATTTCCAATTGAAGAGTGTCGGTCTACATTATGTTATATTGGTACAGATACAAATCATAAGTGAATCAAAACCTTCTCCTTATATGTATTATCTTGTGATGCTAATATTTAAGATACTTGTATGATGGTTGACATCATTCACCTTTGTTGAATTTTAATCAATTATAAGATGATAAACATCTTGTACGCTTATTGACATATTCCGAATGATGATGGATACCCCTTGTAATACCTCATATTTAGCTAACCCTAATCCCGAGTAATTATTATCGTAACATAATTTTAATCTCGGAAAATTAACAATTCTATCTTACCCTAACTCCCTAATCCTAAATCTTAGCCTAACCCTAATTTATATTTCAAGTTATCAATATCTTTTCTAACCTAAACCTAATCTCGAATAATCATTCAATTAAATTATCCTAATACCCTAACCTAATTTATCTTAATCTAAACACACACTTCTTCTTTTCCCTTTTTTCTTTTCTTCTCCTTCCCTTATCTTATTTTATTATTTTCTCCCTGTCGGTCCTCGCCTCACCTCACCTTTCTTCTCCTCTTCTCTTCTTCTTGCGTGCACGTCTTCCCTGCCAAGCCTACCCCTCTAACCCCCATCAACTCGCCCTTCCTCAATTCTAGGGTTAGGGTTGAAATTCTTGCCCGATCACCTCACTTCTCCTCTCCCTTTTTCCTACGTGCATGTGTGTATATAAGGCAAATTTAATGCCTACATCTATCCCCTTCTCCCTCCGTTTTTTTGTCGAAATATTGCACCCCAAACACAGCTTCTCCCTCATTTTCCCATCCTAGCCGTTCTCCAAAACCACCCAAGATCACCCCCACCGGCAACATTCTCCTTACCCTCACCCCTAACACTAGCCACCTTTGCCATTACCTCACCCTAAACACCAGCCAAAACCACCACAACCTGCCCTCAAGCACCGACCAAACCAGTCATTGCTACCCACTTCCCAGGTAAAATGTGGTAAAATTTACTAAAGGTCTGTACAAGTACTCAGAACATGCCCCGGAGAGTCAAAACAACGGCAAGTGGCTTACCACAGGTTGGTAGCTCTAGAATGCCTTGACTAGAACCAAGATAGTACATTCGGAAATTAGAGGAGTACACTAGAGCCCTCGAAATACATAGCACTATATACATATTTTTGGACCTGGATCACGGTACTGTAGTAGTCAAAGTTAGAATTATCAAAAGCTATTGCATTACGTGTTTTCCAAATGAGGTAGACTAGAGCTGAAAGCGCCAAGGATCGAACTTTACAAACATCTTTGCTACCATATTTCTGTCTCCGAATGGATCGTACCGCACTAAAAAGGTTTGTTGAGCCTCGAATAATCCCTAGCCATGAGCGGATGCGGAACCATACTGTCTTCAAAATAGGGCAAGCAAAAAAGAGGTGGTCATGATCCTCTAGCCCATTATGGCAAAAGAGGCAATCTTTGGGTCCAGCAAAAAAAATGAGCCTGTCCCAGGTATACAGGCGCCGAATGAGAGACAACCATAAAATAAACGAATACCTTTTTGTCCTGCTATGCTTCCAAACTGCCTTGTAAGGACTCCATTTTTCAAATTTGGTACGGAAGAACTCATAAGCTGCTTTGGTGGAAAACCCCTTGATGGATTGCCAGGTCTTGATGGATTGCTACCCACTTCCATTTGGCCATTTTCACCGAACTAAACACACACTACCTACAGCAACAACCACTGTAGCCCACCACTACCTTTCGGCCATTCCACCGTAGCCTACCAACCTCCTTCGCCCAAAACCACCGGTCCTCACCCCCACTCTTTGGCAAACCTGTCGTTGCCACCCCCCTTATTTCACACCCTTCAACCGATCCTCCATGTAGCACACAACTTAGCCGAGACTCCTTCAAACCTCGGTTTGGTTTTTTCCCATTCTTTTACCCTGTCATTCCCTTAACCCCTCAATTATATCATTTAATTCTAATTATGTTTTGTTAATTATTCTTAGGTGATACTCCGGAGGTCCCGAAAGAGGCAGGATAGGATAAGTGTGCTTAGAGACCAGAGCCTTTTTCGTAAGGATACTCGTCGATGTTTTAGGGTTTCGTGTTAAATGCTTGCATGGCTATGTGTATTATCATGATATAATTATTATATGGTTAAATGTATGTTGTTAATGCTATGATAAGATAATATGGATTATGAAATAGAGAGAGAGTACAAATGACGCAAGATGTGCTAATATGACGTTACTACACTAGGTTGTATGTTTGTGGATGAGTATAACTTGTGGAATAGTATGGGCCTAATAGACTATGATAAGTCATAAATCAGTATATTTAATATGTATAATGATAAATGAAGGATTTGGAAATAATGATATTAAGGATATAAGATTTTCGTAAAATAAGAGTTTTCGGCTATCTATAAGGGTATTTTGGTTAATATGGGCTAATATGAACATTTTGGTATTTTAACATGTTAGGAGGATTAAAATATGCTAATAATATCATGTGGAGTTATCGTAGTGGTTATGAATGTCGTAAGTTCCCCAAAATGAGAAAATGGCCTAAATTGGGAACAGTAACATCAAAACGGTAATCTTATTATCACATGTGTGAAACGTTAGAGTTAAACCATGAATTTCGAATATGTTAATATTGGCCATTTAAGGATGTATATTGAATTTAGTGATTTTATGAGTCTTATGGGAAAAGTGATGACTTACTAGTAAAATTAGGGTTTAGGAGCTTTGTGAATAATAACTTTTGAGATAAGGCTATTATCACATGTGTAAAATATGAAAGTTAGACCTTGAATCTCGTGTATGTTATTAATAATAATATTTGAGGAAGATATACTAAATTTGGTGAGTAAATGATCAATATCGTAGAAATTATGCCTAAATTATGAAATTATGGTTTTGGAGAAATAAGGATCTTAACTCTAGATTATAGCGTGATGTGTTTATGACCTGCATGATATGTTTACCTGCTTTAATGTGTTATGTACCTATGAATCAATCATGTATAAGACATTAACTATTTAAAGTGAAAGATCACGTGAGTTGAGCCAAAGTGATGTTTTTCAGATCCGTTCCATCGGATGACAATAGTAGCTCAGGAGCATTTGCCCTAAAATTGTGATTTTTTTTATCTATTCCACTTGATAATAGTAGTGGCTCGGGTGTGTTATCCCTAATAAGGTACTTCATTCTCTTCCACTGGATTTAGAATAGCTAGGCCCTTACTCATCGTGAATAAGAATATGAATTGAGTAACCTAATGGATAAAATACTAATGATTTAAAGTGAAAGAGTACGTGAGTCAGGACCAAGGTAATGTTTTCATATCCATTCCACTGGATGATAATAGCAGCTCAAGAGCGTTTTGCCCTAAGAATGTAATATTTTCATATCCGTTCGGCCAAGTGTTAATAGTGACTCAAATGTGTTGTCCCTGATAAGGTACTTCAGACCGTTCCACTGGCTTAAGAATAATACGATCCCTCTCAATGTAAATAAAAGAATGAAAATGATTATATCTAATAAAGAGACCTAGATCAATATTTACCTTATGAGACTTTTTGTAAATTATATGTGTACTTATCATCTGTTATGAATGCATGTTCTTATCTGTAACCCTGACTCCATACTTTTGTTACCTTATTCATTACGTAGCGTACTAACCATCCTTTTTATGGGCGTTGTTCATTCCCACGCGCAAATGACCCGGATGTTTTTGTACAAGTCTGTGAAGACCAGCTAGATAATTTTACTGCTTTTGATGCATTGTATAGGGAGGAGTGTCCTATTATCTGAATTGGGTGTTTGGGCAAAGAGTCGTGTTATTAAGATGATGTTTAACCCAGATACCTTTAGGATTCTTCAATCCATGGTATTCCTTTTGTTATATTTTGTTACTATAGCCTGGAGTTAATATCCAAACTCATATTTGTATTTATAAAAGTTTCTCTCATTTCTAATTACCACGTTTTACTATTAATGGTTTTAGCCTTGTAATTGATGTAATGATAGTTTGGTAAACTAGACTTATGTCAATTACCGCGATAACACCCAATATTTTGATTATATGCTTGATGTAATGATGGTTTTAGCCTTGTGATTGATGTAATGATGGTTTGGTAAACCAAACTTATGTCAATTATGGCAATAACACCCAATATTTTCATTATATGCTTCCACTGTAAATCAAAATATTTCATTAATAAAATTTGGGGTGTTACACCCCTTGAATTTACTAACTTTATGTTGAATGTAGAGCGATGGTGTTATGTATCAAGTGTTTCCCGAACCCAACAGATTTACCCCCACCCTTTTGACAGTTCGAATCAGAGAGAAAGCAAAAAAAAAGATGATAAGAGCTATTCGTATTAATAGCAAAATTTAGATAACACTGATTGAGCATTCGAGAGGCTCAATTCTCTCCTGTTACAATCCTTTCCATTCCTCCCTCTCTCGGCCCCTCCTCCCCCTTTTTATAGTTGTATCTGCTATAACCGTCTTAAGCTATTCCCCGCTCATCCTCTGCCACCTCATCATTCTTGTGTTAACCGAATTACAGTGTGTTTCCCTCCTTGCCCTTGCCCCTCCTTCTTGCGTACGTGATCTTCACAGGTGCTCTAGGAAGGTTCATTACATTACCCCCTCCCAAAGTTTCACCTTGTCCTCAAGGTGGAAGGTAGGGAACCTCTCCTGTATGACTACTGCGTCTTCCCAAGTGGCTTCAAACGCTGGAAGATCCTTCCATTTGATTAACACCTCCATTCTAGCTGTCTGCCCCCTTGTAGCAGTGCAGATATCCAATAGTCCTTCTGGCTAGACTACTAGCTCCATGTTTGTGGACATTTGGGCTGGAATAGTCGAAGAAACAGGAGTATCACCAATGGCTCTCCAGAGTTGGGACACATGAAAGACAGGATGTATTTTAGAGGTTAGCGGAAGGTTGAGCTTGTATGCCACCTGCCCCACCTTCTGAATAACCTGAAAAGGCCCATAAAACCTGGCTGCCAGCTTCTCATATGGGCGTTTGGCCAAGGACTGTTGCCTATACGGCTGCAGCTTCAAATACACCTGCTCTCCCACTTCAAAGGATTCCTCTTTTCTCTTTCTATCAGCAGTAGCCTTCATCCTTTGCTAGGTCTTCAGTAGGTTCAGGCGAAGATCATCCAATATAGCCTCACGTTCCAGCAAATACTCCTCTATACTATCAACGGGTGTATGTCCTCTGCCCAACCTCAAGACATGGGGAGGGTCCCTCCCGTATAACACCTTGAAGGGCGACAGTTTGGTGGAAAGGTGAGGGGAAGTGTTGTATGAGAATTCGGCCCAATGAAGCCATTTTGCCCATGCCTTAGGTTGTCCTGCAACAAAGCATCTTAAGTAGGCCTCCAGTCCCTTGTTCACTACTTCAGTCTGTCCATCCGTTTGGGGATGGTAGGTTGTGCTTCTTCTCAACTCTGTTCCTTGAAGACGGAATAATTCTGTCCAGAATTTGCTCATGAAAATTCGATCCCTGTCTGTCACTATGGATGAGGGAAATCCATGAAGCCACACCACTTCTTTGATAAATAACTCAGCTACTGAAAATGCACTGAAGGGATGTCTCAGTCCTAAAAAATGGGCGTACTTTGATAGCCTATCAACCACCACCAGGATAGTGTCCACCCCTTTGGACAAGGGTAACCCCTCCACAAAGTCCATGCTTACCTCATCCCAAACCATTGAAGGTAGAGGTAAGGGCTGAAGCAAACCGGAAGGGCTTTGAGTCGAAGCCTTCTGTTGTTGGCAGGTCGCACATTTCCTTACATATGCAGCCACATCTTTTCTCATGCCAAGCCAATACCAATCCGAGGCCATTCTTAAATAAGTTTTCAAATCTCCTGAATGGCCACCTACAGGGGAATCATGATATTCTCTCAGCAACACAGGAATGCAAGTGGAGGATTTAGGAATAACATAGCGCCCCTTGTACATCAATCTGCCCTCCACTACATGGAACCCCACGTGCTGCTCCTCCCCGGTCTCCAGCTCTTTTTTAATTTGTTAGAGCATGGGGTCAGCTGCTATCTCTTGTGTTAATGTCTCCCACACTACCCCTTGAGTAGTAACAACTAACAAGAGCTCCACACTCCACCTCCCCTTCAGTTTTGCGAGATAAAGCATCTGCTACCCTGTTAGCTACCCCTAACTTGTACTGTATTTCAAAATCAAACCCAAGCAATTTACTAACCCACTTCTAGTAGTTTGCCCCGATCTCTCTTTGCTGTAGAATATATCGTAGGCTCTGCTGGTCAGTCCTCACTAAGAAGTGTCTCCCCAACAAGCAATGCTTCCATTTCTGTATAGCTAAGCAAATGGCCATTAATTCTTTTTCATACACAGATTTCAGTTGATTTCTTGGGCCCAGAAGTCTGCTAAAATAGGCAATGGGTTTGTTGTCCTGCATTAAGACTGCCTCAATCCCATAACCTGATGCATCCGATTCAACTACAAATGTTTTCTGGAAGTTGGGCATTGCCAGCACTGGGGTTGTCACCATTGCTGCCTTGAGGGTCTCAAAAGCATGTGTAGCCTGGTCTGTCCACCCATAATTGTCCTTTTTCAGCTGATCCGTGAGGGGTTGTGCAATTTGAGCATACCAGACCACAAATTTCCGGTAATACCCAGTGAGTCCGAGGAATCCCCTTAGTTTCCTTAGATTCTTCGGAATCTGCCACTCAACAATGGCTCTCACCTTATCCATATCCATGGCTACCCCTTTAATCGAGATCACATGTCCCAGGTAGGCTACCTCCTGCTTCACGAATTCACATTTCTTGATGTTCGTGAATAATGTGTGTCCCTTTAGGGTGTCCAACACCGCTCTCACATGATCCACATGTTCAGCTATGGTAGCACTGTAGATCAATATATCGTCAAAAAATACTAAAACAAACCGTCTCAGAAAAGGTCTAAAGACATCGTTCATGAGAGACTGGAAGGTGGCTGGGGCATTGGTCAGCCCAAATGGCATGACCAGGAACTCGTAATGCCCTTCAAGTCTAGCTTTGTGAATATGGCGGCTCCGTGCAGCTCATCGAGTAGCTCATCAATAACTGGAATGGGATATTTGTCCGGCACCGTCTCCTTGTTTAGAGCCCGATAATCAACACAGAATCTCCAGGACCCGTTCTTCTTTCTGACCAGCAGTACAGGGCTCGAGAATGCACTTGTAGATGGTTGGATTATGCCAGCCTCCAACATTTCCTTGATGAGTCTTTCAATTTCATCCTTCTGAAATTGGGGATACCGATATGGTCTCACCCCGACCAGGTTGCTGCCCTCCTTGAGTACAATTGAATGTTCATGCCCCCGCTTAGGAGGCAGTCCTTCGGGCTTGGCAAAGACTTCCTTGAACTCAGCCACAGTGGCTTCTAAAAACTCCGGTACCTTAGGTTCTGTTTCAGGTTCTCCTTCCACCTGGTTCAATTCTAACCATATCCCTCCCCCTTCCTTGAGCAGAGCACGTATCATGGCCTTCAGGGAGATTCTGGTTCGAGTTAGGGATGGGTCCCCCTTCAGACTGATGGCCTCCCCTTCCTGTTGGAATGTCATTTCCTGTGTCTTCCAATTGGTTACCACCGAGCCCAGTTTTTCCAGCCACTACACACTTAAAATCAAGTCGGAATTCCCCAAACCCAGGGGCAAAAAATCCTCTATCACTCGAACCCCTCCATCCAATTCCAGCAATATCCCCCTGCAGACTCCAGAGCCCTTTACAGCCTCCCCGTTACCCAGAGAAACGCCAAATCCCTGCGAAGGTGTGATGGGAATCTGTTATTCCCTAACCGTGGCTAGGGAGATGAAATTGTGGGTTGCGCCGGGGTCGATCATCACTATCACCTCGCACTCTCCAATTCTTCATTTCAGCTTCATTGTCTTCGGGTTAGTCAGGCCAATGACTGAATTTAATGAAACCTTAGTCGAAATCTCCTCCGTCGGCGGCAGCGGTAGCTCCCCGTCCGCGGGATCCCCTTCATTTTCCTCCATATCCTCATCGTCCACTAATAGGACGCTCAGCTCTTTCTTTCTGCACCTATGTCCGATGCTCCACTTCTCGTCGCAACGGTAACAGAGCCATTTGGCTCTCTTCTCTTGCAGCTCCTTCTCGGTCAACCATTTGACGTCGCCTGTGGACTTTGTCGACTGGGCAGAGATCTTTGGACTGCTGGCAGCAGACTGGGTCTCGCTAAGATTCGTAGCCCAACTTCTGGCCGGGGCGTGGCTGGACGATCCCTCGGTACCCTGGAATCCGGAATGGGGCCCCCAGTTGTAGATGGAATAAGGCCCAGATTTTGCTGGCCCGATGTAACCATGCAATTAAATCGCGGTCGCGGTCGCGTTCGCAGTCGCGGTATCGAAGCGTCGCGAACGATAAATTATGTGTCGCGGTCGTCGCGGCGAGAATTTTTATTTTTATTTCACATCATGCTTGAATTCTTATTAATTATTCATTTAAATGTAATTATTCAATAAATTAGTGTTCTATATTATATTAGAAGCATTTAAATGACTTATTAGATGTTAGATTGTTCTAATAATACTACATTTGTGTTCGAATGAAAACAAGATGTATTATTTAGCGGTAGATATGAAATTAATGAATAACATAACTTTATGCTTGTTATTTTTTTGAACAGGTAGAGAGTTTCCATTATCTTTTCTTGCATATCCTATCATGAGTTGGGTTTGGAAGATGGCAAAGAAGGTTATGGCGGTTGTACACGACTAAGCTATAGCTGGAACCGTGGGATTGCATCAGCAATTAGGACATGCCAGGCTTTACTAGCGAAGATTCAAGTTTTCAGAGCTTTATTAGCTGTAGGTTTATATGATGTTTGGAGAGCAAGGAATGAGTTATTGTATTCAAATATGAGCATAAACTATCATAGATTCATTAAGGTGGCAAAAATATGTTGGTTTATTGGTTACCTGTGTATTGCATAGATAAGTTCTACAATTCTATCATCTTAGTTGTACGGTTTAATAATTATTCATAAAAAAAAGAATAGTATTTTAAGCGATTAAAAAAAATACTTTATTATAAATTCAATAGCAAATGAATAATAAAATTATTTCCTATAGTGAATAGTGATGCAATGATATCCTAAATAAATTAATATTAACATTATTTGACTAAAGGTATTAAATTATTGATAAAAAATTATAATTATCATATTATGTTATATAGATATAAATTTATAATAAATGAAAACTATACCAATTATAATTTATTACTATTAGTTTTAGTCATGTAAGAAATAAATTAAAATTAACATTACTTGATTAATTGTATTAAATTATTTATACTATATTTATATAGATTTGTAATAAATTAAAACTATAAGTCTATAACAATTGCTATCTATAATCCATTAATCTTAGTGAATAGTGATGCAGTGATATCCTAAATAAATTAATATTAACATTATTTGACTAAAGGTATTAAATTATTGATAAACAATTATGATTATTATATTATGTTATATAGATATAAATTTATAATAAATGAAAACTATACCAATTATAATCTATTACTATTAGTTTTAGTCATGTAAGAAATAAATTAAAAATAACATTGCTTGATTAATTGTATTAAATTATTAATAAAAAATTATTATTATGCTATATTTATATAGATTTATAATAAATTAAAATTATAAATCTATAACAATTGCTATCTATAATCCATTAATCCTAGTGAATAGTGATGCAGTAATATACTCAATAAATAAATATTAACATTATTTAACTAATGGTATTAAAATCTTGATAATAAATTATTATTGTTATGTTTATATTAATATAAACTTATAATAAATTAAAACCATAATAATTATTATCCATTAGTCATAGTCATCAATCATGCATTAAATAAATTATAATTAACATTACTTAAGTAATGGTATTAAACTATGAATAATAAATTATTATTATGTTATATTTATATTGATTCATAATAAATTAAAACTATAATAGTTGATATCTATTAGTCTAGGTTATGTACTAAATAAATCAATATTAATAGTTTAAGTTTAAGACAACTAGATTAATAATATAAAATTAATAATAATAAAATATTATTATTATATTATATTTATATAGATCTATAAATATAATAAATTAAAATTATAACAATTGTTATCCATTAGTTCTAGTTATGTACTAAATAAATTAAAATTAACACTACTTCAATAATTTTATTAAGTTATGGATAATAAATTACTGTCATATAATATATTTATATTGATTCATAATAAATTAACACTACTTGACTATAATTTATATTATATTTATGCAGATTTATAAAAAATCAAAATTCTAAAAATTATTATCCATTAGTCTTAATTATATAAGTTATATATATACACACTAAATTAATATTAACACCACATAAAAGTTAAATCTTAACTAACATTATTTATTCAAGAAAAGTATGATTATTTAATTAAAAAAAGAGACTAAACTAAAGTTTAATTTAATCAAATAAAAATATATAACTAATCTATTAATTATAGATAAATAATATGAGAAAAAAATTAAAAAAATACTAATCCTATTAATATGTGGATTAGGTAGTATAATAGGGCCTTAATGGCTTAATCCCTTAAACCCAAGTCAAACCGACTCACACTCACCTCACTCACCCGTCCGGCCGGCCCTCGTATCGTAGCTTAAATTTTTTTTAATCCAATCTTCGGTCTTTACTATTCACACACAAAATTTCCACAAGTCACGACTCACAGCCTTGGTGCCCAACAGCTCTCTTCTTCCCCAACAGCTCGCACAGCCACACTCTCCCAAATCCCGACTCCCTGTCCACAATAACCACACCGGCGAGTCACCACTCGGACGACGAGCCACAAGCCAAGCACCAGGCACCACTAGTCGAAGAGCGAGCCACATACGGAACACCAACCACCAGTCGGCGAGGAATGACGAGCCACCAGTGACGAGGAAAGACGAGGCTCACTTCGCAGATGTGACCACACACCGACGCACAACAAAAGCTAGGTTTTTGGGCAAGTTAGTTCAAGTTTTTTTCAGCGAATTCTTTCCTAATACACTGTCTCCGTCCCTTTTACTTTTGCTTTCTGTGCTGCTTTCTGTGTCTCGGTGCTTTCGGTGATGGTTTAGAACGGAAGGGATGGGTGTAGGGCAGCTGGGCAGGGTAGGCTAGCAGTGGGCTTGTGTGAATCTCGACTAGTTTGGCAAAACATGAGTTTGTTCTTGCTTGCCGATAAATCGAGTATTTATCACCGATAAATACCGATAAACGATTTATCGGCGCTAAATCGGCGAGAACAACGTGAAATGAATAATCCATCGCGAACCGGCTAATTCACGTCGCGGCACACTGAAAATCCGCAAATTAGCAGCCGCTACCGATTTAGCGTTCCGCGATTTAATTGCATGGATGTAACTCTTCTTCAGTCCGTTCACTCTATTTCTCTCCTCGATCCGGATAGCCAACTCCATGGCTTGATCTAAGTTAAGGGGGTTCAACAACCGAACTTCAGCCTTTATCTCTTCCTTCAGCCCATTGATAAACTGGCCCAATAAGAGACTCTCCGGGATATCATTCAAGGGGGCCGCCATCTCGATGAACTTCCGTCGATACTCCACCACTGTCGACACTTGAGCCGTCGCCAGCCACTGCTCATGGAGTGATCCGGCGTTCGCCGGTCGGAATTGTTGAAGTACCAGCTCTTTCAGCTCAACCCATGATTTGATCGGCCGGCGTTTATTCTCCCACTGGTACCACCTTAGGGCGTCTCCCTCCATGGCCGCCGCCGCCGCCTCCAGTTTCTCCTCATCATTCAAGCAATAGAAGGAGAAATACTTCTCTCCCCTCAGGATCCACCCATCGGGATCACTACCTTCAAATGGTGGCATGTCCAGCTTACGATATCGCCATCCTCCTCCTCCACCTGGAAATCCCCTACTCACACCCCAGTCCCCGGGGCCTCCCCCTGATCCCGCACCCCCATTGCTCCCTTCACCGGGAATTCCTCCTCTTACCCCCTCATTCATCCATGCCGGCAGGGCCTCATAATTTTCGCGATTGCCTGTCATCTTCTCCTCCAGCCTGTTAGCCACTGCCTGAAGTGCTTCTCCATGGTTTTTCTCCGCCCTCTGGAGATCCTCCGTAAGCTGCTCCATCAGGGCTTGCCTCATCGCTCCCATCGCTCGCTCAACTGCTGCCGAAACCTTCTCCGAGATGGATCCCTCTAAGAGGGTCATCCTTTCCTCCAGTGACTCCACTCTCTGTGTCGCGGAAGGGGCCATGGATCGGTATGCTCTGATACCAAATTGTTATGTATCAAGTGTTTCCCGAACCCAACAGATTTACCCCCACCCCTTTGACAGTTCGAATCAGAGAGAAAGCAAAAAAAAAGATGATAAGAGTTGTTCGTATTAATAGCAAAATTTAGATAACACTAATTGAGCATTCGAGAGGCTCAATTCTCTCCTGTTACAATCCTTTCCATTCCTCCCTCTCTCGGCCTCTACTCCCACTTTTTATATCTGTATCTGCTATAACCGTCTTAAGCTATTCCCCGCTCATCCTCTGCCACCTCATCATTCTTGTGTTAACCGAATTACAGTGTGTTTCCCTCCTTGCCCTTGCCCCTCCTTCTTGCGTACGTGATCTTCACAGGTGCTCTACGAAGGTTCATTACAGATGGATGTTCCTTTAACTTATTGTGTTTAATGAAGGATGATGTCCTCCTTAAATGTGTTATATATGATTTACTTTGTTTGCATAAACAAACTTTGTCTTTAAATTGGTTGAGCAATTTATGAAATTTTAGCATGAGTTGGACAAATGGATACTGCAAAAAGGAATTGCTTGACTAGTAAATGTTTTGGTTATATACAATTAGCATAATTGCAATCGTTGTAGTTTTTGTTTGTGGTTGTGGTGGAGCTGGTAGTTGTGGTGGTGGAGGAGGTGGTGGTGTTGGTTGTGGTGGAGGTAGTAGTAAAGGAGTTGGTTGTGGTGGATGCATGGAATGAAATCGCGGGTCCGATATTGCGTATCGGCCACAATTTCACAGAATCAGTGCCTGCCGCGACGCGAAACAACCGAAACGCGACGGAGGGAGAAATTCACGGCGATGTCGCCGATATTTCGGCGCAATATCGGATGTCGGAAAATATCGCCGATATTGTCCGAAATATCGGTGACCCTACCGTAACTAGCAATTATTGATGGAAGAAAGGAAAAAACACTAACCCTAATTCACAACAAACCCGCAACCCAGAAAACCATAGAATCGGGCGGCGAGCGGCGGACGGCTAGTGGCGAGGGGCAGACGACGAGCAGCGAACGGTGACCAATAGCTGCAACCTTGGATTGGAGGTGTGGAAACTCTGGAACTCGAAGCAGAAGTCTGCGAACAGGAAGACCGGAAGAGTCGAGCTGCTCGAGCACTTGAGGTCGAAGTCGAGCACTCCGGAACCGGGCGTCGAAGGCTGGGACTGAGTCTGAAAGTTTGAGACTCCAACACAGTAACCGATATTAGCTTATAAGATACGTCTAACGTCCCTCAAGTTTCAACACTCAACACTCAACACAGTAAACCGTCGAACTGCCTCAAGAATTAGTAATTTAGTATAAACATTTCTTATTTAGTAAATATAAAATATTTAAATAATTTATGTTAAATTATTTTACTAATATCCTTAAATACTTATATTTAGTGTATATATATTATTTTCTTTATTTAACATATTGTATATACATAATAATTTAAGTGTGTTTGTGTTATATTAAAAACTCATTATCACCTATATAATTTTATAAATAATGACTTTTATAGTTCACTTACTAATTATAGGTACGCTATAATTTTATAGGGTAATTTAGTATTTAGTATTCCTTATTTAGTAGATATGAAATATTTAAATGATTTATGTTAAATTATGCTACCAATATGTGATAATATTATCTATGTTTTATTAATTAGCTAACTAATCTACTTAACTTATGCTATCTAGTTTTTATTAATTAGCTATTATTTATTAGTTGAATAATATATTAATATGTTGCTAATTTTCATATGCTACATGAAAGTTCTATAATAAGTTATTTATAAATTTTCATATAATAAATTTATAACATATAATTTAACATATAATAACTTATTATTTATTAATTAGCAAAAGTAGTGTTGTTAGAATAATTTAACATATAATAAGTCATTTAAAGACTTCTAATATAACATATAACCTTCATGCATAGTTGTATAAGTAATTACATGATGAATAAATAACATTTAATCCATATTGTGAAAAAAAAAATCAAAAATCACGCCGCGACGGCCGCGACACATAATTTATTGACCGCGACACTTCGATACCGCGACCGCGACCGCGGTTTTACTGTTAGGGTGGATGAGGTGGTGTGGGTGGGGATGGAGGAGGAGTTGGTGGTGGTTGTGATGGTGCTAGTAGAGGTGGACGTGTTGGTTGTGGTGGAGGTGGTGGTGGAGGTGGAGGTGGAGTTAGTTGTGATAGATGAGGTGGTGGTTGTGGTTATGGTGTAGATGGGATGGTGATGGTGGTGAGGGTGGAGAGGAGGACGTAGTGATGATGATGGTGGAGGTGGAAGTGGTGGAGGAGTTGGGTGTGATGGAGGAGGAGGAGGCGGGTGTGATGGTGGTGGTAGAGTTAAAGTTGGAGGAGGTGGTGGTTGAGGTGGAACTAGTGGTATTAGACGATAATTTTATTTTATAAAAAGATATAATTGTCATTTAATTTATTTTTTGAACTTTCGTTCACCTTAATCCAAACGAAATTAAAATATGATTGACTTTCATTTCTTAAGTTAGATTAATATTATTCAAAAAGAATTCAAAATATTCACCCCTATTTATCCATATTAATATAATATTATTAATTTATAATTTTAAAACATTCCCATCAATTCACTTCTATTTGCCATCCCTTGTCAACTTAATTTTTAATGTTTATTGTCTCCTCTATTCACTCCGATCTATCCAAACGAAGCACTAAGGTGAGTGGAACAATCCTCATTCAGAACAAAGATTATAGCTTATTTAGAAAATTAAGTACACGCAAAAAGCATTAAACCCAGGTAACAATGTCAGTCGTGTCGTGTCCACTGTACAGTCCTTTGACAGGTATAAAACAATTGTTTCTTTTCCTCCTATAAAAATTGGTAAAGATGTGACAGATAAATTAAAATATCATTGACTATCATTTCTTAAGTTAGATTACTATTATTTAAATAATATTTTAAAATATTCATCCCTATTTATTTATATTAATATAATAGTATCAAAATAAAATTTTAAAATATTTCCACCAATTCATTTCTATTTGCCATCCCTCCTCTGCTTAATTTTTAATGTTTATTGTCTCCTCCATTCACTCCGATCCATCCACACGAAGCACTAAGGCACTAAGGTGAGTCGAACAATCCTAACTCAGAACAAAGATTATAGCTTATTTAGAAAATTAAGGAGACGCGAAAAGCATTAAACCCAGGCAACAATGTCGGTCGTGTCGTGTCCACTATCCAGTCCTTTGACAGGTATAAAACAATTGTTTCTTTTCATCCAATAAAAATTGGTAAAGACGTGACAGATAAACTAAAATTGACCAACAAATCCCAAAGAAAATAGTGCAGAAGAAATTGATTTGGAAATTTTGAAAACAAACAGACATACAAAAACTAAAACAGTACTTAATTGTCTGAGACGAATAAATGTCATCCTGGCGACTAGAAATTGAAAGTCGTAGCATAGCACAAAAACACACACAGAGGAGGGAACGAGGGAGGGGAGAGAGAGAATACCATACCTGTAAGTAATGGCAATGAAGATAATAGCAGAAGCAGATGAAAGAAAAAAGAAGAAGAGGAGGGTGGAGCTAGAAGGACAGAGACTAGTAGCGGTTAAAGCTGCCGAAAGGGCGGGGTTTTGATAAGCAGCAAATTTGGCCCGCTGGCGCGGTGATACCGAACCAGCAGGAGAACCACCGAATTGGGCGTCCTGAGTCTGAGCACGGACTCCTCCGCGGCCGCTTTCCATTTTAAACTAATGCAGTGTCGCAACCTAAAACCATGAGATGTGGCGGCGGCTGCTTCGAATCTCGCTAGGCATAAATGGATCGATCGACCGATAAAGATTGCAAAAGACATACGCGGGGTTTAATTGCTTTGAATTTATGGGCGACCTGGAGGGGGATGTCCGTTGCTCTATAAGGTCATCCGTGATGGAGTGCCATTTCATTATCAAATAATATGGTCCCTCTTCCTTAGTATCTAAAAAAAATTTTTTGAAGAAAATAATAAAAATAATTTTAAAAGTATACTAATACTTTTTATTAAAAATAATAAAATAATTAATACATATATAATGTAAAAAATATAAATAAAAAAATAATAATTTTTTCTTTTCTAAAGTAACTTTCTTTTTTATATATAAGTTTGATAAGTGTATAAATTTTTTTTGGGGGTAGGTATATTTTAACATGTTTTACTTTACTTTATTATTTTTAAATCCTTATAATTTTTTATCTACAACTTATTAAAATATATTATTTTAAAAATACCTTCCACCAATTGTAAATCGAATACTAAATACATATAATATAATTTATTGTTATAACAAAAAAAAATCATTCACTAAATTCCATCAAATTCGTCTCCATACCTAAAATTATCATTATATATTAATTTATTTCATTTCAAACAAAGTTTTAAATACTATTATTGTTTCATATACATTCACATACAAACAACTTATATCTATAAGACATTCTATCATTATTATTTCATATATTATTATTTAAGTTTAAATTCATATATTAACTTACTCAAACAACACATTGGTTATTTAGATAGATTTTTAAGGTTACTATTTTCAAATCGTTATAATTTCTTTATCTGTGATTTAATACAACTTATTATTATCATTTTATAAGTTAGTCTCATCATTTTTAACTGAATATCTAAAAAAATTATGTTATTTACATTAATTATAAAATTACAAATATATCCTTATTAATTAGACCTCACCCACATATACATAACCTTACCTTTATTAATTAGATAATCTTATTGATCTAATTTCAAATAAATAATAAATATAAATATTATTAAGTGTAATATTATTAAAATAAAAAAATTAGAAAAAATATTATTATTAATAGATAATTTATGAAAATATTAATACGTTATTGGCAGTAGTCATTATTAATATATTTTTTATTATTATGTTTTATTATTAAATTATTTATAAAAACAATTAATCAATAATTATAAATAATATTGTTGATTTGTAATTTTGGGTTTAAACACGTATGGAATTAAGGTAAAAATGGCACTTAACATCCATTAAACTTTAAAAATGTAATTAATTATTAATAAAATACAACATAATTAAAGTTATCATTATACATTAATTCATGATATTTCATATTAGTTACCAAATGCTATTATTATTTTAGACACACTTATATAAACATAATGTTTGCTAACCAAATACTTTACCATATTATTACATCGTATATTATTTGTTGGGGATTGGCTAATGTAAACTCACGTGACCTAAACTGATAAAATTAGGGGTTTCAAATTTTAATAAAGAAAACACTCAAAAATAATTATTAAAGAAAAAATGATAATCTTGTTAATGTGTGAATCAAATAAATAAATGAGGAATTAGGAATTAATAACTCAATGTACAAGTTCTCTCTCAAGAACAATAGATAGTTGGTTGAGAATTATCACCCATATTCCGAAGAATAAGAGAGAAAACTATATAAAGAAATTTGGGAAAAGACGGCGGAAATAAATAATTTCGAGGTGATGTAGATCTCTCGTCGATTAGGAAATTGTGGCTAATACGAGGGAGTCATGTCAACGCTCACCCTCGACTTTTCCTCCATATTTATTCTATGTTTAATGACACACTCGTGCCCATCACCATGGCAACATTGTGCTCACTATCAATCACTTTGGAACTTTTCAAAACTCCTATACTCGTTAACATATAGTCGCTCCATGTCACACAACTCTTACACTACGAATTACAAGCCCACAATTCTCAACCTTATTAACTATTTGAAAATGATAGAATGGAACACACAAGATGATCATAAAAACAACCACCTCGAAGGGCCTCATGGCATATGCACAGTGGCCAAGTTTGAGCGATACTCAAACTTCCTTATAAGCAATGGCTCTGTTAGCATATTCGCTGGATTTCTATAGTTGACACCTTCTCCAACAAAGTCTTGCCTACAACAATGGTACATCAGATGAAGTGATATCTAATATTTATGTGTTTTGTTTGACGATGGAAAAAATTATGATTATTTGCCAAATAGATGACACTCTAACTATCTAATCAAACAAATGGAGAACCATGATCAAACCCAAGCTCACAAACTAATCCTTCAAGTAGTGCAACTTCTTAAAAAGCCTTAGTCATTGTCACATACTTGGCCTCAGGGGCAGAGTACACATTCACCTCTTGCAAGAACATTCTCCACCTAATTGTAGAACCACAAAGATAAAACCTATAACCATTAGTGGAGCTTATACTGTCAAGATATCTACCGCAGTTAGAGTCAGCAAACCCAAACAATGCATAGGTCGGCACCTCATACTCCAAGGAAGTGATGTAGTACCCTTAAAGTGCCTCACAATCCACTTCATCACTAGCTAGTGAGGCTTTCTAGGATCTGTCATATACCTACTCACAACACTTATAGCTTAAACAATATCTAGCTTAGTATAAACCATAGTGTGCATCCTACAACATTATAGCAGGGAAATGTGGCCATAAACTCCTTATATTTGAATTTAAGGTGACCCAAAGTAGACAATCTGAAGTGCGTAGTTAAATAAGTGTTAATTGACTTGGTATTTATCATATGAAACCTCTCTAAAATATTGTTGTAATACCCCCATCTTTTTGTAAAGTTTGTGGACTGAGAAGTTACGGTATTTATTAAGATTTGATAATGTTTGATTTTGATTTGGGAATTATAATTGAGTTTGAGGAAAAGTTAGAGTTAAATAAGGTTTTGAAATGTAATAAAATAAGTTTTTAGGCGGACTGATTAACTAATTATGCGAACTAATCAACTGATTTGTCGTATCAGCTAAAGGATTTTTCTTAACTGAATTGATTGACTAGTTTGAAAAACTAATCGACTAGCTGATAGAATAGTCCACTAGTAGGCCAAACCGATAGATTGGTTTGTTAAGTGGAGTATATTTTTTTAACTAGATTTGTCTAGGAAACATTATTATACCAAAGTGGAACCTTAATAATGTCATTCCAAGTTGTTATTTAAATATTTTTAACCTTTCTTATCATAAATTTGACCCGAGATTCTACCTCGAACTGATTTAAGGGTTCGATATAGATCATTGAGGGAGAAAGTGACCTCACATTTGTCTTCTTTCACCTCTCCCGTCTACATGCTCTGGAAATCATTAATTTGATTCCCAAATATATCTCTACGTATCTAGGATATTCCTTCCACGCTGATCGTTCATTTCCTCTCTTATGTTTGACATTTTCTAGGCAAATTTGACCGCCATTTAAAAAAAATTACCATTTCTCCTCTAGAATGGAGGCTAGCCTATCTTTAACGAAATCTGCCCGTTCAACTCAAATTCAAATGGTGGAAATTAGAGTTTTTTTATATGGGCCTAACTACACTCGTTCTTGTACCGATTTGTTGGTTATAAATAGCCTCAATCACCCATTCCATTCACTTTTCTTTCATCCACCAAAATATTCTAGCTCTCTATGACCTTTTGTTTTTTCTCTCTAATTAGAGCTTAGTGTCAGTTCCTTTCCACTCTTTTGATCCTTTCTATAGCTCCTTCTTATTTACCTTTAAGTAAGGGAGGGTTAGATTTAGGAGGAAGTTGAATCTCCCTTTTAGCACAAATTCTCTCTGTTTTTCTCTTAGGTTTGGTAAGTCATTTTTCTCTTAATTCGATTTCTAATTTATGAAATTATTCATTGAATTTCGGAAGCTTCAACTTCTATTTTCTTTAAGGTAAGGAAATTGAAAATATTTCAGGTTAAGTTTTCATATTTGTAGAAGGGTTTTGCTTGAACCAAGTAAATTATTCTTACTTTTGAAATCTAACCTACTTAATCATGTGATGTGGTGTATTCTTAAGTTTGCATGATAATTTGGTTGCAGATTGATGCATTTTGGTTAACTTATGAATTATGAGAAAATAATGCATGATTTTAGGGAAATTAAGTCGATTTGATTGATTATGAAGCATATCTTAGTTTATGAGATGATGCCATGATATGTTTTAGTTTGGAAGCTGTAGGAATTTCAATGATGATTTGCATGAAAAATGTATGTTATGTGCTATTTGAGGGCAAACGGTTGGCCGGTTAGGTTAAACGAATTGACTAGTCTTTAGAACGGCCAACTGGTCGACTCAACCCATTGACTGATAGGCATGTAGTGACCTTAGATTGCTTTCTTCTTAAACCCATCGACTAGTTTGGTAAAATCAATCTACTGTCCTAGAATAGTCAACTCATTTGGTGATAAGTTAATATTTTGACATATTTTATACCCTTATAATCTTAGTTTTTAGTATTTTATTTAAGTAATATAGGTGAATAATTATCATTTTATACTTAAATGGTAATAATTATATAAATTTTATTATTTAAGCTTAAATGATAATAATTAAATAAATTTAGAGTATAATATTATTTATTAATTTTCATTGAATTTTATTTTGCAGATATTGATTTTGAATTTAAAAACACTAACAAAAAAAATTGGGCATTTGGACCAACAGCCTAAAGGCCAAAGGCCCAAAGGCTAAGGAGTAAAGAAACTGAGTCAGCAGAGCATGACAAAAAAGTCAGAGGGCCCAACACCAAATGAGCACATGGGAAAAGAGAAAAGGTCAACAAGGGCTAACGTGTAGGGGCAGCAAAAGCTGAGGAAAAGAATGAGAGTAGTAGAGGAGAGATGAGATGAAAAACGATGTAGGAATAAAAGCAGTAAAGTCAGGGCTGACGTGGCCGATGAAAATAAAAAGAAACAGAAGGGTAGCAGCTAGGGAGAGGGGGTCACACGAAATAAAGAGAACCACTGATCGTTAATCAAGAGGCTGGAAAAACTATAATTAAAAAGCTTCAGATAGGAGCATGAATGGGACCTGGAGGGATGACATAAAAAAAATGAAGCCATAGAGTAGGTAGTAGTAGGGCGCATAGGATATAGAGGTAGAGAGGAAACCGTCGAAAATGAAAAGAAGGGAGCCGAATGAATTCAAAGACACAAGAGGAACAACAACTGTCAGGGTGCAGGCACGGAAAGTGAGGAGCGCAGAGCAGGTAGAGAAGAAGCTTGTGCTGAAAAAAAAAAGAAAATTAATTACACGGAATTAAAAGCACGACCGAAAGAGAAAATAAGAGAGGAAAATTTACCTGTTAGAATTTATTTCATGTGAAATTAATTACTTTTTTATCTAAATAAATTCTTGATCTTTCATCCATAATTAATTTTGATTATTTCTTTCTCTATTTTTAATTTATATTTTTGAATATATATATATATTTCTATGTAATTAATTCGATAATTATGACTTGTTGATTATTTATTGCTAGGGAATAGATTGAAACCCTAGAATAGGGTTTAAAATATGATTTTTTTTCTTTATTTCATGATATTGTTCTTTGATTCTATTTTAATTGCTATCATATATATATATTTGTCATGTATAATTTATATGGTGCATGCTTTGTTTTGGTTTCATCATAAGTGACAGTATATAGGGTTATTTACCTGCTTGGTGACCATATAAATATACTAGAGTATATATGTATAAATTACAGCTAGGTTAGATAAAAATTCACCTAATAGTTTTGTGACTCTAACCAAAATAGTAAAATATTTAGATACATGTGGGTCAAAGAAGGGAAATATAGTTAGACATGCTTAGTTAGTCTGGTACTTAGATTGACATCCTTCCAATTATACTTAATGCATTAAATATAGTTAAATATATGAGTCGCTTGTTGTTACTATATTGCTAGTATTTAATATGGTTAATATTGGAGTTTTGTCATATTAATTAATTAAGGAAAGTAATTTAAAGTGTTTGAACCTACTTTTGGTATACAACTTAGTCGATCTCTTTGTTATGATTAAATATTGACTTAAAAATTAATATTATATTTTAACCTAATCTAGGGGTGAATTTTAATTTTCCTAGCATATTTATCATATATACGGTTATCCATTATTTTATTACTATTTTATTTTATTTTATTTATTATTTTATTATTTTTCTAATTTTATAACCCCCATTAATATTTTTCATATTTATTTATTTTGTGTGTGATTTAGGATTTTTATTTTTATTATTTTTAAGCTAGTTAAATAGAGGTAAGACATCTCAATTCTCGGTATAGAATGATACCCTTATTTACCAATACTACAATTGTCAATACGGGGATTTAAATTACATGCCCGCTACGGCCACACTATTTAGCCAAACTAATCGACTGATTTAAGGGAACCCTTGGTTTAGTCGAGCCAAAACAATCGATTGGTCAGCCCAAACCAATCAAGTGGTTGGTAAAACCGATTAGCTGGTCAGGCAAAACCGATTTACTAATTCAGCCAGATTGTGTGATTTTGATCTTTTGACTTATATATGCATTAAGATCATGCCTAATGATGTTATATGATTGGTTAATGAATGAAATACCACTATTGACATGAATATACAACCTAATGGATGGATAAAATGAATCATAGTTTATGGCATACTAAATGAGTGTTGTCAAGGCTTTAATAGGTAAACCCGAATAAGTATTTGATGGCTCTAAAGGGGTAGTGCAATATGGAATTTGTCTTGAAATGGATTTGGTTAATATTGAGTAAGTATTAATGGAAATCCCATACATGGTTGGGGAATGACGATGGTTAAGATGGAATAAGTTTGTGAATTCCTTACTTGCATATTTTATGGGTTTCGTGTGATCACGTAACCTCAAGAATAATTTATTAATCACTTAAAGTGAAAGATGATCGATTTGTATATAGGTATTGGTTATCCGGTCCTCGATTAGCTACCGAAAGGTAGTCTGTCTTTGGGCGTTTATTATTGCCTTTGGGCTTTGTCTTCGAGCGAGATCATAGTAGATCGTGGTGCCTTAACTACTCTAAACACTGATTAAAGTACTAAGGGTATAGATACTAAAGGGCCTGGTTACCTAGGTGGTTTTAGATTCGGTCTAGACTTATGTCCATTGGTGGTTACTTAGATTCAACCTAGCCTTTATGTCTTTTGGTTTGGATAGAATTCTGTGGTATGTGAGACCATGGGATGGTGCACAACCAATCACTCAATAATAACTTTGACAAGTATTTGTATAATAATTTGAGTAATTAGATAAGAAGTTGGAATAAGAATGTGACTAAATAGAAAGGTAAAAGTAAAAAGGCAAGAACGGTAAAGGAAATAATAGCCTAGATATGTATAAATGGCATAATAAATTAGGGACGTGGAAATGACCTATTGTGAAATTATGTGCCTATACAAATGAAGCCTTATTATTAGTTGGACATTCTACCTGTAGCTTGAATACTGCCATCTATGATGTGGTGTTATGGCGTCAAGCATGATGAGTCATGTATGGTATGAGCTTCCAATTCCTAGTGTTTATTAGTTTTCCCACTTTCATAGGGTTTTCAAAAGAAAATTTTTTATTAGTAAAAAATGGGGGTGTTACACTTGTTCACATACTACTCTCATGACAGGCAAAAACACTTACAACTGTAGTCTCAAATGATTTCCATGCCAAATATCATTTTGGAAACTCTAAGATCCTTCGTCTCAAACTTAGTCTTCAACATTATTTTCACCTTGATAACCTTAAAACTATTTTTGTAACACCCCCAAAATTTACTACTGAAAATTTTTGTTTTATTTAAAAATTAGCGCAAGCAAAAACCATACATTTTGGGGATGTTACCGCTACACTTAGTACCAGACCGGTTTCCTTTTACCGTTCCAGTACTAAGTGTTAAAGCTAAATAGAGCACAACACAAATTCAAACTTTCATTAAAATCAGAGTAGCACATTGAACTTGTTACAAAAGATAAAACCCACTGATAATAGTTACAAGAGAAAATTCTTGAAACAAGGAAATAATAAGATTTAAAAAGAAGCCCTATTAGTTTCTCGGACAACCCTTATGCTCGTACCTGATACCGGCTTGAATAACACTTGCAACAAACTTACAAGGGACACTGTCCATTGAATAGACATAGGCCCACAAACGGAACCCTTCAGTATGGTACTGAGTAACCCTTTTATACCAAATTGAAAGGTAGGGCCCATATGCAACACATCATATTTGTAAATGATATAAAAATGACAACATACGAGGGCTTAGGGGAAATCACAATTGACATAAGAACAATTACATAATTCAACACCACGTACAATAGGAAATGCATAACACAAAGTCCATGTACTTAGCACTCCTTCACATACCAAAACAGGGACATGCACCAAAGCCAGACTTATACCATATCAATGGATCATAAACTTGAAATCAATACTTTTGGTCATAAGCCATTAATTAAACATTATTTAACATCATCTTTTGAATTATATCCACGTGAGTGCGGGAACCCCACTATTACAGCCGGTGGACCAAAAAACACTCCAGAGCAAAACACACCTGACCACTATTATAGTCGGTGGACCGAAGATTGGCCTGACTCGATAATCTTTCACTTTAAGTATTTAGTGTTTTACTCGTGTCTTATTCCACACGCAACCTCAACTAGACATGCATGACCCTCTTTGCACTTCCCATCTCACCTCTTTATTCCAGCTCTACTGAAAAGTCCCGTCCTATATCTTGGGACCTTTACTCACCCTAGGACTCCAATACTTCTTTCTCACCTTTTCCTCACTCGCCAAGAAAAACCCAAACTCCTCTGCACGTGGATTAAGGCCCACTTCCCATATCTCCTTTTCAAATTACCATTTCCCTCTAGGGTCTTCCCTTAAAAACCCTAATCTGGCCTAGTGGCCTCACCTCTCCCTATCATACACAACCCATGTTCCCCTTTTCTTCTAATACCACTAATCCACTTAAACCACACCCAAAATCACGACCTTACTTCCCATCCTTCACATGTGACCATGAAAACCCTAGTTAGTTACCCCAAACCCTAGCACTTATCATTTCCTTTATGTAATCCTCTCATCATCCACACACCATTCCCTTTTTCACTTGACTCGTTTCCCCCTCCATATAATACCCTTCTAATCTTAACCCCCACACTCCAACCACTTATCGTCAACTCTCCATTCTACACGCCTCCCCCACTTAGGGTTTTTCCTATGAGCCATAGTTAAGTCTCCCATGCACACTCATACCAACCCACGTACTATTTTTCACTCATGGACTCCAATCACTCAAAATACTCTCCCCTCACCTTTATTAACCTTTAAGTCGCCTTTTCCTACGTAAAAATTACCCCCATGCAAAGACTAACCACCCATGCAAGCCTTATATTTCTCGTGCAACATTTATTCCATCATCCTATTTTATTCATATTATCCTTTTATTTTTCCACCTATAAGTCATAAGGTACTTAGGTCTTTTCACTTCCCTCTAGTCACCCCACTTTCTTTACTTCTTTTATCTCCTCATAACCTCATCATACTACTTAAAGACTCCTAGCATGCATGTCATATAGGGCAACAATACATAAGGGACAACACAAATACAAGTCACATCACCATAATACACAAGCCATAACACAAATACAACTTACCTTAGCTCTACACTCAGCAAGTTGCGCTACAAGCATATTATCCATAACCACATAAGATACAAATATATAACCAAACCCACATAAACACATAACACACAATTTAGCCTTAACCACATCCGTACAAAATTATTGAAATACATGTAATCCCTCAAAATTTTTAAAAGCCTATAATTTAATAAATAACTTATATTTGGAATAATTCGCTTTTAAATCTATTTAATTTAATTATTTTATGGATTTTTGAGTATATCAAATTGGATATAAATATTTATAAATTAAATTAAATATTTTGTTATTTTATCATACTCTTATTATTTAAATAATTTTTCAAAACATTATTTTACTAAAATTATCCTTTTTAAACTCTTATATTTTAATTATATTAAATTAAATTATTAAATAAACTTATTACCCAAAAATATTGTATTTTATTATTTTATAAATTAAATTATTTTATTTTATCCCATTTTCCATTTTCTTTTTCCTTTTTCCCTTTTCCTTATCATTTTTCTCTTTTCTTTCTTCTTCTTTTTTTTTCTTCCTTTGGGCCGCCGGTCGGCCTACCTCTTCCCCCCACCCTTGCGCCCGGGTCGAAGGCCCTCTTCCTCTCCTCCATCTCCTTCTCCCTCGTGTGTCGCCCGACCCGTCCCCTTCCTCTATTTTCTTTCTTTCTCCCCCGACCGGGCCGACCCACTCCTCCTCCCTTTGCCCGGCTTGGCACACACGCAACCCCTCCCCTTTCTTCTTTCTTTCTTCTTCTTCCATTTTCCCTGGCGCCATATCCAGCCATCCTCTGCCGCCCCACCTGCAACCCTCTCCCCCACTACTTCCCCTGTCTCTCTCTCTCTCGTCGTTTTCCTGCCCTATCCCAACCCCACCACCTCTCCCTCTCCTTGCCCATACCTCTCTCTTCTCCTCCCTCTCCCTGCAACTACCATTCCCCTACCACCCTGCCGCCACCCTACCAAGCCACCCTACCCCCTCCTTTCTCTTCCTCTTCTTTTTCTTCCTCCTTCCTTGCCTCATTCTGCATTTTTTTAGCTCCCCGTACCTTCCCTGACCCTCTTTTCCTTCCTTTATTCTCCTTCCCTCATCCTCCCTATTTTTCTTCACCACCACCATTTCGCCGTAGCTGCCGCCTCACCAGCCACCTGCACCACCCCCTGCCACCCTCTACCCCACCCCTGAACCATCACAACACCCATCGAGCCACCCCGCAGCCTCCTTCTTCCTCCCTCTTCTTTTTCTCCTTTATTGGTAGCCACCCTACACCGCCCTTTTCCGCTATTGTTCCACCGCCTGAGCCACCAAAATAATCCCTATAACCCCCTCTACCACCCCCAAACCTCATTTGGTCGAAACCACCACCCGTAGGCCTTCATTTCATCCCTCCCTTTTCCTTCCTTCTCAACCCTCCATCTCGACTCACCTCACCAGCCCCTCTTTGCAGCCTCGCTTCCGCCGCCGCCACCACCCTTTGCTGCCAACAACCTATCCCCAACCACCTATACCCCTTCTTCACTCCTGCACCCTTCCCTTACCCCAAATCCTTCCCCATCTACCCTTTTTCTTAGCCTAAAAACCCTAACCCAAAAATAGCTATTTTTCCCCCTATCACCCACCCTCGAGCCCCTCATCCTCATTTCTTTGGATGCACCTCATGCTGCATGAGCAGGATGAGCTAGTGTATTTCTTGATTTATTTGGGTAATGATTTTAAGGTATAATAATATTCTAATTTAATTATTTGATTAATTAAGTGTTATAAAGTCTTGTACTTGGTTTTTTCTTATTTCTAATATAATAATCATTGATATTATTTTTAGGTATTGGTTTTTCTAATCAAGCCTTGAACCTTTAACTGAAATACCGGTAAGGTTCATTTTGCAGGATTTAAGATAACCGTTAAACCCCACTTAAACGCATGGATAACGTATGTTAGCACATTAGGCTTTTTAATGTGTATTATGCTTGATATATGTTGTTTAATATAATATATGTGGTTTCGTGTGTTGATTGATAAAAGGAGAATGTTAGATTATACGTTATTTATGGAAATATTGTTTAAGGTGAGAGTTTGGTTATTAATAAAAATGTTTTAAGTATTATCCATGTTGTATTATGCTATTGTGATCCTTAATGCATGGTTAATATTTTTGTGAGCCTTAGGGGTGTTTTAGTAATATATCTTGTACAAGAATATGGCATAATATGTGTGGGTGCTAATAAGTATTATATTAAATATAATAGTTGTGGATGAGGTATTAATATTAATATTTTATGTAGTGATGATAATTTAATATAAATGGTGTAATAAGGGACAAAATGGTAATTTGCAATTAAAAGGGGTATTATGGTAATTTTGTGAGGAAATGGTAAAATGGTAATTTTGTATGTAAAGGGGTAAAATGGTAATTATAGAAGTAAAGGGACAAAATGATAATTTTGTGAATAAATGGTAAAATAATATTTTTATAATAAAAGGGCAAAATGGTAATTTTGTGAATAAAGGGTAAAATGGTAATTTTGTAATTGAAGGGTAAAAGGGTAATTTTATAATTAAAGGGGAAATGGTAATTTTATAAATAAAAGGGTAAAATGGTAATTTTATAATTAAAGGAAAAATGGTAATTTTGTAATTAAAGGATAAAATGGTAAATATGATGTTAATTTAACCAACTAAAGGGTAATTTGGTAATTATGATAATGATGAAAGGTAATTTGGTAATTTGACCAACTAATGGGTGATTTGTTAATTATAATAAAGGAAAAAAGGGCAATTTGGTAATCTAACCAACCAAATGGGAATTATGATAAATGTAATAATTACAAAGGGTGATTAGTGACCTAATAAGTGTGGGAGATAGTTTGGTAACCTAAAACGAGTAAAGGTGTAGCTAAGAACAACTATGTGTGTGCTATGTGCCTTGTGTGCCAAGCGTTACACCATATTGTGTACTTTATGCTTAATGATTAATCATTTATAGCGTAACTTTGAGTGAATATATGCTTATGTGATTACCTTATGATATGTGGATGATGATTATATTTGTTGTGCATATGATGTTAAGTGATGTGACCCTATAGGACATGCATGCTAGGATATTTAATGTGGTAATGTGAGATGGAAGGACGAAAAAGGAAAAATGGGAAAGTAAGATAACTAAGGGGAAGTAAGTTGGCTAATGTAGGTAGAATGACCTAAATAATCCATGAACTATGAGTGGATGAATAAAAGGGGGACTTTAAATAAATTGAAAGAGTGGGAGAATATAGGGTTTGCATGAGTTTGTTAGAGTCCGCATGGGGGCAAACTTTACGTATGGAAAGTTGCCTTGGGGCGTGAAGAAGGTAATAGAAATATCATTTGGGTGACTGGAGGCTTTAGGTGAAAAATAGTACATGGGATACTATAAGGGAGCATGGGAGATCGAGCTAAGGTTTGGGAAGAAACCCTAATTTGAGAAGGTGGAAAAAGAAAAAGAAAATAATAAAAATAAACGAGAATGAGTGGGGTAGAAAGTAAGGGTTGGATCTATGGGTCGCTGTGTGTGGGGTATTGAAATAGTTTGGGATGTGAAAGGCAAAGAAGGATGGGCCACATTGGTTCATATTAGGGTTTTTGGAGAAACTCTAGGGTAAGGCGGTGAGTGGGCTTGACCCACACACTTAGGAGTCGGGCTCCCGGTGTGAGAAAGTAGATTAAGGAAAGGATATCGGGGCGAGTTAAGAGGTACAAAAGTCTCAAGATATGGGACGGGCCCTCTGGGGAGGATAAGTGTGGATATAGTTAGCCATGCATGTCTAGGGTGAAACACTTTCGAATAAGATACGAATAAGACACTAATCACTTAAAGAGGAAGATTGTTGAGCCAGACCCAGACCGGTCCACTGGCAAATAATAGTGGCCAGGAGCTGGGGTGCTCTGGAGACCGGTCCACCGACGAATAATAGTGGTCAGGAGTGTTCTGCCCTGTATGTATTCCGGTCCAACGGCTATAATAGTGGGGGATTCCGTGCTCAGCAAACCAAACGTAATAACAATAAGGCACAAGAAAGACACTAAGTACTTACAGTGGAGCACCATGTGAGTTGGGGCTAGACCGGTCCACTGGCGAATAATAGTGGCTATGAGCGTTTTTCCCTGCATAACTGGTCCACCGGCGAATAATAGTGGCCAGGAGCGTTTTGCCCTGCATAACCAGTCCACCGGCTATAATAGTGGGGTTCTCGCACTCACATGGACATTTATAATCCGAGATGATTGATTACTGATTAACTAATGGCCTTAAGGCCCTAAAAGTATCAATGGTTCATTATAACCTATTAATATTTGATTGACTTATTAAGTATACGAATGTACGAAAGTGAATGTTATGTATGCACCATTAATATCTGATTGACTTGTCCTATATGCGAATGTATGGATCTGATCATTATGTTTATACCTATCGTTATGTATGGGTATAGTGGTACATCATGTGTTACATTGCGTGCCTACCTTTAAGTGTGTTTTAAAGGGTTACTGAGTACCGTAGTACTGAAGGATTCCATTCGTGGGGCCCCTGCCTATTCAATGGGCAGTGTCCCTTGCAAGTCGTTTTCAGGTGCTATTCAAGCGAGCCCTCGAGAAAGAGCGCAAGGAATTATCCGGAAAGTCCTAGGGTTGTACTTCTTCTCTTTTTAAACCTTAGTTTTGATGTGGCCCTCGTTTTCTTATAACCACCACTGGTGTATCTTATTTTTGTAAAGTGATGTGTACACTGCTCTGATTTAAATATGCTTGAGTTTTTCGTAAATTATATTTTACTCTTTTAGCCTTAGCACTTGGTACTGGAACGGTATGAGTAAACCGGTCCGGTACTAAGTGTGGCGGTAATATCCCTAGAATTCACGGTTTATTATTTTGCTTCCACTAATTTTCTTTAAATAAAACGAAAATTTTCAGTAGTGAATTTTATGGGTGTTACAATATCCTTTGTTTGTAAAGTTACCAAGTTATTATTCTAGTTGGTTAGATTACCAAATTTCCCTCTATACTTGTTAGGATTACCAAATTGCCCTTCAGGTTTATTAAATTACCAAATTACCCTTCACACTTGTTATATTTACCAAATTGCCCCTTTTGGTGAGTTAAATTACCAAGATTGCCCTTCACACCTGTTAAAATTACCAAATTGTCATTTTGGTTAGTTAAATTATCAAACTACCCTTCAAACTTATTAAAATTACCAAATTACCTTTTAGTTAGTTAAATTACTAAATTGCCCTTCATACTTATCAAAATTACCGAATTACCCGTTTTGGTTGGTTGAATTAACAAGCTACCCTTTATACTTAATAAAATTACCAAATTACCCTTTTGGTTGGTTAAATTTCCAAATTGCCCTTCTTGCTTATTAAAATTACCAAATTGCCCCTCGTATTCATATAAGTTACCAATTTGCCCTTATTATGCCAAATTTACTAAAATACCCTTTCCACATCAAACACTAACATCCATGGTCCATATATATCATCTAACACCACCAACTATTATTATTTATTATTACTACTCATTATCACCTACCACACATACTTATTTAGGCCATATCCTTTTGGTTGGATATTTACTAAAATGCCCCTAGGGCTCATATTAACATTATGTATGCAATAAATGATCGCATTATCTTATCATGTTGTACATATGCATTTAACATTATCATTAACAATAAGACTCCTTCCTTAACTGTCGTTTCTACATATGACACATAAATTAACATGCTTTTTATTTCAACAACCTACATATGCTAAAAGTCATAATACTCTTAACATCATATAACATGCACATAATCATATTAAAAACCCTAATGTGATAGCATATGTATATCCACATATTTTAGTAGGATATAATGGTTACCTTATTTCTGACAATAATTAAACCTTACCGGTAACTCGACTAAAGGTTTGAACTTTGATTAGTAAAAATTAATACCCAAAAATAATATAAAAAATTAGCATAATAGAAGTAGAAAATCAAACGAATGTTTTTTTATCAAAAGCTTAATTAACACATACTAATACTGACTATTTTTATACCTCAAAATTAACCAAACTTTTGGCTCAAAGGGATGCATGTAACATTCCAAAATTTACTATTGAAAAAAATATAATTAAAATTTAGCGGAAGCAAAAACCATAAATTTTAGGGATGTTACCGCCACACTTCGTACTAAACTGGTTTCTCCTACTGTTGTAGTACCAAGTGCTAAGGTTAAAAGATCAAAATACAATTTCCTCAAAAATCAGACTTTATTCAAATCAAAGTAGCACAATAAACTCTTTATAAAAATAAAACCTACAATTAGTGGTTACAATAATAGAGATTGTTTGAACAAGGGAATAAAACGGTAAAAGAGAAACCCTGAATCTTTTTCGGACAATCCTTACGCTCTTACCCAATGCCCACTTGAATAGCACCTGAAATAGACCTACAAGGGACACTGCCTATTGAATAGGCAGGGGCCCACAAGTGGAACCCTTCAGTACTATGGTACCGAATAACCCTTTAAATCAAACTGAAAGGCAGGCCTGCATGCAACACGTAATACATAAACCATTTAGAATGATAACATACAGACTAATACACAAGGCAACACCTCATACAATAAGAAATGCATAACGCAACATCCATGTACTTAGCAGGCACATCATATGCTGAGAGAGATAAGCACCAAGGCCAAACTTATGTTAACAATATACCAGGAGGATGATAGTAACTCTTTTGTTCTCAAGCCATTAACGAATATTATTATTCAATCATCATCTCTCGAATTATATCCATGTGAGTGCGGAAACCCCACTACTATAGCCGGTAGACCGGACTATACTTCAGGGCATAATGCACCCGACCACTATTATTCGCTGGTAGATCGGTCTCTAGGGCACCCTGCACCTGACCACTATTATTCATCAGTGGACCGGACTAACCCCGACTCGCATGGTGTTCCACTGTAAGTGATTAGTGTCTTCCTATACTTTATTAACATCCAATGTTTGATTTATTAAGATTGGGATCCCCCGCTATTATAGTTGGTGGATCGGAATATACTTCAGGTAGAACATACTTGACCACTATTATTCGTCGGTGGCCCAGTCATTAGGGCACCCTACACCTGACCACTATTATTCGCTTGTGGACCAATCTAGGCCCGACTCAATAATATTTCACTTTACGTAATTAGTACTTTATTCATGTCTTATTCAATAGGTCTGTTTAATCCATTCAAGGGAAGGAAAAATGTCACGAATCCAAAGACACATGGACATACCAGCTATGGGATCAAACATTCTACATCAAGGATCCTGGCATACACAAAATCTTAACACGTACTTCGAACACATCCAACACATATTTCCATGCATACTTACCAACCAAGTACCTCTTGCATGATTATATTATAAACACCCTATCACACCCTTAACTATCCATCCAACCTTAGGTTATGCCGTGTTCTTGTGATATTCACTTGCGATACCCAATGACTTATTGAATACACTTATCTTATTAGTTAATATGAATTATGTCCTGTTAAGAAGACTCATTTAATCCATTGACATGTTATATGCAAGTTACCAAATTACCCCCATCATCCCTATAAATCACTAAGATATAGTAAAATTACCAAGTCAACCCTTTTTATTTGCCAAATTACCATATTACCCTTCATGTTTGCATAATTACCATTTTACCCCTTGTAGTTGTTAGACTACAAAATTGTCCTCAATACTTATTAAATCACCAACTTTACCCCTCATACTTGTTAAGTTACCAATTTACCCTTCTAGTTGGTTAAATTACCATACTACCCTTCACACTTATTAATTTACCAAGTTGCCATTTTGGTTGGGCAAATTACCAAATTACCCTTCTTATTTATTAAAATTACTAAATCACCCTTCATTTATACAAATTACCAAAATGCCCTTCTCCTTTATTAAATTACTAAGTTACTCCTTTGCTTTACAAAATTACCATAATACCCTTTCCTTTATACCAAATTACCAAAATACCCTTCTCCTCTATTAACTTACTAAGTTACTCATTTGCTTTACAAAATTACCATAATACCCTTTCCTTTATACTAAATCACCAAAATACCATTCTCCTTTATTAAATTACTATGTTATTCCTTTACTCTATAAAATTACCATAATACCCTTTTCTTTATACCCAATTACCAAAATACCCTTCTCCTTTATTAACTTACTAAGTTACTCCTTTGCTTTACAAAATTAATTACCAAAATACCATTCTCCTTTATTAAATTACTATATTATTCATTTACTTTACAAAATTACCATAATACCCTTTCCTTTTATACCAAATTACTAAAATACCCTTCTCCTTTATTAAATTACCATGTTATCCCCCCTTTCCATGTAAAATTACTAAAATGTCATTCTTACTTATCATTTTGCCCTTATTATACCACTTTTACTAAAATCCTCGCTACATAAAATAATGATATACGTGTTCCATACACCTCATCCAACACCATCGATTATTATTATTTATCATTAATACATATTAGCACCTACCACGCATACTTATTTAGGCCATGCTTTCACACACGATAATTTATTGAAATGCCCCTAGGACTTACATTAATATTGTTATTGCAATAAATGGTCACATTAGCATATCATTCCATACATATGTATTTAACATTGTCATTAATAACAAGGCTCCTTCCCTTAAGCATTATTTCCGCACATGGCATATAAATTACCATGATTTTCTTTTCATCAACCAACATATACCACTAAATATATTATACTTAACAACATATATTACGCATATAAACATATTAAAAACCCTAATATGCTAGCATACATATATCCATACATTTTATTAGGGTATAACAGTTACCTTATTTCCCATAATAATCAAACATTATCGGTACCCCAGTTAAAGGTTTAAGCTTTGATTACCAAAATCAATACCTAAAAATAATATAAATATTTATCATATTAGAAGTAGAAAAACCAAAAAAATAAACCATCATTAAAAACTTAATTAAATACATACTAATGTTAACCATTATTATACCTCAAAATTAAAGTAACATGCTCAAAATGGAAGACAGGGCTTATACAGCATGAGCTGCATATAAAATTATCAAGGAAGGAGGGGGTCGAAGAGGGGGTTGCGAAGAAGGGAAGGGGTTGGTTCGGTTAGGATTTTGGGGGTTAGGTAGAGGACTTGTGGAGGGGGGTTAGGGTAGTGGTGAGTGTAGGGAGGGAGTCTGGGTGTAGGTGGTGGTTGGGGTTGGTGATCGACAGCTTAGGGAGGCGGAGGCGGCAGCTGTAGGGCTGTGAAATTGGATGCAAGGGTGGCAGAGGAGAAGGAGGAAGGGAAAACGAGGGGTTGTTGGGGGGATTTTTGGCTAAAGTGAGGATGTGGGGTGGTAGAGGAGGTGTTGGGGAGTAGATTGGTAGCTTTAGAGGCGGCAGAAGAGGTAAAACGATGGCAGGCGGTGGTGGTGTAGGGTGGAGGCCGAGAAGGGGAAAAGAAAAAGAAAGAAGAAGGAGGGTTGTTGTAGGGCATGTGGTGATGGCTTGGTGGTGTAGGGAGGTGGTAGGGGGTGGCAGGAGGTGAATGTGGTGGTTGGTTGGATGACAACAGCAGCGGTTGGTAGCGGCAAAGTGAAAATAGGGGAGGAGGGGTAGAGGAGAAGAAAGGAGAAAGATGGGGGATCTACAAGGAGAAGTGTGGCTCGAGTAGGGCAGAAATGAAGTAGAAAAGAAGGAGAAAATGAGAGGGAGAGGATGTAGGCGTGGGTGGGTTAGGTGGAGGTGTAGGGGCAACACATAGGGTGGCAAGAAGAAGAAGAAGAAGAAGGGAAAACAGGGCATGCGGGGAAGGGTTACAGGGGCGTGTTTGGTCCAAAAATAGGAAGAAAGGGACGGGGGAGAGGGCAAGTTTACTGTGTTGCAACGATAGGGGTAGGGGAGTTGGTGGCAGGGTGAGCTTCAGGTGGCATTGAGGAGTTGTAGGTAGGCATGTAGTGGTCGAAGAAGAAAAAGAAGAGAAAGAGATAAGAGGCAGATCGACAAGGCGGGGGAGAAAGGAAGGGCAGCGGGCCAACCCACGCTTGAAGGGGAGGGGAGAAAAAAAAAGAAAGACCGGGCTAGCCTAGTCAGGGGAGGAGAGGAAAAAAGAGGAAAATAAGGGGAAGATGGGCTGAGCGATGGCATGGGAAAGGGAGAAGGAAGAAAGGAAGAGAACGAGCTAGCGACCTAGTGCGAGGGGGAGGAAAAGTCGTAGGCATGGCGGCCTAAAGGGGAAAAATAAAATAAAATAATTTTGGGAATAATGACATTTAATATTTTTGATAAATAAATAAATTTATTATAATTTAATATATTGGTTTAAAAAAGGTTAATTTTAGTAAAATATTGGTTTGGAAAATTATTTAAATAAAATGAATATGATAAATGAAAAAATATTTATTTTAATGTATTAAACATTAATATCCATTTTTATATGCTCAATAATCCTCAAAATGACTAAATTAAATAAATTTAAAATTAAATTATCTCAAATGAGGGTTATTTATTAAATTATAGGTTTAAAACTTTGGGGTATTACAATGCAGGACTCACATTGCATGAGTAGCGTGAACTACATGCAAAAAGTGAAGGAGAAATAAGGGTTAAAGGGGGAGTTGGGAGAAGGGAGAGGGGTTGGTTCTGTTAAGGGTTTTGGGGTTGGGTTGAGAGCTTGTGGAGGGAAATGAGGGTGGTGGCTGGGTGCTGGGAGGGAGTATGGGTGTAGGTGGTGGTTAGGGTCAAAGGTTGGTGACTCAGGGCAGAGGAGATGTCGGATGCGGGGGCTGGAAAGATGGGTGCAAGGATGGGTAAAGGAGAAGAAGGAAGGGGAAAAAAGAGAAGAAGGGAGAGGCTGTAGGGGAGTTTTGGCCAAGGGGAGGAAGGGAGGTTCCAGGGAGTTGATGGGTGGTCATGGTGGCAGCAGAAGTGGCAGAGTGGTGGCTCACGGTGGTGGTGGAGGGTGGACACTGGAAAAGGGAAAAGAAAAGGAAGGAAGGGGAAGGGTGGATGTAGGGGTGAGTGGGGGGTTATTGGGTGGTGTAGGGAGGTAGCAGGGGTGCTAGGAGGTGGTTGTGGTGGTTATTTAGGTAGCAACAATGGTGGTTGGAGGCGGCGAAACAAAAATAGGAGAGGAGGGGAAGAAGGGAGAAAAGAGGAAAGGTATATAGGGAAAGGGAAGCTTGGTCAGGGAAGAAAATGAGTAGAAGAGAAGAAGAAAAGGAAGAGGGGAAAGGAGGCAAGCATGGCCAGGTTAGGTGGATGTAGGGGGTCGGGTGTGCAGGATGGTGGGAAAGAAAGAAGAAGAGGGAAAAAGGGGCATACAGGGGATTGGTGTAGGGGCTTGTGTGGAAAAAAATGGAAGGAAAGGGACGGGGTAGAGATGGAGAGAGAGCAAGGCTGCAAGGGAAGGCATGCGAGTACAGGCAGCCATAGCGTGCGATGGTTGAAGGAGAAGGAAGGAGGAGGGAAGAAGAAGAAGAGAAGAAAGAAAGGGGCAGGCCAACCAGACGGGGGAGGAAGGAAGAAGGTGGGACGACCCTGCCTGCGAGGGAGAGGGGGGAAAAGATAAGGGTTGGGTTGACCCAATTAGGGCAGGAAAGGAAAGAAAAGAAAGAAGAGGGGGGAACGGGTCAGTGACGTAGCGAGAAGAAGGGAAGGGGAGGGCTGCGACCCTACGAGGAGGAGATAGGACAGCCAACCCAAGGAAGAAAAAAAGAAGAAAAAATGAGGAAAATAAAATAAAAATAATTTTTAGAATAAAGGTATCTAATTATTTAGATATATAAATTAATTTAATAAGTTGATTTATTTAAATTTTAAGATATTAGTTTAAGAGGGTAATTTTAGTAAAATATGGTTTGGAAAATTATTTAAATAAAACAAGTATGATAAAATAATGATACCATTTGTAACACCCCAAGTCAAAACGACCACGCAGGGGATATCTTGGAACACTTTTGGATTGATTGGTTAACCCCACAAATTAACACGAGTCCTTTCGGCGCGTTTTATCCTCACTCACACACTTATTATTTAATTTTCAAAAAAATCTCAAAATTCCCAGGAAGGTCACCCATCCTAAAAATTTATCCATAGCCAACACACTTAAACGTGAAGTTCTTAAGATAGAATCATCAAAATGATGATATACCATGTTTATATAAGAAACCATGCCAATCCTTATAACACTCCCCTTAATTTTGGGTATTACAACCACAACCTAGCTTTCCTAACTCCTTGTCTCTCTGCTCTGTTGACTTCACCCCCACAACCCAACAAACCTCTTCCTACACCACCAGCTCACCTCCACTCATACCTTGACCAACCCACCTCGACACCTCTACACCATCCCCCACGACCATCACCAGCCAACACACCCCAACTCCTAAACACACAACCGCCACCATCGCCCTCGACCCGATAACTCCCTGCACCACCCTTCCCCGAAGCTAGTCACCTCCCTCCACCGTAGTTCTCACTTCTAGCACCAACCTCCACCACCTTACAGCCACCAACATCTCCTCTGCCTCACCCAACCAACCTACCTGAGCTACCCTTAGTCGTGTGCGCATGGCTCACCTTACATGCACAATGTGAGTTGTGTTTGGTTTTTAGAATATTTTGGTACCTATTATTAATAAGTAAGGGTATTTTGGTAATTTCATAAAAATTAATTTTATTGTATAAGTATTATTTTGTGTGTTAAAATATTAATTTGGTATTTTTGTATTATTTTTAAGTACGAGAGTTGATTAGCAGGATCCTGTAATATTTAGTAGGATACCACTATTTTTAGATTTTTGTTAGAATTCAAGTAACCATTATAATATACTAAAATGATAAATGTTGCATGATAACACATTAGGGTTTTTGGCGTATGAAATATGTTAAGAGTTATTTGTTACGTTATGACTATGTGTTATTTATTGTTATCACAAAAATAGGTAGAATGAGCATGTTATCTAATGTAAAATAGTGCGGGTACGAAAGTATGATTAAAATTATTCTACTTTTGGAAAACTATTTTGTATGATAAGTATGTATAAAATAATAGGTTGAGCATGCTTAGATATATATTATGGAATAAATATTACGAATGAGTGCTCTAGGGGCAGTTTGGTCGTTTTCAGTGTATTATGATATTTATCTTTAAAATTATGTCTAATGTGTATTATATCGTTGAACATGAGATTATGTGATTATGGATGTATTAGATACGCATGCTAGAGTTATATGTGTCGAATAATGAATAAGGGTAAAATGGTTATTTGGTGTATTTGATAATTTAATTACATGATGAATACTTTATCTATGGTATTTTGAGCCTTTTCATGACAAATTAATAAATAAAATGGATTTACTATTTAAAATGGATGATAAATTGAAAATTATTGGTCTTAGGATATTTTGGTCATTTTGGATTAATGCCCCGAATATGAAAAATTGAGCCTAGGATGGCCTCGGTATATTTTTAATGTTTGACCTTAATATTAACCTTGATTATGGTTGTCTCGAATAATTGAAAATAAGTGAAAATGGTTATGTATGGGAATTAGATTTATCGGTATTGTATGTGATTTTATGGTCACCTTACTAAAATACTTTTACTTAAAGCAAAGACCTCAGGATAAAAAATTGTGGTTCTTTAGGAGTCGCTACGCTAATGACATGGTTTAGCCCATGGTTGATTTTGGATTTTGGGTAGTGTACCTTAGTGTCATAGCCAGGCCCTACATCTTACTTTATTTGTTTTGTGGACTGATAGGGGGTATACATACTCGTAGATTAGGCATCATTTTCGGTAGGGTATTGTGTTACCTTCGTATACCAGTGCGACCATGGTACATTTGTGTCATTGGGTTGATAGTCGGTAATATACCGTGCTACCTAGTGCACCAGTATGACTAGAATACCTTAGTGTCTCCAAATTTAATGTATTCTCCCCTTGAGTAAATAAACAATGGAAATGATTACGATTGGATGGAATTAATTATTAGATTGGTCAGTAGTAACCTTCGTGCCTACTTATGGTTTCGATAGCAGCCTTTGTGTCTACCTATAGTTTGATATAGCCTTCATTTCTACCTATGGTTTTGATAGAAACCTTTATGCCTACCAATAGTTTGGGTAGTAGCATTTGTGCCTATATGTGGTTTGATAGTAGCATTCGTGCCTACCTGTGGTTTTGGTAATAGCCTTTGTGCCTACCTATGGTTCTGTAATAGCCTTCGTGCCTACTTGTGGTTTCGGTAGTAGTCTTCATGCTTACCTGTAGTTCTTTAGCAGCATTCGTGCCTACCTATGATATTATGGATTTTGTTGATCTGTGCTTGTGAGCCTATCAATGCTATAAGATTTGTTAGGATTGATGATGAGGTATGTGGCATGTGGTTATTATCTTGTATTTGAGGTTGACGTGTTTCTAATTATACTAACGTCACTTGGGTGTTCTATTGGTGAGTCTCGGTTATTTTATGATGAGTGAGTATGGTTGATATGAGGTATTAGTGTTATGTGATTATATAAATGGTTAATTAAAGCTTGTATAATCGATGCTTTATACCATGTATATTTTGATGTCTTGCATGTGTTCTATGATGGTTTTTCATTTTGGTTTAATATAAAGTGTTGCTAAGTACCGTTGTACTGAAGGGTTTATTTTGTGGGCTACTGCCTATTCAATGGGTAGTAGTCTTTACAAGTCAGCTCCGAGTTTGGTTGAAGCTGATAGTTCGATTGAAATAGTATAAGACTATCCGGTGTCTTTTGGATATTTTGATCTCAACTGTATTTTGGACGCCTTTGTCCTTCTTTATTTTAATTCTGATTTAGTATAAAGGGTTGCTCAATACCGTTGTACTGAAGGGTTCCTTTTGTGTTATCTTGCCTATTCAATTGGTAGTAGTCTTTACAAGTCAACTTTTGAGCTCAATTGAAGCTGATAGTTTGGTTGAAATAGTGCAGGACTATCCGGTATCTTTTGGATATTTTGATCTCAGTTGTATTTTGGACGCCTTTGTCCTTCTGTATTTTCCTCTCTTTGATTTTTGTAAGTTGTTGATATTCCTTTTGCTTAGCACTATAACTATCTAACATTCTCTCTATTCTAATTCTTGTAACCGTGCTATTAATTTAAGCAGAATAATGTTTTTAGCCTTAGCACCTGATACGAGAATAGTATGGGTAACCGGACTTGTACTAAGTATGGTGGTAACACCCATCATTTTATTATTTTAGCTTCGGTGCTTAACTTTGAAAATGAAAATTTTCAGTCCCTAAAAACCAGTGTGTTACAACAAATGATAAGGTATGATGTACAAATGATGGGGTATGATATTATAATGATGGGGTATGGTGTTCAAATGATGGAGTATGGTGTACAAATGATGGGGTATGGTATTTAAACGATGGGATTATGGTGTACACATGATGGGATATGGTGTAATAATGATGGCATATGGTATACAGGTGATGGCTTATGATGTATAAATAATGGTGTATGGTATAAAAATAATGAGATACAACGTACAAATGATAGGGTATAGTGTATAGATGATGGGGTCTGGTGCATAAATGATGGGGTATGTGGTAGAAATGGCCGGGTATGGATTAGAAATGATGGTGTATGATGTATAAATAACGGGGTATGATGTACAAATGATGGGGTATATTGTTTAAATGATGGGGTTTGGTATAGAAATGATTGGGTATGGTGTCTAGATGATAATAAATTGTGTTATACAATACAATATAATAATAACAAATCGTGATAAAGGTTTATAATACAATAGAATAGTTACGAGTTGTATAATACAATAATGATTTAATGAATAAACATCTTCCTACAAAATATTAAATAGCACATTATTTTAAATTATGTAAAATTGAAATAAATAATAATTCCTACGAAAATGAATGCCTTGATCACTCTTATATTCCTAAAGAATTGGAAATCTGGGTTAGTTGTGTCACTTGAGACTGAATAACATCATACTCTTGAGTGTATATTCTCTCTCTTCCTCATTTATATCTTCCTCTATCTCTTGCACTTCCACTAGCCTCTTCCTCTTACTATTGTTTATCTTCCTCGTATTCTTTTACTTATTTTCCAACTTTTTATAGGCAAGCCTCACCCATGGATGCTACTTTGTTCATTGCTATTTGACATTTCGCAAGGTTTGACGTTTCAGATGCACACTTCATTTTTCAACCATGGACTTCATAGCCTTTAACTAATTATGATAAACACAGTTAATTAAAAACACCATACCCCTAATGAAACGAACAACATAATATACACCATACGCAATAACATGGTGTTCCACCTTTTGTATTATGCATGCACGTGGTTGGTATTGAGATGTGTAAATCCAACGCTACCATGGTAAAGTTGGCGGTACAATTAGAAAGTGAGTGATTCGCCGATACCAAACCATATATTTAGCCCTGATTTGTAAAGCATTCAGACAGTCATTGGGTGCTACATGGTAACATCCACGCTATGAATCCATTCCTAAATGTATTACATATAGAATTCCTACCAATTTGTGAAGTATTTACTGTGCCATCCATTTTATGAATTTTGTCATTTAAGAGGCATGATAATGTAGACACTAATTGCACCTTACCAAATTATCTCAACACATGATTAGGAAAATATAACTCTATAAATGCATGACAAATAATTAGACCACACCCAATCCATAACTCGTAATTTTCTAAGATTGATGGTTGGAGGTCATCATACACATTGGCATAAGGAATCCAGATCACTTGCTCAATATATAGTTAAATAATGACATATCAATATTGATTATATCTTTAAAAAAAATAGGTACAATTGGAAAAGTGGGCATTCATGCATATCTCACTCATCAATTCTAAATAATCTCTATAGAAACCCAAATATTTGAAGGGATTTCTATAAAAGCTTTTTTATTTCCCCCATCCACAAAATGTTCCCTCCCCCATCATAACCATTTCCTTAAAGTATGATATACTAGTCACATGACACTTTAAACATTACCATAGACAAGTAATAAATTTTGTACTATTGGTCTATTTGATTCAGCCTCATTGACAACATCAATGCTAATGCAAGAAAGTGTTAACGGTGACCCATTACATCAACGCATGAAATAGCTAGAACTACCATGGAAATCCTCTCCCATGAACAAAGCTGTAAGATGACAGTTAGTTAAAATAACACTTGATATCAACTAAAAACATCACGTACGATATCCAAAAATAAGTACCTATAATAGCACTAAGCAATCAACAATCTCTTTAGTTCCACTACAAGAAGCAAGACATAAACCAAGGTATAGATAATCTAATACAATCAATCCCCAAATAAAATTACACATGCCATCTACGTCTTGTATAAACAGTAAGGAATCCCAATGACCTTGTGCAGTAGGAAATAATAACTTCCCTATCACCGTGAGGATCCATGCCTTAGCATGCAACTGTATCTACATGTTGTTAGCTTCGTCGGGTAGCTCTCTAAAGTTGGTACTAAGCTAAACTAGATATAACAATCTACCTTTGATGTTTCTGTCATTCATGTCATTATTAAAAATATGTATTTTTGGACCCCACCTTTCAACTAGTGTTATGATTAGGGCCCCATTAAGTTGCATGTATTGTAGGAGCAACACACCAACGAAGTTAGAAATTACCAAATATCTATGGGCCCTTGGATCCGACATCCACATATCTCCACAATAACACTCACACTTTAGCTATTCATCCACATCCTACAATATATCATTAAAAGAAGATAAAATATTAGGGATTCCATATATGATAATTCAAATAATTGAAAGGAAAATTGTTTACAATTATATAAATAAGAACATGTCCACACTAAATGTTTGATGAACGACATCTTTGTTGTTCTACCGAAAGAGATGGGTCTTCAAGCCCTGTAGAAATACCACATATGAGATTCATGAGGCTAAATGACACCTACAATGTACTGAACATACAAATAATCCACATAAATCAAATTATTATAATAACGGCATACCCAATACTTTAAATTACATACTATAGCTTTATTCAACATACAATACAAAAACAACAACCTATCGAAGGCTATAACGATAGGGATCTAAAAAATTACATACTAACATCATTTAACTTGAGAGTTTAGCATTACATAATTTAAATTATTCAACTACTTATAATACAAAATAAATCAATATACAATACCACAACAATAATCTATCAAATGCTGTAATTATAGGAGTCAACAACGTTAGATACTAAGTTTTGTGAAGCACCTGGATGATTATGATCATTTCCTCTTCTATTAGCATCACATTGATGGCTATTATGCCCATTTATTCCACAAGATTTGCATCTCTGTACCCTCCTCCCTACTCCCAATCCATTTCATTAGGCCTTCTTTATCTCTCAAATCTTTTCTTTTCCTTTAACCAAGACTTGTCTAGTATAATGGTAGTCTCATCATAGGACTTCTAGTAACCTTCATTGGGGATATGATGGAATATCGATGCATAAATCTTTAACCAATTTCACGTATAATACCATATACCAACATAGCATCCGCCATCAAATGTATAATAGATACTATATGCTAATAAATGGGAGCATAGAATCCTGTATAATTGTCATTTTAGTAATAACATGTCTTTTCTTGGATATTGACCAATCGTTTATGACCTCATTTACTATAACCTTAATTGATTGTATGATACATAGTTTCAACATCAAAGTATTGTTGCTTAGTATAGTACTGTAGTACATAACAACTTGATAACCGTAAGCTTTCTACAAATTTGTAGTAATCACTAGTTCAATTGTTGGCAAAAAGCCTTTTATCCTTATCAATGTACTTATTCACTTGATATTTTTTGGTGACAAACCAACTATTGACCCGATAATATGTTATTTGCAAGGGTGGTAAGGAAAAATACCGTGCATATTTCAACACACTATTTAGTGATTCTGAAAAATTCATTATCATCACGCCAAAATGCATACCATCATAATGAGCCAATGACCACTTTGTAGGATCTAACTTGTTAAGCCATTCGTAGGCTTCCTTGTTAGTCCTTTTTAATGATTACATCTAGCTCATTTACTTTCAAGGCACTAGGTCCTAATCTTCCATAGTGTCTTGCCCATGGACTTATCACTTTTCATGGATGTAAAAAAATTTGTTTACAAATAGTGCAAGCAGTATCGATGTGTGGCAACCATCACTTCACATTACTTATTGTAACACCCCAAAATTCACTAATTTTTTTAAGCGGAAGTAATTAAATTAGAAATACTTAAAACCCTTGAATTCTGGAAATGTTACTGTAATCCCCCAAAAATTTCGAAAACCTATATTTTAATTAATAACTTTTATTTGAAATAAAACTAGCCTTTAAAATTAGTTATTTTAATTATTTTATAGATTTTAGATTATGTAAAGTTGGATAAGAGTATTTAATAAAATAAAGTTTAATATTTTCTATTTATCATATTATTTTATTTAAATAAATTTTCAAACTAGTATTTTACTATAATTTCCATTTTTAAGCCCATATAATTAATTATATTAAATTAAATTATTAAATAAACTTATTATCAAAAATATTACAGCCTATTATTTTATAAATTTAATTAGTCTCAATTTTTCCTTTTTTCCCCAATTTCTTCTTTCTCCTTCCCTCTATTTTCTTTTTCCCTCTTCCTGGCTTTGGGCCGCCAGACCACTCGGCCTGCTTCCCCCCCCCTCCTTGCGCGCTGGGCCACAGGCCCGATTTTCCTTCCCTCCCTTCCTCGCACGCCCGTCCCTCCAGCCCAGCTGCCCTCCTTTATTTTCTTTTCCTGGACCGGCCGGCTCTCCCTTTTTTCCTGCGCCGGTCCAACCGCCCGCCAGCCTTCTCCTTTCCCTTTCTCTCTTCTGCCACGCCCGACCACCATATCTGCCACGGTCGAGCACGCCGCCACCTGCAACTGCCACCGGCCACCACCTACCTCCCTGCCCTCTCTTTCTTCCTCTCCCTCCCGTCATTTTCTTCCCCAATTTGAACCAAACCGCCCCTGTACCATAGTCGTGTACCCCCCTTCCTTTCCCTCTTCTCCCCTTCTCTTTCCCCTGCCAACCGACCACCACCTGCCACCCTTGTCCTCTCGATCGGCCAGTCGCTGCCCCTTTCTTCTCCCTCTTATTTTTCCTCATCTCCCCAGCCATTCATTCCCTATAAATTCGAACCCACACCCCTTCCCCCGAGCCTCTTCTCCATTTTCTACTCCTCCCATTCGTTCCCCATTTTTTTGATCACCGCCAGCCTCCGCCGCCTGAACCACCAAGCCCAGCCCCTGCGCCGCCTTCTGCCACCGCCCACTACCACCCTGCACCACCACGCCGCCCCTCGAGCCCTACACTTCCTCCCTTCTCCTCCTTTTCCTTTTTCTTCCCAGCTTTTCCCCCTTACCGCCGAGCCACCTGCAACCGCCGCTTCCGCCGCCGTCCGGCCACCTCTGCCGCCACCCAACCCACCGTTCGACACCCTGCAACCCCCTCTACAACCGCCATCCATTATTTGGCCGAAAACAGCCCTTGAACCCCTCCATTTTTCCCTCTCCTTTTCCTTCCTTCACAGCCCCTTTCCCCTCGACCCTTCTCGGCAGCCACCTTCGCCGCCTTGCCGCCGCCATATCTGCCGCCCTATGCCACCGTGAAACCACCCTTTGCCTCCACCTACACCCCCTCTTCACTTCTGTACCATTCCCTTGCCTTAGAACCTCCCCCAACCACCTTCTTTTCTAACCTAAATACCCTAACCCGAAAATAATAGATTTTGCTTCCTTCACCCCCCTTTGAACCCTTCCACCCCTTATTTTTGCATGAGACTCACGCTGCTCATGCAGCGTGAGCTCCCCCTTGATTTTGGAAATCATTTAGCTAATTTTTAAGGTATAATAGTATTTTATGTTAAGTGTTTTACTAATTAAATTTTATAAAGTTTTATCCTTTTTAACTTCTTATTTCTAACAATAATGATGGATATTATTTTTAGGTGTTGAGTTGCTAATTATGCTTGGTAAGATTTGATATTTTACGGGATTAAGGTAACCGTTAATCCTCCCTTAAATATATGAAAAAACGCATGCTAGCACATTTAGGGTTTAGTATGATTTTATGCATGTTTTGTATGCTTAGCATGCTATGTTTATGGTTTCTTATATTGTTTGTTAAAAAGAAAAAAAGCATGATAACTTTGTGCCATATGTAGGTATGTTAAATAAAGAAGGAGTTGGAATATGGATAGAAATGTTAAATACTTGTTTATGATGTACCATGTTGTTAATGCATGAATGATGTTATTGTTTAAGGGTATTTTAGTAATTATGCTTATGAGGTATGTGAATCAATGTATGTAGTTGCTAATGAGTATTATGTTGAGAAATGACAAGTTGGTGGACTTAGATGATAAAAATAAAGTATTAATATCATTGATTTATGTAGTGTTAGTAAATTCATAAAAATGGTGAATAAAGGGGTTGAATGGAAATTTTATAAGTGAAAAGGGTATTTCGGTAATTTTATAAGTAAAAGGGTATTTTGGTAATTTAAAAATAAAGGGGTTAAATAATAATTTATAAGTAAAGGATAAAATTGTAAGTTGTGAGAAATAAGGGTAAAATGGTAATTTTGGAAGTAGGGGTAAAATAGTAATTTTGGATGAAGGAGGGCATTATGGTAATTTTGGAGGTAAAGGGGCAAAATCGTAATTTCATAAGTAAAGGGTAATATGGTAAATTTTATAAGTGAATGGCGAAGCGGAAATTTATAAGTAAAGGGGTAATATGGTAAATTGGAAAAGAAGGGCAAAATGGTAATTATGTAAGGAAAGATAAAGATGGTAATCTTGGATGTAAAAGGGTAAAATAGTAATTTGTAAAGTAAAAGATGTATGGTGGTAATTTTCATAAATAAATGGATATTATGGTAAAATTGGATGTAAGGGGTAAAATGGTAATTTTGTAAATGAAATGATATTATGGTAAACTTGGGAGTAAGGGGTAACTTGGTAATTATGATAACGACAAAAGATAATTTTGCAATTAAATTATGATTGTACAAGGGCAATTGGATAAGTATGATACTATAGAAGGGTAATTTGGTAAATTAACCAATTAAAGGGCATTATGGTAATTTTAATAATGGAGAAGGGTAATATAGTAATTTTGATTATGAAAAAGGGTAAATTAATATTGGTAATTATGAAGAAGAGTAATTTGGAATTTATGATAATTGAAAAGGGTAAATGGCAATTAAAAATAATTTAGAGAGGTAAAATGGTAATTACGATAAGGAGAAGGGCAATTTGGTAATTTATCCAACTCAAGGGCAATTTAGTAATTATAACAAAGGAGAAGGGCGATTTGGTAATATAACCAACCAAAAGGAAAATATGATAAGCGTAGTAATTATGAGGGGTGAATGGTGATCTAAAAAGTGTAGGAGACAATTTGGTAATCTAAAGTGGACAAGGGGTAATTTGGTAATTATGCAACCTTAAGGGTAATATGGTAATTTATCAAGCAAGGAATGGATACTTAACAATTATATAAGTAAAGGGCAAATGAGTAATTTGTACCTAAAATGTCTTTGGAATTGTGGACCTTTATTATATGATTAAATAATGCTGATTAGCCAAGTAAGAGTATCTAATGATTAGTATGGCCTTGAGGGTTTCTCTGTGACATCCTGGATAATCCTCTGAATAAGAAACGATTAATGATATCGAAATGATTGAAAGTGAATAAGTATCGGATTATCGTGCTTTCTGTGATCACCTTAATTAAGACACTATTACTTAAAGTGAAAGACCTCGAGATTGGGAATGGTGACTCCTTAGGGGTCGCTACCCTAAGGACGTGGTTTAGTCCACGATTATTCTGGTATTTGCTGGTGTGCCTTTGTGCCCCAGCCAGGCCCTATATCTTACTCTTCCTAGCTCTACGGACCTAGTTAGGGGGTATGCATACTTATGGGTTAGGTGTCCTTGTCGGTAGGGTACTGAGTTAGCTTTATGCACCAGTACGACCAGGGTACATTTGCGTCATTGGGTTCATGGTTAAAGGGTACTGAGTAGCTGATATGCACCGGTATGACCGGTGTACCTTTGTGTCCCGGGTTATCGATCTCCCATTCGAGGCAAATAAATATGATTGATGTGCTGATTAAAGAAAGGAAAGATACTATTATTGAAAGTGAAATATTAATGAGCCGAGCCCAGATGATTATGATATTGAGTACCGGTCCACCGGTTATAATAGTGGCCAGGAGCGTTGTGCCCTGGATGATGAGTTATATGTATTCCGGTCCACCGGTTATAATAGTGGCCAGGAGCGTTGTGCCCTGGATGATGATTCTTTATATATCCCGGTCCACCGGTTATAATAGTGGCCAAGAGCGTTGTGCCCTGGATGATGAGTTATCTGTATTCCGGTCCACCGGCAATAATAGTGGGGGTCCCGAACTCAATAAAATCGGTTATGTATGTGAATAAGATTATGGAAAAATACTAATCACTTATAGTGGAACACCATGTGAGTCGGGGCCGGACCGGTCCACCGGCAAATAATAGTGGTCAGGTGCGTTCTGCCCTGTGTGTTTATCTTCCGGTCCACCGGCAATAATAGTGGTCAGAGGCGTTCTGCCCTGAGTGTATACCTTCCGGTCCACCGGCTATAATAGTGGGGTTCTCGCACTCACGTGGATATAAAATATAATATTGATTGAATGATGATGGAATAATGGCTTAAGGCCCGAATGTATTGATCTCACACTATGACATGGCTTAAGGCCCAAGGATATCGATCGTGAATTATAACTTGTGTTACGTGTTATTGTTACATATGCACCTCTCATTATTTATGTGCGTGACTTGCATTATGTACCGTATGCGGGCCTGTCTTTAAGTGTGGTATTAAAGGGTTACTCAGTACCGTAGTACTGAAGGGATTCCCTTTATGGGGCCCCTGCCTATTCAATGGGCAGTGCCCTTGCAGGTATTTTCAGGTGCTACTCAAGTGGGTTACGGGAAGGAGAGTAAGGAATTTTCCGGTATCATGGCTTTTTCTCTTTCTCATTTAAATTCTTGGTTTTAAATGTTAACGTTGTTAAAGTAACCACCATTGGTGGATTTTATTCCTGAAAACGATTTGATGCGTTACTCTGATTTAAATATGTTGAAGTTCTTGCAATTTACTCTGATTTATGCATGTTGAATGTCTTTCGAATTGTATTTCATTTTCTTAGCCTTAGCACTCGGTACTGGAACGGTATGAGTGAACCGGTCTGGTACTAAGTGCGGCGGTAATACTCCCAAAGTTCACATTTTATTTATCTGCTTCCGCTATCTTCCTTTTAATTAACGAAATTTTTCAGTGGTGAATTTTGGGGGTGTTACAGTTACCGCCACACTTAGTACTAGACCAGTTCTCTCCGACCGTTCCAGTACCAAGTGCTAAGGCTAAAGAAAAGCTTTACGTTAAATTCAAATCAACAGTTCATAAAAGAACTCGAAAGATCATACCTTAAAATCAGAATACGCATAAACGTTTATAAACGTAATAAAATAGAAATCAGAGTGCGAAATCAAAGAGGATAATTACTCCAATACAAAGAAATAACAACAGGAAATCAAATTACATAAAGACTGAAATAAGGCCACAACTCTCTCGAACTTGAGCCAAACATGCTCAACACTCAGCCCAGACTGATGTCTCGCCCACCTGCACAAACCAGAAGGGCATACTACTCGTGGGAATGAGCAGCACCCATGAAAAGGGTGATCAGTACGCTACGTACTGAGTAAGGTAACCGAGCACTAAGGCCGACACATAAGCACATAATCGATGCATAAGAATAAAAGATCATAAACATGATAACATAATTCATGTGATCATCCAAGTAAAAGTAGAAATGCCCATATGTATATAATCCGATTCAATTACTTAGTTTATCTCTTATCAGGAATCATGTCACACCATACTTTTATTCAAGTCCATACGATTACGGGAACCCCACTATTTTTGCCGGTGGATCGGTCACGAGGGAAACGTTCCCTGCCACTATTTTAGCCGGTGGATCGGTCGCGAGGGTAACATACCCTGCCACTATTATAGCCGGTGGATCGGTTTGGCCCCTTCTCGTACGGTGTTCCACTTTAAGTGATTAGTGTCTTCCCATATCTTTAAACATATAACGTTTGTTTTGTTGAGCTCGGGATCCCCCACTATTATAGCCGGTGGGCCGAAAACACACAGGTACAAAGCCTGACCACTATTATTACCGGTGGATCGGTTACACATAGGACATCATGTCCTAACCGCTATTTCTGACCGGTGGATCGGTTTGGACCCAGTTCAATAATCTTTCACTTTAAATGATTAGTGTCTTAAGTATATTATTCAAAGGCTTTCACCCTAGACATGCATAAGCCATCACACATCACAAATCACAGTTACACTTTAATCACCAAATATACTTGATACGACAAAAACCCTAAGCAGTTGCACCAAACCCTAATTATCCACACGAACCCTAGTTCGGTTTCCTACGTACCCATATAATGCTCCACACACTATTTTCCCTTCAAATGTTCAATCACCCAAACAACACTTACATTACTTTCCTCAAATCCCAAATCAGCGTTCCATACGTAAACTTCACTCTCATACAAACTTTACACATCCCATGCAATTATTAACTTCCATGCAAACCCTAATACCACCATACAACCATTAACCATTATGCAAAACCGAAAATCTCATCATACAAAACCCTAAATTCAATCCACATAACCCAAAGATTCATTCATAACAAACCCTAGATTCAAACCATATAAAACCCAAAGATTCATCCATACCAAACTAAGTATCCATCCTTACCAAACCCTAAGTTCAAACCATATACAACCCAAAGATTCATTCACACAAAACCCTAAATTCAATCCATACCAACACAAAGATTCAAATCATATAAAACCCAAAGATTTTTCCACATAATACAATTGATTAGATTCTCCCCTTTCATAACTACAAATTAGATTCTCCCATACAAGACCATAAGTTAGATTCTTTCCCATAAAATCATAAATTAGAATCTCCCAAGCAAAACCATAAATTAGATTCTCCCAAAAAAATCATAAATTATATTCTCCCAATCAAATCATAAACTAGATTCTCCCAAACAAACAATAATTCGATTATCCCATATAACATCATAAATTACATTATTCCAAACAAAACCATGCATTAGATTATTCCTTATAAATTTATAAAATTAGGTCAACTCACTTCCCTTAGTCAACTTCTTTCCCCATCCTCCTTTTTCATCCTTTCTCCCACATAAAATCATATCAACATCCTCACATGCATGTCTTACAGGGTCATACACAAATAATACACATGCCATACAAAAACATACTTCAACTCCATGTCATATCATATACGGCATAATTAATAATCATAAACATAGGATGCATAGCATACGAGGCACACAATGCACATTAGCACATAAAATACCTTAGCACCATTTACCTGAAACGACACCGGTCTTGGAGCACGTTCCTACGCCTCCTTAGGGCTTTGACCAAATAATAACATACTAATAAAATAACCTTAACAAAATTCTAACTTTGCTAAAGACATAAAAATAATAGAGATATTATAAACCTTGATAATATAGGGTTAAAGACTTTACCCTAATGATAATAATGATACTGATATAATAATATCAAGGATAATAAAACTAATATCAATGAGAATATAATATAATAATAATAATAATAATAATAATAACCATAACAATAACATATAAGTTTTCAAATAACTAATGACTTACCATTTATGTAATATTAATAATAAAATTAATAACCTATATAATAATATTAAAATAATAAAGATAATGATAATATTATTATTAATGGTTATAAGAACAGTAGAAATAATAATACTCAAATAAATAAGTGCAAATGTTAATACAAAATTAGGGCCTAATATTTTCCAGAATAAATAATAAAACGATAATAACACTTATTCTAATAATTATAATATTAATAATAATAATAAGAAGAAGAATGATAATAATCCTATAATAATTCAATTAATAACTTAAAATTCGAAACTAACAATAAAATTATTTTATTATCACTCTCCACCCTGCAAGTACAATTCAGCATAAATTTTATATCAAATAATAATAAAACATATTAAGAATAATAATAATGGTATTTATATGCAAATAATTGAAATAAATTAAATCAAGGCTTATAATAATATGGAAAATGGTTGAGAGGGTCTAGGGTTCAACCTTAAGCTGGTGGGGATAGGCGGCACCGGCGGTGGTTCACGGCGGCGGCGGCGGCGGCCAGAAAATTAGAAGAACAAAGAGAAAGATGGATGTTGGAAAAAAGATAGGGAGATTTGAGGTGATATAAGAGGTGTTTATTGTTGCCCAAGAGGAGAGGGACAAAATGATGGTGGTGGTGCAGCCAAAGGTGGCGGCGCACGGCGGCAGAAGGCGGTTTAAGGCTTCGGGGTCAAAATTCCGGCGAAACGAGCATCTAACTTTGCATGATTATTGAGGCTCGTACAAGAAGAATCGAAGGTTGAAAATAGTTTAGTTAATTAGAGCAAATTCCAGGGAAGAAAATGAAATGTTTCGGTGGCGCTGAGGTTGGCTGAAGGCGGCGGAAGAGGCGTCTGAAGTTGGGGTGGCGGCAGTGCGGGCCGAGGGTTTCGGGGAAGAAAAATATTCCACAACTCCTACAATCAGGCTATTTATAGATGTTGGAATGGATAATGAGGAGCTGGAGGTCGACATGAAAGTTTTAAATGCAAGAATTTGGGTGGCCGGTGGCAAAAAACGGTCGGGCCATCGTTTGGTTTGCTTGAAATTTCGAGAGGTTGGGGAGGAGAAGCGGGCGAGAGTTAATGTCAAATAATTATTCCAATTTATTCCTGGAGTTAAGAGGAAGGCAATGAGATAAGAAACGGCCGGTATTATTCATCGTAACCGGAGATGCCATTGACGGGGTCGAAGCTTGCGTCGCAGCGACAGAGGAGGAAGGAGGAAGAAGGAAGAAGGAAGGGAGGCGGTCCGGTCGGCCGGGAAAGAAAAGAAAAAGGGAAGAACCGGGCGGTTCGGGCGCGAGTCGAGGGCGTCATTAAACCGAACGACGCGTTTCGGTGTAAACGGAGCCAAAACGCGGCGCGGCGGAGTCGGACGAAGGAGGCCGCGCGGGCGCGGGCTGGGACGAGGGAAAGAGGAGAAAGGAGAAGAAGAACTGGGCCGCGGCTGGCCCAGTCGACGAAAAGAAGAGGAAAAAGAAAAAGAAGAAAAAGAAAGAAAAAGGAAAGGAAAAAGGAAGAAAGAAAAAGAAAAAGGGAAAAAGGAAAGGAGAAAAATAATTAGATTAGGGCCAATTAAATTAATCTGAATATTTAGGATATTTAAAAATAATAATATTTAAATAAAATAATATTTAAATTCTTTTTTAGGCTAAATTAGGATTTTTAAAAGATTTTCCATAAATTCCATTTTAATTAGCAAAACACCCTAATTTTCTTCCATTAATTTATTTATAAAATTAACATTAATTTGAAACTATTTTCTCCTCATTATTTTAAATAAAATAATTTATTTAGTTAATTTCTAAAATAAAATCCTTAATTAGCTAAAATACCAAATTTCTCTTAATTAACATACTTATAAATTTATTATTGATTTTTCCTAATTAATTTTCTTTTATTTTAAATAAATTAATATACATAATTAAATTTTATAATAAAACCTCATTTAAATATAATATTTAGAATTAGAAATTTTCGGGGCATTTCACTTATATTATACCCTTATGTCGACCTAAGATGACACACAAGTGCTTGTTGTATACAACCTTCTGTCAAACGATGTCCATGAACCAACCCTAATTGTTGCCACGCTCTAAGTGAAGAACAACAAATACAAATGGAAATATAATATTATCCGTGTCAATATTCATTGCGGTAAGTAACACACTCTTATGCTTACAATACAAGTGTGTATCATCTATAGAGATCACAGGACAACGCCACTTATGCCCCTCGATGCTTGGCCTAAACGCCTAAAATGTCCTCTAAAAAACCACTACAACATGATTATTAGTATATACAACTTCTAATTCAACAACAAAACTAGGATTTGCTTTATTCATTTCAAAAAGCCATATTAGAAGTCGGGCAAAAGACTCATTAAACTCTCTCTATATTTTATTTATTGCCTTGTTTGTTTCCCACCATTCCTTCCTATAAGACACCATAAACCCCCACTTTTTAATCTATTTGGCAATTAAACTATATGTCAAATTCAAGTGATCATGATTTAGTTCCTCAAGGTGATATTGATGCAGACCATTGTATGATGTGATATTCATCATCCCTAAATAACCATTTATAGTGCATGCTCACGACCTCCAAGCATATCTATCACAATATGCCTCAAATATTGTTTTTGATGATTGATCTATCTCGTAGGGTAGCTTCACCAAAAGTGAGTAGTGTTTAACATTACACACTAACTTGTCTTTTGAAGAAAACATTTGGTAAACTTAAAAACCTTGTGTAGAGCTTGAAGTTGATGATATCTGATGTGATTCTACACCAATAATAACTTGTTCGGCATGCTTGGGATCAACAAAATTAGGATGTGCACACTTCCACAACTCATGACACACTTCTGTATCTAATTCGGGCAACTCTTCTTCTTCCAACTCTTATTTTAACAACTCTTAGTCTAACACGTCTTTTTGTAATAAGAATTAATTCTTGAATCATTTATCATAGCTCTATCATTAAAAAGTTCGTATGCATTCTCATCTTCAAACATTCTACTAACTTAAGCTTCCACTGCAATACTATATGTGTTCATAGGCCCATCTTTATTTTATTCTTCTTCAAAACCAACACTCATTTCACTGAAGTTATTCTTATCTATCGTGTCATCAATATGTGTAGTAGCCTATTGGAGTTAACTCGGTGTACAATCAACACCTACGTTGTATGAAGGATTTGTATAATGAAATTTTGATTGTTTAATGAAGAAACCTTTGAAAGAACCAAACTCCTGATGGCAGGGTTGGAGCCCTTTACGGTTGATCTCTATGGACATTTGCATAAACCCCCTAACTTTGCTGAATCTATCAACGTTTTTAAGGACCCATCACTATCTGTCAGAATCAAAAGACTTACCTTCATTATATCAATTCAATATATCCTAAATATATTGAATGAGTATGTATCCCCGATATAATTTGTCCACAGTGGCACTATATTCATAAACTCTCTAAAAGTAGTAGATGATGAAACAAATTTAACTTTATCATGTTTCATTCAAATATAAATTTTCTAGACTCATACTTTTTTTTTATCATTCTAATATAAAATTAGTGAAATTTTACTCATCCTATACTTGAAAACATAAAAATAATATATATTAGTATATTTTGTGCATCTACAATCTTTTAAAACATACAAAATATTGATGTCATTTTTTTCTATTTTTATCCATATTTGTAAATGTTTTCACATTTCCATGTCCAACACATACACGTCTTAACACTAATGTTCAATTTTTACAAATGAAAACATTCAGATTTAGTTATTTAACATTCTACGTTAAGTCTCTACAAAAATTATAATATAAAATAATTAAATTTTCTCTAACACAATTTGAGCACATTAAATATAAACTAAAATTAGAACGCGTGGGCGTACACATACTATATATATTTATATAGCATGTCAACCAACAAACAATCTATATCTAACAACATATAATCACATATTATGATGTAACATAATCTATATATATTATAGCATAATTATATACAATCTAACGCATATTATAATTATTAAGAAAATAAGGTAAAAATAAAACTATACTTGATATTTGAGATGCAAAGCAAAAAAAAAATTTGCAATAAAGAAAATAAAAATTGAAGATGAGAGAAAGGAATTGCAGAGAAGGAGATAAATGGAGAAGAAGGATGTTTGTTTGAAGAATAATGAAGAAGAAAGCGAGACAAGTAAGGCTGGGCAAGGGTTAGGATTAAAGAAAACAAGTACAATGATTAAGCTTATTTATTTTAATTTCAATTCCTTCAATGCGTTCTTATATTTACATTCTGTTTTAATGAAACACACCTCACAATCAAGCGTGCTTCTGGCAAAACTCATGCAATCTACTACCGTGGACTATTTTGATTATTTTTCGAATTAAAAGTTATTTTGATGTTTGTCAAACTTAATTGATTCTTCTGTTATTTGGTTTTAAGTATTGAAATAACAGTGATAGTTTTAACAATCGGACCAAACTGGCTGGTTCAATCGATGAACCAGTCAGGTCACCAGGCAAAATTTATGTGTTGATTTTCAGGATATTGGAACTAGTGAAAATCGATTAAAAACCAGTTAGACTAGTAAAAATCAGTGAATTGGTAAAAAAAATCGGTGGGAAGTCAATTAAATTCATCCGTAGTTTATTTTTTTATATTTTATATATTTTTTAATTTAATATGTATTATTGGTTCGACCATTTTAAACCATTGATTCGACCACTAAATCAAAAAACTAGTAATGATACTAATTTGATTATCGTTCGATTTTTAAAATTATGACAGTAACAACTAACAAACATACTTTAAATTATGGTTTGGCGTGGGGTAAACATACTTTAAATAAGTGAAGGCTATGTTTCGATTTCGACTTTCATTCAAACAATCATCAGCGGCACAAAGTATTACTCTATCCTCACCGCACTTTCGTTCCCTCCAAATCCACACCAAAACTAAACAGAAAAAAACAAAATTAAAATCAGAGGAAGATGCCGTGTTTGCTGCTCGCAGGAGCACGAAGAACTTCATCGTTATTTATCAGAAAGGACATTCAGCAACGTGTTCCTTTCTGTACCTCCCTCCTATTCGATGATACTCAAATCCAGGTCTTTATCTCGACGCATCTCTCTCAGTTTGGTACCTATATTGTTAGGAACATCAAGTCAACAACGCTCTGGGCGTAGGGTTTTTTTTTTTGTTTGTTCCTGTGCGTATCTGTCGAATCTGTTAACTCGCGGTCTGCCCTGATTGCATCATACATCTATGCTTATTGACCTGATCAAGTTTATGTTATGTTTATGTGGGCCGTTCTCCCTTTCCTTTTTTTCCTGTTCGTATTTTTTTAAGTCAACCAAGTATCATGTAGAGTGTGCTGCTGATTATTTGACAATATCTTCAAGACTAAACAATGAGTTTAAGCTGGGTAGTTAGTTAGGCCTTGTTTATTATACTTATGATCACCTCCACCGTAAGTCCAACTTCTATCAAAGTTAGATCTTGGGAAGTAGTTCGGCAGAAGAAACTTCTTTTTGTGTTTGTTACATCTATATACTTCTTGAGAAGTATGAAAAAAATGTGTTGTTGGGTTCATTACTTTATTAACTAGGAAGTAGGAATACAATGACGATGGTATCCTTTACTAATGAATAAAAACATTTATTTTTTCTACATTATTTTTACTTTTTGTTTGCATAAATAGCAACCTTATTTACTACTCAAAAAATATAAATAATTATAGCTGACAACCATAGAATATTGTAAAAATATAGTCTAGTAATTTAACTAGCTTTACCATCAAAACTTATTGTAAAAACTTAATAAATCCAATAACATAGACTAGAACAATGAAATTGTTTTTTTGGTAATTAATAATGAATTTTATATATACCAAAAGGCAATATGTACAGCTGCAAAATTGGTTACGTCATCGGGTAAATATATGATGGTAATCTATCCAACTTTGCTAGTCAACCCCTATACGTCCTTTAACATGGCTTGTTTTGAATACATATAAAACACTCCTTCACTAATTCTCTCTTTTGTACCATAGGTAAGACTGATTTTGCTTGAAATATAGCAGTATTTCTGTTCGTCCAAACTTGTAAATCATCCTACTTTCTATCATCCTTAGTTCCTCACTAATGTCCCTTGCCCTCTTTGTTGTTTGGTAACACATATAAGCCATTTAAGCAGGTGTCGCCATGTCTGAGGTATGTACACTGTATGCAACTAGATGAAAACTTTAAACCAACTTGCTTGTGCCACTGGGCATTGAGCTAGTATGTGGTCCTCAGTCTCCTTATCACCTTCACACATACTACACTGTGCACAATCAATTGCTTGCCTTCTGAACAGTTTATCCTTTGTCAATACTGCTTGGTGGAAAACCATCCACATTACTAGCTTGTGTCTCACCCTCCCTGAATGGTGCCATACTACATGCCTCCATGGCTGTGGCTCTGATTTCAGTCAAATCAAATCATAACCATTTTGAATCTTGCAAACTCCATGTCTCTCGTAGCCCCCTGCTGTATATGCTGTAGCAGATCACCTTGTAGTCTCATAATCGATCTAAAGGTCCAAGAGTGATGAGCTTTAGGGTGATATGCTTCAATGGAATCAGTTTGGAGATAGATTCTATGAACCCACCTTGTCCAAAGTGTATCTTTATGTTGTATCAATTTCTAGAGGTACCTTCCCGTTGCAGCCTTATTCTAGCTGTGAAGTCATACAACAAAATATTGGCTGAGATGTATTGTATTGGCCGAGATGTATTATATTTTGGCCTTGCCGATACGATATTGGTGATACGCGACAAAGAAAAATAATCACACAAATATCACTGATATTGTCCGATACGAATCGATTATTCAATTAAATAGCGATTCTGCTATAGCGTAACAAACGCTATTTAACGATTTTTGGGTTAGTCGCGACGCAAAATAACCAATATGTTACGATTTTAAAATTTCACATTTATCGGCTGATAAATCACCGATAAATCGGAAAATATTGGCGATAAATTAGGATAAATTGCCGATAAATCGGATATTTATTGTGAATTCTTATATCTATTGAATAAAAAATACATGATAATTTTTTCTTATTCATTTACTATATATATGTTGAACCAAGCTACTATTGAACAATAGTAAAGTATTTTTATTTATTACCTTTACATGTCCTACTAAATCACATGTATTTTTTTTATTCCAAAGTAAATCTAGCGTTGTTAGGACAATTTAGCATGTAATAACTCACTTAAATACTTCTAATATAATATAAACCACTAGTTTATTGAATATTTATATTCAAATAATCAATAAATAACAGTTAATGTATATAGTGGAATAAAAATAAAAACTCGCACTGTGATGACCGCGGGACATAATTTATTGTTCGCGACATCAATTTTATTGCCTGGTACCGATATTAACAGATATTTACCGAAATATGACTGATATTTGCCTATATTTTGTGAAAAATAAAGAAAATTCACGCCGCAACAACCGCAACATATAAATATCTTCCGTGATACCCTGAGACTACAATGCCGCAATCGCGACCTCTGTTTTATTGCTTGTATGAAGTTCCTTTATTCCTAAACCGCCCTCCGCTTTAGGCAAGCAGTTATTCCTCCAGGCGATTAAATATCTATTGCTATGCTCTCTAAGCCTTGTCTTGAAAAAATTCCTACAAAACCTTTCTATGTACTTAATAACCGTTTTTGAGAGCCGAAAAATTTGATCCCAAAAACCTTGAATGCTTCCCAAAACAGGCTGAATTAATTGTAATCCTTCATTATAACTGAGAAATTTTGTTGTACAACATTTGATTTTGGCCAACAATTTATCTAGTGGTTGATAATGCCTTACTCCCAACCTAACTGTATTCAAAGGAACACCTAGATATTGGAAAGGGAAAATCCCTTCTGCGCACCTTAATGGTTGCAGAATCTGATGCTTGATTAGAGGACTAACTCCACCATAGTACCCAATCCTCTTTGAAGGTTCATCTTTTAATCCTGTAACTTCCCCAAACTCTGTTGTCATGCTATGAATTAAAGTAGCAAACTTAATATTACCTTTACACAAAACTAGTAAATTGTTAGCAAAACATAAATCAACGAGCCTCAAAGAAGCATATCCTGGATGCCTATGAAAACCTGTCTTGTGCCATAGTAGCCATAAGCTTCTATGGAGGTCCTCCATACCTAAAACAACAAACAAGTAAGGAGACAAGGGATTGGGATTGCCTTGTCACAAACCTCTCCTACTAGGAAAAGGGGGAGTAAGAACCTCGTTAATTTTTAGGGAAATCTTCATTGAGGTAATGCAGGACATGACTAGGAGTAGGCAAGCTAAGTGTGTGGGAAAACCATACTCCAACACTATATGCTCAAAGAATATCCATTCAATGCTATCATACAAATTTTGAATGTCAATTTTCAACATCATTCTAGCCCCTACATGCTTTCTTGTGTATTGTGTGACAAGCTTGTACGCTATGATGGCATTGTCATTCAACATTCTTCCTTTTATGAAGGTGGTATGAGATAAATCAACTACTTCGTGCATGAGAGGCTGAATTCTGTTTGTCAACAATTTAGAAATGACCTTGTATAAAATATTACAGTTGGTTATGGGACATAAATCTCTGGTTGTACTTGCATTTGGCACCTTAGGTATCAGTGTATAGTAATATTGTTTATATGCTTTAGTAGGTTGCTGTGGCACCAGAACTCCTAAACTGCTTTGACCCAATCCTCTCCAATAGTCTGCAAGGTTTGTTTGAAAGCAATATAGATTATAACCATCTGGGCCTAGGCTCTTGAGGTCACCCATAGAAAAAACTGTTTGTTTGACTTCCTCAATTATGATATGGTTGATCAGTTGAGCTCTACTATCTTTTATTAGTGTCCTTTAACTGCATAGGGAACCATCTATATCCTGCAATCTTGGTGCACTAGTCCCAAGTAGACCTTGATAGAATTGCTGGAACTCGTGCTAGATGTCTTCCTCCCTAGTAAATATGTTTCCTCGGGCATTAATGAGCTTAAACACCCTATTATGAATCGGTCTCCCCTTCGCATTTGCAAAGTATTGGATATTGTTGTCTCCTAGTATGGAATAGTTTTAATACAATAATAATAAAAAAAAACTTATTGAGAATTGACAATGATAAATATGACTAGCTAATCCTTATCCATATTAAAGTAGTAGTCTACTTCTACGGGATCCAAAATATTTTTCCTCACAACTTTTATAATCTCATTTGGATTTATACTTTCTACCTTTTTTTTTATTTTTTTTTATTCTTCTATTATCTACCTTAGATTCATATTTAAAGCAATTAGCAATGAGATTGATATGCTCTTCCATCACATCACTCATTTATTTCTAGTGTGATTCCATTTGTTTTACATCTTCCAATGCTTTTGTCCTAGTTTTCTTACTCTTATTGCTACATGTGGGCGTGCTAACTTGAGAACCATCTTCTATAGGTGGGGAATATGTTTCATTTTGCTCATTTTGTTGTTGTTGGTTATCGATCTCATTCATCGCATTAGCAACCCATTGAGCACCCTCTCTAGTGGCTCGATCATTTCCATAAATAATAGAAAGATTGTTATGATCATAGTTCTTAAAATCCCAATCCAAATCTTACGATTTTACAATCCAAAAGTCATTAAAGGATACTCAATCTTAGATAAAATATTAAAGTACTATTCCTACATAGGGGTTTAGTAGAATCTTACGATCCTTGGTAGAATCATTAGATTTACACATGGACTATAATTTTTTTTATTTATTTGCCTTAAAATCTAATTTTCCTTTTTTTTTTTACCCTAACTCGAAACCTAACCCTTATTCATTTGTATATACTATATATTGGGCATCAATCATTGTGAAGAAAATAAGAGTGAGATGTTAATGTTACAATGATGCCAATTGTTTTGATAAATCTGATTGCGTATGCAGCTCCTTTGGATCCTCCTACTGCATCATCTGCCCTTGCAACTCTAGTATAATGACACTTTGAGTAGATTAGGCAGCTTGATTGACCGCCCTATATGTGCGGATGCTATTACTGCTTCAAGAGAGAGAATCTCATATTTGAGACTACTCATTGAAGTCGATGTTAGTAAGCCTCTTCCAGACACAGTCAAATACCTATTGCCTCATGGGGATACACTTACGCAGTGTGTTACATATGAATGGATTCCACCCTTTTGTAAACTTTATGATACCATAGGACATGATCTTGGACACTTCTCGAAGCACTAGACTGTTATGCAATCTAAACAAATATGGGTCAAAAAGCCTATAATTGTGGATGAGGCACATGCTTACATGGCTGAAGTGGAATATGGTGAAAATATGCCTACACAACAATTGGTGTGGAGGACATTTTAAATTCTGTTAAAGACAAAGATTGCAGCAAAGGATGTGATTGTTCTAGTTGTAAAAGGAGTTCAAATATTCCAATCAGCAAATAAGGCTAGACAGTTGATGATACCTGACAGAATGGATTAAGGAGGGGGAAGAATATAGCTGTATGGAATGTGTAGGGACTAACTAAATTCTTCAAGCAAAGCGAGTGATAAATGGTGAAAGGTCTTTGATAGGTTGAAATTGCATCGGTAGATTGTATGTAACTATGACTACCATGTAAATGGAAGAATATGGTTGTTATGGGATACCTCAAAGTATGATATGTGGGTGCTTTCAAAAAGAGACTGAGGGTTTCATGTTACTGTGCTCTAGAAACGTGAAAACAAAAATATTTTTTTTGAATACTATCAATGCTTTGAATAATGGACATCAGGGGAAAACTTTGTGGCGGTGGATAAAGTGTCTAAATCCACAACAAGGCCTCTGTATGGTGATGAGGCACTTCAATGTAATTTTAGATGCTTATGAGAAGACTGGATGAAGATAGATGTCAACAACACAAAAGGCTTCAATCAAATATCAATGCCTTCAAGTATGTGGTTTAGGTGATTTAAGGTTCACTGGAGACTTGTACATCTGCACACAAATAACCAAAATCCAGAGACTCATTTGTGGTGCGAATTGGATAGAATATTGGTGAATTGCGATTGGCTACAATACTACTAGAGTGCTCAAGCCAAATTTCTATTTGGGTCTATATCTGATCATGTAGGTAGGATAGTGGCCTTAGCTATAGGGCACTAACCCGGGCCATGCCCTTTTTGTTTCTATAACTATTAGACCTTGAAACAAGGTTTCTTGGAGTTAGTAAAGTGGGCTTGGCAACATAATGTGCCAAGGAGTTATAGCTACAAGGTTGTGTATAAATTGTCAAAACTAAAGCAACTTGTGAAACAATTCAATACCATTCAATGTCGTCATGTCACACACGAAAGAGAGGAGGCACATAAAAGATAATTGACACTTAAAGTTAGATTGTAGGAGGACCCTTTCAATACAAAGATTATATAGCAAGAGAAAGAAGCTGGTATTGAATGGTATCACAAAGCACAGGAGGAGAGCTTTTTCCAACAAAAAGCTCACATAGACTTCATCTAGTTGAGGGATAGTAATACGAGATACTTTGCAAATGTCAAGGGCTGACTTCATCAAGCTCACATAGCTTTTTCCAACAATGCCATGGATCCATTTTACCATAAGCTATCTTTTCGGTGCATAACTTGCCAAAGTCGCTTTACTATTGCTACAATATTGCAGCTTATGAGATTCTTAAGTCCCAGTCCTCCTTCCTTACGAGGTAGACAGGCTTGTTTCCAAGCAACCATTTATGCTAGGCATGTCCATAAGAAGGTGCGGCAAATGGGGTCAATCTTTTGAATCATTGCTTTGGGGAGGATGAACTCTTGGGCCCAAAAGCTTTGCACTCCAAACAAAATAAACTGAATCAATTGCACATGTCCAACATAACTCAAGTGTTTATTTGCCCAGTTCCAGACTCTTTTTGTTAGTTTCTCGATTAAAGGTTGAAAATGTTGAATACCAAGTTTGGTAGTCTCTAAAGGTACCCCAAGCTAGCGGAACAGAAAATAACCCTTCTCACAACCTAGAACCTCAAGGATTCTTCTTCAGTTTGCTCTAGTCACAACACCAAAGTAAACTGAACTTTGATAAGGATTTGACTTCAGTCCAGAAAAATCATCTAGCTTTGTCTTGAGCTATCTTGCTGACATAAGATCTCCCCTATTAAACAATAGCAGGTCGTTTTGCCGAGATCAATAATCTCCATTTTGTGACTAGCAGGGTGTTCACCAAAATTAGTATGTGCCCAAATTTACTAACATTTTGATGTAAATACTCCATGGCTAACACAAATAGGTAGGGTGAGATCACCCTGTCTTAGCCTCTGTCGCACACAAAAGGCTCATTGAGACTACCGTTCAAATTAAAAGGTAATTAAACTGTAGATGTACATTGCACCACCAAACTCACAAACCTATGGGGATGCCAAATTCAAGCATGGCGTGCTATAAAAACGGCCATTCCAAGGAGTTGTATGCTTTTTGTATGTCAACTTTAAGCATAAGGCATGGGTTGATTGTTTTCCTCTTATAATGCTTTTTGTATGTCAACTTTAAGCATTAACCACCATCACATTATCTCCTAAGCTTTATCCTTTCACAAATGCTGCCTGCGAATACCCTACCACCTCATGAAGAATGACTTGAATCATTACTTTGGAGAATTCCTTGTATAGCACGTCTCAACACGCTATTGGGTGGAGATCCTTCACTCTGCAAGCATTGGGCATTTTTGGTATGAGTGTAAATGAGGTATTATTAAGCTGCTTCAATAATATCCATGTCTACCCAAATTCTCTCATAGCCCCACAATAGTATATGTTTTCTTGTAAAAGAATGGGTTAAAACCATCGGGAGAATACACAACCTCCTTAACCTCATTACCTTTAGTTGCTTGAAGAATATTATTTCTCTGGTTATGTGTCATTATAGAATCCGAGCGACATCTTTCCATATTAGCATTTTGTAGATGTTCAGCAGTAGTACCCAGAAGTTGCCTATGAAAGCCAATGATCTCCCGTTAAAGATTAGCTTCTCCTGTGATGCTCTGACTTGAGTCATCCATCAACTGATTAGCTCTATTCCTTGCATGTCTCGCTTGTAAGCTAGCATAAAAAATATGTTGTTCTGATCACCTAATATTAGAAACTCTATATAAGTCTTTTGTTGTAGGTATATTTCCTCCTGAGTTGCCTTCTTCTCCTAGGTTATTCTCGCCTCCCGTTGCTCTTGTATGCAGTTTTAGTCCAGGGGATGAGCTTGCAGTCTAGCTTGCTTCTCTTCCTTGTTGAGCTTTGCTCTGGCAAATAATTTTGATATGTCCTTTGTGCCTAGTAGAAAATTGTTCGAGAGCCATCTTTAATGCCTTCAGCTTGCTGACAACTTGAAAAACCTTTATTCCAATATGGTGAGTATTCCATATGCCTTGCACCAGCTCATGAAAATCATCTTGCTCAACCCACACATTCAAAAGTTTGAAGGGCTTCAAAACATTACTAACAATATCATCAGACTCTATTATCATTGTAGTGTGATTAGAATAGGGATTTGAAATATTACTTGCCCTACCTCTTGGTTATAAATCAAACCACTTGCTATTCCCCTCAACTCTACCCAACTCGTAGTACACTCTAGTGCTATAATCCTGTTGGTTAGACCAAGTTTAAAATGGCCCAAGTGTAGGCATAGCCCTTGAACCACTCATTTGTAGACAAGTTGTGAATTCAGCAACATCGCTATCCTCCACTGGGCCTCCTAGATTTTCCTCAGCTCTAGCTACCATAGTAAAGTCCCGCATAGCTAGCCAGACATCATATATCTGAACCGCAAGCAATAGTAGCCAATTCCGCAACTCCATTACCGGTCTTCTAGTGTTGTAGGTGTAAATAACCGTGAGGTAAAAATGTTGATGGGTTCGTAAACATTTAACCTCGCAATGAATACCTTGAGCCATTTTAGCTAATACCTTCCGTTTATACTATTGTTCATCCCATAATGCCCATAGTGTCTCATTTTGATTATTTTCATAATTGTGCTCCTATTTCCAACCAATCGCCACCTTCTGCACAATAAACCTCTGTTTTCTTTCCTTTGCTCAAGTTTCCAATGGTTAAAATACTCCCACCTACTACTTCCCACAAGGCTCCAAGCACCTAACTATATGGTGGGAAAGGATGGAAGGTATCACCACCCTTATCCACATCTCCTGCATTCCATCTAGTTTATAATCACACCTGTGTTGAAGGAGGAGCAAACTGAAGAAACAGTTTGCTGGAGTACGAGCTGAGGAGCTAGTAAGGGTGTTTCCTCAACTTCCCCTTCCATTTATCACTCATGTCTATACCACGGTGAGAAACAATGCTATCTTGAGCACTGGCTTTAGATGTAGGCAAAGTGCTTCCTGTAGGATATTCGGCTAGGATTAGAGGAGGTTCAACAAGTTCGGGTGCTTAGTAGTAAATATTAGCTGCACCGTAGGTTGTTAACAAGTTCGGGTGCTTAGTAGTAAATGCTGGTTGCACCTTAGGTTTTTCTCTCTAGTCTTTAGTTGGTATCTAAGGCTTCATCTGAGGGTGGTGTCCTTGACAGTAATTAGTTTTGTAGCCAAGAACATCACAGTGTGCACAATGCAAAGGGTGTTGTTCATACGCTAGTTTTTGTTTTAGTTTATCCCCTTTCAGTGACAACACCGACACACAATCAACCAAGGGAATAGTTACATCCACTTCAATCAGCAGTTGAGGGTAAGATGCCCTTCCTCTCATGGCAATAATAGAATGGATGCACATAGGTTGCCCAATCAAACTACTTATGCGACTCAAACTATCCTCCAACCATGGGTGCAGTGGAAGTTCAGGGAGAGTAATCCATAGCTGCATTATTCCCCATTCCTTCTTCATAAGCACCAAATTAGGAGTCCATTGCTGTAATAGCTTTAGCCTTTGACCAAAGCTCCAAAATAGGCATTCTAACACCATATTCATATCCTTTAGAGACGGAAGTTTGAAAATGAAGAAACCTTAATCGTGTGTATACACTTTCGGGTTTACCTCTATAAAGTGCCATCACTCCTTAACGAATCTCCTGCATCTGTGAATGGTTTGGGGGAGGACCATCGACAAGGTTAACAATTTCTAGTTCCCATTTGTGCATCTCCTTTTGCATCTCACTTTCTAGAATTTGTGCCTTAGAATTGCCTTCGAACACCACTTGCACAACATATGTTAAATTCATCCTCATCTTCGGCCGCCGATTGCTGACAAGCATATCCTTCCAACTTCGCTTGTTCGTCCTAAGGAGTGGTTCAATTTGTGCAGTATTGTCAATCACAATAGATTTGGTGAGCTATTGGTTGGGATCGGAGGTTCACTTTGTGGTCCCGAAGTTATCATACTCATTTGCTGAATTTCCATCTTAGTCTTATTAGGTGCGCCTTCGCTAAGGCTTTGACTTTTCACATCAGTAACACATTCGTCTTGGCCCTTACTCCCACCACGAAGGCTCTTCAAACTCGATGCATCTTGTGGAGAGGCAAGTTTTGTCTTCTTGTCAGGAAGTTTCTTCCTCTCCATGACCTATATCGTAGGTTAGGGTTACTCTATCTCCATCTATTTTCCTCTCATCACTTTATCCAACACATTGTTTTATTATTCATAACTTTAACTAACTTCAATATTATAGAAAAATCAATTAACAAATGTGACAATTTAGCATATAATCAGTTATTTTAATGTTTTTAATATAACATAGAAAACTAATTTATTGAATAATTATATTTAAATGATCTAATTAAAGATTGCTTGTTAAAAGCTTCAAATGATGATGAAGGATGCAAACATGCAACACAACTCAACAATTCAGTGCTCGCCACATCAAACTTGCAATTAAGCTCCTTTAGCTGTGAGTCTACGACACTATAGAGACAATCATATTTATAATGATGTAGATTCATGACAATTGGAGCTTGGCGTCCTGATCTTTTCCCCTTAACATATTGCTCGTTCATGTTGGGCACATCAATGTCTCTTTTGTTACAAAATAAAACAACTTCATTCAAAATACCTTCCCATCCATCATCTCTCATCTCTTGCAAACGCTCCTTAGCAATTTCAACAAGTGCTAAGGCATTCAGAATGTCTTAATCATTCTTTTGCAATGCCTGAGATAAATGACCTGTAACTCCCATAACATGTATCATTAAATGTAACATGAAAACGAAGTCAAAAGTTTGTAATCCATATAATAAGAATATAGCATCCCCATTTTTATCAAACGTCTTATCGGCTTTCAAGTCTTCAAGTACCTTGATTACAGGAGGAAACAAATTTTTGAAACTAAAAAATGGCCTTAAATGAAAACCCCAATGAGTATCACCGACCCTTACAAGAACAGATTCTTGGTTCAATCCCCGACCAGATTCTATCAAGCCTTCTTCCAATGCATTTGCTATGTAAGTAACTTGTTTATCTCGAAGAGAATCCTGACACTTATTGGAGGATCCAATAACATTCACAACCTGTGTAACATTGCTAAGAAAACAACTAACCTCATTATGACATTTTACCACAGCAATAAGAGCCAATTGAAGTTGATGAGCAAAACAATGAACATAATAGGCACAAGGATTTTCATTCTGAATCAATGTTTTCAAACCACCAAATTCACCTCGCATATTAGTAGCTCCATCGTACCCTTGTCCTCGTACTTTTGATAAACATAATCTATACCGACTCAACATTGATTCAAGTGCAGCCTTAAGTAATAAGACAGTTGTATGTTTGACATGTACAATCCCAACAAACCTTTCCATAACAAAACCCCTATCATAAACATAACGTAAAACAACGACCATTTGTTTTTTCTTTGCTATGTCTCCTGCTTCATCCACTAATATGCCAAAAAAATCATCTCCAGTTTCATTATCAATCTCATTAATTATTTTAGATGCAAATGCATAACTAATATCCTTCTGAATTTCTGGTGAAGTCATCTGATTATTCTTTAGAGCATTTCCTAACACAACTCTAGCTATAGCTTCATTGTTATGCCTTAAAGCCTCCAGAAAATGAAGAAAGTTACATCGATTTAGAGAATCTTCTGACTCATCATGTCCTTAAATGCCATTTCCCCTTTAAGAAGAAATCTAACAGCCTGAATAGATGTCTCTAAACGGATAAGATAATCTGATTTGACTTGTTTGGATTGCTTTATGAAAGAGGCTTCAATGCTTTGCTTCTGTTTGATAAAACATTCACATTTTTTAGTATCTTTAAAATGAGGACTATGAGAACTACCAATATGATCCTCGAACCTTTGTTTTTTATTCCAGTGTATAAATCCTTTTTCCACAAAATGATCACCTTTAGCTTCAGATTCACTTTTAAACAAGTAACAAGACAGATAAAATGCAACATCTTTAGCTATAATATATTCCAACCAATTATATTCATCAAACCAAGATGAAACAAATCAATGATTTTTCCCATCGATAACCTTTGTGGGAAAGTTATGAGTACGAGGTTGACAAGGGCCTTTTAAAAGATAAGCTTTGCTTACCTTATCTTGAATATTCGGATGAAAATCTGAAATCTTTTTTCTTAACCCAGGATTTGCTTCTAAAGTTTCCAAATCAACTCTACCTTCATTAGTGAATCTTGATTCTTGTGGTTGGCTTGAAGATGAGAGTGCTTGGTTTTCGGAAGTTGGTAATACAACTTGATTAACAAAATTAGATTCGTGGTAGCTATTTTTCAGCTGGCTTGAAAAGTATCGTTGCATCCTAAATTAAGACATTAAACAATTTAATAAATCAACCAAGGAATTTATTAAAACTTAATTGATAATATAATTTTATAACAAACTAATTCAAAAACTAAGTAATAAATTAAACAATTTAATCTATAAATCTAAAAAAATTGATATCTACATTCTAATTTCTACAAACTAATTTTTATTTCTACCAAAGTAATTAGGATTTCTACATTAATAAGATAAACTAGGATTTCTATAAACTAAAAAATATAATCAATTAATAAGATAAATATAAATAAATTAACTACATTTTGGTTTCACAAATTTAACAATTTAACTAATTAAAAATTAACTAAAATCTTACCTGTGTGGCTGCCTCATCGATTAGACTTTAGAGTCTTGCTTCTGCAGTGCAGACTTGTAGTCTGTAGAAATAAGAGCAATAGGTAGTAGCCGAGCAGCGGGCAGGGTCGGAGCAGGGCGGGGCGGTGATTGGACTAGGTACAAGAAGCTTAGAATCCGACTGGGCCACAAGACTAGAACTAGAAGAAGAACGAATGGCGGTGGTCGCGGACAGCAGTGGCAAGCTCTAGTGGTCTGGTCTGCGTCGAGGACAATGGAGGGAGACGGAGATCTAGTCTCACCGACGACGTGCAGCTGTGCTGTGGTCTACCGTCTGCATCGTAACTCAAATGTCGAGGGCAATGGAAGGAGACGAAGAGGCTAGGGTTGGCTCTGCAGATGGGTAAGGGTTTTGGGAAAAAAAATAATCAAAACGACGTTTTGATTCTACAAAATAATACAGAAGCGGTCATTCACGGGACTTGATCCCAGGACATTAGGGTCAACATATGGGGGACCTGACTTCTCTAGCCGTTCATCCATTACAATATTTTGATATGGTGTCCTACAGATATAATATATATTCAATGCCTAAAAAATAAACACATTTTCTACCTTAATGCTAGGGCTCCGTTATGTCCCGGGACACCATGCGGAAGCCTTGGCTTCGCCCTTGGGCGTATACGTGCATGTGCATGGCTAGCATGGAGTGCATGGCTACATGCATGGGGGGAGTAGAATGCAGCTTGGTCGTGCATAATTGTTGATTTAGTTAATTAACTAATTATTAGAGTTAGATATTAGCTAGTGAATAAAGTAGCATAAATCTACCTTTTTGAAGAATATTCTATATTTTAATATCTTTTGAAGAATAATACCTTTTAGCTAGTATCTTGTAATCGGTAGCCTTGGCTATATATAGCCATAGAACCCACGATTGAATGCTAGATCAAGATTGAATTGAATTTGAATGCAAATTGCAAGTATTGAATTCTATGTGAGTTCATCTCAAGTTTAATTGAATCTGTGTGAACAATTAATGTTGAAACCCTTAATCTCTTCGTCTGTGTGAATTAGAGATTAAGTACTATCATTTCTAAACTCCCTAACCCACGCCCTTCTAGCCATATTCATCGTCCAAACACATCTCAAAATCAAAGCCCTAATTTAAAAAGCCCTAACCCTAATTTTCAAAACTAAACCCTAACCCACAAAACCATCCATTATCAAACCCTAATCATCGAATCATCCTCATCATTGTCGAAGCATCATCATCATTATCTTATCAAATTCGAATCATCTTTATCATTAATTCATCACCATCGAATCATTATCACCATCATCATTATTTTACCCTATTCGAATATCTACACCCTTAATTCATTATCTTCGAAACTTCATCTTCTTAATTACAACTTAATTGAGCTTTAGTTTTACCAATTTGGCAATTCCATATTCCCACACATATCAGGTTCACCCCATTACTGATCATAACATCACACCCTCCACCCTCCACTCTCACTACCCTAAAGCACCACAACAATACATGGTTGAGTCAATTACAACACCTTTTTCTCTTTGTCAAACTTTTGGAATCACAATTTTCAGCAGCTTGTTCCATACCCCATTCCCTAAAGATTTATAGAAAAGCCAACCTTGACTTGCTATATTGATAAGTTCATATCTCACAATTACTCCTCCACAAGAAGGAGGCTATTAAGAGGGAAAGAGATAAAATTGAATTCATTTCTAATTGAAAATTACAAGAGTAGAGAGGGTCCTACACACACACACACACCCACTCTCACACACACACACACCCACTCTCACACACACACAACTAGAAGAATCTTAAGTTAAGGAGATGATCCCCTTAATTATGGAAATTAAGAGGGAAAAATGAGAAATTATAGGAATTTGATCGGTCATCTACAGGTTGGAGAAATTACAACAATTTGACCAATTAATTACAACCTAATAAAGGAAAAAGATTACAAAGGAGAAACAATAGGTAACAGAATAAATGTATAGGAGAGGAATATGGGATTTCAATGCTCCCTCAAGTTGGATGGTAAATGTTGATCATTTCCAACTTGCAAATGAAATCTTGAAAAGGATGTTTGGACACCCCTTTGGTGAAGGTGTCTGCTACTTGTTCTCTTATAGGGACATAAGTCATGCAAATAGCTCCATCATCAACCTTTTCTTTAATGAAATGTCTGTCAACTTCAACATGTTTGGTGCGGTCATACTGCATTAGGATGAGAGAAATATCGATTGAAGCCTTGTTATCATAGTAGAGCTTTATAGGACATCTCAAAGACACACAATTCTGTAAGGATCTTCTTAATCCATAGAGCTTCACACATTCCATGAGCTACAACTCTAAATTCGGCTTCGACACTGCTCTCAGTGATCACATTGTGTTTCTTGCTTCTCCTGGTAATTGGGTTTCCCCACATGAACATACTATATCTAGAATTAGACCTTCTATCTTCTATTGAACCATCCCAGTTAACATATATGAATCCTTCAACATCTCTACAATTATTTTTCTTGATAGATCCTTCCTGGGTGGGCCTTTGAGGTATTTTAATTTCTGGTAAACTACTTCTAGGTGAGCTTCCTTTGGAAAATGCATATGCTAGCCATACAATTAAATAGCGATGCCACTATAGCGTAGCAGTCGCTGTTTAGCATTTTTTGGGCTAGTCATGATGCAAAATTGCCGCTACGCTATGGTTTTGAAATTTCACATTTATCAGCTAATAAATCATCGGTAAATTGCTGATAAATCGCCAATAAATCGGAAAATATCACCTCAACGATTTATTGGAAATTCTCTTAAATCTACTAAAAAACATTTATGATAATTTTTTTTCTTATTCATTTACTATATATATATTAGACCAAATTACTATTGAATTATAATAAAGTATAGTTATTTATTACCTTAATATGTACTACTAAATAACATGTATTTATTTCATTCTATGGTAAATTTAGGGTTATTAGGACAATTTAACATATAATAACTCACTTAAATACTTATAATATAATGTACATCACTAATTTATTGAATATTTATATTCTGATGATCAATAAATAATTATTAGAGTATATTGTGAAATAAAAATAAAATTTCATAAGTTGAATGATAACTTGTTTGGAAAAAACTCTCTCTCGCGAGGGCTGTCTCCTCGCCCCTCTCTCCTAGGGTTCCCCAGTGAGGCACGCCATGGCCAAGAAGAAGTCCCCTTCTTCCACATCGGGCAAGCAGGTCTTGAAGGCTTTAGCCCCTGTGATTGAGAAGATGACTCAACAGGAGTCTTCGTAGGGCTCGATGGTTCCTAATCTGCACGAGGATCTGTTGACAGAGAACTCGGGGAATGGGTTGTTCGACGTTGCTATAGCTTCTGCTGGAATGGAGGACCCTGTGCTGAGAAAAGCAAACCCTAACACTGCCTCTCCAACCCACGAGCCAGGGGCGACTCCACTTGCAGGTTATAAGGAGTGTTCGAACCAAACAAATCAGAGCAGAGGAAGGGGTGTGCATACTGAAAACCCTAATTTGCCGACTGCTGCCATGAATGAGAGGAAATCTGTTTGGGATCGGCTAGAAGATATCTCCCCTTCCCATACTCCTTCCTGGAGGGATATATTGGCAAGAAATCGGAACCCTAACCAGGGAGAAAAGCTCTCTTATGTCCCACCTTCCATGGAAAATGATTCATTGAGGGTTAAATTGGATAAGAAGGAGGTGGATTCTGAAGCTGATTTATGGGCAAACACTTTGGCTGGTAATGTTTTTGGTGATGCCCCATCTTATAGCCAGATTTGTGGGTATGCTCATGCACATTGGAAAGAGGTTCCTTTGCCGCAAATAACCCTTCATGCTTCGGGGTTCTTTTTATTTAAGTTCAAAAGTATGGAAGATGCAAATTTCATCCTTGGGCAACATTGGACTTTCTTCAACAAACCCCTTGTCTTGAAGCTTTGGCATAGGAGGATGAAGATTGATAAGAATGAGATGCAACTTGTTCCTCTTTGGATAAAGTTCCCTGACCTGCCTCTTGAGTATTGGGGCAAACATTCATTGAGCCGAATAGCTAGTGCAGTGGGGAAGCCTCTTTGCACGGACGCCATCACTGTCTCCAGAGAACGTGTGTCTTTCCCAAGGGTGCTTGTGGAGATTGATATTAAAAAACCACTCCTGGACTCTATGGTGATTGTTGATCCTGAGGGATGTGAATTAGTTCAGAAAATTGAATATGATTGGAAACCTATTTATTGCCATTTATGTGACAGGTTTGGTCATGCTGCTTCCTTTTGTAAGTATCACTGGACTATCAACAAGATCCCCAAGGAGTCTGGTGGGGAATGGGTGATTGTTAGGGACCACAGGAAAGGTAAAGAGAGTATTCCTGTAAATGATGTTGGCAGGGTAGGCTGCGGTGATGATGTGTTTTGTCTGCATTCCTCAAGTATCCCTGCCCCTACAGCCAGGGTAGCCCCTGAAACCTAGGCTCTCAAAATGGTTCAGGTTTTGGTAGACAGTAGAGTTTGCAGGAATCTGTCCCCCTAGGGTCTCTTTGGACCTTATTCTACCCACTGAGCTGAGAGTCATCTCAAGGAACTGATCTGAAATGGAAACTCAAAGTTGCCCAGCTGGCATATCGAGATCCGTGCAGAAACAGTATGCTAGGAGAGGTGCCCAGCAATCTGATCCGGGTGGTCATGATTAGTTCGTGGAACGTCCGTGGGTTGAATAAGGCTTTCAAGCACAAGGAAGTCAATCGTTTCTGCAAAAGTAATGCTTTATCCTTAGTTAGTTTTCTCGAGACTAGAGTAAAAGAAAATAAGTGTAGTAGGGTATTTAATAAAGTAAGGAGTGGTTGGAATATCATTCATAATTATTCCCAGCACCAAAATGGGAGGATTTGGGTCACTTGGGACCCTTGTGTGTGGAAGGTCATAGCCATTAGCATGTGTGATCAAGCCATTCTTTGTGAAGTCAATCACTTGATGGAGAATTATTCTTTTCATGTGGGTTTCGTTTATGCTTTGAATAGTAGTATAGAAAGGAGGAGGCTATGGAATTGGTTGAAGCAGCACAGAATTCTCGGTTCCCCTTGGATCCTTATAGGGGATTTCAATGTGGTCCTATCTTACAGTGAGAAGTTTCAAGGTGACCTGCCAAATGCTACCGATATGAAAGATTTCTAGGATTGTTGTTTAGAGCTGGGATTATCTGACTTACAAGGGCAAGGAATGTTCTATACTTGGTCCAGTAAACGAGGGGGTGCTGAGGAAGTCATGTGTAAATTGGACAGAGCTTTGGTTAATATGGAATGGCTAGCATCTTTGCCCTCTTCTGTTGCGGAGTTCCTTAGTCCCCTGGTATCAGATCACAGCCCGGTAGTGGTTAATCTTCGGGTCTCTACCATACAAGGCAAGAAGCCGTTTCGGTTTTTCCAATTCTGGATAGACGATGTTGCCTTTTTACCCCTAGTGCGCTCTGCTTGGCATCAACCTTTGCAAGGCAATCCCATGCTCAGAGTTTGGTCGAGACTCCAGATGCTCAAGAAGGACCTCAAGCAGTTGAATAAGGTAAAATATGGCTGTATCTTCAGAAGGTTGCTGCCGTGCGTGAGGTGTCTATTCTTCAGAAGAAATTTCTTTGTAACCCTCCCGACCCCCGTCTCAGAGACCAGCTGAACAGCCTTGAGAGCAGGTATACTCATTTGCTACACTGTGAGGAGATGTTTCTTAGACAAAAAGCCTGTATTCAATGGCTCCACTGTAGGGATTCAAATCATAAGTTCTTCTATGCAAGGTGAAGGACAGACAAAAGCGAAAAACCATTGCTTTCCTCATAGGAGAGAATGGCAGGGAGATAAGGGGTGCTCAGGAAATTCAGAAGGCCTTCAGTGACTATTATAAGCAGCTTTTAGGCATCGATACTCCTCTCGGAGTTCCTAACCCATCTATCGTGGATTTCTCTTTGACGTATGAGCAGAAGTTAGCTCTAAATGCTCCTGTTTCCAATGAGGAGGTCTGAGCAGTTGTTTTCTCTGTTGGTGACACTAAGGCTCCAGGCGTAGATGGTTACTCAACAACTTTCTTCAAAAAGAGTTGGGATATTATTGGAGATGAGTTATTCATGGCTATTAGGGAATTCTTCACTACCGGTTTCCTGCCTAGGAAGGTAAATATTACATCTCTTACCCTGGTGCCAAAAAAGCCTAACCCGCAAAAGGTAACTGATTTTAGACCTATTGCTTGTTGCACCATGCTTTATAAGATCATCTCGAAGATTCTTACGCAGAGGCTTCAAGGTATCTTGCCCTCAATCATTGATCTTGCTCAATCTGCTTTCTTGAAGGGGAGAAGCATCGGTGATAATGTGTTATTGGCTCATGAGTTGGTGAGGAAATATGCTCGAAAAGGGGTCTTTCCTAGATGCATGTTAAAATTGGACCTCCAAAAAGCTTATGACATGGTCAACTGGAGCTTTGTGAGGAATCTATTGCTTCTGTATGGCTTTCCTTACCAGTTTGTAAAGCTGATTACCGCTTGTTTGAATACTGTGGCTTTCTCTCTATACTTAAATGGCGTGCTGTCTCCGCCTTTTCAGGCGAAAAGAGGGTTGAGGTAGGGAGATCCCCTCTCCCCCTACTTATTTGTCCTTGTCATGGATTACCTGACCAGATGTCTCAAACAGCTATGGACCAATGATACTTTCAAAGGCCACCCTAGATGCAGAGCTTTGAAGATAACCAATATGAGCTTCGTTGATGACATCCTTGTGTTCTGTCATGGTGATTTACGTAGTGTCAAGTGCCTTAAGGATGTCCTGAATCATTTCTCTGGGATCTCGGGTTTGATCCTAAACCCTCAGAAATGTACTGTTTATTTTGGTGGTGTGTCGTCTGATGTTAAAAGAGCAATTATTAATCTTTTGGGGTTCCAGGAAGGTACTCTTCCGATTACTTACCTTGGCCTACCTCTAACCTCTTCCAGAATCTTGATGAGTCTACTCCAGCCTATGTTGGAAAAGGCAACAGCTCGACTTAGGCACTGAAGTACTATTTATTTATCTTATGCGGGGAGACTACAGCTTATTAAGTCGGTTTTGTTTAGCATACAATTCTACTTCAGCTAGGTGATCCTCCTACCAAGAAAGATCCTCCATGAGTTCGTGAGTCTCTGTTGAAATTTTCTTTGGTTAGGAAAGATACATGTTAGAAGATGCGCCCTGGTTTTGTGGGAACATATTTGTACCCCTAAGGCAGAGGGTGGTCTTGGTTTTCTTAACCTGGAAATTTGGAATTAGTGTGCCTTGGGTAAGCTACTTTGGAATACTGCTACTAAGAAGGATTCGCCTTGGGTGAAGTGGATCTATGCTGTTTACCTTAAGAATATAAGTGTGTGGGAGTATAATCCCATTACTTATACTTCTTGGCTGTTTCAGAGAATCCTTCTTGTACGCACTCAGTTACAAAGTTTTATTCATTTGAGGTGGTCAAATGGTTATCCTGAATATAGCATCAAAGCTGCTTATGATGTTGTGCGACCCAGACAGGATAAACAGAAGTGGCCCCAGCTTGTGTGGAACTCCCTTAACTTGCCAAGATACAGTTTCCTTCTTTGGCTGGCATTCAGGGACAGATTGATGACTAAAGCTAAACTTCGGGAGATTGGTATGGATATATCGGAGCAGTGTGTGTTCTTCCAGCAGGGTCTTGAAACCCGGGACCATTTGTTTGTCCACTGCCCTACTACAACGGCTATATGGAGGAAAATTCGAAGATTTGCTGATAGAAGGGACCCTATCCAAGGGTGGCAACAGGAGGTGCAGTCCTTGTTGAAAAGATCTAGACAAAATAGACAGAAAAAATAGGTCCTAGGAGCTCTTTTCTCATCTTATATTGCAAATGTATGGTATGAGAGGAACTTGAGAGTTTTTGAAAACCGTAGTAGGGATATAGATAGTATCAGTCAAGCTATTGTCTTAGCTTTAGCTAGACGTTTAATGCACCCACATTATAAGGTGAAATTCCAAAAGTGGGCTGGTCTTGTTGATTGTATGGTAGCTTGATCTCAGGTTTGTAATCTTTCTCCTTTTCGTAAGTTATAAAATTTCTTACTTATCAAAAAAAATAAAATTAAAAATTCATGTCGCCACAATCGCGACACATAAGTTATTGTTCGCGACGCTCATATACCGTGACTACAACGGTGATTTTATTGCTTGAAGTTGGCTTATAGTGCTAACAACAAAAGCAATAGCAGGTCTTGTGTGTGACAAGTAAATTAATTTTCCAACTAACCTCTGATTTCTATTCTTATTGACTGGTTTTCTAACTTGTTCAAATTTCCTTCTAGCATCAACTGGAGTATCACATGGCTTACATCCAAGCATCCCGACTTTTGTCAAAAGGTCTAGGATATATTTCCACTGGGACACACTAATCCCTTTCCTTGATCTAGCAACTTCCATAGCAAGGAAATACTTCATTGGCCTCAGATCCTCGACTTCAAATTCTTTTGCAAGGACATTCTTCAATCTTGCTATTTTCGGTAGGTTATCACCGGTAAGTATAATGTCATCCAAATATATAATTAAGATGGATTTCATCCCTCTTCCATTATTCTTAAAGAACGTGGTGTGACCTAATTGCCCTTGCTTGTACCCTTCACATCTCAGTGCTCTTGCAAACCTATCAAACCATGTGTGGAGATTGCTTTAGTCCATACAAGGCTTTTCTCAACCTACACACCTTGTTTTCATTACCTTTGTCTAACCTAGGTGGAATCTTCATGTACACTTCTTCTAGAAGGTATTCTTGATATCGAGTTGTTGAAGGTTCCAATAGAAGTTTGCAGCTAAGGAAAGGAGCACCCTAATTGTATTCATTTTGGCAACCGGTGCAAAAGTCTCAGTGTAGTCAATCCCATAAGTCTGAGTAAAGCCTTTAGCCACAAGTCTATCTTTGTAGTGATATATGGAGCCATTAAATTTGTATTTCACAGCAAAAACCCACTTACACCCCACTGCCTTCTTTCCTCTTGGTAAATTTACAATCTCCATTGTATTATTTTTCTTAAGTGCCTTTATTTCCTCCATAACAACATCTCTCCTCTTCGGTGAGCTTAAGGCTTCATTCACATCCTTAGGAAAGGTTACTAGGTAGAGGTAAATGCTTTTAATGTAGTGGATAGATTATTATAAGACACAATATGAGATATAGAATGTAAGGTGCAAGAGTGAGGTTGTTTTCTAAGAGTAATAGTGTAGAAATATGGGTGTTAGCCAGGATTTTAGGAAATACTTATGACTATAAGTGGTAAGCTAAAGTTTAGGGATTACTTTATTAACTGGTTAATTTATTCTTTTATTTGACTAGTTAATTTATTCCTTTTGAATAGGCTATAGGTTATTATTAAATGTATCCCTATTTTATAGGAGGATTTTAGTAGTGAATAATATATTTATCCTTGTAATTTTTATGCTAAATAAGATGAAATACGAAGTATCGTGTTCTCGTTTAACTACATGGTATCAGAGCCATGAATAATTCTGCAGAAGTCACCTTTCAACAAAAAGATATGTCGACTGGCAGTGTTGACCTAGTTTTAGTTCACTCAAGCAATAAAACCGCGGTTACAGTTGCAATTGCGGTCGCGGTGTCATGATATCGAGGTGTCGCGGTTGTTGCGGAGTGATTTTGTAATTCTTTTACACAATAAATATTGGCAAATATCAGTAAATATCCGCCAATATCGGTAAAATATCAGCCGATATCCGAAATTTCGCCGATATTGCGGCGATAAATATGCGATTTTCTAAAAAAGCCACATTTTCGGAATTTCGCATTCGGCTGACCCAAAAACTGCGAAATTGCAGCCGATATGCAATTGCGGTACAGATATTTCATTTTATGAGTTCACTCCTTTCAAATTACCATTCATCCTCTTAATAGTAAAAATTATTTGGAGTGCACTCGATCAGTCAAACTAGTCATAGATGGAAGGGGAAATCTTGGCTATTTGAATGGAGAAGAAAAGAAACCAGCAGAGAGACCCCAGATTTAAAGCATGGAGGTTTGAGAACTCTCTGGTGATTGCGTAGCTTTTAATTCAATAGCATCTTCCATTGCAAAGCTACATATGTTCATGAATACTGCAAAGGTGATTTGGTACTCTATCCGTGCCACTTATTCTGATATGGAGAATTCTTCTCAGATTTTTGAATTAAAATCCAAGTTGTGGAATTCTAAACAAGGTGAGTGTGATCTTAATTCTTATTATAATGAGATGGTAGCATGGTGGCAGGAACTTGATCAATGCTATGATGTGGTGATAAATGGGAAAATCCTGATGACTGTATACGTTTTTTAAAGAGGGGATATAGAGTGTACATGTTTTTGGCCGGTGTTAATTATAGTTTTGATGAAGTAAAGGGGCGTATCTTAAGTCGTAGGCCACTACCTTCAATACGAGAGGTCTTCTCAGAGTTGAGACAGGAAGAAGCAAGAAAGAGAGTAATGCTCAATACTATGCCAGGTTTTGCAAAGTATGAATTAGAAAGCTCAGCATTAGTTGCTCACAGTCATGGTTTCAAAGGAGAAAGGAAGAAAAAACGTTGGTGTGATTACTGCAAAAAACCATGGCATACACGTGATACTTGTTGGAAGCTCCATGGCAGACCCTTAATTATGCAAAAGAAAGGATATGATAAAGGCGTTAATAGCAGGATATTTTAGACCATATCTTAGGAATATCAAGAGCAATCAATCAACTCTGGAGTATCACCTTTTACGAAGGAGCAGTTGGAGCATCTTGTTAAACTCTTCCTATCACCACAATTCACGTCGCTCAACTCCACTCCTCTCAATTCATCTTGTTTCTTAGCCCACCAAGGTAACATAAGCTGTTTGTCTAGTGTCTTCTCTAATCTTTGGATTATCGATTCAGGAGCGACTGATCATATGACCAATTGCTTAGCATTGTTTTCATCCTATACCGCTAGTGCAAGCCATAGAAAAGTTAAAGTTGCTGATGGATCACTCTCAGCAATTGCTAGAAGTGGATCCATCAAAATTTCACCTTACTTAATCCAAGAAAATGTTCTTCATGTCCCTCAATTATCGTGCATTTTACTTTCTGTTAGTAAGCTCACACAAGATGCTAATTATCGTATTATTTTTCCCTCTTCTTCCTATGATTTTTAGGATATATCCTTGGGGAAGATGATTGGCAGTGCTAGGGAAGTTGTAGGTTTATATCAATTGATGGATGGTTCACAACCTGTACTCTCGGTTCATAGTTCCTGCTTAGAGTCAGTTTATATTGCTTTTACAAATGATATTGTGTTATGGCACTATAGGCTTGGCCATCCTAGTTTTTATTATCTACAACTATTATTCCCCAAATTATTTATCAATAAGAATGTGTCTTTATTTAAATGCGAGATTTGTGCTACGGCAAAACATTAAAGAACCTCTTACCCCCCTTGACCTTGTCAACCAACTATCCCTTTCTCTCTCATTCACAGTGATGTTTGGGGCCCCTCATGTATCCCCACACTTCAGAAAAAAAATGGTTTGTCACCTTTATCGATGATCACACGGGAGTCGGTTGGGTTTTTCTGTTAAAAGAAAAATCTGAGGTAGGGGGAGTTTTATTTTTACTATATGGTTCAAATGCAATTTAATGCCCTCATCAAAATAATTCGGAGCAATAATGGAACCGAATATGTCAATAACATGTCGGGAACCTTCTTCAAGGATAAAGGGATCATTCATTAAAGCTCTTGTACGGATACCCTAAAACAAAATAGGATAGCCGAACGTAAAAATAGACATCTCCTAGAAATTTCTCGAGCTCTGAGGTTCGCCCACAATGTTCCTTATTCTTGTTGGGTAGTTTCTTAATCAATAGAATGCCCTCTAAGGTTCTCAAGTTCAAGACATCGTTGAAAACTCTTTATGATTTTTTTCCTACGAATAGAATTGCTTCCAATCTGCCCATTCGCATATTTGGCTGCACCGTCGTTGTTCATGAAAAACATAGCAGTAAATTGGAACCTAGGGCATGAAAATGTATTTTCTTATGTTATTCCCCAACTCAAAAAGGATATAATGTTTTGATCCTACCACTTGTAAAACATTTGTTACCATGTGCACTATATTTTTTGAAGAGAAACCATTCTTTACTCCTCTTTATGGGGAGACATCTAAAGAAGATTCAGTTGACAGAAATGTGTTACAGAGAGAAATAGCAGCGGACAACAATAATTCCCACAATTCAAAACATTCCAAACTTATCAATCCTATCTTTCTCCAAGTAAACATTTCTGAACATAACTCACCCTTGTTTAAAAATCAAGATGTTTCTGTTGAACCAAATTTTGAGCAAATAGAAACAGGTAACACTAAAGGGGAATTGTTTGGACGAGTGTATACAAGGAGGAATCCATACAAAGAACAAAGACCTCAATGTTCTCTACACAATCATGAGGTAGACCTAAGGGAAGCTCTAGTAAGTCACTATCTTCCATCTCAGAATGATGATACTTGTATTAATTGTTCCTCCCATTTGAATTTCCCAATTGCTAGCCGCAAGGGTGTAAGATCTTATACTAAACAACCCTTATACCCTTTATCTAAATTTGTTTCCTATGAGAATTTGTCATACTCATTCTCATGATTTACTAGCCATGTCTCATCTGTGGAGATTCCTAAGAGTGTGCAGGATGCTTTGAAGGTTCCTGAGTGGAAAGAAACTATTCTTGAGGACATGAAGGCTCTCAACAAAAAATAGACTTGGGAAGAAGTGGACATACCAAGAGGAAAAACTCTAGTGGGTTGTAAATGGGTGTTCACAGTTAAATACAGGGTCGATGGAACACCGAAATGATACAAGGCTAGGTTGGTAGCTAAAGGTTTCGCACAGAAGTATGATATTAATAATAGAGAGACATTTGCAGCTATGGCAAAGCTTAACATCATGTGTGTACTACTATCAATTGCTGTGAATTTAGATTGACCACTGTATTAACTAGATGTCAAGAATGCTTTCTTGAATGGTGACTTAAAAGATGAAGTTTATATGACTCCACCTCATGGATTTAAAGAGAAGTTTAGCAGTAAAGTTTGCAAATTAAAGAAACCATTGTATGGTCTAAAATAGTCACCAAGGGCTTGGTTCAAAAAATTCACAAAATCAGTGAAGGAGCAAGGTTACGAATAGTCTCAAGGTGATCATACAATGTTTACAAGAAGATCAAAGGAAGGGAGGATTGTTGTTCTCATTGTACATGTGGATGGCATTAATCTCACATATGATGATTTAGCTAAAATGAAGAGGGTAAAAATAGGTTTAGCCAAGGAATTTGAAATCAAGGACCTAGGAACCTTGAAATATTTCTTAGGAATGGAAGCTGCAAGATCTAAGAAGGGAGTTGTTATTAATCAAAGAAAATATGTACTTGATCTACTAAATGAAACTGATATGAATGGTTGCAAACTAGTTGACACACCGTTGGATGCAAATGTGAAACTTGGGAGCTTCGATAAAGGAACACAGGTAGACATCTCAAGGTGTCAACGGTTATTGGGAAAACTGATTTACTTGTCCCACACCGAACCTGATATAGCATTTGTTGTTAGTTTGGTAAGTCAGTTTATGCACTCACCAAAGAAGGAACATCTAGAGGTTGTATATTGTATTCTAAAATACTTGAAAGGTTCACTAGGAAAGGGACTCTTGTTTGCCAAAATAGATGTAAGGAGTATTAAAGCCTTTGTTGATGCTGACTGGGCTAGATCCATAGATGATAGGAAATCAACTTTAGGATATTGTACCTATGTCTGGGGGGATCTAGTTAGAAGAAGACGTAAGAAACAAGCTGTGGTTGCTAGAAGTAGTGCTGAAGTTGAATTTTGAGCAATGGCAAATGGGATTTGTGAGTTACTATGGTTGAATCGTATAGTAACTGAGCTACAGGTTCAGGTGTTTCTTCCAATGAAACTCTACCGTGATAACAAGACTACAATAAGCATTGCCCATAATCCAGTACAATATCATTGGACCAAACATGTTGAGATTGATAAGCACTTTATCAAAGAGAAGATAGATAAAGGCATAATTTGTGTACCATTTGTTGCAACTTCCTAGCAGACAACAGATATATTTACTAAGGGATTGTTCAAATCTGCGTTTGATGTAATTGTGAGCAAGTTGGGCATGATTGATATCTAAGTTCCAACTTGAGGGGGAGTTTAGAAATACGAGTGTTAGCTAAGATTCTAGGAAGTAATTATGAATATAAGTGGTTAGCTAAAGTTTAGGTATTACTTTATTAACCGATTAATTTATTCTGTTATTGACCAGTTAATTTATTCCTTTGTTTCATTGGTTAATTTATTCCTTTGAATAGTTTGTAGGTTATTATTAAATGTATCCCTATTTTATAGGAGTATTGTTAGCAGTGCATATTATATATATCTTTGTAATCTTTATGTTGAATAAGATGAAATACGAAGTATCGTATTCTTGTTTAACTACAAATAGGTAAGTTTAAATGTGAACTCTTAGAGTTATTTGTGTCTTGGGAAGGTTCTTAGGTATCTGGATGTGCCATTAGGTCTGACTCAGATTGTGCATGAGGAATGTGGTTTCTAGTGTCCTTTTCTTTCATGGGTAGACCATTATCTCTTTGCTATGCTGGTTCTCCTTATATCCCTTGGTTTCCACGGTTTTAAAATTCCACATTTATTGGCTAATAAATCATCGGTAAATCGAGATAAATCACTTATAAATTGGCAATTTATTGAGAATTCTTAAATCTATTGAAAAAAGCATGCATAATAATTTTTTTTATTCATTTACTATATATATGTTAAACGAAATTACTATTGAACAATAGTAAAGTATTTTTATTTATTACCTTTACATTTCCTACTAGATAACATGCTTTTTTTATTTATTCTAAGGTAACTTTAGGGCCGTTAGAATAATTTAACATATAATAACTCACTTCTAATATAATATAAACCACTAGTTTATTAAATATTTATATTTAAATAATCAATAAATAATAGTTAAAGTATATAGTGAAATAAAAATAAAAATTCACGCTATGACTACTGCGACACATAATTTATCATTCGCGATGCTCCAGTACTGCGATATCGTGGCCGCGATTTTATTGTCTGGTATTAACACATGAACTTTGGTAAATGATACTGTTTTGATGTAAAAAATTTGTTAAATATGTATTGAAATATTCTATGTTGTTATTGGTGTGAAGTATATGTATTTGTGCTTGAAATTGGGTTTGGATCATAAATTAGAAATTAAAAAAAAATGGTTTGTACATTAGATTTATCTTTCTAGAGATAAACCCAACAAACACGAGTGTGATCATTGATGAACGTAATAAATCATTTGTAATTGGTACAAGTTGGAACTCGAGAACTACCCCAACATCACCGGAAAAGTTTGGTCCTTTGGTTGTTGGATTTTGGGAAAGGAGTTTTGTTATGTTTGGCCATCTGGCAAAAATCACATTGATAATCAGATACATTTTTATTAAGAATAATGAAGGGAATAATAGTTTTTAGTACTAAAAATTGGGATGAACCATTCTAAAATGCCACAACATAACATCATTATTCCTAGAGAGAGATACGAGTCAAAGATAGCTAGTGGTTCTTGCTTACTCATTTTGGCTTCAACAAAGTATTAGAGCCCCCCACATTCCTTAGTACTGCCAATTGTCTTTTGATGACATCCTGAAAAATACAAAGACAAGGAAAAAGTTTAACAACGGTGTAGGTCCTTGGTAAGCAGATTAATTAATATTATGTTTCAAGATAGCTTCGGAATATGAAGAACATATTCAAGAGTTAAAGAATATGAGAGTTGTATGTTTCCTTTTCCCACAATTGATGAGATGGTTCCATTTGCAATTTTACTTTTAAGTTTTCGGCACAAGGTGAGTATGTGGTAAAAAGATGAAAGTAGCTTGTCATGTGATCTAAGGCACCCAAGTCAATAATCTATGAAAAATTTAGCCGAGAACTACTGTTCGGAAACTAGCTTTATAAGTGAGAGAAGTTGATGCTATTGGGTTGGGGTTTTGAATACTGGACAGTAGCTTGATAAAGATTATCAAGCTGATCCTGGCGGATCACAGAATTTTTATTATCTCCAGCACCTTTTTGATCCGTAGGAGATACTTGGTATCCAAGGGTATTTCTAGATTTCCACTAAGGTGGCTTGCCATGAAGGGTCCAACATGTGTCCTTTGTGTGCCACGGTTTATGATACTGCTCGCACCATGTGTTCACCTTTTTATTTTTTTGGGTATGCTCTGATACCATATTGAGGGGGAAAGAGATAAGATTGAATGAATTTCTAATTGAGTATTACAAGAGTAGAGAGGTCCTATATATATACGTACTAAGCTGTGAAGAGTCTAAAGTTAAGGAGAACATCCCCTTAATTACGGAAAAAGGGGGGGGGAGGAGAAATTATAGGAGTTTGACCTGGAGAAATTATAGGAGTTTGACTGTTTAACTACAGGCTGGAGAAATAACTCCAGTTTTGACCGATTATTTACAACCGCATAAAGTAAAAAAAAATACAGTGAGGGGAAATAATAGGTAATAAATGCAGAGAAGAGGAATAAGGGATTTCAACCACATTGAATCTGGTATATTGTTCTTGAGGATAAACATATCAATTTTGGCATCTATGACTATGAGATCCTGGGACACTCATGTTTCCCTTATCTCAATTTGGCATCTATGAGCTTAATGACAATTTTCTATTTACCCCACAAACTCCACCTTAGAATTGCGATATTGTGCTGGCAATAAAAGTTGGGACAAGGTGGGCTACATGCAATTTGATACTTTTCATTCCCCAAATTACAATTTTATGAATACTAGTAGTTTGACCAGTCATTGTGGGAGATGTTTGATAACCTTATAGGATTTTCCCAGGATTTCATAACTACTTGCATCCGCAGGGGGGAGCTTAAGGTTAATCCATGAGGGGACCCTACTTGATGGTGTGATCACTTTATGCCTGTTGAGGGCCAAGTGGTATAACTTGATAGAAACCATTTCTGAGTGTAAATATGTTCTGGAAAGTTTTGATGGTAGAATCATATTTTCTTTATCATGGTTGTTTTAGAGTGGGCGTGTTTTTTTTTTATGGGGGTCTAGAAGGTATCATGGTGTTGTTTTTTCATGTACAGTTTAAAGAAAGCATTGCTCAATTTGCACAAGAGAACATTGTTCCTCATGCAGAGAAGATAGATAAAACAAACTATTTCCCGGAGGTTGTATGGCACTTCTTGGTCTTTTTCTTTGTTTCTTTCTTTTTTTTACTGCTTCGATGAATTGTTAAATATTACTTATTTTTTTCTTAGGAGGCGAACTTATGGAAACTCATGGGCGATTTTAATCTTCATGGAGTTACTGCACCAGGTACCTCACAAGTCAACCCTCACTCTCTTCCTCTTCCATCCAATGTCCATCGATGTTGTGATGTTCTTACCTTAATGGGGTTTCATCAATATATTTACTGTTTTGAATAGCTTATTCTAGCGAGTGTTGTGTGTGTGTGTTTCCCTTCTTGTCATTACTATAACTCACAATGGAACATGAACCTGCTACTCAACATGGAAGCACAATTCCATCGACGCCTGTAGGAACTTTGCCAGTGTTGGAGATAGCTTGCCATCTGGAGTTGTGGGGTCATCACATGAATTGTAGGAAAATCACAAGTGACATCATCATTTTCTAAAGAAACTAATGCTTCATTGAATATGAGTACTTTTGAGTTGGAATTTTTGAGGGGTTCTATGTCTTTTCTTGCTGCATCTGGCATGTCAGTTTGGTTGCTGATGAAAATCATTCTTCTTCTTCATTTTACCTCTAGAGGAATATGGTGGTCTGGGCCTTGGCTATCTGTATCACTGCATTGCAATGGAGGAAATTAGCCGTGCCTCAGGATCAGTAGGTTTATCATATGGAGCGCATTCAAACTTATGCATTAATCAGCTGGTAAATTTCATATTTCTGTATCTTGAATTCTGGGAAAAACAGCATTTGGGCAGTTTCTCACATCATGCTGATGGTTTTGTAGGTCAGGAATGCAAATGCTGCTCAAAAGAAGAAATATTTACCCAAGGTTCCTCTGATTCTTCTAGAAGCATTTGTGTGTGCATTAATTACACTGAAAATAAACCATGTTTTCTTCATGACATCCAATGTTCCTTTCACCTATTCTCTCGGAATATATATATATATTCTTTTGTCCTTTCTTGCCTTCTTAAGTGCGTCTTTCTCATGAAGCTTATCAGCGGGGAGCATGTTGGAGCACTAGCAATGAGTGAACCAAATGGTATAGCTTGCTAAAAACTTTTCAGCTTGCAGCCCTCTTAAGTATAGATTCCTGTTCTCCTTTTATCCAACTGATAATTGCATTTCAAGTGCTCATGGAGCTTGGGCAGTATTCATGCCGTTCTGCATTTTTTCCCTCCAGCTGGTTCTGATGTTGTCAGCATGAAATGCAAGGCTGATCGTGCTGATGGCGGTTATATATTGAATGGTAACAAAATGTGGTGCACCAATGGTCCAATTGCTGAGACATTGGTAATGGACGATTTCCTTTATATTATATAATCTACATTGCTGTACACACACCTGCAGAGTATTATGGATCATTTTTTATTTGTTTCCGTGATTTTAATGATGAGACATCATGCTGGACCAGGTTGTTTATGCGAAAACAGATGCTAAGGCTCTCTCAAAAGGAATTACAGCATTCATCATTGAGAAAGGAATGCCCGGGTTAGTTGTGCCTAAAGTGCCTTATGCCTCACTCGTTCTCTTTCCTACTTGTAATTGGCATGTTATCAATGTGCTTCTGAATGTTGTCTGAAAGAGCATGCAAGCACTCTTTATTTCTAAGTGCCAAATCCATTTGGCCCATTCAGTTTTGGATCGATTGTAGATTCATCTTGGAAATTGCTCGGTGCTTTAATCAGATTTGTGCAATTGTCTTTACGATAACCTATTGTTGCAGGAACTTTTTAGTTTATACTCTTGACCATCTGAATCTGATGCCAAAATTCCAGTTAATTCATCACATTAGTGCATGAATGCATTGTTGTGAAGTATTGCTGTGTAATGAAAACGAAATAATTTAGGTGTGTTGATTTGGTTCTTCTGAGTTAGAAATGAGTTGATGTTTTAAGTTGTTGAAATTGTGGGAGCAGGTGATTGAGGTAAGGCTGAGAGGGGACACATTTGTATGAGATAACTAATTTGGCTTTATGCCAAGGAAATCGGTGACAAAGGCTCGTAGATGTTTAGCAGAGTACTATTGAGAGAGCAAAACGACCTACACATGGTTTTCATGGACATGGAGTCATCATTGTGTTCCCTCACTAGTGTATGATCGATATGACATGTAAGGGTGTTCAAATGGGTTTTATGGGCTAATGCAACCCATTCATGTAAATCACAACCCAACCTAACATGGTTTGGTTTGGATTCGTAGTTAATAATTTGCAACCTAACTACAACATCTTAAATTTTTGACTATTTTTAATTTTATTTTATATTTTATAAAACTTATTTGCAGAAGCATTAAGGTCCAAACATCGGATGTTACCACCACATTCAATATATGTCACGTACCCTTACCTTTCTTATATTGAATTTATGGTTAAAACATTCAATCACAACATGATAAGAATAACACCATAATTAGAAATGAATTACATAAAATCATAGGGCGATAAGAGTACTATATCAAATGAAATTGATTATAGGAATATACCATATTAGAAATATTGAGAAAATACAATATAACTACGAAAATACCAAGGCATAGACCTCAACATCCGAATAAAAAGATAGAAGTGCTTGTAAGGCAAAGTCCTCAGGACAACTCTACATCTCATAGTAACCGCAAACAAGCTCTTAGGCTTACTCATCATCAAGCACATGCACACACATTTGCTCACCCGAATAATAACCGGGAATAATAATAATGCGAGTCAGTATGACCAAATAATGATTAATGCTATAGGCAGAAGATGCTATCAAGTTACATACTCGCACATACATGATACAATTTCCCATGTGATAATACACAACTTTAGAGCATACGATGATAACACCTAGGGTGGAATTAACTTATGTTTCACAAATACAATATCATTAATGACATACTAACACATACGATAAAGGCACACAATAGGTCATGTGATGACATACAATTGTACGAGTATACTCAACGACAACCTTATAACAAGATAGGCTAAATTGAGGTTACTAAGGTGTCACATCCAAAGCATTTCAATTAGCGATAGGGATAAACTACATCATAGATCATATAACGACATGAAACATGTTAGACATGGCTTAAACATATCATGGAGATATCATGGATCATAATTCTGAAAATAATCTCCCTTCAAATTAGGAGCATGAAAACTAATCTTCTAGCCCACATAATCAGCAAGGAAAAGATGCCTCCATTGTTCCTCCATCTGATCAGTTGGCTAAAATAGAAGTAGGCTCTAAGACTGACAGATACTTTAGGCAGATATATTCCTGGAGAACTTCTCACAAAGAGAAAGATTCTACATGCCCTTTGCATTGCCATGAATCTGCATCGGGGTTATTTCCTACCACTGTAAGTATCTCCCCTTCTCCCTCAATTCAATTACCTCAAGATAGCACTTTTGTTTCAGATTTGAATCTTCTTATTGCCACCAGAAAAGGAACTAGATCATGTACTAGTCATCCTTTATACCCACTAACAAAATTTGTTTGTTTTAAACATCTCTCACCCTCTTTCTCTTCTTTCTTCGCTCATGTATCTTCTCTGGAGATTCCAAAGAATGTTCAGGATGCTCTTACAGTTTCAGAGTGGAAGAAGGCAATCCTTGAAGAAATGAGTGCTCTTGAGAAAAATAAGACGTGAGAAGTTGTCAATCTACCAAGAGGAAAGTCTCTTGTTGGGTGTAAGTGGGTATTCACTTTGAAATACAAGGCTGATGGCACTCTTGAGAGATACAATGCACGGTTGGTGGAAAAGGGCTTTACACAAACCTAAGGAATTGACTACACCGAAACATTTGCTCCTGTGGCAAAACTAAATACCATTTGAATTCTTCTATCTGTAGCTGCGAACCTTGATTGGCCCTTGTACCAGTTGGACGTGAAGAATGCGTTTCTGAATGGCAATCTAAGAGAAGAGGTATTCATGACACTACCACCGGGCTTTCAGGAGAAGTTCGGCTCGAAGGTGTGTGGGGTGAAAAAGGCACTTTATGGTTTAAAACAGTCTCCTCGGACTTGGTTTTAAAAATTTACCAGATGTGTGAAGGGACAAGGATATACTCAAGCCCAAGGTGACCAAACAATGTTTACAAGGTACTTAAGAGATGGAAAAATGTCAGTGTTGATTGTGTATATGGATGATATCATTGTTACAGGGAATGATTTGAGAGAGATTGATCGCTTAAAGGCTGGATTAGCCAGGAAATTTGAGATCAAAGACTTGGGAGCCCTTAAATATTTTATGGGAATGGAAGTAGCCAAATCAAGAAAGGGTATGGTGACTCAACGCAAGTATGTGGTGGATCTTCTTCATGAAACTGGTTTGAGTGGCTGTAAACCAATTTATACACCAATAAATGCTAATACAAAATTGAGGGTATGTAAAGAAAGCCAACCAGTTGATGCAGCTAGGTACCAAAGGCTAGTTGGGAAGTTAATTTATCTTTCCCATACTCGTTCTGATATTGCCTTTGCTGTGAGTTTGGTTAGTTAGTTTATGCATTCCCCAAACATAGAACACCTGAATGCTACATACAGGATTATGAGGTACTTGAAAGGGTCACCTGGGTGAGGTTTGTTCTTCAGGAAAAATGAGTAGAGGGGAATTGAAGCCTTCACTGATGCAGATTGGACAGGATCAATTGAAGATAGGAAGTCTACTTCTGGTTATTGTACATATGTACGGTACGGGGGAACCTACTCACTTGGAGGAGCAAGAAGCAGAGTGTGGTGGCAAGGAGCAGCACAGAAGCTAAAGTTCGAGCCATGGCTCAAGGGATTTGTGAGCTAATATGGCTCAGGCGGATTATTAGAGAATTACATTTACCTGTAAGCAAGCCCATAAAGTTGTACAGGCAGCCATAAGCATTGCATAGAACCCAGTTCAACATGATCAAATGAAACACATTGAGATTGACAGACATTATATAAAGGAGAAGCTTGAGGAAGGCGCAATCTGTGTACCATTTGTGCCCAATGTTCAATAGATAGCAAAAATTCTAACAAAGGGTTTATTCAAGCCTAATTTTGAGTTTTTTTGTTGGGGCATGATTGATATCTATGCACCAACTTGAGGGGGGAGTGTAGAAAAGATCAGTAAATCCAGTTGTTAATTTACTGGATATTAGGGGAATAAAGTCTCAGTTAGTTCCGCTGAATATGGGGCAAGATATTAAGAGTTATTGCTGCCTATTTCCTAGGATCTATTATTCCCTATTTATTGGGAGTTTGTTAGGGTAGACCGGTTCCCCTCTTCAGACTATTTATGTATCCGTGCAACATTATAATAAGTGAATCAAGGAGAATAAAAAATAGAGTGACGTATTAGCTCTTACTCTCCAAAACTCTCACTAACAATTTAAGTCCATTTAGATGTGATAGCACAAACCATTCATTGAAGTTACTTGAGCGGGAGAACTAAATTCAGGGCTTTGAGGCACAAGGAACACCACAATATTCTTAGAAGGCTACTTCTAGAATTACCAACAATCACTCTCGAAAGGGTTACTTTCGGAGATACCATTAAACACTCTTGGAAGGATTACTTCCAGAGATACTAACCACATTGTTTATCTAATTCTTGAATATGCATATCTACTATAGGGTCTATAGAAACCTATAGAGTAGATGTGAAGCTTTCCTGATGCACTAAGGCAACCGATCAACCACTAATCAAATACAGGGAAGGCACTCATGGCACAATCTTATCTAGAGGTCCAGATAGACTATATACAACCACTAACCGACCCTATGAAAGCAATTAACACAAATCCTAATGCCAACTCATTATCTTTCACTTTACATTATTAATATTTTATTCAAAAGAGATCATGATCAACTCATATCAGAACCGATTATACTCAACTACCTTTTTTTAATCTCATTAACCTTGCTTAATCATTGTTATTAACTCAGAATCCATACTTAATCACTTTTCATCATTCCATTAGTCACACTTAGTTAAGTGATCATTAATAGATCAACAATTAAAGTTGCCATAAGAGGCCCAAAACTTAACTCATTTCATTTCCACCATTTAACCAAATGATCCACAATGATCAAGGGTTTCAATTATGCCACTCAAGGCCCATTATTGGCATTTAACCACATTTCACCACCTTAAGTCATATTTCAAAACACTTTGTCAGTTTCTTTCCTTTTTATTCAAGAGTTGACTAAAAGTCAAGATCAAAGGTCAAAATCAACCTAAGGCCAATTGAAGTCCAACTTATCTACTTTACACATATTTTGCCCGAAATGATATTGATTAAAAGTCAAGATCAAAGGTCAAAATCAATCCAATGCCAACTAAAGTCCAACTTATCTACTTTACACAGATTTTGGCCAAAATGATCGTTTTACTCTTGTTGTCACAAAAAAGCCCATTTCAGGTTATTTAAGGCCCAAAGTTAGTCATATTTGCATGAAACTTATACAAAGGCCCAACAACCTTAAAATACATAGTTAAAACCTAATTCTGTCCAAAAAATTCAGCAAGCACAAAAGTTACCAAAATGCTCCTAGATATGCTTGTAAGGCTTAAAATGACATAAAACCTTAATCATGCTTTCTATCACATCTACTAACACATACTTTTCACCTTGAATATGTTTACATATTTTTCTGGAAAAATACAGCAAGCAAAGTCAAAAAGACTAAATTACCCTAGAGATTCCTAAACATGCTCAACTCTAAACTTGGTATGCATGAAATCTCAAGGAAATCATGGAAGGTATTCAAAGGACTCATCAAATTCAGCAAAAGTCTCAAAATCCCCAAAATGCCATTGGGACCTAGAGCACAATAAGGGCATATGTAGTCATTTTCAACCACCTTAAACTATACATGCTCACAATATCTTGTTTCCACAAATCTACATGCTTAGATTAAAGAAATCTGAAATCTTAGAACTTTCCCACTAGGCATGATAACGAATAAGACATGAAGTTTAATAAAGACTCACGCTGTCTTTGAAATATAACACATGATTTCATCAAGGCACAAACTTTATCCCTAATAGCTATTATGCTTTCACATAATAGAAAATTAAGACTGTCACATGCAGACACTCCACTTTTTAAATTTCTATAGTCTAGAGCTTTACCCAGCATCCAAAATGATGTAATTAAACAGGATTTTTATAGGAATAAGTATAAACGTAGGAATAAAAAAAAATAGATTCCTATCTTATTTTCTTACCTTAGTAATTATTTTATTTACCTTAGTAATTTATGATGATCTTATCTTAGCTAGTAATTAGTGATTTTTACTATCGTTATTTTTATGGCCCTTATTCTATATAAAGGGGTCTTAGGGTTGTTATTTGAGAAAGAAAGGAATGAATATTAATTAATCCTAAGTGATTTTCTATCTTCCCTCTCAATTTCTCCTTCTTCCCTCTCACCCTTGCATCAGTTTGGTATCAAAGCCCAAATTCAGATCCTTATACTGTGACGCACTGTTCATAAAAAAAAAAAAACAGCAACCCTAATCGACTCTCAGCCGCCACCCAAACCCTACCTTCACCACTCAACCGCCACCGCCACCATCGATTGCCACCACCCCACCGCCGCCTCGCCGACCACAGCCAACCCCCTGTCAGCCATCGTCGACCCTCACCCAACCCCCAAACTTATTCAATTCGAATCGAACCTCAGCCCACAATTCGTGTCTGCAGAACCCCAAAAATTAGCCCGAATCGAAGCAAAAATCCTTCAATTCGAGCCTTATTCATGCAAAAACGACTCCAATCATAAACCAAATCGATCGATTCCTTCCCCAATCGACCGAATTCGTCGAACCCTAACCCTAGATTCATTAAATACAAAAATCGACAGAATCGGAGGAATTGAGGGTGCAATAACATCACTTACAGTTACCAACAAGTGTGAGAGAGCGATTTGAGTGATTGTGAGGGAGTTAAACACAATAGATTAGGAAAATTTTTTTTTCCGCCGAACATCCTCGCGCCACAACGCCTGTCTTTCGCCGGTGCCAACATCCGCCAACTTCCGGGTTTCGCAACCACCGCGCGTCGCCTCCGCCGCCGAAGTCGCCGTCCCCCGCCGACATTTGCCGCCTAGTCGCGCCGCCGAAGTCGCCGCCTGTTTTCCTGGCTGGTAAGCCGAACGTACCCGTTCGACCAGCACCGGGGCTGCGTCTCGTTCGGTTGCCTAAGAACCGAACCGGGCATCCTTAGGGCACCGAACCAGGTCAACAAAAAAACAACGAACCGGGTTAGTTAAAAAAAAAAAAAGAAAAAAAAAGAAAGAAAGCAGGTTTCGAATCTTCCAACAGTCAACAACGTCTCCTTCCGCCGTACAGTTCAACTCGGGGTTTGACCGCAACTTGTCCGTTCCTGAAAGGTTAAATTTCTCACTTGAACCTCGGCTCTTTTATTTAAATTATTTGGTTTATTTAGTATATTTGCTTAGGTCCTTAATTTTTATTTTCAACAAAAAAAAAAAAAAAAATCAGGACACTTTTACCTAGCTTAGTCCCTTTTATTAACATTCTTATCCTTGTGACGTTCATAGGGCAGGTTTATCATCATTATTACTTAGCCTAATTTAGCGTTTATCCTATCTTTTATATTATCTGCTAGTATCTATTTTATTATTATATCTCTTGTCATATTGTTCAAAAAAAAAAAAAATGCCTTCATCTTCTAAGAGTCAGGGGTCTGATGATCGATCCGACCCTTCCCGTATGGACCAACTAGAACAATTGGTTTTTAAGCTAGCTAACAGTATAGAAAGGATGATGGAAAAGCGCCCCATTGATGAGCCTGACCCTCAATCCGTTAGACAACCCATCCTACCTCCCTCCAATTTAGTTGGCTCAAACCGTAGTATTCTCGGGTCCTACAAACAAACCCCTGGTTACGTTCCCCCACACCATAGACACCTTAGGTCTCAAGGCCCCGTAGATCCGCCTAATCTCAATTATTCAGAGGATGACACATCGGAAGAAGACGTAGCACACCTTCGCCATAGGATTCGTAGACATTCAAACCATCATGATAGACCACCTTATCATAGATATGAGGACGACATTACTCGGAAAGTCAAAATCGATGTGAACTCCTATGATGGAACTCTTGACCCAAACCTTTTTACTGATTGGTTAGAAGAAATGGAGGATTACTTCGAATTTTATAACATGAGTGATATCGAGCGAGTCCGTTTTACTAAGATGAAACTCTCTGGGGCTGCAAAACGGTACTGGAAAATGGTCCAAACTCAGATGGACCGTTTAGGAGAACCACCTCTTCGTCAATGGGCCGTTATGAAAGAAAAGCTAAAAGAAAAATATCTTCCTACTTTTCATAGAAATCAGCTCCTAGAGCAAATGTACAACCTTAAACAATCTTCCTCCAGTGTCTCTGAGTATACTCAAAAGTTTGAGGATTATTCAGTAAGGTGTGACTACCCTGAACCTACCGATATTACCCTCTTTAGATACATTAATGGCCTTAGGGAGTCCATCAGGGAAGACGTTAAGCTCCATGGGCCTACATGTGTCGAAGATGCTTTCAAATTGGCTCTTGAATTTGAAAGACGCTTCAAACGCTCGTCCACTCGATATTCATCTCCTTATTCCAGCGATTCACGTCAGGCCAAGTCCTTCACGCCTACATCCTCCAAGTCTAACCCCAAGGGTGCTTTCCAATCCAACACCTATAACTCTGCTCCTAGTAACCGATCTAACGCCGTTCAATCGACTGCTAACTCTATCCAATGTCATAACTGTCATGAGCGAGGGCATATTGCGTCTCGTTGTCCCCACCGTACCATGATACTAGAACAGGAGGGTGATGAGCCACCTATTGAGGATCTTATAGTTGACCCCTGTGAATATTCAGGTGATGATGAAGAACTCGAAGAGGAGGACACTCCACATTGTAGCCTTGTTCGGACTATCAGGCCTCAACAAGAAAAACATTCTAATGTGGCTAGATGTGTTCTCTCGCAAGGCACCCATCTCGATGAGTGGAAACGAACTTCCATTTTTTGCACTTTCTTTAGGTGTAATGGAAAATCTGCCAAGTTGGTCATAGATGGTGGTAGTACCCTTAATGTCGTATCTCGATCCGCCATAAAAAGACTAAACCTTAAGTCTGAACCTCATCCTAATCCTTTTACGGTAGCTTGGGTAAATAAGACCACTCTCCCCATTGACCAAAGATGCCTCGTTCCCCTCCACCTAGGCCCACATTATAAAGAAGATCTTTATTTTGATGTCCTTCCCATGGATGTCGCCCACATTCTCTTAGGTAGACCTTGGCTTTATGATCATTCAGTTAAGATTGATTGCCGACCAAATACTCACTACTTCTTCTTCAAAGGAAAGCGTATCATTCTTAATCCTGCAAAACCATCTGATCCCTCACCCCCTCAACCCCTTTCTACGCCTAAGGAAGCTTCTATAAATAGGGTTCAAATCATCACCCCTCACGCCTTTCATCAGGAGAGTAGGAAAACCAATTTCATGTTAGCCATAGTCGCTCAAGAGATCTCCCCAAACTCCACTTCACCCATTCCCACTGAGGTTCAGAAGTTATTGGGTGACTTTTCGGATGTAATTCCCGAAGAGTTACCTAAAGAGTTGCCACCCATGAGAGACATTCAACATGCCATCGATCTTATTCCTGGGTCTCAGTTACCTAATCTTCCCCATTATAGGATGAACCCTAATGAGCGGGCTGAATTAAATAAACAAGTTGAGGAGCTCCTTCGTAAGGGATTTGTGAAGCATAGCATGAGTCCTTGTGCAGTACCCGCCTTACTCACTCCCAAGAAGGACGGATCTTGGAGAATGTGTGTGGATAGTAGAGCCATTAATAAAATCACGGTTAAGTATAGATTTCCTATCCCTAGACTAGAGGACATGTTAGACACTCTAGCTGGCTCTAGTTACTACTCTAAAATCGACTTACGTAGCGGGTACCACCAAATTCGTATTCGGCCAGGGGATGAATGGAAAACAGCCTTTAAGACGCAGGATGGACTTTTTGAGTGGTTAGTTATGCCTTTTGGGTTATCAAATGCCCCTAGCACATTCATGAGGTTTATGACCCATATCCTCCAACCATTTATGGGTAAATTCCTCGTGGTCTATTTCGATGACATCCTGATTTATAGCAAGTCTCAAAGGGATCACCTGTCCCACCTTAGACAAGTTTTTACTACTTTACGGGAAGCCAAGCTTTATGCTAATCTCAAGAAATGTTCCTTCCTTCAGTCTCAGGTTCTCTTTCTAGGCTTTATTGTTTCTTCTCAGGGCATTTCTACTGACCCTGAGAAAGTCCGAGTTATTAAGGAATGGCCTGAACCAAAATCTGTTACGGAAGTACGTAGCTTCCATGGCCTAGTTTCCTTCTATCGTCGGTTCATCCGCAATTTTAGCTCTATTATGGTCCCCATCACTGATTGTCTAAAGAAGGGATCATTTCAGTGGACTTCTAAAGCTTCTAGAGCCTTTCAGGAAATTAAGGAGTGTATGACTAAGGCCCCTGTCCTTAGGCATCCCGATTTTAGTAAAGTCTTCGAGGTTCATTGTGATGCTTGCGAAACAGGCATAGGCGGAGTGTTAGGTCAGGAAGGACATCCCATAGCATTTTTCAGTGAGAAACTCAACGCGTCTAAACAAAAGTACACCATCCATCTTAAGGAGTTATATGCTGTGGTCAGGTCCCTCCATTATTGGCGGTATTACCTCTTACCCCAAGACTTTGTAGTCTATTCTGACCACCTAGCACTAGAGTATTTGCATTCAAAGCGAGAATTGCCAAAGAAGTATGCTAAATGGCTGGAATTCTTAGGCGAATATACTTTCGTCCTAAAACATCGTTCAGGAACCGAGAATCGAGTAGCTGATGCTCTTAGCAGGATAGGTGCTATCCTTCAACAATGGAATATTAGGGCTACTAACTTTGATAAAATGAAGGATGATTACTCTTCTTGTCCCGATTTCGGTCACATCTACCGAGAAGTTTCTCATGGTAACCGTCAGGACTTCGTTGATTATGTCATCCATAATGGATATCTTTTTAGAGCCTCTAGATTATGCATTCCCCAATCCTCATATAGAGACTTTCTTGTTTGGGAATTGCACGCAGGTGGCCTTGCAGGTCACTTCGGTATGGATCGTACCATCACCTTGGTACGTGATCGTTTTTATTGGCCTTCTTGGCAACAAGACGTTAAGAGAGTCATATCCCAGTGTCGTACTTGTCAGTTAGCTAAAACAAAAAAACAAAACACGGGCTTATATACTCCTTTACTTGTTCCTCATGAGCCATGGAAGGATCTTAGCATGGACTTTATTCTAGGTATCCCCAAAACATCCAGAGGCCATGACTCGATCCTTGTAGTAGTAGATAGATTCTCCAAGATGGCCCATTTCATACCCTGTAGCAAGACTTCCGATGCTGTTCACGTTGCTAGATTGATTTTTCGTGAGGTAGTCAAACTTCATGGTCTTCCTTCTTCCATAGTATCTGATAGAGATTCTAGGTTCATCTGTTGGTTCTGGAAGACACTCTGGACTATGAGCAAAACCCAGTTAAAGTTTTCTACCGCCCATCATCCCCAGACCGATGGTCAGACAGAGGTAGTAAATCGAGGTTTAGGTGACCTTCTTCGTTGTCTTGTCGGAGATCGACCTCGTACTTGGGATTTAGTGTTACCCACAGCTGAGTTCGCTTATAACCATGCGTCTAATCGGTCCACGGGAAAGAGTCCTTTTGAAATTGTTTATGGTTATGCTCCTCGTGCTCCTGTTGACTTTGGCCCCCTATCCCCACATGCACGTGTGTCTGCGTCTGCTGAGTCCTTTGCTGATCATATACATTCTTTGCATGATGAGATTAGGCGTAAGATTATGTTGAGTAATGTGGACTATAAACTTGCTGTTGATGTGCATCGTAGAGATAAGGGTTTTAATGAAGGTGACTTTGTCATGGTACGTGTGTGTCCTGAACGTTTTCCAAAAGGATGTTTTAAAAAGTTACATGCGCGCGCCATGGGCCCGTATGAGATTTTGAAAAAACAAGGACCGAATGCTTATGTGCTAGATCTACCCGATGATTTAGGTATTAGTCCCGTTTTCAACGTGAGTGATTTGTCACCTTACAGAGGCAACTTTGAGCCTCCTGCCTTGCCTTCTAGTGTGCCTGCAGGTCTGCAGGAGCCGACAGTACCACCTGTTCAGCGACCCAAGGATGAGATTGCTTCTATTGATGATGTGGAGTATGTTTCCTCTTCTCAAGGAGGGTTTCGCCGATTTTGGATCACGTGGAAGAACCGTCCAGATTGTGATGCTACTTGGGTTACTGAGGATGATCTTCGAGATTTGGCTCCAGAATTGCTTAATGATTTTCTTCAATCTCACTCGTCGGAGTCGAGTTCTTTTCCGGTGGGAGAGAATGATGTAATTAAATAGGATTTTTATAGGAATAAGTATAAACGTAGGAATAAAAAAAATAGATTCCTATCTTATTTTCTTACCTTAGTAATTTATGATGATCTTATCTTAGCTAGTAATTAGTGATTTTTACTATCGTTATTTTTATGGCCCTTACTCTATATAAAGGGGTCTTAGGGTTGTTATTTGAGAAAGAAAGGAATGAATATTAATTAATCCTAAGTGATTTTCTATCTTCCCTCTCAATTTCTCCTTCTTCCCTCTCACCCTTGCATCACAAAAGCTCATGGAAAATAAGAAAAATCCAAGTTAGGGAGCCTCCTCCTTGAAAATCAATCACCTTTAAAGAAAAACAAAGTAGTAAACTTTATCAACATTTCTTTGGCAAGTTAATGAAATATATTTGATAAAAACATGAGTGGAAGGTAGGAGAATAAAAAATCACCCCCTTTCTTGAAGAAGATGAAGTGTGGAGAAAACTAGGTGATTAAATTTCACAAGCCACTAAATCTAACTCTCCTCTTCTTAAGAAAAAGAGAGAAGGGCTAGATATTAGGTCTCTAGAAGTTAGACGAGGGGCTAGAATTTTTGAGAAGAATAGGTTGGTGTCAACTTCAAGGGAGGAAGATAGGGAGCAAAGAGAAGGAAGTAGAGCCTCCAAATATCCTTTGGGTCTTGCTAAATTCGCTCAATGTAACCATCAATCCCATTAAAATCTTGCTGAGAAAATAAAAGCTGCCTCCCAACACGGCCGTGTTGGGGTCAGAGATCGAGTATTCACGTTGAAAGCCTACACATACATGTTGGTCAATACTGCCAGGCCGTGTTGGGCCTAGAAACTTGATTTTCACTATGATTTCTTCTGTATTTCAATACTCCCATGTTATTAGCCACTAAGAGGTCGTGTAACTTCTTCCTATGCTTCTTTTGACTCCTACTTTCCTCCAATTCCATGTTTAGCTCCAACATTTTTTAGATAACACATCAAGAAAGTTGTAAAATGAACTATGGAGCTAAACTAGTCTAAAATATAAGAAATCACATCAAAGAACAAGTGAATGAGGGTAATAAATGATTAAAATATTGAAAGTATTTGAGTGTATCAATTTCTATGTAACACAATCCAATTAGATAGAAATCATTCAATTTCATTAGTCAAATAGGGAAATAAAAAATTCCAAACTTTTGGGTTGATTATCATCTCTTATGAAGACTTCAAATTTGAGGATTGCAAAAAATGAGGGAATGGTAGAAGGCTGAAAGGATGATTGATATGGAAAGAGAGGGCTCAATCACGATCATAAACCGTACCCCAAAACCCTAGTTAATATCCTTAAGTATCCCAAGCTAGAATGGCGGAATTTGCAAAAGAATGCCATGTCATTGCACAAGCTTGCATAAATTAAATTGTTGCATGTCACGGGCGGCGGCGATGGAGCAGCACCCCCCCGGGGCTCAGGGGGTTGTGCCTCGGTATGATTGTGGTATAGCCTGTTGGCTTCCTATGTCATTCCTCTTGCCTTGTTCTTCCATTCCAAGTCTAGTTTAGCATTCCACTTGCTATGTTTAGCTCCTTTTCTCAGCAATTTTCTTCCATCACCTACAAGAGAAAGCCAAATAGCAGTAAACTCGAATTCATGGCCTAAACTATGGACAAAATATAATAAATTCCATAAAATATGTATCAAAATGGCACTAAAGTCATGTAACAAATCACACTTATCAGTAAGAGCTTGAATAGAGGGAGGCCATGGAAATGTAAAAGTTGGTAGATTTCAGGGTTTCTGATAAATCAGTTTTTGATCGGAAGAATATCAATAATTTATCAACCCTAAAAGTGAAATTTTAACACCCTTACATTTTGATAATTTTGTGTTGTGGTTAACCTATAATCTGCGAAATAGCGGCTGTTGCACTAAAGCAGCATCGTTATTCAATTGTATGCATGCGCCACCAATTATCAATACTAGCTGCCCCATCTTTAATGTAATACGGCTTATGACACCTACAACTACCGCCACTGCCATACTTGCTCTAGCCGCCACGACTAACACCCCCTTCATTATTACTAGCCATGTTGCCACTTGCCACCACCGACACCCTACCCGTTGTTGTTATTGCTACACTACCCCTAACTTGATCATCAAAAACTAAACCATCGCCACCAATGATTCCTACACACCCTTTGCACCTTCTTTGACCAGTGATTTGTGTACCACTGCACCCTAGGAACTCTTGTTCGCAACCACCTATCCCCAAATACCATGCTCAACTATCTTCACCAGTGTAATTAACCCCGTCGGAACCCTAGCTGCCTTGCCCAACATCACCACCACTCCCCATTGACATTACATAAAATCCAATAACCTACTTCACCACCTCACCAACCATTGTCCTCATCCTTCTCGCCAACTACCCGCAACATACACCTAGTTACTGACAAACACACCACGAACATTGCCCGTCACTTTTGCCCTCCATAAGTCCTATAACCACCCCACCAACCTTTTACTAGCCTTCCATACAATGCTGGATGGCTAGGACACGCCGCTTACTTGTATAGAGGTGACTATGAGAGCCACTAGAGTGTCGGAGTAGTAACAAATTTTGGTTTGCACTTAGACAAAACCACCACCCTTCATCCGATTGTATATCACAATATCTAGTGACACTTCTCAATAGGAAAAATTGGCGAGTGCCCAATTTCAGTGGGCTAGGAATAATTTAGTGGATTAAATAATTTTAACAATGATCTACAGCAAGTCCCCAAACATGCGACTTTCATCAAGTAGAGAAAACACTATGGGTAGCTTATCTTTAACACCTCAATCCGATTCAACTAGACCATGAGATCCCCCACTTAGTGCTAAGCGTAGTTGACTCTTTTTAAGCACCAAGCAAGCAAAGAGAACAAGGAGAAGAACCACAACTCACAATTGGCATAAAGAGTATACTTATGCAACCTATTATTCTAGGCCCATTGTCATGAGGCACCTCTTGTCACCTTGTTAGGCAAGTATGTTGTTTAGCTAAATCCTTAGATCTAGGGCTAAATGATAGCCAAATTCAAGAGAAAAGCACAAACAAAAGCCAAATTTTGGTGAAGAGGCAAAGATGTTTTACTAATGTTGCAAACCTAATCTAACCTTTAAAAATCCACACAAGTTCACAAATATTCCTAAACATTTACATAGGGGTATATTTATAGATAGACAATGCAAAATGGCAAACTTTGAATAATAAAAAAGAGGGATATTGCACCATATATTCCCGTCTTTTGGTGAAATTACACCATATACCCTTGCCAACTTTTTTGTTACAATCATATGCCTTGTATTTACAATCATTAACATTTGGCGTTCTAACAAAAAGGGGCAAGGGTATTTATTGTAATTTCACCAAAATGTATATAGGGTTATATGGTGCAATATTTCTAAAAATTTTTCTAAATCATAAGTAACTAGAAATATATCAAAATATAACGATGGATAGACATTAATTCGATTTAATTACTAACCGACACTCCTTACGAGACCTACAGAAACTGGTATATCTATGTGGATGTGAGCATGCTTTCCATAAGGCCAACAGGACTAGGGGCCTTGCTATGTGGCAGAGTATAGACTGCATCATTAAGCTCGAGAGAGAATGTAAGAGAGAGGATAGAACTTGAGAGCGTACGGGGAGTGAATAACTCCTGCCCTTTATATTATCTTGTACCCTTTGACATCCTGGTTTAGATCTCTTAGCCCAAGGTCACGTTAATAGGCCTTATAGAGGATTTTTTTTTTGTTTCCACGTCACATGAGCATTCTAGAGAATACTACATACTAAGTAATAAAACCATAGTTGTGGTTGTGGTTGCGATTGCTGTGTTGTGGTGTCGGGGTGTCATGCATGATATTTTGTATGTCACGGTTTTTGCAGCGTAGCTTTTTATTTTTTTCCACAACAAATATTATTATATATTGAAATTCAAATGGCTGAAGATCCCGCTAAAGAACCTAAATTAGCTGAAGTTTGTGAACTATCAGCAAGGGTTATAGAAGCAAAAGAGAAGCTTGATTCATGTCACACCCTCTTATCCTTGGACCCCTTAAGTGATTCACTGATTCAGCAAGAAAAGCAATACCTACAGAATTATCATCACCTTATAAAATGTGAAGAAAGCTTCTACAGGCAAAAGTCAAGAATCTAATGGCTTACATCAGGTGATGGCAATTCTAAATTCTTTCACTCTAAAGGGTAGAAATAATCAGAATCAGATCTTGACAATCAAAGATGAAGCAGCCAGGGAATATTCAGATCGAAGCTCCATTTTTGCCATATTTTTTTTTTGGGTTTGTTTTTGTTTCTCTCATGGAACTGAGTATTCCTACAGGGAATTTTCACCAAAAAGTTGTTGACAGAGGCCCAAAGTTAACACTAAATCAACAGAAACAACTGCTCAGTTCTGTAAGCAAGGAAGAGCTAAAGGACTCTCTTTTCTCAATGTCAAATGACAAGGCCCCTAGCCCGAATGGTTACAATGTTTTCTTTTTCAAATCTACATGGAACCTGATAGGAGATGCAATTGGGGGAGCTATGACGCAGGGTTTTCTCAGTGGCAGCATTCATCATAGTTTAAATGTAGCATTGTTAAACTTGATTCCCAAAGTCCAAAACCCTGAAAAACCGTGACTTCAGACATGTATCTTGTTGCAATGTTCTTTATAAGATTATTGCCAAGGTTATTACTAACCGAATGCAACACATCATGTCACACATAATAGGAGATTCACAAGCTGCTTTTACTAATGGGAGAAACATCAGAAAGAATATTCTTATGGCTTCTAAATTGGTATAGAATTATTAGCATAAAACTATCTCCCAGGAGCATGATAAAATTGGACACGAGGAAGGCATACGATACAGTTAACCAGCATTTTCTTGAAAATATGTTGTTATCCTTGCATTTTCCTTGTGCCTTTGTGAAACTTATAATGAGCTGCATCTCAACTGTTAGCTATTCTCTATTATTTTATTGGGTTTTCCACCCACCTTTCCAAGCTAGGAGAGGAGTGCGACAAGGTGATCCCATATCACCATACTTATTTGTGCTTGTCATGTAGTATCTCCGTAGAGCACTTAAAGAATTATGGGAGAATGAAGATTTCAAGGCTCATCCTAAATGTAAAAAATTGCACCTTATTGATTTAATGTTTGTTGATGGTCTGTTCCTCTTTTGTAGAGGTGATCTAAAACCAATTTTCGCTCTGTATGAGGTGTTTAATTACTTCTCCAGTATTTCAGGATTACACCTCAACTCTTTAAAGAGCCATGTCTTCTATAAAGGTTCAATGGACCAAATGTTAAAGCATAAAGTATATGGAAAGCTTAATTTCCCTGATGGATCATTATCTATGAAGTACTTAGGAGTGCCTCTTTTAGTAAAATCTCTCAACTACAAAAAGTTTTAACCTTTAAATGAAAAGATTAGATCAAGAATTGGTGCTTGGCAAAATAGGTACTTAAGCTATGCTGGCCGTTTGCAACTGATTTCTCAGTTTTGTTTGGGCTTCAAGCTTTATAGAGCCAAATGATGCTTTTTCCTAAGAAGGTCCTACAAGCTCTTAGCTCTTAATTCCATTTTTAGGTTTTTTCTCTGGAGTGGTTTTTCCACCTTCACCCAAAAATCCCTAAAGGTTCTATCAACCCACTCCTTTACTATCCCTTGATAATGCTCTTCATGTTCCTAAATTGTCCTGCAATTTACTTTCTATCAACTAGTTGACTAGTGATATTAAATGTCAAGTTAATTTCTATTCCTCACATTGTGAATTTCAGGATCAAATCTCAGGAAAGATGATTGGCAATGCTAAGGAGGTTGAGGGACTCTATCAATTTTTGAGGGATTTGAAATCAGGGCAGTTTGCTCACAATTCATGTTTTAGGTCTACTTTTGTTCCTCATAATCATAAATTAATGTCATGGCATTTTCGATTAGGTCATCCCAATTTTTATAAAACAATTGTTTCCAAAACTATTTATTAATACATATCCTACTATTTTTTAGTGTGAAATATGCACTTTGGCTAAGCATCATCAATCTATCTAATCCCATCCAACCCTATAAATCTATTGCACCTATCACTCTTATACATAGTGATGTTTGGGGGCCCTCATAGATTCCAATCATTTCAAGAAAAAGATGGTTTGTTACATTTGCCCATGTGGTAAAATAAAAATACTATTAGAATTTTATGATTTATTGCTGCAAACCTTAATTGGCCCTTATATCAGTTGGACATCAAGAATGCGTTCTTGAATGGCAATCTAAGAGAAGAATTATTCATGACACCACCATTGGGCTTCGAGGAGAAGTTTGGCTCAAAAGTGTGCAAGCTGAAAAAAATACTTTATGGTTTGAAGCAGTCTCCTCGGGCCTAGTTTGAAAAAAGTTACAAGATCTGGAAAGAGAAAAGGATATATTTAAACTCAAGGTGATTATACAATGTTTATCTGACACTCAATAGATTGAAAAGTGTAGTGTTAATTGTGTATGTGGATGATATCATTGTGACAGGGAATGATTTGAGAGAAATGGATCGACCAAAAGCTGGATTGGCTAGATAATTTGAGATCAAGGAGCCTAAAAATACTTTTTGGAAATGAAAGTTGCTAGATCAGGAAAATGTATTATGGTGATTCAACGCAAGTATTGGAGGGCCTTCTTCATGAAACTGGTTTTGAGTGGTGGTAAACTAGTTGCGACACCAATAGATGCTAACATAAAATTGAAGTCTTATAAAGAAAGCATGCTAGTTGATGTAGCTAGGTACCAAATGCTAGTTGAGAAGCTAATTTATCTTTCTCATAGTCATCTAGATATTGCCTTTGCTGGAAGTTTGGTTAGCCAATTCATGAATTTCCCACGCACTAAACACCTGAATGTAGCATATAGAATTGTGAAGTACTTGAGAGGGTCACCTAGGCTAGGTCTCCTCTTCAGGAAGAATGAGCATCGGGAAATTGAAGCATTCATTGATCCAGATTGGGCTGGATCCACTGAAGATAAAAAGTCCACTTCTGGTTATTGTACGTATGTATGGGGGAATCTAGTCACTTGGAAGAGCAAGATGGAGAGTGTGGTAGCAAGGAGTAGTGCAGAAGCTAGATTTTGAGCCATGGCCCTGGGGATTTGTAAGCTAGTATGACTTAGGGAGTTTATTAGAGAATTACATCTACCATTAAGCAGGTCCATGAAGTTGTATTGTGACAACAAGGCAGCCATAAGCATTGCACAGAGCCCAATCCAACATGATCGAACGAAACATATTGAGACAATTTGTAAAGGAAAAGCTTGAGGAAGGCACAATCCGTCTACCATTTGTACCCACTACTTAGCAGACAACAGACATTATTAGAAAGAGGTTATTCAAGCTTAATGTTGGTAAGTTGGGCATGATTGATATCTATGCACCAGCTTGAGGGGGAGTGTAGAGAAGATCAGGTAATATCCTGCAGTTAATGTGCTGGATACTATCTACATATTAAGAGAATAAAAGTCCTAGATTTGGTGCTAGATATTAGGAGTTGTTGCTTACTATTTTCTAGGATCTATTACTTTCTATTTATTAGGAAGTTGTTAGGATATGCTACGGTAGTCTCTCTTTTTTGTTGATTTATGTACCTGTGCAGTATAATAAAATTAAGATGAATAATCAAAACAATAATTCTCCCAAACTATCACTAACTCCTTAACGAACTCTAAGGTAACGAGAATAATGAGAAGGTACTAAAGTGAAGAAGAAATGATGCTTTAAGCTCGAGAGAGAATACAAAGGAGGAGGGTTGTGCTTTTAGATGTCTTTCAACCTTTCATAGAGATTTCTTCCACCCTCCACTCCTTATGGAAGGGGGTTCTGGATTTCCCTAGGCGAAGCACGCATAAATAGGCTTTTTAGAGCGCTTCTGCTATTTAGTTGAATTTGGTTAAGCTAATACGTGACGACTAAACAATTACATAAATTTATCACCTATAAATTGCCGATATATCGGATATTGGAAAATATTGTTGATAAATTAAGGAATATCACTGATAAATTGGAAATTTATTGAAAAATCCTAAATCTACTAAAAAAACTCGCATAATAATTTCTTACTATTCATTTACTATATATATATCTTGGACCAAGTGATGATTGGATTATAATAAATTATTGTTATTTATTAATTTACATCAACATGCCTTGTTTTTCATTCCAAGGCAAATGTATGGTTATCAGGACAATTTAACATACAATGACTCATTTAAATTCTTCTAATATAATATAAATTACTAGTTTATTGAATACTTATATTTAAATGATTAATAAATAAAGATTAGAATATAATGTGAAATAATAATAAAAATTTACACCGCAATGACCACAATACATAATTTATTATTCGTGACACTTTGATATTGCGACGTCGCAGCTATGACCAAAATCACGTGTTCCAGAGGGTTCTATTATTTCCACATGTTACATGAGTATTCTAGAGAGTTCCTACATACTCTTCTAGATTAGGACATTGTAAGGAGTTCTATAAAGTCTAAATGAATGTACATACACCAATGACATTTTACCAGGCTTTACATTACTCCACGATGTTCTAGAACCTTCCTAAAAAAAATAAACAAGAGATAACACCATGTGCTCACCCCAAGTCAAACTATAGGCTCACATCCTCTTAAACCTTCATTAGTTAGGCACCCATTGTTTGGCCTATGATAATCATCCTCTTAAACCTTCATTGGAGCCAAACATGGATTGCAACTTGGTAAAGGAAGACCCATTAGACAACAAGGTGCCATTAGTGACACTAGATTCACAATATTAAATTTTAGAATATAAGGAGAACGAGTCTCACTAGGCATCCTCCTTAAGGTCAAGGGTCATCCCATGGGTTTTCATGTTAACCTTGACTGCTGTCATAACTTTATTAGTTCAGGAATTGTGGTCAGAGTCTTTCTTAAGAAAGAAACTCGACTCAAGTGTCTTTAACACTTGCAAGAGAGTTTTAGTTGACGTATAATGGCATATCTTCACCATAGTTTTAAAAACCGGACCGATAATCGAACCAGTATCATAATTGGTTCACTGGTTTAGTGTTTCGAACCAGTGGTTTGGACTGGAATGACTAGTGATATATATTAAGTCAAAAAATGCAAAATACATAAAAAATTAAACTAAACATGAATTTGACTGGCTTCCAATCGGTTTTTTGATAGGTTCGATCGGCCTATTTTTTGACAGGTTCGACCGGTTCTCACTGATTTCAAAATCCTGAGAATTGGTAGATGCAATTTGGCCAGCTACCTGACCGGTTTGTTGGTTCACTAGTTGAATCGGCCGTTCTGGTCTGGTTTTTAAAACTATGGTCTTCACTGTTTTTTTAATGCTTTTCCTTGCAATGATTTGGAATTTGTGGTAGACCAACCTTGGTTGGACTCTTAGGATGTAACATTCATGGCTGAATTATTTGGTAAGAAGATTTCACCATAGTTACACTAGATTATTTGGTTATACACCAAAGATGTTGTCATAGAAGCATTAGTTTGTTGAGAAGGTGTCCCCGACAGGCGCACCTTCCCGACAGATGCTCTTAGATGGACATTGCTGATTTTGTTTGCGTATATCTTACAATCTATGGACAAACTTGATGTTTAGGGTGTTTATTGTTATGGTCCGTGAACTTGGATTGACGAGCCTTCCTAAGCAAGGTTAGTTCTCAACGTGTTTTGACAAGTCATATCTCCTTAGATTATTAGATTGTATTATTTCTAGATTTATTTGGCGTGATAGATTATTATTATTATTAGATTATGTTTTATCATGTTAGATTATTATTTGGTTGTTTCTAAGATACTATATTTTTATATATACAAGATGAGCATGTAAGTCATAATATCAGGTACTAATTAGGCCGTGGGCCTCTAGTTGTTCACTATTAATTAACTAAGACGTAATAATTCTATTAGGGAATATATGTCTTAGATTGAATAATCATGTAGCCATATTAAGAGAATACCTTCATGCTAATCTTAAATTTGTAATTTCCAATAGAAAGAGACTTGATGCAATAAATAAAGTTAAGTTAGGGTTTTAACAATGAATAAGTGTTCAATCTATATAGCATACCTTCTATTTAATCATGCCCATCATGCACTCCCCCCTCCCACCACTATAAAAAAAATTATGCACACACCACCATCATCATCCATCCTCACACTCGTCCACCCATCCATTAATCCCTCTGACTAAGTCCAATTTTAATACTCATGTTAATGGGCTACGAATGTAAGAGTGATGAAAGGGGGCTCAACCTTAACAAAATCTCTCAAAGCTTTAAAGCACAAAATTTAGTAATGGCGCCACAACATTATTTGACTACAAAATATCATGGGTTATTATATATATAAACCACCTTGCTACCACCCCACCCGCCACTCACATGGCGATCGTCACCGTCATCACTGCCAGACCACCACCGCCACCACCACCATTAGTGCCCCTATGAATCAAGCAAAAAACTATAAATTTTAAAATTCTAGAAGTTGTGCTTGTACACAAATGCCATCCATTTGATCATCACCTCGTGTCAACTAATTGAACTTGAAATCTAGACGGTAGTGTATCTGTGATTTCTTCTGAAAAGAATCATCCACATATTGCCGTTGATTCCCCATTGCGGGTGGTGGATGACCATTGAAAGGTGATTTTGGTAAGACAAGGTCATCAACCTCATGTGCTCAATACCATTCCATCATTGATATATTTGATTGGAATAGAGTAAAATGTAAGAAAAATATTAAGTATGTGCATGTACTCCTAATTTCAAGTTCCTTAATTTTAAAGTTATAAAAGTGGTAGAGGTAGGAGTGTTCAAACCCGGATATCTTTATCTAGTGGATCGGATATCCATTTCGTATTCCTTAAATCGGATAGTCGAATTTTTGGTAATCTATAAGTACAGATCAATTTTAATATCTTCTACAAGAATTTTTTTAAAAATACTAATCATATGTGAAATAATATCCATATGAGAGTTCTAATTTATCTAAAAAGAATATTAAGATATCGTTATAAAAGTTTAAACATGAAAAATGAATAAATTTCAAAAGTTGTTGGTACTTAAATGATATATTATGATATATTGTTGAAATAATCAACAATATCAGATATTTTTTCTTGATAGAATAATCCGGCCAAACATTGGAGCAAATATGTGCTTCGATCAGCTTCGAAAAAAGGGATCAGATAACATAAATATAGGTTCAAATTTTCTTTTTGGATACTAGATTGATTTTTTAGATGTTGGTTTTTTTGGTCAGCCCTAGCGGCAACATGGATGTGGTGGTGGTTGCAGTGGTGGTGGGTAGTGATAGAACTAACATGTGGAATCCCGGTCTAACCTCTAAGTTGGTTCATATTGACCAACCTTGCTTAAAATCCACTATGCTACACTAACCCAACTCATCTAATCTATAAAACTTACATTGATTGAGTTACATATATGATGAATAACCTACCTATTAAACACCACTATAAGCAAGTTATCCGTGATATGTATGAAGAATTTATGTCTCTTGCGGACAACATGTTGGGATATTGCCATTGGGTTACATTAAGGATTTGCTTTGAGTTCTTTGCTCTTTGTGGTAATTTTGGATGAATTGGCAAAAGTGATTGAGGAGGATATGCTGAGGTATATGTTTCTTGCAGATGATATTGTTTTAAATATGAGACTAAAGCATATGTATTGTCAAGCTTGAGATACCGAAAGACCAATGGGTGTCTAATGCATACAATTAAATCGCGGGTCCGAAATTGCGTATCGGCCGCAATTTCGCTGAATCCCAGCCTGCCGCGACGCAAAACCACCGAAACGCGACGGGAAAAAAATTTCACGGCAATATCGCCGATATATCGGCGCAATATCGGATATCGGAAAATATCGCCGATATTGCCCCGAAATATCGGTTACCCTACCCAAACACAGTGGGATTCGAAAAAACTCAGCAGCCAGCACCATCCATGGTGCCCTGCGAGTAGGAGTAGAAGTCTAGAAGACAAATGAAAATGACGAAAATGCTTATAAAAATCAGATGGAAGAAGGAAAAGAACACTAATCCTAATTTACAACAAACCAACAACATAGAAACCAAAGAATCGAGCGGCGAGGGCTAACGGCGAGCTGCGAACGGCGACGAGGAGCTAGCTGCAACCTTGGATTGGAAGTATGGGAACGGGAAGTGAAGTCTGCAAAGAGGGAAGAGGAAGACCGGTAGAGGAAGACCGTCGACCGTCGACTGTTGAGTGTCGAGCACTGGAGTGGAGCCGTGGAGGTGGAGGTCGATTGTCGAACAGTCAAAGGCTGGGGCCTGGGAGTCGGGGACTGAGAGTATCCGACATTGGCAGATAGGATAAGTCATAACATAAGTCCCTGAAGTTTATAAACGGTGGAACATTCGAACAAGTCACAAGTGCCTCAAAACTCAAAAGTTAGTATAAATATTTTTTTTTAAGTAGATATAAAATATTTAAATAATTTATGTTAAATTATGCTACTAATATGTGATAATATTATCTATGTTTTATTAATTAGCTAACTAATCTACTTAACTTATGCTATCTAGTTTTTATTAATTAGCTATTATTTATTAGTTGAATAATATATTAATATGTTGCTAATTTTCATATGCTACATATATGAATTTTTTAAATAAAATATTAATACTTAGCCTAATAATGATGTGATATTAATAATTAATTAAATTAGTATATGGATGAATTAATACTTATAATTATTATAATTTAAATATATTGTTAATATATGCAGTTATGTACTATAATAAATTAATAACGATTTATTATTAATAATTTTGTATGATTATTGAATACTAATTAGTTAAGTAATTTTAATGTTAATTAAATTAGTACATGGTTAAAATTAATAGATGGATAATAAACAATTGTTATAGTGTTAATTTATTGTCAATTTGTATAAATATAATATAACGATAATTTATTACTGATAAATTTAATATTATAGATTAGGCATCTAAAAAATCAATTAATAATAATTTGAAATTGGCTAAGAGAAGAAGTAGTATTTATTTAATACCAAAAAGAGTTAGATACTTAAATACTTATATTTAGTATATATATATTATTTTCTTTATTTAACATAATATATATACATAATAATTTAAGTGTGTTTGTGTTATATTAAAAAACTCATCGTCACCTATATAATTTTATAAAGAATGACTTTTATAGTTCACTTACTAATTATAGGTACGCTATAATTTTATAGGGTAATTTAGTATTTAGTATTCCTTATTTAGTAGATATGAAATATTTAAATGATTTATGTTAAATTATGCTACTAATATGTGATAATATTATCTATGTTTTATTAATTAGCTAACTAATCTACTTAACTTATGCTATCTAGTTTTTATTAATTAGCTATTATTTATTAGTTGAATAATATATTAATATGTTGCTAATTTTCATATGCTACATGAAAGTTCTATAATAATTTATTTATAAATTTTCTTATAATAAATTTATAACATATAATTTAACATATAATAACTTATTATTTATTAATTAGCTAAAGTAGTGTTGTTAGAATAATTTAACATATAATAAGTCATTTAAAGACTTCTAATATAACATATAACCTTCATGCATTGTTGTATAAGTAATTAAATGATGAATAAATAATATTTAATCCATATTGTGAAAAAAAAATCAGAAATCATGCCGCGACGGCCGCGATACATAATTTATTGACCGTGATACTCCGATACCGTGACACCGCGACCCCGACCGCAATCGCGTCCGCGATCGCGGTTTTATTGTATGGTCTAATGGTTTCAAGTTAAGCAAGGCCGAAAGAAATAATGTGGGTTGTAAAATTAGGGGAAACATTATAGAATTTGTCTGTGGTGTTAGTGTACAAACAAATTTTTTACAAAGGATAGTTTTAAATATCTTGGATCTATCATACAAATCAATGGAGAGGTGGAAAAAGACATGGTTCACTGCTTAAATGCTAGATGGTTAAAATGGAGGGTATTTGGGTTCTCATGTGACAAGAAAATTCCTATCAAACTCAAGAAAACATTAGTACCTATTAAGCCAATGTATGAGGTGGAATGTTGGTAGATTGAGCAAACCCAAGTTTACAAGTTGGTGGCTTGGATGTGTAATTTCACAAGAAGAGATAGAATTAAGCATGTTGTAATAAGGGACAAAGTGACTGTTACTTATATTGAAGGTAAGATGAGGGAGTGGAGATCCAAGTGCGCTGGTCGTCCGAAGAGAATTCCCAACTAAGGAGTAAGGAGAAGGTTCTTTTGGAGGGTTGTAGGAGACAAATAGGCATACCTAAGGTGATTAGGAGTGGGTGATTAAACACGATTTGACTTGTTTAGGACTTATCGAGGGTATGTCTCTGAATAGAAAGATGCGGTTATTTTAAGATAGAATTTAGAAACTTTTTAGAAGGTTTACAATTCGTGTTAAAATTCCACCGATTAAGTTTTTAGTGTATTTATATAATTTCATTGGTTAAAAATAAAAATCTTATTATAAATACTCTATCCAAATTTCATGTACGAAGATATATAAACAAGAAAGTTATTCAAATTTTCTATTTAATTTTTTTATCCTAATAATGGATCTGTAACTATAGAATTTTAAAAGTGAACTACTTTTAAAATTCCATTATTTCAAAATCCCATCATTGTAAAGTTCTCCATCCGAACAAATCCTAATTTTTCTAAAGAAAGTCGTCATTGTTGTCTTTATCCATTTATCTATTTGGTGCATCCTAGCACTACTTACACTCCTTTATTACTAAACTATTGATGCAGGAGCATCCACCTTCATTTTATTTTTTGTTATCAAAAATTATGATGAATTGATTGTCCTCAGCACACATCAAGAGCCCTTATCTAAAGTTAAGTTCGTTCAAGGGCGGCCCAATTGGAAAAAAATTCAACATCCTTGAATCAAGAAGGGTCCTTAGGCACCGAATCAGTCCTTATCCTTTTTGTTTAAGTTAGATTGTAACTTAATGTGATCTAACACTCTTCTATAAAGTGTTAGGCTCATATAATCGCATGGGGGAGACTTTGAATTGGCTGAAATTGCACTCTTTGCTGAGACACACTCAAAATCAAAGTGAAGGATGTTGTTTCATATTTAAAAATCTTACTCTTTATTCAAAATGTTGATACCTTAGGTGGTGAATGCAAGTGTTTGACCTTGAGAGGTGCTCATAGAACGAATCCAATCATCTTCTTCTCTTTATATTTTGGTTGGTAATTGCCCTAAAACCACCATTAATCTAGCATGACTCAATTTGTATTGTTTATGCATCAACTATCATCTTGCGCATACTAATTTCTCAGTTGCTTTCTCGGTTCAGAAATGTTCTTCCTACCACTTTTTCCGTCTCTGTCAAAAAGTTTAATTATTTTCTTTTCTGAAAAAAAGAAAAAGGAAATCTTTTTTCTTTTGAAAAATGAACAGGTCATTTTAGAAATAACCCCTCATTTGGCCCCAAGCTATAATAGAGATGAGGTTGCATATACCAACGTTGGGATTTGAAGTGGGTTGTTGTTTAAGTTGTTGGCATTAGGTTATGATGTGATTGAATGCATTCCATTCACTGGCTTGATATTGTATAAGAAAGCAAGGCTTGGACTGGTAAATTATAGAGCATGCTATGTGTTCTCATATGTCTTACTTTTCTTATCGTTTTCTTGCTTGATTAACCAGATTCAGCACTGCCCAAAAACTAGACAAACTGGGAATGCGAGGAAGTGATACGTAAGTATCCCTGCCTGCTGTTAGCAAGATTTTCACCTAGAGAGCTTTATCTCATATCTGTGTAAAATCATGATTTAACGATGAATTAATAATTAATTGCAGGTGTGAGCTTGTATTTGAGAACTGCTTTGTTCCGGACACGAATGTTCTTGGGCAGGAAGGGAAGGGTAATTAGTTAATTACTCTCTTACAGTCACAACACGAACCCACTAGTGAAGTAAGCGTAACTATAATTCTATCATAATGACAAGTTGGCGGTGCATGATTCTAACAATATCTTCTTCTGCATACCATGTCTATGTAAACTGATCTGTTCTGTTGGTAACAGATTTTGATTAGTTGCAATAAACGACTCAAATATGATGTTTTCTGAGTTGCACAGACCATGTGAGGCTTGTTGTGTGGTTGATTTTTCTCTTGTTGCTATACACAGGAGTATATGTTATGATGTCAGGGCTAGATTTAGAGAGGCTTGTATTGGCAGCTGGTCCCCTTGGAATAATGCAGTCATGCCTTGATGTTGTTATTCCATATGTTCGGCACAGAGAACAGTTTGGTCGTCCGATTGGTGAATTTCAGTTTATACAGGTTTTTGAGAGGCTTGTACTAATTTGATGTCTCATTAAATTCTAGCTTTATGCACCTGTACCCGAGATTGATCTTTCATGTGCACAATACAGGGAAAGATTGCTGACATGTACACTGCCCTGCAGTCGTCAAGGTACACTGAATCCGTAATATGATGTTTCTTTGTCCCCTCAACTAATATAAGCGATCTGTTTTTTGCTATTTTGCACAGATCATATGTGTACTCTGTTGCAAGAGACTGCGATAATGGAAAAATTGACCCAAAGGTGTCCCTCGATTATCTGAATTCTCCAGCTTCCCATTTTCTATTGGAATCCCTAGTCCGATTATTGAACGAATTATCTTAGTTTTGTTTTCCCTAGTCCGATTATTGAATGACCTATTAGAACTTTTTTCGATCCTTGTAGGACTGTGCAGGAGTAATTCTTTGTGCTGCTGAAAGGGCTACCCAAGTTGCCCTACAGGTGGGATGGCTTTTTGATACTTTTTTACTTCGGTACTAAATACGAAACCTATCTTAAAATAGTGTCGCTATGATAGTATATACTCCCGTTTATGATGTAGGTCACCTATGATTTTTGAGGTCAAACTTTAACTCTTAATTTTTTTAAATATAATAAATTATAATATAAAAATATAATTGTTATATTTGTATTAAAAATAATTTTCATGTGATTGTTTTTTTTCAATATATATTGAAAGATAAAAATGGTTAAGGGTGACATTGTGAAACAAAGAGAATACTTGTTTTTAGTAGTGAGATATGACCAACGTAGATAGAGCTTTTCTACTTTTGGGGCAAAGTCTGTTGCTGGCGCTGGTATGGGGGGTCTGGAAGCTGAAGTCTGCTTTAAATTGCAAAATGCATTATATTTGTTATTATAGAGGTTGCGGCCTAGTTATTCAGCGGAGTGGTAGAGGTATGGTAGGGTTAGTGGGTGGACTAGAGACGAGGGCAATTTGCACCGTTGAACTGTTTAGGGCAAGTATGCTAGAAATGATTTGTTTTCTTAATATTTTAAAGGGCAATATTTATAGTTTGGGTTATTAAAAAAATAAAATTATATTAAAAATTTTCCCAGATTTCTTCTATATAAATAAATAATTATATTGATATGCTTTATATTTAAACGAAAAATAAAATAAAAAATACATGTGCAGAGATAAATACACATTTCAGGATGGTAAAACATCTTTTTATTTATACAAGTGTAATGGGAAATTACTCATCTACCAATACTTTAATACAACTTTTAAAGCAAGTTTTCAGAATAAGAATGCACATCTTCTAGGATAGGGCAAAAATATACATCTATTATTAAAATAAGTGCAAAGGAGAACATCTTCCATGACAAGAATATGCACCGATTATTTATACAGGTGTAAGGGAAATATATACATGTTGATAAATAAATACATGTTTTTCAATGTTACATTTCACATTTTCTGGGATAACAATATATATTTTTCAGTGCTATAATACAAATTCTTCGTAACTATGTTAGCCTTTTCTTGTTGGCTAGTAGTATAACTCACATTTTCCATTATTACTTATAACTAAGATACATCGTCTTCATTCTTCATACCTAAAATACATTTCTTGGTACTACGATTCACATTCTTCATGATTAAAATATGCATGAAAGTGCATTTATTGAATGTGTTTTGTCTATCATTGTTGAAAGTGGGTTTATTGATGAGAAATGTGTTTTGTCTGCCAATCATGGCTGTTCAAAACCTAGATTCCGGAGAAGTATAAGCAACTCTGCAACTTAATGATCTAACATTGTTTTTTCTTGTCTGCGGTTAAATAATTTATGATTATACTCTTTCGCCCACCGTATGTGAAGCTCTGCAAGGCCTCCTGTTGAGCGTTTTTTATTATTCATTTGTATCATGTATAGCCGTTAGGCATGTATAGCTTACATATCAAGTCTACCGTCTAACTTCAATAATATCTTGTTGCAGACATAATTACACAATGAACTGGCATGCTTAGTTCTGTCGAATTTAGATGTATGCTATGTAAAGATGTATGTTGGTGATTTATTAAAATGCTCTTGATCATCATTTTCACTACATGGTTTATATTTATGTGCTGTTTCCATCATACTTTCTGGAATAGCACGGTGCGATGTGTGAGAGAAGAGAGACTTGTAGGTTTTACTCTAAAAATGGTTTGTTCCCCTATGGTGGGGGTTGTTTCTTATTTGTAATATATTCATTCATGATCTTCTTTCATAATGAGATGTTCTCTGTTTTATTTTCAGGCAATTCAATGTCTGGGTGGGAATGGTTACGTAAATGATTATCCAACCGGCCGTCTTCTCCGAGATGCGAAATTATATGAGATTGGGGCGGGAACCAGCGAGATTAGAAGAATCATCATTGGCCGCGAAATCTTTAAGGAGTAATGAGGAATATATTGCTGTTTCTGTTGTTAGCCTTATCCTTCTGCCTCTTCTTGAACCACTGACACTTTTGTTGGCTCAATAAAAATGTTATTCGACTTCCAAACTGTCCCCCCCCTTTTTGGATAAGAAACTTTTATTAAACCTAGGCGCGAGCTTGCCCTGCCCTCCAAGTATCACACTGTCTTATTTTTTCACCTTCTAGGAAGGTTTAGAGATGAACGCATAGCATATGCTACGTACAAGCTCGGATTAGCATCACCAACCAAAGAAAAAAAAACTTTACATTAAAAAAAAGAAAAAGCTAAAATCTCATGTTATTAAAAAGATCCAAGCAATGGCCTAAATTTTTTGAAAAAGGTTACCTAGATTGAAAATTAGATTCAAGGGATAAGACCTATCAAATATAGAGATATAAATGAGTCAAATTACTTATGAGCTGACTTAGAGCGAATTGTTTTTATTTAGTTAAATGAATTGAGTTTGAATATTAATTTTATGTTCATTTATTAAATAATTTAAGTTAAAAAAAAACAATTGGGCTCAACTCATTATAGTGTTAAGCTAGCAAACTTAGCTTGTTTACGTATTAGATTTATGAGAGTGGTTAGTTTAATTAAATGAGTTAAGTTTGAGTTTTAGCTTTAGTTAAGAAGAGTCAAGTTTGAATCTATGGGTGTTTGGTTCGATTTGGTTCATTTATAATTATGCTTAAAATCAAAGGACCAATAATTAATGCTCACCCTATGCCAAAATAAAAATAAGAATGCATCCCTACTTAAAAAAAACTAACAAACATACATAAGGACCTAAACCACCTTTTAGGATCAATCACCCCTTTGTCAATGAATCAAGCTTGCATGTACTTGCTACATCTTGCGAACCAACATTATGCAACTCATAAAACACTAGTTACTGCCACTTTACATATTAAGCCATGTCGAAGCAATAGTTAAATACTAAAACTATAAAAAACATCAACGAAAACACCTACAAGGGATATATATACACATCTATTGCTAACAAACTAAACAAAATTAGAAATGGTACCTTGCTATCATATAGACCAGAACATATAATACACCAAGATGCATCTACCAAGCTACATTCAGTAATAATAAGCAGGTGATTATCTTGTCAAAAAAAGTGATTAGGTATTAGGTGCAGCGTTGGTGATTGTCTTATCTGAGCTGGTAATTATTGTATCTACACCAATGATTATATACTTAGTATGTTGGTCTCCTTAGCTTTGTGGTATAAATAATTGTTTCATTATTCAAAATTTTATGTTACGTTTCCTAAGTGATTTTCATATCTAGAGAATTGATTATTTGCTACATATAACGTTGTTGATTATCTTATCCGTACTGATGATTAAGGCTATTGATAGACCAAGTCGGTTCGTGAGCTGTCTTGATTTGGCTTGTTATAGGCTTGTCTTGGCTCGTTTATTTAGCAAAACAAATTAACTACAAACCTTATTTTTAGGTTCATTTATTAAACGAGCCGAACTCGAGGTAATTAAGGTTCTACTTGTTTGCTCACAAACTAGTTTGAATTTGACTTGGTTCATCTTGTTTATAAGCTTGGCTCGTTCATTAATACATTAGGCTTATATAGAGTTTACATAATAAATGAGCCAAATAGTAAATGAGCCTTTAAACAAGCTGAATAATTAACTGAGTTGAGTTGGTTTGTTTAACTTTCAAATAAGTTGAATAGTTAAATGAGTTGAGTCACAAATTGAATCATGATAAATGAGTCGATTTGCCTTATTAATATTATTATTATTATTATTATTATTATTATTATTATTATTATTATTATTATTATTATTATTATTATAAAAAAATAAACAAGTTGAGTTGAGTCGACTTGTGAACCTTATCGAGCTGAACTCGAGCAATTATCATTTGGCTCGTTTAGAACTCAAGCCTAAAAAAATATTAAACGAGCCGAGCTCGAGTTGAAAAGTATTTGACTCGATTCAGCACGTTAAAAACCCTACTAATGAGGATATGTTATGTGTTTAGTCTTCTAAGCTTTGTGTCATAAATGGCTCTTTTATTAATCAAACCCTTGTGTCGCGTTCCCCACCTGAATACATCTTACATGATACACTCGAAAGTATCACATAAGTTTCCCACATACACTATCTATCATATAAAAATCTTTAAAGGGCTACCACTTGTGGCTCAACATGCCCATGGAAAACTCTTCGAGTAATTAGGGGAGTAATTATGCATAGTTATTGTTTGGTAAGTCCATCATCAACTCCTTTCGTCTTTCTCCCCTTATGGATAGTGTTTATGTTAGCTCTACATAGCCTTACTGAAATTTAAATGAAGGGATGCATCACATGACTCTCCGTCATCTTGATTACATCAACCCAAGAGTCTTATTCAACTATGCGTTCCATCCCCCTGCCTTCCTTATTGCATGTATAGAAATAAAAATTGTGTTTACTTACACATAATATATTATTCATACTTACACGAACTGCACAACAAATTACTTGAGTCTACCCTCATTATCACTTAGCACCACTCATATTAAGCACCTTTTGCCTTCTCTATTAAAGGGCACATCCATGTTCCATTTCATATTTCTAATCTCTAGTGGCTTCCAACATTTCATCACTCATCTAGACTCCATTGTCCGAATATATCTCCTATCACCCTCTTAGGAATTAGGATATAACTCATGCCATATCTCCATTTGAATACCTCGAACCCACATTGGTCACAAATGGTTACCTAGAATACTTTTGGGAGTGGTGATTGGCCCCATAGAATAATATGATCCCTTTCTAATGTGCTTTGTCCTCACTCACACACTTTTAATAAAATTCTCAGAATATCACCCCTCATTAGACCGCTCTAAGTTAGACATACTTAATTGTGAAATTTTTCGGTGATGGATTTCCGGAAAAGAAGGTGCACTTTGTTGATATAGTTAGTCTTATCAATATTTTTAAGCTTCTACTATTAACCAATAATTTGGAGTATTATGTATGTATGTATATATATATATATAGATCTAGGATCATATACAAACTCTATTTAATGTACAAATGCACAAACATTTTAGAGCCATTGAATAGCTCCAAGTGACAATCTCGATCAAAAACAAAACAAAGGAGAATTGAGAGGAGGCACGAACATTAGTATATCATTAAGGGCATTGCAGTATATACATGTTATAAATGAGTTTTACATCGAAAAACAACTAAAGATGAGTGTTGGGAGGTTATAGTTCTCATTTTGTTATAAACAAATTTTCTACTTAAGTAGCATCGTTCACTACATTTTTTTTCGTTCTTTTTTCAATTTATATATTAAATTTTGTTAAACATTGAGACAACAATAATATCTTAGGCAATGTAGTCCAATGGCGCAAGTGCCTTCCCTAAAATTCGGTGATCTTGTGATAGAATCCCAACAATGGCGGTTTGAATTCTTTTTGTTAGCTTCAAGCCATTTCTCTTATAATATTCTCACTACTTATTAGTAAAATGTATGTCTTTATATTTATGATTTTGAGATTTATAGATTTCAACAAAATGTTTTTTTAATGTTTAAATTGATTTGTATTTAGGATTTACTTTAGTTTATAGAGTTTTAGATTATCTAAGTTAAGGTTTTTAGATTCATATTTGGTAGTTAAATTTAAGAAAAGTGCTACAAATAGCTCTAGGTTTTTGGGTTTATTTAGTTAATTTTAGTTTCATAGATTTGTTTAGGGTTTATTAAATTTATTTTACGTTTTTTAGATTTATTTAGGGTTTATTAAATTTATTTTATGTTTTTAGATTTGTTTAGGGATTAGGATATACAATTTATTCTATATATTTTAGTGTTTTTATATTTCTGTAGGTTTTAAGGTTTGGGGTTTAGTGTTTATTCCATTTATTTTAGCCTTTTTATTTGTATACGATTTATGGTCTAAGCTTTAATCTATTTATTGAATATTTTTAGATTTGTTTAGGATTTATTCTATTTATTTTAGTTTTTTAAGATTTGTTTAGGGTTTACTCTAGTTATTTTAGGATGTTTTAGATTTTTGTAGGGTTTAGGGTTTTGGGGTTATTTTATTTATATTAGGTTTTTTAAAATATTTTTTAGGGTTTAGGGGTTATTCCAATTATTTAAGGATATTTTATTGTTTAATATTTATTCCAATTATTTTAGATTTGTTTAGTATTTATGGTTTATTGAAATTTTTAGGATTCAGGGTTTATTGCATTCTTTTAGGTTTTTTAGATTTGTTTAGGGTTTAGTGTTTATCCCATTTATGTTATAATTTTTATATTTATTTAAGGTTTATGAGAGTTTAGCATTTAGGATATAGGTTTTACGGTGTATTTTATTTTAGGGTTTAGGGTTGTTGATTTTTATTTTATTATTTTTAGATTTGTTTAAGGTTTGAGGTTTAGGAATTTTAGGTTTACGATTTAGGGTTGGGGTTTAGGGTTTAGGGGTTTGTTTTAAATTTGTTTTAGGGTTTAATGTGTCAAATTTATTAGGGTTTAGGGTTGATGCAATTTATCTTAGGGTTTTTATATTTATTAGGATTTATTGCATTTATTTTTAATTTTTTAATTTTATTTAGGGTTTAGAGTTCATTCCATTTATTTTAGATGTATTTAATTCTGTTTAGAGTTTATTCTATTTATTTTATTTAGATTTGTTTTGGATTAATGATGTATTAGGGTTTAAGGTTGTTAGGGTTTATTACATTTATTATAGGGGTTTTAGATTTTTTTAAGTTGTAGGATTGTTTAGGGTTTAGGTTTTAAGGTTTATGGTTTATGATTTATTTCATTTTTTTAGAGTTAAAGGTTTATATCATTTATTTTAAGTTTTTTTTATAGAGTTTTTTGAATTTATGATTTATTCCATTTAATTTATGTTTTAGGATTTAGGGTTTATCCTATTTTTTCCCATATTTTATATAGGGTTTCGGGTTCATTACTCTATAACCTTTTATAATATGCTTTAAAATAACATATTTCAATTTTAGAATAAATTGATGTATATTGATAATTGTTCAATGCACTTTCAATAAGTTTTGTAAAGCACCTCATTCTACACTTTGATAAACTATAGATATAATATTAAATATTTAGGAGAATAATGAGAATAATCTAGTTGTCTAATGAAAAAGGTCAGTGATTAAAGAGGTGTTATGTATGAGGTAAAAGACATTGAATTGATCATAAGTTTTCATTTTTGTTTTGTTCAACCTTAGATATTCCACTTGGTTCGAAATGAAGTTTGTCTAAAATAGTTCATTTCTCTATCAGTTATATGAAGATAGTTACTCTAATTTCATTGAAAATTAGTTGTAAAGGTACTTGCATTGATTTCATTCAAGATTAAGCAAACTTAGTGTATTGAGCAGGCAATTGTCATTACACATCAAACATAAATAATAAATGTCTGATTAAAAAGTAAATAAATAGTGAATATGATAGGTTGCATTAGTCGTCTACCTTATACTAAGTACTGTTGTATAGCCCGTATTAGTCATAATCTAATTAGGGACTTAGTCATCAGCAAAGACAAGCAGATAGATAATATTTTGTCCATTAAATTTACAACTGGACAATAGTAAATAACTAGATTACAAAGATTTTGCACTATTTCATGGCAAGTTGCAATCAAAGATCAAAGAAGAATTCAATAGAAATAAAATGATCTACTACCAACAATACCTTTGAAAGACCATATGCTTACCTCAGTAGTAAAAGACAAAATTGATGGGCACTAAACAATTGTAATTTTATCATATGTAAACTGCAACAAATTACATAGCTATGCTCATAAACATGCGTACATTTGGTTATGCATTATGACTAGAAAAAATTCCATGACCTAAAATTACCATGGCTCAATGAGTTACCCCTTCCCACCCCCGCTAGTAAAGCTACCTTATTCAACTCCAAAAAACAAACTTCCACAATCATCTAAACTATAAAAAAAACTTCAAGGACCAATCATATCCATGAGATTGAAAATAGAAGAGACCAAAAACTTATAGTAGCTTTACATGGGTTATATGATCAACTTGTAGGCCATGAAATTAATATGGAGAAAAAAATATGACTAGATCAAATTGAGAATAAAATATATAACCGGGATTTTCACACAAACTATGTTTTCTCTATTTTATACACATTGAACAACAAGTGTGAACTATGGACTCGAAAAGTCATATAAGGACCAAAGAAAATATCAAACAAAGAATAGAATATAACACTGCTCTATGATGTATGAAATATTTTATTATAAAATTTGATGATTGTAAGGGAATATAGAGTTTTTGTATTAACAATGAACAATCAATAGGTGTCGCATGATCATTTCAACCTCAAAACTCAATACTGGAGTATAAAATCGATAGAGGATTAACTCTAGGGAGTAGAAAGTAGTAGTATAGCAAAAACTAAACAAAGAAAACAAAATTATAGATGATTATAAAAAAATCAAATCAATTGGTAATAATGAGAGGAAATTTTTGGAAACGAAAGGGAAGGAGGCCCTGAAATCCTTTAGTTCTAGGAACCCTTTTAGTGAAATATTTCAAAAAATTTAACCTCACTAAAATTTCATAAAGATTTCAAAGAATTGAAAACTTCATTCAATTATGTTGATCACATAAAAGAAACTTGTAATATACAAAATAACCCATTACTATTATCTAATCCATTGATAGTATGAAACAACCAAACAATAAATCTAAAGTTATACTAATCCTAATATATTCTTATAAAAAAGGGTTAAATAAGGCTTGTCTCCTCCCTCTTCTATCCTAGGGTTTTGAGTGAGGCATGCCCATGGCTAAGAAGAAGAAATGTCCTTCTTCCTTGATTTTTAATCAATTACGCTTGGCTCTTGGTTCAAAGACTATTGATAGTGTTTTGTTTGGGATTGGTTCTCAAAGAAAAGTCTAGAATCACAACGGGAGATTTCACAAGGAGAATTATCCCCTATGCCCTTTGAGAATGCACTATTTGTTATTGATACTACCTTTGTTGGTATGCATAAGACTTTATTGGATTTTAATAGGGTTGATACTGGTACACTGAATGACCTTTTAGAGGAGAAACCTAGTCTTGATAAGGTGATGCCAATTGAAAAACCTAATCTCACACCCCTTACAGTCCAAGTAAAAAAATTAGTATGGGGTTGATTAGAGGTTGTTTTTTTTTTCAACCATTGAAGGACCTTCCTATAGGAATGTTTTGGCTAGTAACCAAAATCCTAATCAATGTGAACAATTATCATATATTCTCCCATAATTGGATAAAGAGTAGATTGGTGTTCAACTAGATAAGGGGGATGTTGAAACAGAAGCTATTTTATGGGTAAATACCTTGGTGGGATGTGTTTTGAGGCTCTCCTACTTATAGCTAGATTTGTGGGTATGTGCATACACATTGGAGATCAATTCCTTTGCCACAAGTGCTACTTCATGCTTTGGTTTATTTTCTTTTTAAGTTCAATAACATGGAAGATATATATTTTATCCTTAGATGGAATTGGAAAATTATTAATAGACCTTTTTTGTTGAAGCTTTGGCATAGGAAGATAAATATTGATAATAATGAGATGTAGGTTGTGCCTTTTGATAATTGTAACTTTTTCATTTTATTCCTAAGGTTTATAAGAGTTTTTACTTCTAATTTCAGTTGAAATTTTCCCTTTTTGTTCTTGTTACTGCCTTTGTGTTGTGAAATTTTGTAGGGTCTCAAGCAACAAAAAATTCATGAAGGATGGAAAAAATTATAATCTTAAAGGGAGATGAAAGGAGAAAAAAGGAGCAAAGAGGAGAAAAAGTTAAAGCGGAAAGAGATTTAGAGCTAAAATGTAAATTTTGGAATAAAATGAAAGTAAGAATGCATATTCAAAGTATATGGGCCTGAAAGAAGTGGAATTTAGACCAGGAAAAGTCTGCATTTGGAGAATATTTCAACATAAAAGTTTTAGATCTTTTAATAGCTTTCCAACGCACCCAAAATCAGCTTAATTGAAGTTATGATGAAAAAGTTATGGTCAGAATACGCATCATTGTCAAAGCTGACATGGGAATCCCATCTTTATCAATACCCTAGTGATCCGTGAGGAGGTAATTTACAAAATCTCATTCTAATTTCTCGAAGCAGCCTCCACTCCCTCTCTCTTCTCTCTTCTCTATCCTCTTCCCCAATTCATCAAGATTTCTCTTGTAAGTTAGAGACCGAGGTGCAAGAAGTTTAATTTTTGTAAGAATTTGTGAACATCAAGGGTATTATCTAATGATCTTTTCTCTATCTATGGAGTCTCTTTTTGTTTTTAATATTCTTGCTATGAATTTGATAGGCTAGATCTTGTGCTAAGGTGAAGGGAAATTTCCCCCGATTCGAATGTGTTGAATTATTGCATCCTTTTTTATTCAATTCATGATCTATGCGTTGTGTTATTGATTGATTGACAGATTGATGAACCACGGCCGGGTTCCAATTTTCGGTATGGGAAATACTGGTGAGATCAAGAGATAATCTAGTATTAGACCCAATAGTACAACGAGAGATTAAATTGTAGGTTGAAAGACGATTAATTTGACCTCTACAACAATAAAGGAGGAAACTTTATGGACTTTAATGCATTGCATTCTATTAGACTCTAAGCTAGAGATAGTTAGGGCCATAGATATGTAATAGGGCGGTTGTGGCTTGAGAAAGCACAACACTTTCTATCCTTGTTGGCATGATTGATCATGCTTGTTGAATTATTTTGTGATGTGATATTCGATTACATGTGAGGATCGGGGGCGATGAACCAGAACCTTAGCTCTTCTATTTATTTGAGTCACTTGAGTGCTATTTTCCTTTCCTTTTAGCTTAGATAGTTATTTTAGTTATTTTAGCTTAAAATTTATTATTTCATATTATCTCGTAGTCTAGGCATAGCTAAGTTCTATCATTTTCCTAGTGGTCATTCATCAATCCTCGTGGGATCGACCTTGACTACTACTCCGACCCCGTGCACTTGCGGTAGGAACGTGTCACCTTTTTGGATCAGATTCCCATACTTGCCTATTAATGTAAGTCCTTCCTAAGGTAATGGTTGAGATATGTCAAGAAGCCCCTACTAGGTTCCTTGGTTTTTATTGATTCATAGGCGGGAAATGTCACTCAACGAATTCAGTATGATTAAAAGCCTACTTATTGTCATTTTTGTGATATGTTTGGCTATAATGTAATTAGATGTAATAGAAATAAATCCAACAATAAAACCCCCATTAATGGAGGAGAATGGGTTATGATGAGGGAGCATAGGAAAGGAAAGGAGATTTCTCAAGATAGGGACAATGATAGGGTGAGTATTGCTAGTGTACAATTGGCTGGTAACACTTGCAACCCTGCTACCACAACAACTAACTCTAGTTTCCCACATACCCGAGGAATGGAGGATTCTATCTCACAACAAACTCAAAAGGGGTTTGACGAGTCTGTAGGACTTATTGATAATGTGTGTAAGTAACCTCAAATGCGACTTAATAAATAAGTGAATTGTATTGATATTGTACTAATTGATGAGGGGTTTGAAAATTAAGAGGAGAATACTAATCTGGTTCCATATTTGAGGTGAGAATTATGGCTAGGAACAAATCAACAAAGGTATTATAGGAAAACCCAAAATTTGGTTCAGGGTCTTTTCAGAATTAGTATCTAAGGAGAGGTGCTTGACATACTAAACCTAGTGGACATGCTTAGTACATGGAATATACGAGGATTAAATAAGACTTCCAACCATACGGAATTCAATAATTTTTTGGTAGTCATGCTTGGTCCTTAGTATGTTTTTTGGAGATTAGAGTGAAAGAGAATAAATGTTTAGGTGTTGTAAATAAATTCAGGATAGGATGGGGCATTATGAATAACTACTCCCATCACCTTTATTGTAGAATTTGGGTCACTTGGGACCTTAATGTGTGAGGCATTACAACCATTAATATGTATGATAAATCCATACTTTGTGAAGTCATGCATTTACTTAGTAACCTTGCATTTTTCTTTTGTTTCATTTATGCTTAATATAATGGGGTTGAGACGATAAGACCGTAGAATTAGCTAAAATAGTATAGACTCTGGGGAGCCCCTTGGATTCTCATAGGGGATTTCAATGTTGTCATTTCTTCTAGTGAAAAGTTTCAAGGTGAGTTACTAAATTCCACCAACATGCAAGATTTTTAGGATTGCTATTTGGATTTGGGTTTGACTAATTAATAGGGCCAATGTTGTTTCTATACTTGATCAAGTAAAAGAGGAGGAGATGCTGAAGTTATGTGCAAATTGGACAAAGCGTTAGTTAACTTAAAGTGGTTGGAATCTTTTCCTTCTTCAGTGGCTGATTTTCTCAGTCTTTTAGTGTCCAATCAAAACCTAGTGGCTAGAAATCTGTGACACCTCCAAATTTCACAGTTGAAAATTTTTGTTTTATTTAAAAATTAGCGGAAGTAAAAAGAAAAAAATCGTAAATTTTGGGGATGTTACTGCCACACTTAGTACCATACCGATTTCTTCCTACTACTCTCGTACCAAGTGCTAAGGCTAAAATAATAAAATACAATTTGCTCGAACTCAAACTTTATTTAAATTAGAGCAGCGCAATAAGTTCATTACAAGAGTAAAATCTACCAATAGTGGTTACAAGAATAAATATCATTTACCAAGGAATTAAAAAGGTGGAAGAGAAACTCTAAAAGTTTTTTGGACAATCCTTACACTCTTACCCGATACCTGCTTGAATAGCACCTACAATTGTCTTGCAAGAGACAACGTCCATTGAATAGGCAGGGGCCCACAAAAGGAACCATTCATTACTATAGTACTGAGTAACCCTTTATACCAAATTGAAAGGCAAGACTCGCATACAACACATGATACATAAACAATATAAAATGATAACATACGGAATAATACACCATTCAACACCACACATAATAGGAAATGCGTAACACAAAATCCGTATACTTAGCAATTCCATCGCAAACCCAAGTAGGGATAAGAACTAAAGCCAAACTTATACCATATCAATAGATCATGACGTGAAATCAATACTTTTAGTCTTAAGCCATTAATTAATCATTATTCAATCATCATCTTTCGAATTCTATTCATGTGAGTGTAGGAACCTCACTATTACAGCCGGTGGATCGAAAATACTTCAGGGAAGAACGCACCTGACCACTATTATTTGCCGGTGGATTGGTATCTAGGGCACTTTGCACCTGGCCACTATTATTCGCTGGTGGATCGGTCTGGCCTCGACTCACATGGTGTTCCACTGTAAGTGATTAGTGCCTTTTCATGATTTATTAAATCCAACGTTATATTTATTGAGTTTGGGATCCCTCACTATTATAGCCGGTGGATCGGAAAAATTTAGGGGCAACATGTACCTGACCACTATTATTCGTCAGTGGATCGGTCTCCAAGGAATCTTGCACCTAGCCACTATTATGCCGGTGGATTGGTCTAAGCTCGGCTCAATAATCTTTCATTTTACGTAATTAGTACTTTATTCATGTCTTATTCAATAGGTCCATTTATTTAATTCGAGGGAAGGAAAAATGTCCTGAATCCCGAGACACAAAGATATACTGGCCATAGAATCAAGCATTCTATATCAAGGATCATGACATACATAAAACCCTAACACGTACTCCAAACATGTCTAACACACATTTCCATGCATACTTACAAACTAGGCACCTCTTGCATGATTATGATATAAACACCACATCACACCCTTAATTATCCATCCTACCTTAGGTTATGCCATGTTGTTGTGATACTCACTTGTGATACCCACTGACTTATCAAATACCCTTAACTTATTATTCAATATTACTTATGTCTTATTAAGGAGACTCATTTAATCCATTGACATATTATATGCAAGTTACCAATTTACCCCCATCATCCTTACAAAATTACTAAAAATATCCCTTGTTTATAAAATTACTAATTCACCCCTTTTTATTTGCCGAATTACCATATTACCCTTCATGTTTGCATAATACCAAAATACCCCTTGTTTTTGTTAGATTACCAAATTATCATCTATACTTATTAAATCACCAACTTACCTCTAATACTTGTTAAGTTACCAATTTACCCTTTCAGTTGGTTAACTTACCGTACTACCCTTTATATTTGTTTAAATTACTAAATTACCCTTCTTATTTATTAAAATTACCAAATTACCCATTTTGGTTTGTTAAATTACCAGATTTCCCCCTTATTAAAATTACCATGTTGCCCTTTTGGTTGGTTAAATTACCAAATTGCCCTTCTTATTTATTAAAATTACCATATTATCCTTTTGGTTGGTTAATTTACTAAATCATTCTTCTTACTTATTAAGGTTATCAAATTGCCCTTTCGGTGGGTTAAATTACCAAATTGCCCTTCTTTATTATTATAATTATGATTTTTCCCATTTTACTTACAAAATTACCAAACTACCATTCCTTTTTACCAAATTACCAAAATACACTTTCTTTAAGCCAAATTACCAAAATACCCTTCCTTCATGCCAAATTACTAAAATACCCTTCCTTTATTCCAAATTACCAAAATACCCTTCTCCTTTTTATTAATTTACCAAAATACTTTCTTACTCACAAAATTACCAAGTTATCCCTTTTTTCATGTAAAGTTACTAAAATTCCCTCCTTACTTATCAATTTCTCATTTTAGCTATTTTCTCTTATAAATTATCATTTTGCCCTTATTATATAAATTTTACTAAAATACCCTCAGTACATAAAATATGGATATATATGCTCCATACACATCATCCAACACCATCAACTATTATTATTTATCATTAATACACATTAGCACCTATCACACACACTTATTTAGGCCACACCTTTTGTACAAGAAAATTTACCAAAATGCCCGTAGGACTCATATTAACATTATTTATGCAACAAATGACCACATTATCTTATTATATAAAACATATGTATCTAACCTCATCATTAACAACAAGGCTCTTTCCTTAAGCATTATCTCTACACCTGACACCTAAATTAACATGCTTTTCTTTTCATCAACCAACCTATGCCACCAAATACATTATACTTAACAATACACATCATGTATATAAACATATTAAAAATCCTAATTTGCTAGCATATGTATATCCACGCATTTTAGTAGGATATAATAGTTACCTTATTTCCAACAAAAATTAAACCTTACAGGTAGTCCAATTAAAGGTTTGAGCTTTGATTAGTAAAAATTAATACCTAAAAATAATATAAAAAATTAGCATGATAGAAGTAGAAAATCAAAAGAATAATTTTTATCTAAAGTTTAATTAATACCTACTAATACTCACTATTTTTATACCTCAAAAATCAATCAAAACTTGCTAACCACAATTGGCAAGACTCATGTTGCTTATGCAGCGTGAGCTGCATGCAAATGAAAGGGAGATGGGGTCTAAGAGGGATAGATGGAAGGACGAGGAGGGCTGGTTTGGGTGAGGGTTTTGAGGCTCAGGTGAGGGCTTGTGGAGGGGAGTTAGGGTGGTGGCTGGGTGTAGGGAGGGAGTAGAGGTGTAGGTGGTGGTTGGGGGTTGAAGCTTGGTGGCTTAGGGAAACGGAGGCGGCGACTGTATGGATGGGAAATGGGGTGGAGGATGGGCGAAGAAGAAGAGGAAGGGGACAAAGAAGGGAAGGGAGGAGCTGCACGGTTGGGTTTCGGCCAAGGGAGGTAAGGTGGTGGTAGGGGAGGTTCTAGGGAGAGGATTGGTGGCTGTGGAGGTGGTAGAAGAGGAAAGAGGGTGGTGAAAAATGGTTGTGAAGGGTGGAGGACAAGAATGGGGGAAGAAAAAGAAAGGGGAAGGAAGGCGGTTTCAGGGGCGTGTGGTGGCGGCTTGGTGTTAGGAGGCGAATGTGGTGGTTGGTTGGGTGGTAGAGGCAGTGGTTGAGGATGGCGGAGCAATGATTAGAAGAAGAGGGAAGAAGGGAGAGAAAGAAGGCTTGGTAGGCAGGGAAGGATGGACTTCGAGGGAAGAAAATGGGTAAAGGAGAAGAAGAAAAAGAAGAGGGAGAGGAGAGAAGGCAGAAGTCGGCTAGGTGGTGGCAGGGGGAGGTTGTAGGTTGATGGGTAGGGTGGCGGGTTGTAGGAAGAAGGAAGGAAGAAAAGGGGCATGCGAGGGTTGCGGTGCATGGGTGTGTATGGCCCAAAAATGGAAGGAAATGGACATGGGGAGAGAGAGGGAGAGAGAGCAAGGCTGTAGGGAGAGTGAAAGAAAGAAGGGGAAGTTGGGCTGGCCCAATCGGGGGGAGGAGAAAGGAAAAGAAAAAAGAGGGGGAGACGGGCTGGGGTGAGGGGAAGGGAGAGGAAGAAAGGGAGTGGGCTGGTGGCCTAGTGTGAGGGAGGAAGGCCACAAGCCGATGACCCGAAGGGGAAGAAAAAGGGAAAAAGGAGGAAAAGAAGAAAAAGAAGAAAAAGGAGAAAGAAAATGGAAATGGAAAAAAGGAAAAAGGAAAATGGGAAAAAATAAGATAAAATAATTTTTAGAATAATGGCATTTAATATTTTTTATAGATAAATTAATTTAATAATTTAATTTATTATAATTTAATATATTGGTTGAAAAAGGGAAATTGTAGTAAACTATTGGTTCGAAAAATTATTTATATAAAATAAGTATAATAAAATAAAAAAATATTTATTTTAATTTATTAAATATTTATATCCATTTTTATATACTCAAAAATTAAAAAAATTATTAAATTAAATAAATTTAAAATTAAATTATTTCAAGTGAGGGTTATTTATTAAATTATAGGTTTTAGATTTTTAGGGTATTACAAAATCTCCAACTGCTAGTTGCACATGGAAATAAGTCTTTCTGTTTCTTCCATTTTTTGGAAAGAAGATGTAGCATATTTACCTTTGGTCCATGTAGCTTGACAAAAACAATTACAAGGGAATTATTTTCTTAGGATTTAATATAGGTTGCAAGCTCTTAATAAGGAACTAAAAAAGATGAATAAGGATAAATATAGCTCTATATTTCAGAAAGTTGGTGTTGTAAGAGAGGAGGTGTTTATGCTTCATAAGGAAATGCTAAGTGACCCTTTAAATACTAGAAATAGGGATTAGCTCAAGGTTCTTAAAAGAAAGTATGGATATTTGTTACATTGTGAAGAGATGTTTCTAAGGTAAAAGGTTTGCATTAGTTGGCTGAATTGTGGTGACTCAATGTAACACCCTCATTTTCAAAACATAAAAACTTAGAAAATAATGTTGAAGGTGAATAAGGATGAGGATATTACTTCCACATCTAGTGTAAGTAAACACCATTATTCCACTTACAATATATGCTACGGTTAAAACTTAAAATTGAAACCAAAATAAAATTCCACTACATTCTTAATATAATATGATACCATTATAAAGTTATATAACAATGTTGAAAGCAGCCAACAATAGATCAGAAAATTCAATAACTCTTACTACATTTAAAACTCAACAAAATCAAGAAACCAATACAATATAAAATTCCATAAGTCAAACTAATCTCTTAACTCGTCCCACAAACATGCATCCATCCTCAAGTATGGTCATAATCTACTTGCATAAGACTATTTGCTCATCATGTACATTATGGATCATTTTAGCCTTGTTTAAAACAGTAATAAGTTAGCTACGAGAATAATTAAGCAACCCATTGTTTATAAGAAAAATATCATAATTTATAGAATTACTATAATACATTAAACACAACCATATATGAGTCAAATGAAAATGTAAATATTAGTTCTCCATTCATAAAGCCTCTTTTATCAGTAACTACATAAACACATAATCCAAATTTCCTCTATTAAGTGGAAAAACCCAACCAGGAGAGTCACTTGGTAAAAAGGTTAGGAGACACCCAAGAATAGCCAAAACCAACCACAAGAGATGCACCTTTTGGGTAATCCTAGTGATGTTGGCACCAAAGGGCAAAATCCAACCTCGGTCATCCAGTCCTTAAATGTGCACACCTCCTAAGAGATTCAAAAATCCTAATACAGTAGACATAGAGCCTTATTAGCTCTTGGGTAGGTAAATAAGCTAAGTGAGTACACATCACTATAAACTAAGAAAAGGCCATTGTCGATCATCAACTCCGAGAGTCTAACTCTAGATAACCGTAAACCCAACTCAAATATTCTACTTAAATTTTTAGTGCCTTACTCAAAGTGTCTGTATAATGTAACCAAATTACAAAACCATTTATACACATTCTTATAAATACCTTTCCAAGATTAGGTACCTTCCATATTAGGTATTTTTTAAAAATAGTAACTTTCATCAATAATATTTTTACATAATTAACATATTATATATTAATTTTATTAAATAAGGCTTTCCACAATACCACTACCCAATTTGAAAAGTTTTCAGAAAGATATGAAAACTTGGATCATAAACTAACCACTATTATAATTTAATACAAATTAGAAAAACAAAGATCATGTATATATACCACTATCATAAGATAATTCGTGCCACAAATTTCATATGATCACCAACAATAAATAAAATAACACTAACATTATACATACATTCAAAATACATTAGCAAATATATTCACAAACAAACTTATATTTTTAAATATAATCTATAGCAACACTATCGAAATATAAGGATTTTATAAAATAAGGTTATGGCATGTATACAATTTAAAGCAACTTAAATCATATAGTACAAAAATAATATCACGCATATATTAAAATGTAGTTGGTAATTTACATATGAGTAGTTAGAAAAGTCATCGGGTTACCTGAAATGCGATCTGATCACCGAAGGCTCACTAGTCAACTACTCCTAAAGTTAACAATAATATATTATCAATGCTAGGTGAAAAATATTAAATAAATATATTATAATTATCTTAGGCTCAAATTATAAAAATTCTTAAAGTTATTGATTTGGTAACTTATCGTCTATTGCTATTACACTACTAAATATACAAAATACTAAGTGGTGTCAATTAAAACTCCCTACATTAGTCAAATGATCATAGAGTAAAAGTCACCTACTACTACTAATATCAATCAAAGAGAGTATGTGTAGTTTATGCAAAAAATTAAGTTATTGGATTAATTATTATTTTAAATCCCCATATTATATATAATATCACAAATTTAGAAACATAAATTAATTAAATATGTGATATATTGAAACTATATATATATATATATATATATATATATATATATATATATATTCTTAGCCTATACTTATGTAACATGCCCTATTCTATAATACCAACAATCTTATCACTAAATAGATTATGAAAGTTGATTATTCAATTAAAGTGGCTTTATAATGTCAGCCGGTAATACTGATCAAAGCCCAAGTTATTTCTTGCAAACTCCTCACACTACAGAATTGATACTCCATCTATATAAAAAAAGAAGTCATTATGTCAATTTGCATATTTTTTATAAAGTAATAAAAGTAGTATTAAAATTGAGCTTACATCATTTATTGAAAAATAACAAAGCATTTGATGCATATATAATTAAAAAAAATTGAGGGGTAAAAATGGAAAGTAGGCTTTAATTTTTCTAAAATAAATTTTTTTGATACAAAAATTTAATAATATAATGATTTTCTTTTTAATACTAAGGGAGTATATCAAATCAAAATAATATGTATTGGGGTAGTGGATCAAGTTACATAGAATATAATACATAGCTTTGATGGTATATATTATATATATAATATTAATGTGTGATTTTGGGAGTAATGAGTGATAAAGGGAACTTGCCTTTCAGCACCTTGATTGATGTGATTCTATCTGGATAAAAAATGAAGATATGATAGCCCAATTTGGCAATAGAATTGCAGCCACCTATAATAAGTGTCCCTTTAATATTCTATAAAGGCATATCTCTGTGTGTGTGTGTGTGTTTTATTTTCCTTAAGTGTGGATGCTACACTGCTTATAGAAAGCAAACATGTTATTTATAATAATGGAATACTGTTAAGGCTATAGAAGGAGGTAATTTATCTACAGATAATTTTAGAAGTGATCAATTAATTAATTTGATAAAAGACTCATTTAATAACAAACCTATTAATCATATCTTATAATAACATAGCTTAATTAAACTTTGTTAGTAACCTACTATTTACTTGCTATGTATATATGTAATAACAATACTATAATTTAAATATTTATTATTTAAATATTATAGCAATTAAAAACTTAATCTTATCATTCAAATAATAAACATATATATAATTCCCCGTGTATATCTTATTATTGTTGTTGTATTATTATTATTATTGTTATTTAAAATTACAGGGTTTTACACTTAAATCATAAGTTCTTCTATGCTCAAGTGAAGGAGATGCAAAAGAGGAAGATCGTATCCTTCTTACTTGACAAGGTAGGTAGAGAGGTGAGAGGTTCCTTAGAAATTCAGGTAGCCTTCATTGAATATTTTAAAAAATATTTTAGGCACTGAATCTCTCTCAATTGGTCAGCTCAACCTAAATATGATGGAATGATCTTTAAAAAATGATTAGCAAACAACCCTCAATGCTCTAGGTTCAAAAGAAGAGGTTAACACACCTGTATTTTCAATTAGTGATACTAAGGCACCCGAAGTTGATAGTTTTACGGTTGGTTTCTTCAAGAAAAGTTGGAGATTAATTGGTGATGAAGTATTTATGGCTATGAGAGAATTCTCTACTATAGGTTTATTGTCTAGGAAAGTAAATCTACAAAGGGTCACTAATTTCAAGCCTATTGCATGTTGTAACATGCTTTACAAGATTATTTCAAAGATCTTAATGCAATGAATGCAAAATATTATGCCCTCAATTATTGGTTTTGCGCATGTTGCTTTCATTAAGGGAAGAAATGTTGGTGATAATGTATTGTTGGTTCAAGATTTGGTATGCAAATATACTTGTAAAGGGGTATCCCCAAGATGCATATTAAAGTTATAACTCCAAAAAAACTATGATATGGTAAACTAGAGTTTTCTTCAGAACCTCTTGCTGTTGTATGGGCTTCTCTATGAGTTTGTTAAGTTGATTATGACCTATTTGGACATGATGTAATTATCCATTCTTTGTGATGGTGTGTTGAATCCTCCTTAATAGGTTTGAGATAGGGTGATCCTCTCTCTCCTTATCTTATTATTATTATTATTATTATTATTATTATTATTATTATTATTATTATTATTATTATTATTATTATTATTATTATTATTATTATTATTATTACCATTGACTATCTTTTTAGATGTCAAAAAATGTTGTGGTCTAGTGGGTCTTTCAAAGGACACCCTTAATGCAAAGCCTTAAAGATTGTTAACCTTAGCTTTGTGGATGACATTCTCCTCTTTTTTTCATGGTAACTTACAAAGTGTGAAGTGTCTAATGGATGTGATTTAACATTTTTCTAGGCTATCTAGACTAATCCTTAATCCCCCATAAATGCACAATCTATAAGAAGATCAATAGTTAATTTGTTGGGTTTCCAAGAGAGTGCATTCCTTATCACTTACCTTAGTTTTCCATTAAACTCATCAAGGTTTTCTTCTAGCCTTCTCTAGCCTTTTTTGGAAAAGACAATAGCTAGGCTGAGACATTGGAGCACAATATATCTTTCTTATGCTGGAAGATTAAAACTTATCAAGTTAGTGTTATTCAGTTCACAATTATATTTCAAACATGATATTCTTTTGCCAAGAAATATTCTTCATAAGTTTGTGGGTCTTTGTAGGAACTTCCTATGGTTTAGAAAGATGCATGGTAGACAAAGACCTCTTGTTTCTTGGGAACATATTTTTTCCCTAAGGAGGAAGGTGGTCTTAGTTTACTTAACGGGGTGTTTGGAATCAGTGTTCCTTAGGTAAAATTCTTTGGAATACATCTCTTAAGAAGGATTCATTATGGGTTAGATGGGTCATGCTATCTATCTTAAGAGTACTAGTCTGGGGGATTACAATTCCACTACATACACTTCATGACTTCTTCATAAATTCTTTCTTGTAATAATGGAGTTTTAGAGCTTTATACAATATAGATTGCAAAATGATTGTCTTGATTACAATATCAAAACAACTTATAAAGCTATGAGACCAAAGCAAGATAAACAAAGGTCGTCCAAAATTGTGTGGCACCCACTCAGTTTGCCTAGATATAGTTTCTTGTGTGGTTGGCCTTAAGAGACTGATTGATGACTAAAGCAAGACTTATGGAAATTGGCATTAGTGTGAATGATTGGTGCGTGTTTTATCAACAACAAACTGAAATTAGGGATCACTTATTCATCCTCTTTCTTTTCATGGTTAAAATGTGAAGGAAAATTAGACAAATGGTTGGAACGTGAGATAGCATTCCACGTTGGCAGTAGGAGATCCAAACTTTGGTGACTATGTCTAGACAAAATAGTCAGAAGAAGCAAGTCACGGGAGCTGATTTTGTGTCCTTATAGCAAATGTTTGGTATGAGGGAAATATGTAAATGTTTGAGCATCGAAATAGAGATTTTCTTTGTCTTGTTAGGGCAATTGTCATACCTAGAGTTAGAAGATTGCTACACCCACATTTTAAGGCTAAAGTTCATAAGTGGGTTAGTGTGGTTTGATGGTTATGTTTGGTTGTAACTACTCATTTTCCTAAGTAATAAAAAAATCCTACCTATCCAAAAAAAAATCTAAAGTAAACTAAAGGAAAGGAATAAACAAACCTCAATCATTGATGCACTTCAAACTACTCTCTTAATCAATAAAAAGAAGCAAATAAGAGATCACAGATCGACTCAATTTTGACCAGAGGAGAGGAGTGAAAATTACAATTCAAACTAAAGAAAAGGAAGGGAACACTAGGATGGAGGACAAGAGTAGAAATGACAATCGGAGGTGAAGGATGGACAAGTGAGAATGATCAAAGGAGAAGATGGAGCGCAAACGCACACAAGGCAGATAATGGTCATAAAAGGTTTGCAATCTTTGTTTTTAGAGCCGATTAGGGACTTTCCTTTAGATTGATTGAACAACTATTTTCCATTCCTACCAACGTATGATATACATAGTTTCTACATGACCCCGGACCTAAGTCCAATCAAAACATGCAGTATGTGGCAATTGCCGGAAGGATCCATGTCATCGTTCACTAAATTTATTAATGATCCAAATTTTGCTACGGAAAATAAAATATAGATATTAAGCTACATGTAAGGGTGATTTCAGGCTCCTACATAGCAATCACATCTAAGGGAGGGCTTGGAACCCAGCTCAGTTTCATAGAGGGTCTCAATTTCATCAAGGGTCCGGTCTAAGAATGAGCCCTTAAGAAATGCAACGAACACCCCTAGTCACATCGATCAATGGATGATCATATAATTTCACAATCATCCCGGATTCATTCACTTCCTATCTATAAAACAACCCGTCAGAGGCCGAAAGCATTTGGTACCTGTCATCAACTCAGAACCAAAACTCAAGCACACATAGGCTGTTTCATAATATTGACCGGCAATAGCACCAAAATGGTCGAGACTTTGCAACTTCCAACTTGGCGATCATCAGTATTGTAACATCTCCACCGACAAGTATATATGAGCTCTAGAAGTACAAACAACAAACAGAACAGCTGGATCCATATTGCTGCAGATAATACTAATCAACGCAGAGTTCCATTATCCTGAATGGTCAACGTTCTGGATAATGACAGGAACGACTACTACACAGCATCTTACTTGATAGATGTCTATCAGGCAACCACAATGTTTACAGATGAACACCAAAAAATTATTAATCTCCATAACCAACCCATGAAATTATTGCAGATACAGGCCTTTTAAATCCTGACAACTGTTGGAGAAGAATCTGGTTGGCCTACTGAGGATGACTTTGACCCATCCATCCCTGTACGGGGTTCCTCCAGACAGCTTTGGTTGTCGTCTATGACTATTCCAACAGTCATCTTCTCCACTTCTTCTTGGGTGTAAATGTGGATCTTGGACACCACGTCGCAGAACTCACTGCAACGAAAGGCATGCTCCATTATAAAATACAGAGCATCAATACACTATTCTATACACACGTTCTTCCCACAATATTACAGAACTGTTTTTTCAATATACGTTAGCATTACCCTCACATGCGGTGTGTTTGCTTTCCCTCTTTCAGTACAATTTATTATGCGAAAAAGCAACTTTTTGGGTAATGTAAAATTCAATTCAAATTAATTGTAGATCAGTAAGACCATACATACATCTTTTTCTTGAAGAGTTTGGACGATTCTATGAGAGGTTTTATCCAGGATGGATCCAATCACGGCTAATTAGTCCGTTTGCCCCAATTTCAATGGAGTTTAACGTAACAGTCTAAGTACCAACAAAATGACAGGACTGAGGTGGAAATTTTGAAATAGGGGTTACAGACTATCAAGAGCAAGAACTTGGGTTGGATCATTGAAAGAAACTTACTGCCAAGGGTCATCCCCGACAACCATGACATCATTCTCACTATCAGTGTACAAGATCTGCCATCCTTTAGCAGGATCTCGTAGAAGCCCTTCCATACCGAACAGATGCTCCAACTCATTCAGCAAGTCTTCATAACTAGCTAGTCTGGAAAGATCTACGGCTCTTCCAACCAAGCTCCCTTGCTTGTGCACCTTTTGACCCACAATCCATGCAACAATTGATGTCAATATAGCCGAAAGAAGGAAGAAGATTGAAAATCTTAAAATCTAGATCAGAACTAACTAAAATCTTAACAGCTCACCTTTGTGCAACTCCTCTTACTAGAATTATGTGAATTTGTAGCAGAAGCATCCTGAGTCAAGGGAAACCCAAACAGTTTACAACCACTGCTAGAACCATTTACGGAACCATCTTTTTCACTCTGAAAATTAGCATAAGATATCCGAGGCATAAATACAATCTCTGATGGCTTTTCATCGCCAGAGTTAAACTTGAAAACGTCATCCCCACTAATTCCAGTTCGGATTGATGATTTAGTTCTATCTGTCACTTTTGGGACATTTTTCTCACATGGAAGCAGTGGATCTTGCTCAGTTTGGTGAATGCTGCCATAATAAGGAAAACAAATGTTCCTGGCTCCCTCGGAAGCTAGAGGGTAGAAGCTGGGTTTGCACCCATCATATAGAGTATTGATGTAGTTACTACTATTAATATTTGATTTAACCCAAGAAGCACCTGGGTATATATTGGTTTTTCCCGTTGTTAAGGATCTCAACGGGCATATTTCTTGACCTTGCAAGACCTTTGAGAATCTATCAGATTCCAAAATGCCTGTGTAAGGGACAGGCTGAGCCCTGGCAAACTCCCCAGTGCTACTTCTCTCCACCCTGGTTGATGGAAGACTAGGATGGCCTAGCAGTGGTCCTGACTCCGGAGGGAAGTTTACCTTACCACAACCATAATGAGGTGATAAGAAAGTAATATTTTCTTGACCTTGCAAGACCTTAGAGGATCTCATGGACTCCTCAAAGTCCAAAAGGCTACCTCCTCCACCTGCAAGTTTAAACACAGAAAGGTAATGATTCAAAGTTGAGGAAAGGTGCAATTGATGCATGCTTTTGGTACCATTAATAAGGTGGTTGCTTGGCGTTGGCTGCAAAGCAGTTCGCAATTTCTTAAGCCTTGGTGAAGACTGTACGCTTAAAGGAGGGAGAGACATGGAAAGATCAATCTCCCATGGAGAAACTCGTTCTTGGTGATCACTCACAATATCATCATCCCATCTGATCTGGTACATTGAGACAAGATAACAACGGATCAAAAACAACAAACAGTAAGGGAAGAAATGGTATAAGCAGAAGGAGCAGAAAAGGATAAGGGATCAGAGACCGTCCTTCAGCTTTGAGGATAGCATTAAAAATGGTGTGTGTATTTTTGCCCACATAGGGGAGGTAAACAAGTGCTATAAATTAATCAGTGGCCAAACCTCACTGAAGTTACAAAATGACAAGGATCACCCAACAAACTTCAAGCTCTCTGTCATCTAAGAGCCTATGTCCATCAGGCTTGATAAGAAAGGGCCTAGGAGAAGACCTTGTCCTCAAATATCACTGGGACACCAGTAAGCAAAGGTTTGAAGTAGGTATAAATAGATCATAGGGGCAGCTATGCCCAGTCTTGACTCTCAAACATACTAATAAAATCTAATATTGGCAGGTTGGTGCAAACAGGCACAAGATATAATAAATTTAGGCCGGAAGCTTAATCATCAAGATATCACTCATAATATTTCCTCTTATAATTCCTAAATCGTACATCACAAGGAGAACAAACAAAAAGAAAAATGGAAACAAGCAAACTGATGTGTAGTAAAGCAATGAAGTGCACCATTAAGCATCGCCATTTTGAGTTGGGCCATCTATAAGGATCAAGGTCACTGACTCCAGTCACGACTCCACTGTACCTGAAGGTGTGAAATAGTTATCATGAGTCTAATGAAAGATAGAGAAAGGAAGGACTGACAACAGAGAGCAAGGGGGTAATATTTAGATTCGGACACAACCTTCTTTCTGGCAAGTCATCCATTTCAAACCTCATCTTAAATCTAGTTCCAATGGATATTGAATTGCTACTGCTTTTCAAATATCTTTGATAGGATATGACAAAGTCTGCATGGCTCGCCCTGCGTTTGAGAATTTGTTGCGTTATTATTCGCAAAAGGGAACATGTATATCATAAAATGCAAGTACAGGCTTTCAAAGTCTACATTTGCCTATACCTACAAATTTCACTGGAATTATGTCACATTAGTGCCCAAACATGAAAGTGCCATTTTTTATTCTCTCTGATCTGACTTCTTTGCATAGCTCAGGATACTAACTCCTGACTGTTTATGAATTACACTTTTGCTCATCGAAACACAGAAATTGATATGCAGTCTGAGCCTTAACTCCGGCTAGAGATCACAATAGAAGAAAAGGTGAAAGAAAGAAAGAAAGAAAAGGCCATCAGAATGATATTTAATTAAACACAACAGAAATGAAGACTGTTGGGGAAATTCGTGATGAATCTTAGTTTTGGACCAGTCCTGCAGATTGTAGGAACCCTCCTGATAGAATAGACTAGATTATGTATCTATATCTACAAGACCAATCTATATCGAACTCAAGAACCCACAACCAATCAAGGAATAAGAACAATTACCAAACTTGAATTTTAATTACTATCCTTGCAAGCAATGCAAGAATTCAAGAATGCTCAATCTCCCATTTCCCTCATCAATATTAACCAAGAACCTTTTGATTAATCCACTCAATTAAGAACCCTCCAGCCCTCAATTAAAGTTTCCCTAGATTAGACTTCTAGATCTAGGAATTTTCTCTCCCAATTCTTGTTTTTCACACCCCCAAGTTGTGCCTGAAGTGTGACGCCAGCTCATATATAATAGAAATATTTATATAGGCTAAGAGAAATCTTAAAAATAACAAAAGAAGTCAAAACCGACATTAAGTAAAAAATCATGGAGAAAACTGAGATGAAAAAATGCCACAAGAAATCTAGGCTCAACAAGCGTGCCCACTGACACAGGGCACCCATGTTGAATTTTACTTCACCCGTTTTTGCACCTCTTCAACACAGGTGTATGTCATGACACTACCCACCCATGTTAACCTCTGAACACCCTTCTTCTTTTTATTGTCCTCCATTCTAGATCTTTCTTAGACTATGCACACGTGCTTGAATACCAACAAAGACTAGATATGAATGAATGGGGTTGGACCAGGAAAGAAAAAAATTTAGATGGTGATGCAATGGTACTTGGGCTTGTTTGGGGAAAAAGAGGTTGTTTGTGGTTGATGTTGTATATAGCATTATACAATCTGCAGTTGAACTGGGTGAAGGGAGCCTCTACCGCTCTACAATTACAGTCAGCTAGAAGTAAGCAATAAAATTGCGGTCGCGGTATCGGAGCGTCACGAACGATATTTTATATGTCGCGGCGTGATTTTTTAATTTTTTTTTTCACAATAAATATTAGCAAATACCAGTAAATATCGGCAAATATCAGTAAAATATCGGCAAATATCGGTCGATAACCGATATATCGCCAATAAATACGTAAAATTCTAAATCCATCGCATATCGCCAATTTCGCGTATCGGCTAACCCAAAATCCGATAAATATCAGCCGATATTGCGTATCGGGACTGATATTTATTTGTATGGCTAGAAGGCAACAACACCTAATACAACTTGCTAGGATCATTTTCTTTTCCCTTTTTCCTTTTTTGTTATACATACTTGGATAAAATGTTATCTCCCATTTTTGGAAGAAGGAAGGGTTGAGTAGACCTCATTCTAGCCTATCTACAGAATTTCCTAGGAACATCTAGGGGTGAACTGCAGCCTTGGGAACAGGATCTTGAGGCTATAAATTCCAAAATTTAGATTGTCATGCATCCCTTAGTAAGGGCTAAGAGTGAGGAGGGAGAGAAGCTAGGATTTTATTTTGATCTGTCAAAATGCATTCGGCTAGTATTGGTATCAGGCTGCTCCTGTGAGAAGAGATTCACGTTTAGTATCTTTAAACCACAATTTCTCAAAAGAGCAAAGATCTAATAAGTATTCCACATTTTCGTTCATAATCTCACTTTTGATCAGATTACTCTTAGATTTCTTTTGGCTCCTAAAAACTTGCAAGGAAAAGAAAAAGAAAAGGAAAATGAAAGTAAGACAAATATAATGAACTTTTTCCCCCTTGTCTGGTTCTTGGGATAAATTCATGGGAAACACATTCTAAGAAAGTAATTCTTCCGTTTGGTTTTGTTGAGAGAGAATTCAAAGGAAATTACTTATTACTCATATATAAAATAATTAAATTTAAAGATTCCATTATATATATATTTTTTTTGAAAATTAATCCTTTTTCTTAACCATAATTAGTCAAGACAAAAATTTAACTTATAAGTCATATGCAAACTCATTCTTCTTCCAATCTATTATTTAGGAACTACTATCCTAATCAATTCACGTATTTGTGTTATGAGCTGTATTGCCTTAATTATTATAAAAAGGTGAAGAAAAGACAAGGATCGATTAACCTTAAATATTATGTTCACGTACAAATCTGAAATTAAAAAGAGCTTGCCAGAAGAATCATAGGGTCTCTAAATTCATTTTTTTTTTCTCAAATAAATTTCAAGTCACATTTCAGTACATAATTAAATTATTTTCTATCAACAAACATACAAGATCACAATATTTTTTCAGGTCTTCCAAACTTTCATCAACCTGCTAAGACAATAAAAGTTATCTTAACATAATCATTCATGTATGTCCACTAACCAAAAGTTTTCCCCTTCTGAAATAGAGCAAGGGGCCCATTCTCATCATCTGGATTTGTCAATTTGATTTGAATTGAACTTAAAATAACTAATTATCATTATTATGATGTTAATGATAACAATATTAATAATAACTAGTAATAATAATAATGTAATAGCTATAATATTAGCCATAAGAGTAATTATAATTATTACTATTAAATTGGTAATAATAGTTATTATAATTATAATTTTTTTATTACTATAGTCATAATCATAAGTATTATTATGTTAATAATTACTATGATTACTGTAATCATATTTCATTTACTGTATCACTACATAAGTAGGAAAAAAGATGAAATAAATAATTAATGAAAATAATTTAAAACTTAACCTAAATAGAAGTAAATAGAGATAGACAAAGGAGAAGGTGAAATAGAAATCAGCTAGAAATAAATAGTGAAGGTGGAAACCCAAAAAACAAAGGCGAAGATGAAAATTAAAAAGAAAAACCTGAAGAAAAAATAATGTAAAATGATATGCTACCATGGGTTTTTGAGCTTGCAATGAGTAACAGAGTAGAAATACTCCATCACCAATCACCCATCAATGCTGGCTTTGAATCTTCCATTTTTGGCTATGACAATTATTTGATAATATGAAGATATGTTATAAGCATAACTCTGTGCAGCATTACTCTTTTTTTATCCTAATACCTTTTCGCAGAAACTGCTAATGTATGACTTTTTCAAATTATTTTCTTATTACATACTTTCCCTCTAGTTTTCTCAGCAACCAAACAATTGAAAATAAGTCTACTTTTATTTTTTTTCCTTTTTCTCAATACTTTCCTAAAACCAAATGGAATCTTACTAAAATTATCACCATATCATCCCAAAAGGGAAAAAAATCAATAAGATAGACGGCTTAAGTGAGCACGAGAATGATACTTCATTTAGTCAAGTGCACAACTAAAAAAAAATGAAATGTGCAACAAAAATCTTACTTCATGTCAAGCCTTAGGCTAAACCTATAAAGCTTAATTATTTAATCGAATGCCCGTTCCACTAATCACATAAAACATGGAGGTCAGCTTTGTCTTTTTCATTTGGAATTTTCATTGTCATACTCAATAATGGCAGTTATAATCCTATATATTCTCCCATCTCCATCTCCACACATGAACCCCTAACACACACATGTGCTGCACATAAAATCCAAAAAAGATGCACGTGCACCTAAAGCATCTTGCAGTCATATGTTTATTTATTTATTTGTCTCCCTTACCATTTAACCAATGCAAGTATGTCATAATAACCAAACTCGAACATCTTAAATAACACAGTAACCAGGCGGACTTAAAAGAATGTCTCTGTGAATAATTCTCACATCTATTTTAAACAAAAACATGATCAGCTTAAAATCATTAGATGTACCATTATCATACTGGGAACATGAAGTAGATATGTTTCCCTTTCAATCTTTACTAGATCTACAAAATTGCGGTCCATGTGGTCTTACCCAATTGGCATAACCACAAGAACAAACATCAAGGAATGATGAGCAGTTGCAACAAGGGGCAAAGAAAAAAGCAGTGGTGTTTCTCTAGAGAGGAAATTAGTCACCTACTAAGCATACTTGATCAATTTCATTTTTGGAGATAAATACATGAATATATATATATATATATATATATATATATATATATCTAGATAGATAGATAGATAGACGGATGGATAGATATGTTAAAGAGTGTACATGTGTATATGACACTTCCAATTGTCAGCGTGGAGCTACCATAAAAGGGCAATTTGGATTTTATGAAAAGCAACTTCCCTCATAAGAATTTATAGACCCTTATCTATCTTTAGCATTAATGATTATTGAAGGTACCTATATTTGAGAGCAGGGCAAATCGTAGATTTGATGAGCACCATGATAATTACTGATACCTTGGGTTGTAAAACACACGAAACATGCTCTTGATGGATAATGCATTGGCAACCATAGAAAGAACATCAGGATAAGTATTTTGATCACAAATGACTGAATCAGGAAGACCGCTTCTTGGGCGCACAACTCTTCTAATTCCCAACCTCAGCACCCCGTCTTCACCCCTAAAAATATAACCATAAATGTGTATAGTAAAGAATTTAGCTAAGAAACTTCCAAGCTAGTTGGTACTTAAGTATGAAATAAGATGCTGTAAAGCATGAGCTATATCGATCACATAAAAATTCAATTGTTTTCAGATCCGTCGAGTCAAGGGTAGAAACGAATAAAATACTGCAGCTAGAAGAGTAACACAGAAGAGAAATCCTCGATATGGTCTGTATATACCTCAAGAAAAGCACGGCATCCCCTGAAACAAGATTCTTTTGGCTGACAAAAATGCTCCATCCTGTAGTGAGCAGATGTCGCCTTGGTTGACCTGATAAGTGATTAAGAAGCCAAAATCTTCAAATATCTAATTGTCTCCGGGAACACACGAAAGAAAATAAGAGGCATTCTGTTACTTAGACACCGTTTGGAAACCAAATAATTTGTCCCTTAATCATTTATTTCAGTTGACGTGGTAGACTAAATTTAGAACAATCCTTACATTTTATCACATTTCACAATAAAATATTCTCTAAACAATAAAATAAGACTGAAATACATATTCCAAAATGTTAATATACATCAATACACTTACCTAACAAAGCTTTAGTTTAGTATTTAAGCTTCTATCTAATAGAACAATAAGTATACCTCTATAAATATGTCGAAACCTCCATTCAACTCCATGAAGATCCTTAGCAACAAGCTCTTGAGAGGGCCTTTGCTGCTTATAATCCTGTAGCAATATTAAGCATATTAAAGCAATTAGTCGTGAAATTTAATTCAGGACAACAAAGAAAGTTCATACATAGTAGCAGTAGACGAGATAAATATTAAACGTACGAGGGGAAGACTATATATATATATATCTATATAGATATAATGGGGTGTGAAAGTGATGACGAGAAGAGAGGAGGTGGGAAGAAACAAACACGGACCAAAGGTGGGAAACAATCTTCAGCAGCACGGCGAGGTACAGAGAATCCACCATGGGTACTAGTATCTGAGGCTGTCAGTGTCTTGCAAAACATGTGAGGTGTTGATCGAGGCATAGAAGGACCAGCAGCGCCCCCTTCTTCTTCATCTTCTTCTTCTTCGTCCACATCTTTCGATTCCTGTGCATATTTGCCCTCAAAATTCATAGTTTTTGCCAACTATATAAGAAGCAATACAATTAACAAACCCTCCAACCCAAAAAGGACGGAGGGAAAAAGTTACCACACAATTCAGCCTGTTAGAGAAACTAGCATTTTAATTATAATTGTAAGTAAAGACAGGCAAATTAAGATACCACTTTGGAGCCACCAATTTACAAATAAAAAAAAAGTTAATGACATTTAATCTCGAAAAGAAGTTATCAGACATGTAAGATAGAGGAATTTAGTGGGTAACCTCCGGTAAAGGAAGTAGAGTGAGTTGGGTGTAGACTTCATCATTTTCCTTATTGGCCTGCTCACATATCGAATGAAATTTTCAACAGATTTTATAATCATCAGGAGGAACTAGTATATAAGAGTAAGTGAACAAAACTTCAATTAAGATTATGAACAAATATGCTTACCAGAAGCTGAATATCGACAACTCTGCAGAAGATTTGAGGGTGGAGATCATAAATAGTGGGTGAAATTGAGAAAGGGTAGGAAGAGGAGGCAGCTGCAGCTTGCTCCAAGTGACCCTGTGGGAAGTAGACAACCACATTCCCTTTCTTAGGCAATGAGGCAAGGGGACCAGCACAGGCATGCCAAAGCTCCGTATAAACTGATGAGCTAATAAGAGGACATGATGGACCAGAGGCAGCAGCATTCGATGAAGCATTATTTGCAGACGACGATGAAGAAGAAGAAGATAGGCATACAATACAATTACTACCCTTGTCACAATCACCATTGCAATTCCCATTATTTTTCTCCACTTCACCCACAGCACAATTCAGATCAATTTCCATCAAAGAAGATACCACACAAGGCACCTCTTCAATATTGTTTTATTATAATTGTCCTAGCTCAATATATTACAACAAAACTAGCTATGCGGGTACTAGTGTAGTAGAAGTAGTACAAGACAAATGAGGTAATCCACCCCATCAACAAAAATATCTTGAAATAAATTAATAGAGGAAAACAAAAAGCAAAAGAAGAGTAATCAAGTAGTTCGCGAGGGGCACCCAAAAAGAAGGTTAACTGAACTTCTAATAGAGAGTGAGAAAGGGGGGAAGGACTAATAAAGATTGTCCTGAAGAAGTCCAATCATGGCAAGAAATTCATTTTCTGGAGGTGCCCAGAAAGCAAGCAAAAGAGGGAGAGATTTGTTTTGTTGGGGCGAAAAGGTGAAGAATTTGATAAGAATAAATAACAAGGAAAAAAGAGACATTCTACAATTTGATTCAGAGGAGAACAGAGAGACCCAAAACAAAAGCTTAAAGAAAGAAAAATAGAAGAGATAAGGAGAAGAGGTAAAAAGAACAGGGAATCAAATAATAACAAGAAATTCAAAGCATGTGTCGTCCCCTTTCGTCAGCCTCCCTTCTTCCCCCATTGAGCAGTCGGCAGTGAGAAGCGGGAGCAGAAGTAGACAGACAATTGCATAGCAAGCACAGAAGCATAAGCCAGAATGGCGAAAAGGGCCAATGTGGTTATGGCTTTCTGAACATGGATTTGTTGAATAAAAAGTGGTGAGAGAGAGAGAGAGAGAGGAGGGTCGTGTTGTTTTGTGCTGTGTTGGCTCTGTTGGATGGGGGGACAGGCTAAGGCAGCACCCTCCCCCACACCCTCCTTTTCTCCCTGTTCTGCCTTTTGCTTTTATCCTCCTTTTTGTTTTTTCCTATTCCTTTTATTTCCCCCTTATGGTGACTTTTGTATTTGGAGTATTTTAATTTCACTTGATGAGTATTTTAATTTCACGGTGAGATGAAAGATGGTCTCCACCAACACAAAAGAAGGTGCGTTTTCCTTTAATTACCCAAAACGCACAAAATAAAATAAAATTGTCCATAGTAGTAGTAATTGATTCCTCTCTTCCTTTTTCTCTATATTTTCTTTATCAATATTTCATGAATTGACGAGGGAACACCACATTAAATACTAAGGCTATAAAAGCTTGTGACTTTGGTCCGGAAAATCCTCCTCACTTTGAACCTGCTACGAGCTGGCATGCAGATATTGCCGCATGTCTATCATGATCGGATATGTAGTTTTAGTTTTTCTATTGGTAATCCATTTTGGTACTTCCTCCGGTCCATAACCAAAGCATGATAACCGAATAGGTCGGAGATGAATGCTCTATTTTTATATTTAAAATTTATCAGTAAATTAGTTTTGAAATTTATTTCGATCATCGATTTTTTTATAGAAGTATTTTTGACCCAATTTTCGTGGAAATTAAATCTTTATATCTAATTTGATCCCTAATTAATTTTTCGTCTTCAATTTATTTTCTAACTTAGAAAGCCGATTCAATATCTAAAATCTAATTCCATTTATGATACCTGATCATTTTTTTACAATATATTTTTAATGTATATTTTATATAAAATCTTATATATATATGTATGTATAAAAATATTCAAGATGGATTCCTAGCGAAAATTTAACCCCAAGAATATAACCTTGTAAGTTAGGGTGATGACCTTTTTTTTTAGAAACAAGGATGTGCTCGCTATTATTAATTTCCTACCAAATACTACAAAATCTAGTCATAAAACATTTTTAAAGAAAATTATGATGGACCAAGATTTTCTTTATGAATTTCATAAGTCTATAAGAATTGTGCAAGACTTGGTGACAAAAATCAACAAGGAGAACTCAAAGCATACATATAATCCAAAATAACAACACAAAGAGCAAGATATGCTTTTCTTACTATAAAATCAATTATTATCATCTGGAGTATAAGATGCGCATTTCTATTCCTAGGATTTGCCTTCATTTTTATAAGATATGAATTGGTCACTATAATATGTGCATTCTTCACTATGATATTTGCATTTGTTATTATAACATGTGCATTAGTTATCGTGACATGTATATTCCTGCCACATAACTTGATCACCTTGTTTACGAAGTCCATGAAGAAGCAATTGATCAACATATTGATCAACCTTCTTTACAAGTTCATAAAGAGCAACATAAGGATACTGATTAGGGTATTGATCAATATGTTTTACAAGGTTTAGAATCTCTCAAAGCAATGGTTGATCCTAGATAAGGTGATACTACAATTGACTTGCCATAATAAGTTTAATCAAATGTGCATTTTTGTATGTTGATGTACATTCCATCCCTCATATATATATATATATTCTAATATTTCAACATGTTTATTCAGACATCAGCCTACACATAAATAGTTGCACAAACAAGGGTAAAATATTTGCATTCTCTTTGTAAAATTTTGTTTGCATTTATTTATAAGATTTGCATTCATATTTATAAGATGTGCATTAATTTCATGTGTGCATTTAACATGTGTATTTGATACTCTAAGATGTGCATTTATAGTTACCATATGTGCTTTTGTGAAATGAACATGTTCATATTGTCATGTCTTATTACTTTTTCATTTTAATTGCTTTGAATTTAAATTAAAATAGACACACACATTATATTAAAAGCATGTTCCATAGTTACAAAATATAAGCATTCCCATGCTTCCATATTCAAATACTAAAACAAAAGACTATTATAAAATACATAATGGAAAACTTTTCATATACTTAAATGACTACAAAAATAGAGAAATTAAAGGTATGCTTGAATGTCATACCCATCTCTCCTTGTAAATGAGGCTAAATGTCTATTTTTCCTCTAAAGATGATAAAGGCCCCTCTTCATCTTCTTTTTTCTAAAGAGGGTGAAGTGTAGTATCCCACTTTTTATAACTTTAATGTATGATAATTTGGGTGATTGATCATGATCTAAATGTGTTTAATTATGATTTAGAGTTGTGTTTTGGTTTGAATTTTAAAAGTCTTTATAGGAAGGTTCATTTTTATAGAAGACTTGATTTTGTGGAAACAAGTTGATTGATTGGCTTATACTAGCCAACTAGTTTACCTCCTCTTAGAGTTTTCAGTCTGGAAGGATCAACTAACTAGTTTTGATGGACTAGTAAATCAGTGAAAACTAGTTGATTGGTTCTGTCATACAAGTCCATTGATTTATCTAACATGGAAGTTACTACATTCGATTGTTAATCCATATTTTTTCTTATAATCTTGAAACTTGATAATTGAGCCCTAGGTTGTTTCTAAATCATTTTTACAAAAATGGTAACCCTTAATCTAAATTTCATTAGCCAAAATCATATTTGAGGATCCAAATTTGTACAAAAAGGACATTGATAACCTAAGTTTGTTTCTCTCTCATCTATTTGCCTTAAAATGGTTAAATACCATGCCATATTTTCTTAACAATGGGATGAATTTGTCATTTTCATGTTTTGTCTCATTTTTCCCTTTTGTGATATTATCTTTTTTGAGTGAAAACTCTTATAACATCACATCTTTCACCCTTTTAGCTCTTACAACCCTTATAACTTTGAAACCCATCTATGTTGGTCCAAAATAGAGTTGCAGGATTAGGGTTTCATATTATATAACCCATTACCACCTTTGGCTACTAGATCCTACCACATTATAAGGTTATAACCTCTCTTTTCCTTTCCTTCCCTAAATCCTTTGAGTCTCTCTCCATCTTCCTTATTCTTTGTTTTCCCTTTTAATCTGCAATGAATCCCTTTTTCTCTTATGCTTACCTTAATTATTATCTCATCTTATCCTTTATCTAATCTTCTTTTGTTTTCATTAAAAAAAATTGAGGACAGGCTTAGGAAAAGGTTGAGGATTTCAGTCTTATCTTCCTCTCTAGGGCATGATTTTGGAGCCATGGTTATGTGCTTAAAATTTTTCCTCCTAAGTTCTGAACTTCATTTTTATTTGTCTTTTTGATTAGTTATGTAGGTATTTTTGAAGGTATTTGAGGAGTGATGAGTTTTTAGCAAGAGGAAAGTTCTCCCTATTTTCCTTAGTTTTTCTTTCTTTGCTAAATTAGTCATAGGTTCTATAGCATGAAGGTTGTGTAGGCCATAGGTTCTAAGTTATGTATATAGGTATATAATAATGGGTTAGTGAATGCAAGCATATTATGATAAAGTATGTGTGAGCATGTATAATAAACATGTTTTCTGGAATGACCATTTGTGGATTCTATGTATAGTTGTGGTTTATTTAATCTTTGTTATTAAACCATTATGTGAGCATGTTTATTTCCTTATTATGGAGTAATGGTGTCAAGTGTTGAATCATGAGTTACAAGATTTCTTAATTTATAGGATAATATACAATGATATGATGAATTGTTGATGGATTCATGAAGTTTTGATCATACTTCTTTAGTTATTAATACTTGATTATAATGTATTGAGAATCTTGTATGCATCATAGTTAATGCCTAGGTTGAATTATAAAAAGCATTTTTATCTTTAAGTAGCATGTTGGGTGTGTGATTTGGGTAAACCAACCAACTAGTTATACCAATCGACAAGCTAATGATTTTCTGTGTTATTTCCTTAGTAGGTTATGAGCCCATCGGTTCGGAAAGAACAAATTTATTAGTTTCTTCAGAAATAGTCACATGGTTTCCCTATTGTGCCTTGAATGCTTGTTGCTACAATACTCGAACCAGTCCACTAGTTTTAAGGGCTAATAGGTTGATATCTTAGGGATATTTGTGATATTTTTAAAGTTATTTTTGGTATTTTGATCATATAGTTGACCTTACCCCTAGGTTTTGACATAAACTTTTACCATTGAATAAAAGGATGAATAAATGGAAATAAATTATTGTCTTGGATTTTCTTGTTCATTATTGAGTATTTTAATCACCACCTTGGTGTAATTTGTCTAAGGGAATGATGGCTTCACCTCTAAGTAACCCCTGATGGGTTATGGTGGATATTGTGGAATAATTATGTGGGCATGTTGTATTAGTATGATGTGTGAGCCTTGTCATGACTTATGTTCTCAACATGTATATAATAAAATACTTGTAACACCACCAAAAATTACAGTTAATTTTTTTTTGTTTAATTAAAAACCATACTCAAGGACAGGGGTGCTACTACAATGATCAGCACAAGCCTACCGGCCAGTCTTGCACCAACCATAAGGCTATGAAAATTCACAAGACATTAAACCAATTAAGACATAGAACCGTAGTGATCCTAAAGATTCATAAATAAAGAGGAAATCAGAGTGCGTGAATTAAAGAGTAATTATAGAATGGAAAATAGTTATGGTGTCAAGCCCCCGAGGGGAAAGAACAATACAAATAGAGACATAGAATAAAAACTAGAAAAAGGAGAGGTTGGTCGACACTCGCTCTCGAGCCCCACGCCAAGTCCAACAAGTCATCACTCAACCAGGCCTGATGCATCAAGTGTGTCATAGGCATCAAACACAACATCTCTTACCTGTACAAACTCAAAAGGGACCTCTATTTGTGGGAATGAGTAGCACCCATGAAACGGGTGATCAAACTCACCATTGCCCTCTAGAGTTTTCCCCTTGGAAACACTAATCTAGCCTATATGGCCCAACCTCCCTCTATCACACACAACCCATGCTTTCTTTGCCCCCGACTCATCACCTCACTCGATCCACCCCCAAACATCCCACTTTACTTCCCATTTTGCACATGTGGCCACAAAACCCTAGTTAGCCACCCCAAACCCTAGCACCTCTCTTTTCTTTTATGTCATCCCTCCATCACTCTCACTTACCATTCCCTCTTTCATATGACACATATTCACCCTCCATGTGACATCCTTCCACTCTCACCCCATACTCTAATCCTTCCCATTATTTCTCCCTTCCACAATTTCCTCCACTTAGGGTTTTCCTCCTAAACCCTAGCCAAGTCCCCCATGCACCCTTATACCAACCCACATACTATTTTTCACCTATGGACTCCAATCATTCTAATAACTCTCCCCTCACCTTATTTAACCCTCAAGTCAACTTTTCCCATGTAAAGATCATCCCCATATAAGGAATAACCATCTCATGCAAGCCTTACTCTCCCCATACAAGATTTAACCCATCCTCTTAATGTGTTCATATTATCCCTTAGTTGTCCACCCATAGGTCATGAGATACTTAGGTCATTCTTACTTTCCTCTAGTCAACTCACTTTCTTTACCCCTTTCATCTCGTCACAAACACATCATACCACTTAAAGCCTCCTAGCATGAATGTCATAAAGGGCCATAATACAAGCACCATACAAGTATAAGTCACATTATCGTATTACACATGCCATAAAAACACATACAACTTACTTTAGCTCTATGCTTAGCAAGCTGCGCTATAAGTGCATAGTTCATAACCACATAAGGTACACACATATATCCAATACACATAATATACATAGTAGGCCTTAACCACATTCTTACCTAAAATGACACTAAACTTGGATTACACTTCCTACGCCTCCTTAGGGGTCAGACTTGGTTCACCCATAAGAGGAAAAAATTAGGGTTAACTCCCCTCTTAATACCTTCATTAACCCCTAATCTTAATTTTAGTGAGAACTAGTATTAGTGGTAGTAATAATAATAATAGTTTTAGTAGTATTAACAAGGGTGTTATCATTAAAGTGGCTAACAAATACATTAGGGATAATATTAGCTAAAATAGGGTTAGGTAGTTATAATAGTCATGGCAGAATATTGATAACAATATTAGTAATAATAATATGATGATGATGATGATGATGATGATGATGATGATGATGATGATGATGATGATGATGATAATAATAATAATAATAAGGATAAAATAATAATTATACTCAAGACAATCCATACTTAAGTAATATCAAGGTTTAGGGCATAATCTAGGTGAGGATGGTAGCTAGGGTGGTGTCGACGATGAGGCACGGTAGAGGCTACGGCGGCGATGGAAGTGATGGTGGTTTTGGAAAATGTTAGCCTTTTGAGGCTGGAAGAGAGAGAGAGGGATGTGATGGTTGTGAGGTGGTGGACTCTCTGGACTGAGAGGGTTGCAATGGTGGTGGTGGTGTAGTAGAGTGGCGGCGTAGGTGGTGGTGGTTGTGGTGGTCGAGAGTGTTGAAGAAGGAGGGAGGAGGAAGGAGAGGGAGAAAGGGAAAAGTAAGGGTAGGGGAAGGTGGCAAAGGGTCTGCTGGGTCGAGTGGGTGGTAGGATAGGTGGTGATTGTGGCAAAAGGGGCAACGCATGGCGGCGGCAACGACAGTGAGGTGCAAAGGGAAGCTTGAGCTACTAACTTTGTACGATTGGGGTGGGTTGTGTAGCGGAATTTAGGGGGTGGTGAGTGGCTTGGTTTGATGGAGGGTGATGCAGGGAAGGAGTTGGGTGGTGTTTTGGGCAGTGGTGTTGCACGGGGGCGGCTTCTGAAGTGGCGGCGGAAAAAATGGTCAAAATTTCTAGGCAGAGAAAATGGAGGATGGTATGGGCTATTTATAGGTCAGGGAAGGGAGAAGAAGACAAATGGGGAAGAGGACAAGGGGGCAGGGGTGGTAGGAGCTCACCGAATGGTGGTGGTAGGCCGATACGAGCCTGCGAAGTTACAGGGTGCAAGCGATAGGTGGGGGAAAGAGGAAGGGAATGGGCACACGAGGGAGGCAAGTGGAGGGTGGGTTTGGCTTGAATTAGAAAGGAAAGGGATGGGGGAAGAGAGAGAGGAGTAGGCCAGGGTGGCACGATGGCAGGGGAGGACGGCCGGTAGGTCTGTAGGCATGACCTGTGGTGCGAAGGAAGGAGAGGGGAGGAGGAGGAAGAAGAAGAGGGTGGGTCGGTCGGTTAGGGGAAAAGAAAAGAAATAAAAGAAGGGAGAACAGGGTGGGTGAGGGGACAAAGAAAGGAGGAGGGAGCGGGTTGGGCTCCGAGCAGGGAAGGAGAGGAAGAGAGGGGTTTGACTGCACGGGTGAGGCCCAAACTGGGGGAAGAATAGGAGAAAAAGAAAAAGGATAAAGGAGAAAAAGAAAGAAAGAAAAAGGGAAAAGGAAGAAAAAAGGGGATAAAGGAAAAAAAAGAAAAAGAAAAAGGAAAATAGGGTAGTTGGGGTATTTAGGGTATTTTTTGTGTTTTTGAATATTTAAAAATAATAGAAATTAGTAAAATAATAATTAATTTTTTTTAATATTAGTTTAGAAAATTTTGGGTGAATCTTTCTAAATTCTATTTTAATTAGCAAATTATCCTAATCTTTCCTAATTAAATTCTTTATTATTTCCCTCCTTTTTTGTCTTAGTTACTCCCATTATTTCATTAAAATATTATATTTAATTAATCTCACCTATAAATCCCTATTTTATCATAATTTTCTAAATTAGTGTTTTGGGTATTACAATACTAGTCACTTATAGAGGAAGAGTATAGAGTATCACATGCGTTTAGATTATCAGATCTTCGATCAGCTACTAGGTGTTAGCCTACTTTTGGATATTTTATATTATTATTATTTTTCTTTGGCAATATATTAGGGATTAGGTTTTCTTTCTTACTCTAGACACTTATGATGTACTAGGGGGTATCCTTACTAATGGGTGTGGTTACCCTGGTGGGTTTATTTGGCTTCAGCTAGACTTTATACCCGCTTGTGGATTTATTTAGCTTTGTATAGACTTTATGACCATTTGGTTATTTGGTTTGGCTTCTATGGGTATTGAGATACCATGGGGGATGATTTAACCCATTTCTCAAAATAATTAAGTGGGTATATAACCATGTGATTATAATGTGGTAATGACTTGAAGAGCATACCTTAAAGATGCTTTAAGTGGTTTATCTTTCTGATATGTGGCTTATGTGAGTGTAAATGTTATAAACCATGTTTTATCTAAGTTATTTGAAGTGTGAAATTATCTTAGATTTCCAGGTCATACTCAAGTGCAAGTGTAGTTATGCCTAGTAAGAACATTTTTTTGGTGGTTAGTACATGAATTGGAATATTATAACGCATGAACAAGTCATACACGAGCTTTGTATAAATCATGTCTACATTTTATTACCTTTATGCTGTTTGAATCTCCACAAGAGGGTAATTTGGTTTACTCGGTATATAGCATATTGACATGCCCATTCAATTGGTTACTTATTCAGTCCCACAAGTAGAGGACCTTATGCAAGTTAGTGTGGAGGGCTAGTATATGCTTGTATGCTTGTTGGGATTGAGGCTTTTATAGCAAGACTCTCTATTATTGTGTTTCTAATTTGAGGGTCCTTTGAGATCGATATTTGTATTAGCTATATTTTCCTTGTGTTTGTCTTCCCATGTATATTTTGTAAACATTTTGGGGTATGTTATAGCCTTAGTTTATAAAACCCCAACTCTCTTTTCTTTATGTGATTTACCTTTCATACTATGACTTTCTTACATATTTTGTTTTGAATACCCTAGCCTTGTGTGTAGCATGGGATAAATGGTATGATGCCTATCTTGTGTTAGTTATGGCGATGACACCCATTTTCATAGGATGGTTTTCGTATTTCTATTTTTGTAGGTTTTATTCAATAAAATTATTCAGCAACAAAAAATATGGGTGACACATGAAGACCCATTTGTCTTATCATTATCATCTATTTCTTCCATTAAAAATTCAATTAGAGATGGAGTAGTTTTACTCTTCTTCATTGATGGGAGAAATCTTTTTTGCATGTGCCACCCTATGATAGAGGTTGGATCATAGGTGGAAAATTTAGAACTAGGTTCTATGGTACTTGTGCTAGTTGTGGTTATGGATGAGTAGTGATAAAGTTTTTTTTTAATTCATCATGAAGCTGTTGAAGATCTTACAAGACCCTTCCCACATTTGCATGGAAGACATAATCTCTTGGATACATATTGTTTGACTCTAGATTTCTACCATTTTTTTTATTCTTGAATTATTGGAGTTTTTGATTTCTCTAGGATCTTATTTTTACCATTATCTTGTGGTTGAGGTGGGGATTCTTTCTTATTGGTTGCCTTTTATAACATGTTGGCTTAGGGGTAGTTGCCGCCATTAAATATGTCATTACGTGTAATAGCCTAAAATTTTCTAACTCTAGTTACTACATAATTGGCATCGTAATCTACTTTAAAATTTTTTTACCATGGTTTTACAAGTTATTTATTTTAAATTTGAGCCTTCTAACAATTATTTCATTCATTTAAGGAAAACTTGTGCTTTTGCGTGAATTTTCAAATTGTGTCATTTTTTTTTTCTAATTTTGACTCATTCTAAACTTGTAACTCATTCATAAAAATATTTCCAAGATGATTTTTTCATTTTGATACTTTTTCCATCATTTTTATGCCTTTTGCTAATTATTTAATTTTTTGGGGAAAATTACAATTTATAAGATTTTTGGTTCTAAGTCATTTCTTGCTTTGGCTCATCCAACATTCTTCTTACTTCTAAAAATATTCTAAGATTATACTAGAGTCTCAAGTTTTTTATGTTTGTATGTTCGTTTCAAATCGCAAAGTTGTAGAAATTTACTATTTTGCAATGAATGATTTTTGATGATTTTCTCTGTTTTAGTCCATTTGAGTCTTGAACAAATTTTAAATTTAAATAATTTTACATATTTTACTTTCTAAAATTATTTAATGTCTGCGGATTATCCGTGTAATACCCCTTAATAGTGAGATTTATAAAAAGGAAAATTTTTGTATTTAATGGAGTTTGGGTGGTGTTACATGCTGATTTGAAAATATATTTTGGGTTTGATTTGAAAAGGATTTTGGAAAATTTTGGGAACAAATTGAGTAAAATGAGTTTTCTTGGCATACCAATTGATTGGTTCTTTGAGCTGATCGTTTAGTCCGTCATTTTTAGCTTGAGATTGGTTTGATGGAACCGATCAACTAGTTTAGGTAAGTGATTGCCTAGTATATAGAATAGTCGACTGGCCTAACCAAACCGATCAACTAGTTTGTCGAGCTGATTATTTTTTTAAATTTGATTTTTTTATAAAGAATGCTTTCATTGAAATGGAACCCTGATAATCCAACTTTGATTTGTTCTTGAGTAATCTTTAACCCCATCGATCATTTATCCAACTTTCATTTTTCCTCGAGTGGATTTGAAGGTCTAATTTTGGTAGAAAAAGGGGAGTATGACTGTAACACCCCGAATTTTTAAAGCATAAAATTTGAATATTTAACATTTTATTTGAAAAAATTTAATCTTTAAATTATTGATTTAATTATCTTTGTAAACTTTTGACTTACAAATATAGATAGTTTTTTTTTAATAAATCAATATAATTATTTTATTATTTTATCTTACCATTTTTAATTAAATAAACCCTAAACCCATAATTTGACCCAACTTATTTTTTCAATTAATACCCTACTCTTTGGATAAATTAATTTAATATTTTTCCAATAGCCGAATTTTAATCTAATTTCTAATCCTAACTCTAAATATGTTTTCCTTTTCTTTTTCTTCTTTTTCCTTTTTCTTTCATTTTTTTCCTTTTCTATCTTTTCCCTTTTCTTCTCTTTTCTTCCCTTGAGCCAGCCTAAAATGTCCCCTTCTTATTTTCTTTTCTCTCGGGCTAGCCCAGCTCTCTTCCACTTCCATCCTTTCTTTCTTCCCTAGGCTAGCCCAACTCCTCCTCCCTCTCCCATTCTCACCCTCACGTAGGGCTGTAAATGAGCTGAGCCAGCCGAATATCCCTGGGCTTGGGCTCGGCTCGTTTAACTAAATGAGCCTAAAATGATGTTTGGGCTCGGCTCATTTAACTAAACGAACGAGCTGAACTGAGCTTTTAACGAGCTGAATTGAGCCGAGCTCATGAGCCAAAGCTAAAAATGAACCAAGACGAGCTTTTTCGAGCTTAGGCTCGACTCGTTTAATAAATGAGCCTAAAAGTGATGCTTAGGCTCGACTCATTTAACTAAACGAACGAGCCGAACCGAGCCGAATACCAAACTAGCTCAGCTCATTTATATCCCTACCCTCACGGCATGCTTCCTTATTCTCCTTTCTTCCCTCGGCACAACCTAAGCCTTTCCCCTTCCCTTCTTCCCTGTTTGCATCCCATGCCAAACACACCCCAAACACCCCCTTTGTACGCTACCCCTCCTTCTCCTACACCCACACACACCTACACACTACCCTTACCCCTTCCAACCATACAACTTTCACCACTGCCCTCTGTCTGTCCCTTTCTTTTCCATTTTTGGCCTTGTAGCCCTTAGTCCCCTTCCCTTCCTTTCGCATCCCCTGCCCACCATACATGCCTACCAGCTGGCAACCCCCTACGCCACCTACCTCGCACTCCAGCAAAACCCCCTCTCCTCCTCTTTCTCCTCCTCCTCTTCTTCTTCCTTTCCACTCATCTCTCTTATGCCTTGTTCTCTCTCCCCAAACCTTATCTTCTCCTTTATTTCTTCTCCCCGCCCCTATTTTTCCTCATTCCTTCATCTACAACCACCACCGACGCTTCCACCACCAAACTAGCCTCTATCATAAGCTACCACCCCATTCTCCTCCTCCTCTGCCTTTGCCTCTCCCTCTTTCTCCCTACAATATTTTCTGTCGATCTCTTGTCTCCACCTATTCTTCCTATAATAGCCCCCTCGTTTGTCACATTCTTCCTACACGACCATAGCCACCCTAACCTCTCCTACAACCTTACCTCTTTTCCCTCCTCTTCCCTTCAACACTCCACCCTGCATCCACCACTTTTGGACCACCTTTCTCCCCTTCCCTTTCTTCCACCACCGCAACTCCTCCTAGCTACCTACCGCTAGCCAGCCACCTCCTACACCATCACCCGCAACCACCCCACACCACCTGCACCTACCACCCCATTTCCTTCCTCTTCTTCTCCTTTTTCTTCCTTTCTTCCCTTTCACTGCACCCCCTCCCTGTAACCTGCGCCACCACATCCACTACCCTCGAGCCACCTGCACTACACCCTTTAATCGTTAGCCACCTCTTGCCTCACCTTTTACACCCAACAACCAAAGCCACCACCTTCCACCATCTCCTACAAACCCTTACCCAAGCCACCTCTATTCTCCCCATTCTATTTCACTCGTCCATCTGAATGGCTCACACTGCACATGTAGTGTGAGTTATGCCATGCAAATTTATATATTTTGGACAATATTAAGGTATAAGGGTAATTTGATAATTTTACATTTAATAAATATTTTTTAAAAAACCATTATTTCATTTATATAATATTAATATGGTATTTGTGACATTATTTTTAGGTAAACAATTTTATTAAACGAAGACCAAGCATTTTAACCAGATATTGGTAAAGTTTGGTTTTTGTTGGAAATAAGGTAACCATTATACACCACTAAAATGTTTGGATAATGTATGCTGACACATTAGGGTTTTTGATATATGATTTGTGTAGATATGAGGTGTTACCAATAATATCATGATTATTAATGTTATCATGGAAAATGGAAAAAGAATACATGTTATCTCGTGTAAGATGTTCTGTGTGATAGGGGTGATTGAGGAGGGGTATAATGTTGGATAGTAATGATGTATGCTATGTTAGGTATGAATGACACTTGTAAAATTATTACTACTATGATCCCTAGGGGCAATTTAGTCATTTAGACACATCATGATATTTAGCCCTAATCGGGGTGCCAATTGTGTTATATACATTGTTAGGAATGGAGATAGGAGTTTGGTGTATCATAAGCACATGATTTAGAATGAATATCAATATTTTAGGGTCTAGGGGCATTTTGGTAATTTTAAAGGTGCAATTGTGGTTATCCTAATAAATGTGTATGATAAGTAATAATTGGTGCTAAGTATAAAAAAATAGGATTTTATGGTATTAGTAACACGTGTTTGGGCATAAATGTTGATATTATATGGCCTAGGGGCATTTTAATAATTTTAAAGGTGTAATGGCGGTTATCTTAATAAGCATGCATAATACATAATAATTGGTACTAAGTATGAAAATAGGAGTTTGTGGCATTAGTAACACATGTTTGCACATGTACATTGATATTATATGGCTTAGGAGCATTTTGGTAATTTTAATGATGTAATGGTGGTTATCTTAACAATCATGCATGATAGGTAATAATTGGTGCTATGTATGAAAATAAGAGTTTGTGGCATTAGTAACACATGTTTGGACATGTATATTGATATTATATGGCTTAGGGGCATTTTGGTAATTTTAAATGTGCAATGGTGGTTATCCTCATAAACATGCATGATAGGTAATAATTGATGCTAAGTATGAGAATAGAAGTTGGTGGTACTGGTAATACATGCTTGGGCATAAATGTTGATATTATATGGCTTAGGGGCATTTTGGTAATTTTGAAGGTGCAATGGTGGTTATCCTAATAAATGTGCATGATAAGTAATAATTGATGCTAAGTATGAGAATCGAAGTTTGTGGTATTAGTATCACATGTTTGGGTATATATGTTGATATTATATGGCGTAGGGGCATTTTGGTAATTTTGAAGGTGCAATGGTGATTATCCTAATAAATATGCATGATAAGTAAAAATTGGTGCTAAGTATGAGAATCAGAGTTTGTGGTATTAGTAACACATGTTTGGGCATATATGTTGATATTATATGGCCTAGAGGCATTTTGGTAATTTTGAAGGTGCAATGATGGTTATCCTAATAAATGTCCATGATAAGTAATAATTGATGCTAAGTATGAGAATCAAAGTTTGTGGTATTTGTAACACATGTTTGGTCATAAATGTTGATATTATATGGCATAGGGGCATTTTGGTAATTTTAAAGGTGCAATGGTGATTATCATATTTTAGTTAATATAAGCATAATTCCATGTTTATATGATTGATGTGATGCATCTGATGTGTTGCATACCCTTGTATATTAGTCTTGTATAATAGGTTACTCGATACCATTGTACTGAAGGGTTCATTTCTTTCCCCCTCATTCAATGAGTAGTGTCCTATGTAGGTTAACTTGCAAGCTCACTTTAGGATTGCTCATCATTTTTGAAAGCGTAGGGTTATTCAGGATGCTAACCAATCTCTTCAACCAAGGGTTTTCTATACTTTTCCTTATAATATTTTGTATTTCTTTTCCACTAACATTCTTTTGTAACCATAGTTAGTGGGTTCCTTTGGAAGGTGAGTTAACCTTCCTCACTATTGCACTACTCTATTTTATAATTGTATTCTTAGAATTTAAGCAAAGTAACATTTTAACCTTCGCACTTGGTATTGGAATGGTAGAGGAAACTGTTTTGTTACTAGGTGTAGCGGTAGCACCCCGAAATTTACTGTCTTAGCTTCCGCTTTTAACTTTTAAAAATAAAATATTTCAGTTGTAAATTTGGGGGTGTTAAAATGACCTCTCCCTTTGTCTTCTTTATCTCTCCTCTATACGACTCTGGAATAGATAATTTATTTTAGGCTATCACTACATGGGTGGAAGGTATGCTTCTCACATCGATCTGCTCATTTCCTTTCTTGTGTTTGATAATTATTTGTAGAATCCCAACCCGTCTTCTCCAGAAAATCACCATTTGAGCTCTAGTGAGGAAGTTAGCCAATCCTTGATAAATCCACCAATTCAACAAAAATTCAAAAGGTAAAATTAGGGTTTTTGATTTGTTGCACTCTCTTACTCACTCCTTGACCGATTCATTGGTTATAAATAACACCTATCATCACTTCCCTAATGCATGAGAATCTCCACCTCATTCTTCTATTGTTGAAGGACAAGAGTTAGTATATTTGAAGATGGTATCAATTATTCTTGAAAATCTTAAACACCTTCATGATAACTCTAATAATATTTTTTAAGTGATTCTTATAGGTATTATATATATTTTCAAGAAGAAGAATTCACCAAAGACATCTAGTGTACAAGACAATGATAATACAAGGATTGCAAAGTTGCATAAAAGACAAAGCTACAAGGCACGAAGTTTGATTACTTTATTATTCAATGTATGATATGAGTAGGGTTTTATTTAGCTTTGATATTATATGTAAACTTTGTAATGTATTGTAACTCGTAATTTTAGATTAATTTATGTATAATATGGCATGTATTGCTTTAGTTTAGCTCTTTATTTAACTAGCTAGATTGGTTGGCTTAGGCTTAGTTAATAAAGGGGGAACTAAGGCCTCATGTATCTGTATATATATACATATATGTCAAACTTTTACATAGACTAATGAATGAAGTGAAATAATAATTACAGAAGTTTTGAAAATTCCCTCCTCTTCAAGTGAGAATCATCTTGAGAGTTTGGGTTTACTCTTTAGATAAAACTTAGTGATGTCTATTTAGAATCAAGTGGCTTTGTTGGAGGCTAAATCCACAATAGCTATATTGTCGATTTCAACCACAACTTTGTATGTTTATCCAATTCAAAGGAATAAGATAAAAGATCATATATTGTGAAAGATTAATTCTCCATTCTCTTCCACATCATTCCCTTGACCTCTTTCTAGCCATCGAAATGTTTTGAGTTTTCTAAACACTTGTGCTCTACTATTCTCCACTTTGAGCTTTCTCTTTAATTTGTTTTACTCTTCAGATCCTTTCTCTAGCTCCCCTTTTTTTTTTATCCTTAAGTAAGAAAGAGTTATATTTGGAAAAAAATTTAAGTTTCTTTTTTAGCTAATTTTCTTGGATTCTCCTTCGAGGTAGTAGATCTTGTTTTCTTCCCCTAATTCATATTTCTTGGTTTATAATATTTATTTTGAGGTTCCTAAGTTTAATTTTTTTTTTAAGGTTTTGAAAGTTAGGATCTTTTAGGTAAAGGTTTTGCTTTCTTGGTGTAGAATTGTGCTAAATTTTGAAGTAAGTCGTTTCTGCCTTTGAAATGTGGCATGGATAAGCATGTGTGCTAGTGTACTATGTATACTTCCAATCTTTGTATGCATAAATGATTTTATGAGTAATTTGGGGTTTCATGTTAGAAGATTTAAGATTTTGAAAAGTATGATTTCATGAGAAATTATGGTCGCTTCTATGTGGATATAGCATGATTAGTCTATAAGCACTTGTAACCTCTATTTCTATAAACGGTGATGTTACGATGTGATGTGGTTGGTTTTGGAGCCTTAACCGCATTTAAAATGCCTATTATATGCTGTTTGGGAGCAAACAAATTGATTGGTTAAGCCAAATTGATCAATTGGTCCTTAGAATAATCATCTGGTTACCTTAAACCGATCAACTTGGTTGTCTACGATAACCCTCTTTGCTCTCTGGTTAAACCCATTGACTGATTTATTAGAATTAATAGAATGGTCATAGAGCAGTCAATTGGTCTGACTAGACCACTTGACTGGTTTGAGGGGAACTCTGGGGTTTGACCGGGCTAAATCGATTGACCAGCTCATCCAGAGAGTGTTTTTTTTCTAACTCTTGGTATGATTTGAGATTTTATATTATGCTATAATATGATTCCTTACTGATGAAAACATACATCTTAGCATGAATTAAATTACCTATTAGAGGAATTAATAGAATCATAATTCATGGTATCTTTAATAAGTTCCTTTGGAAGGTTTATTGGGTATTCTATGACACTACTAATGGATGATGTAATCCATATTCTTGGCATAAGTGAAGTATCTTAATAAATTGATTAAACTTGTCTAAGAACTAATGAAATCTCCACCACATGGTAGGAGGGTAACAATGGTTAAGATGGAATGATTATATAAAAGTGTTGCTTTGATTGTTTTATGGGCCTTACGTGATAACACAACATTGGAGAATAATACACTAATCATTTCAAGTGAAAATGATCAAGAGGTGCATGAGTCTAGATTAACCGATCCTCGATTAGTTACCAGGGGTTAGTTTGCCTTAGGGCATTTATTGGTGCCTTCGGGTGGGGTGCTAGTAGATTCTAGTGCCTTATCTACTCTAGACCTTGATGGTATACTAGGGGGTATTGATACTAATAGGTCTAGTTACTTAGGTGGTCCATTTGACTTCAGTCAGGACTTGATGTCCATTGGTGGTTATTTAGTTTCAGCTAGAACTTGATGTCCATTAGTGGTTACTTGGCTTTGGCCGGACTTTATATTCTCTAGTTTGGATAATCTTCCATGGTATTTGAGAACATGGGGTGGTAATCCAACTCATTGATTAATAAGGAATAATGACTTGTAATTAATTAATCTAATGGATTATGTAAACTTGGGAAATGGACCTAATGGGATACTCTGGTAATTGGATAGTAGAAGAGTTATTAATTATATGTTACTATCCATGATATCTATGTTGTGTTGATAAGCATTATGAGTTATGAATTGTCAAAGTGTCTTTATATTGCATGAAATCTTAATTCATTTTGTAACCGTGATATAGAACGTATATCTAATTGTATGGCATAAGAATGATATGTGTTTAGCATGATTTCTATATTATGTCATGGCCTTGCATGCTTGTGACCCCCATTACAGAAGTAACTTGGCTTATTCAATAAGTAGTGTACTAATGTGTTTGTTTGTTTGGTCACCTGCTCAATACAACGAGTAGAAGACTATGTGTAAGTTTTTGAGGATAGCTAGTAATTATCCTACCTTGTGTTAGGCTTAAGGGCATGAGAGAGTAGACACTTAGAGATCTTTTGTATTTCCTTAATGGACTAGGGTTTGGGGCTTTAACCTATTATTTAACACCCCAAAATTTACTACTTTTTTTTAAAGCGGAAGTAATTAAAATAGAAATACTTAAAACCTGTGAATTCTGGAGATGTTACCGCCACACTTAGTACCAGACCGGTTCTCTCCGACCGTTCCAGTACCAAGTGCTAAGGCTAAAGAAAAGATTAACAATCAATTACAAAATTAATACAAACTAAACTTCAAATAATCATTAAACGGTTGTAAAATAAAATCAGAGTACGCATCAAGAAATGTAATTCATTTCCAAAAGAGAATTAAACTTACAACCGATAAAAGGTTCATTAAAATACTCAATCGAGTAATGAATCAGAAAATGGTAAATACTATACCAAAGAGATAACAAAAGGAATGAAATCGCGTAAAGAATGAATACGGCCACAACACTTTCGAACTTCGAGCCAAACACGCTCAACACTTAGCCCCAACTGATGCCTCGCCCACCTGCACAAGTCAGAAGGGCATACTACTCGTGGGAATGAGCAGCACCCATAAAAGGGGTGATCAGTACGCTACGTACTGAGTAAGGTAACCGAGCAATAAGGCCAACACATAAGCACATAATCCATGCATAATAATAACAGGGCATAATCCAACATAACAACATAAAGGTATATGAACAATTCAGGTAAATGTACAAAGGTCCAAATATAATCCAGATTAATCGTTTAATTAATCTCTTATCAGAATCCGATTCACACCATGCCTTTTATCAATCCATGCGAGCATAGGAACACCCCACTATTATAACCGGTGGGCCGGTCATAATAGAGCATCATGCCCTAACCACTATTATTACCGGTGGATCGGTCAATAGAGCATCATGCCCTAACCACTATTATTACCGGTGGATCGGTCACATATAGGGTAGAAACCCTAACCACTATTCCTAACCGGTGGATCGATTCGGTTCCCCCTCGCATGGTGTTCCATTGTAAGCAATTAGTGTCTTTTATTTGCCTTAGCAAAACTCTGATTTATTTTTATTGAGATTGGGATCCCCCACTATTATAACCGGTGGGCCGGTCACATATAGGACATCATGTCCTAACCACTATTATTACCGGTGGATCGGCTGATCCCGTCTCAATATCTTCCACTTTAAATGATTAGTGTCTTAAGTATCTTATTCAACAACTTTCACCCTGGACATGCATAAGTCATCACACATCACAAATCATAAAATTCCACCATCATAATTACGCTTTAATTACCACATGCACATGATAACACAAAAACCCTAATCAGCCACCACATACCTCAATTAACCACAACAAACCATAGTTAACCACTCCAAACCCTATTAACCATAACCACCATAATTAGCCACTCCACGCCTTAGTTAATCATAACAAACCACAATTATCCACTCCAACCCTAATTAATCACAACAACCCAGAGTTCATTACTCCAAACCCTAATTCAATCTCTTCCATACCCTCATAATGCTCCACGTACTATTTTTCATCCAAAATAGTTCAAAACCCGAATAATACTTACATTACCTTCCTTACATCCCAAATTAACTTTCCAAACGTAAATTTCATACCCATGCAGACATTAATCTCCCTATGCAAACCTTCGAATCTTTTTCATACAAACCCTAAAATTCCATGTGAAACCCTAATTTCAACCATGCAAACCCTAATACCGCTATTCAACCATCAATGCCAACATGTAAACCCTAATACCACCAAAAAACTATAATTACCACCATACAAACCATAAATACCACCATGCAACCCTAATACCACCATGCAACCATTAGTACCACCATCCAACCCACGATTCTACCATATAAAACCCTAAATTCAATCCATAACAAAACCCAAGATTTGTCCACATAATACAATTTATTAGATTCTCCCCTTTCATAACCACAATTTAGATTCCCTCATACAAGACTATAAGTTAGATTCTCCCATATAAAATCATAAATTAGAATCTCCCAAGCAAAACCATAATTTGGATTAATTGGATTCCCCCAAACAAATCATAAATTAGATTCTCCCTATCAAATCATAAATTAGGTTCTCCTATATAATATCATAAATTACATTCTCCCAAATAACATCATAAATTAGATTCTCTCCCACGAAACCCTACATTTCCCATTTTATTCTTCCTCTCATAAATCATTAAAATACTTAGGTCAACTTATATCTCTTGATCAACTTCTTTCTCCATCCTTATTTTTCCTCCTTTTCCCCACGCAACCACATCAATATCCTCACATGCATGTCTTACAGGATCACAACATATATCATCATACATAAATAATACACATACCACACAAAAACATACTTCAACTTCGCGTCATACCATATACGACATAATTAATAACCATAAACATAGAAAATATATCATATGAAGCACATAATGCATATAAGCACACAATGACCTTAGTAAACCCTTACCTAAAATGACATCGGTCTTGGAGCATGTTCCTACGCCTCCTTAGGGCTTTGACCAAATAATAACATACTAATAAAATAACCTTAACAAAATTCTAACTTTGCTAAATATATAAAAAATAGTAGAGATATTATAAACCTTGATAATATAGGGTTAAAGACTTTACCCTAATAATAATAATGATACTAATATAATAATATCAAAGATAATAAAACTAATATCAATGAGAATATAAATAATAATAACAATAATAATAATAATAATAATAATAATAATAATAATAATAATAATCATAATAATAACAATAGTAATAACAATAATAACATTATTAACAATACTAATGGTAAAATATTTCCATTAATAATAATGGAATAAGAATAATAGAAATTCGAAATACAAAATAATGATAATTATTATACTTATAACATATTAATATTAATAATATTAGAAATAGAAATAATAAGGGAATAATAATAAAGTCGAATTAAAATACAATAGGGCTTCAGCCCTCAACATAAACAATAATAATAAAAACATTAAAACTAATAATAATAATAATACACATTAAGAATATAAATATTAAGAATAATAATAATGGTATTTATATGCAAATAATTGAAATAAATTAAATCAAGGCTTATAATAATATGAAAAATGGTTGAGAGAGTCTAGGGTTCAACCTTAGGCTGGTGGGGATAGGCGGCACCGGAGGTGGTGCGTGGTGGCGGCGGCGTCGGTGGCCGGAAAAAGAGAAGAAAAGCGGGAAAGATGGATGTTGGGAAAAATATAGGGAGAATTGAGGTGAGATAAGAGGTGTTTATGGTTTCCCAGGAGGAGAGGGACAAAATGATGGTGGTGGTGCAGCCATAGGTGGCTGTGCACGGCGACAGACGGTGGTTTAAGGTTTCGGGGTAAAATTCTGGCGAAACGAGCAGCCAACTTTGCACGGTTATGGAGGCCCGTGCAAGAAGAATAGAAGGTTGAAAATGGTTTGGTTAACTAGAGGGAGTTGCAGGGAAGAATTTGGGATGTGGCGGTGGCGTTGAGGTTGGCTAACGTGATGGAATACGCGTCTGAAGTTGCGGTGGCTGGCAACTCAGGCTTAGGGTCTCGGCGAAGAAAAACTCCAAAAACTCCTACAATCAGGCTATTTATAGATGGTAGATGAGATAATATGGTGTTGAAGCTCGACAGGGAGGTATTAAGTGCAAGAATTTGGGTGGCCGGTGGCAGTAATGGCTCGATGTCCGTTTTGGGGTGGTACGAATTTCGCACGCTAGGAGAGAGAAAACGGGCGAGATTTAACGTCCAATAATTATGCCAATTTATTCCTGGAGTTAAGAGGAAGACAATGAGGCAAGAAACGGCCGGTCAAAGTCCCTGTGGCCGGAAGAAGGAAGAAGAAAGGGAGGTGGGTCGGTCGGCCGGGAAAGAAAAGAAAAGGGGAGAACCGGGCCGGTTGGCGTCGGTTTCTACCTTCATTAAACTGAGCGCGTCGTTTCAACATTAAAGAAGAAAAAACGCTGCGTTTCGATGTACACAGGAGATGCCAGCGGCGCTGGGCTGCGGGAAGAGAAAGAAGACGGTGGGTTGGGCCGCGTCTAGGCCCAACCGCGGAAGAAAGAAGAAAAAGAAAGAAAGAAAAAGAAAAAGAAGAAAAGAAAAAAGAAAAGGAAAAAGGAAAAAGGAAAAATTTAAGGTTTTGGGTTTAAATAAATAAATTAGAATATTTTGGGTATTTAACATAAAATATTTATTTAATAAAAATATTAAATTTCCTTTTTAGGCTAATTTAGGGTTTTTAAAATATTTTCCATAAATTCTATTTTAATTAGCAAAACACCCTAAATTTCTCCAATTACATTATTTATAAAATTATTATTAATTTAAAACTATTTTCTTATTCTTATATTAAATAAAATAATTTATTTAGTTAATTTCTAAAATAAAATCCTTAATTTAGCTAAAATACCCAAATTTCTCCTAATTAAAATACTTATAAATTTATTCTTGATTTTCCCTAATTAATTTCCTTTTATTTTAATTAATCATTTATTTAATTAATTTTTTTTATAATAAAACCTCAGTTAAATATAATATTCAAAATTAGAATTTTTCGGGGCATTTCATATTATCATTTTATATTTATCCTATTTTATTACATTTAACTTATTCTATTTTAATGTATTTTGGATGTTTTGGAGACTTGACTTGGCTCCATTTGTAAGCACTTAACTTCGTTATTTCTTCAATATATGTTTTGCACACTCTTTTCTTATCTTTGGTTTATTTAGTTTCCTTAGCCTTAAACCTAACATGGGGTAGATAGTGAGCGTCTATCCTATGTTAGGTGTGGTAGTAATACCCTATTTTTTCTAGGCCTGTTTGCTATTTTCTGTTTCCATTATATTTTAAAATAAAATTTTTAGTAGTAATAATTGGGGGGGTGTTACAATCCAATTTTGCAACTTTTGCTCGTTTTTCATTTGTTAAGCTTCAAACTAATTATGATACCTAATATTTTTATATATTTTGGTTCCTAAAGTTATTCCACACACTTCCATAAATTTTTATAATTTTTTGGGGTTCATTTTCTATTTTTCCTAAAAATCCTTATTTTCCAATCTTTCTACCCATGTAACTATCCTACATTTTTTGAAATACCTATCCTACCCCTTTTCGATTTGGCATGCGATTCTCACATGTTGGACAATTAGATATTAAATTTTGTATGCTAGTAATCAATCAAAAACATTGCCATAATCCAATCTTACCAAAATTCACCAAGACTCTTACAATCTCCTTCCCCCTTTTGGTACTTTTTGTGTTTGTTCAAGCAAAGCACACTCCCCTTAGCCGAGTCAAGTCATATATGGGCAGGGGAGAAGGTGTTAATATAGAATTAATAAGCCTCTAGCTTTGCATGCCCCATTTCGAAGCTCAAACACACAATTTTGCCAATATTTCTCCCTCTCCTATGGTTGATTTCCTTAATTCTTTACACATGTTTTTCTTTCTATGCTATTATCATCTTCCTTCATTCTTTATTTCGTTTTTAAGCTTGTATTGTATACTACAATTACCAACTCTTTCCCATCCTATTTTTAGGCTTTATACCCCTCAAATAAGTCTTGACTTTTACTTCCCATCTAGCTTATGATGTTATTACTATCAACTATGTTGGTATTTTTTGCCAAATCGGGCGTATCACACAACTTGGATCCTAGATTTCATCCTCCATTCTTGTTGGTTTATGTTTCTTGCATGTCATACTTCATCTAGTTACCCGTTTTGCTAGCAACTTTGGCACCTTTCTTCTTTTTTTTCCCCTCCTAGTTGCCTTAACGACAACCTTTGTTTCTTGTTGTTGCTAATGCTGTGTGTGTTGTAGCAGCATTATCATGGCTTTTATTCCTTCTTTTCTCTTTTTTTTCCTTCCCATTAATTTTCTAACACCTCAATCTCTCATTCCTTGGTGGTTATTGGTATTTTTTATGGTGGCTTCTAAGGCTCCCTATCCAAGAATATTTCTTCCATTTCATTTATTTCCTTGCCATTCCATAAATATATTTTCAAGCTAATCTATTTATGCTATTCTTATTTTAAGTGATTAAATCATATAAGGAGAATATTAGAAGTATTTTCTGCTTAGAGACTAGAGGGCATTTTGTAAGGATGTAATTCTTTAGATTTGGACTCTTGGTACCTATGTATTACTTTATTATAATATATCTTAGCATATTATTATTCCAGAAATCATGATTGCAGTTATTTTATATGTTTTTTTTTACATTTTACTTTGATATAATGATTTTTGGGTGTTATTATGTTATCTAGGTAAAGTTTACATTTGTATTCCTTGCTATAAAATCATATTCATGATAGTGTGTATGTGTGTATTTATAAGTGCATATGTTAAGTATTATCATGATTGAATTGGGTTGAAAATTAGAAGATTTGGATGTGTTGGAAGATTTTTGTCCCTAAGGCCTTTCTTGTGGTTTTATTATTTTTAATTAAAGTTAATTATATATTTGAGTTGTTATTAATGCGTGGGTGTTTATGTATAATCTTGGTGAATTACGGAGACTTATGGAATTTTGTAGGTAATTGGTGAATTTCAACCCTATGAATAAATTGGTCTTTTTGTTGGATTTTGTGGAAGGTAAATATACCATTATGATACTTGAGGTTTTTTTTTACATAATTTTTGATATATAACATGGTAGGGTTTGGTTGTTTTTGGGTTACATTATAATAATAAGAAGTTTTAGGATGCTTCGGTGAATTAAGGGCATTTTGGTCATTATAGGTTTAATATAAAAATTTTGGGTTGTATAAGTGTTTTTGAGTTATAAATATTATAAATATGATTTATTAAGAGTTTAGGTCAATTATGGGTAACCTTTGTATAATAGTAAGAGAAATGACATAATTTTGGAAATAGTAACTAAGAAGTAGCTTTGATATTGTTTATATGTAATAAGGGAGTATAGGATTTAATTTTGTATATGTTGATCTTAATGTTATTTTAGGAAGTTGCGTTAAATTTGGTAAATTGGTGAGACACGAGAGTGAAGTTATGTCATGGGTAAACTGAGGTTTCGTGGGGCATTAAAAGAGGCAGTCTCAGTATTTTTTGTATGAAACGTGGAAGTTTAACCTTGATTTTTGGATATATTAATCTCAATCTTATTTTACAAAGTTGTGATAAATTTGGTAAATTGGTGAGACATGAGGGTAAAATTCCAACCTATTGGTGAATTAGAGTTTCGTGGGGGAATTATAATAATAATTATTTTTTTTTACCTTGGTTATGTTTCTAGCTTCTTGTATTCTTTTTTTATTCATGCATTATCATGATATATAGTGGTGATAACATGTGGCATAATTCTAAGTGTTTTACTCTATAAAAATTGTTGGATTGAATTCACAAGTAAGTTGTACTACATGTAATAAGTAATTGTGAACTTGCGACATGTATTTGGTGTGTATAATATCTTGGATTGGTGTGTGAAGTGTTTCGGAGGAATTTGAAGTAGAACTGTGAGATGTTCTAAAAAGATGTGAATATTTGACCTTGATGCAACCAAAATTTGGAAAAGTGTTAAACATGAAAGTTGTAGATCATTCTGTTATATTTCCAAAGCATCAAGAATCAGTTCGATTGAAGATTAAATGAAGAATTTGTGGTTATAATACTGAAGACTATCAAAGCTAGAAAGAAATAAGGACCCATGTTTGTGACAGTTTTGTATAGTATAAATACCATGCGATTAGAACCCTAATTAGCATAACGTCTTCCACTTCTCTCATATTGAGTTCTTTTATAATTCCTTGGTGAATTGAGTGATTTAGGTGAGGATTTCTTTGATTCTCTTTGTAATCACAATTACTTCACATTAATAAGATCATCTGTTTCCCTAATCCGTTTTCCTAAGTGTTATTCTCTTCTCAATTCTTGTGTGTTGTAATTGATTCCAATTAGATCTTGTTTTTCCAAATCGATATTGATCCCCAACAGTAATAATATTTCATCTTTGTGCTAAGAAAATTATAATGAATGACAACTTATAGGGAGAAACCCTTATGATGCATTGTTATGTGTCGAGTATCAAAGAAGGAAGTAATAATACACTAATCAAAGTAGAATAACACGCGAGTCAGCATCAAGGTATTTTATCTGATACTTTTTCTAGTTGTTGTGATAACTAGAGTGACCCTAGATCTACTCTATATTGTATATTCCATTGGGTTATAGGGGGTATCATGCTTAAGGATTATGAGTCTAGATTTGGGGTTTCCTTTGTGCGTTATGCCTTGGAGGGTATATAATGTTTATTTTGTTGATATACCGATTATGAAAAAGTGGGGTCCTTGAACTCAAGTGACTAAGTAATAAGAGGTGTATGATCACCTAAGTATGTGCTTTAATATGGTTACATCCTTAGGTTATCTTGTATTGTAAATAGAACACATGTTTAATATCTTTCCTCTTGTGCCCTATGTGCTATGCATGCCCTTTTATTTTGAGGTTGTTTGTTAACTTACTTAATATGTAAATATTAACCTTATGTTTCATGAGTGTTGTTCATTTTCATAAATAGACGACATAGTTGTTGATGTGTAGGTTCTTATTGATAGGGGTGTGCATCAATCCAAAATCAAATTAGGTTAGGACCTATTTAAGGACTGGATTTTTTTAAAGCTAGTACCGAGGACTATACCAAGATCGGACCAAAATTAGTAAATTATATATTTTTAAGGTAAAATATTTATGAGATTTTGCGTCAGACCGGAAGATAGGATCAGAAGCTAGTAAGGATCAATTTCTTTTCTTTGGGATTGAAACCCGGACCGAAGACTAGAATACTAGTCCGGTAATGGACTCGAACTTGGAATAACCAATTGATTTGGTCTAAAATTATGGTACGGACCAATTTTGAACACTCTTAATTACTAATTACCCTGATAACTTTGCTAAGTTTGATGCTATACTTGTTGAAGAGTGACTATTTGTTGGGATTTGGTCAAAGAGTCTAGATTATTTGGTAGTTACAGTTTTTTTGATACCTTATGGGTTCTTTATTTTATTGGTTTCCCTTTGTTCTATTATGATTTGTGTTATAATTAGATTTTATCTACAAACCCTTATCTTTGTTTTACGAAACTCCTCTTCTCATTTATCTTATTTAAATTGTCATCACATTTTTCCTTGTACCTAGTATAAGAATGGTATGATAAATCAGACTTTTATCTAGTATAGTGGTAACATCCAATAATTTTATGATTAGCTTTCGTGAAAATTAATTTTTTTAGGATTAAATTTTGGGGTGTTTAATTATTTCTCTTAATCTTCATTTAAAGTTTTATAACATAATATTTGTATTTGTTAGTACAAGATGTGTATTTTATTACCATTAATATTCAACGCAACAATTCTCTATTTTTTTTTTCAAATCAAAGCATGTTTGTTTTTCATTGAAAAATCTCAATTGTTACAAGCATGAGTAGAAAAATTATCTATAAATGAAACATATGAACTATATTTACTAAACTTAGACTCATATAAACAACGTCTAGTGCAATTAACTATAATGAATCTACCGAAGTGATGCCAAGGAGCATTCTTAGCCTTAAAGATTATTGAGTTAGGAGCTTTCTATCTTTCATACATAGTTGTGGCCAACGAACACCTTACTATTTCCATTTTACAAGATGCTCATCCATGCACTTTAGCGGTCAAGGTTAATATTTCTTGCCATTCAACGTTCTTCCTTTGTTTACCAAATAAATAAGCTATAATTGCTACAATATGCCTTATATAAGGGTAACTAATCATCAAGTATTGGACGGAGTCTGCTTGATTACATAAACACATAAAAAATCTTGTGTAATCAATATTTTATGCATGAAGTCTTTGGTAGCTAGATGCTCATGTGCAACTAGCCAGAATATAAGCTTAGTCTTTTGTAGCTAGATGCTTGTGTTCTCCACTAGGGATTAGGCTATGGTTATTTGTGTATCATATCATAAATGACACTTATAACATCCCCAATTTTAGACTAAAAAGTTTTGTTTGATGATAATGCGGAAGCATTTATGAAAGAAAAAAAATAGGGAACGTTACTACCACATCAACCATCAGATAGGTATGATTATCACCCAATCCATGCTTGATGTAAGGCAAAATGGAAAAATGAATGAAAGACTACATGCTCTACTAGTAATACAACAATAATAATCATAATAGTGATGAGAGTAATAATATAGATATAAGAGACATTAAAAAATTCAAATATAGGAATCAAATCCAAGAGTTTAAATAACTGGAAAGAACCAAAAACATCCCAACATAGTGGGCAAAATACATCTAAATCGGTTAGACTAACTCTTAACAAGATATAGTGTAACTATCAAAACCTAAACAATTATTATCTATTAACCCATGACATCATCCTCAATGTACTCTAGTTGAGAATCATAACCCTACAAATTATCTTCTTCTCACCAGACTAGAATCCGGATCATCACAGTGGCCACACAAAATGTAGTATCAGTACGGTGAAGTATTGGTAAAACAAACTACCTAAGACGTAGTAAGGGCTAATGTTACACATTTAGGTCACATAGTAGCAGGGTACAACACATACTCAAATAACATAACTTTTAGGGTCATGAATGTAATATGATAAAGCATGCTCGCACAATTATCATGGAAGATTTAATAATACATATAATATATTAGAGGCACACAATGAGAACCATATTACAATCTTCCTCTAGTGAACAAATACTTTTTAGTTATTAAGATAAGATATCATACCACACTAAGTTCTCAACTATGAACCAAAGTTATGGAAACATACACACACAATAGGATACCATACCTACCACATAGGGTTAGAATACATTAAAGGGTCTTTTCTCTAAGGATACCACACCCACCACAAGTAGTCAGAGTACATCAAGGGGGATTGTATTGGGATACCTCACCCAACCCACCTTGAATGCATCCATCACGAGGGCTAAATAAGTTGGGACACCACATTCACCTAACCAATGGATAGTACGAAGTGCTAGGGGGATTGTGCTGGGAAATCAAATAACAAAACAACATTAGAACTTAATGAAATAATTAAGGAAGGGTTAAGGTAATGGGAGGGTGAAGGAAAAGAGAAAAAATAAACCAAGGGAGTCTCAGCCAAAATGGTGCAATAAGGAGAGGCTTTGATTGTGTTGGTTGAAGGAGGGGTGATGGGTTTAGTGGTTACTACTAAAGGGGAGGGAGTAGTTTTGGTGGAAATGATTGAAAGGTAGGGGTTCTGGTTTTTGTGAAAACAACCAAAGGTGGTGGTGGTGGTTTAGTGCAGGTTGCTAAGAGATGGTGGTGTGGCTTGGTGAAGGTTGCTAAATAATAGGGGGTGCACCAGTGAAGTTTTTCGAATGGTGGTCATAGGGTTTGGTGGTTATGGCTACAATAAGGAAAGGAAAATGGAGGAAGGTGGCTACAGTGTAGAATGCCAAAGGGGAGGGGATTGCGCTGATGGTTTTAATTGGCAGTTAACGATGAGGCTCGGCAAAAGTGACCGAACGGGGGTGGGGGTGATCCTATTAGAATTGTCAAAGGTGGATTTTTGTGGTTGTTTTCATGAAGGTGGAGGGAAAATGGTGGAGCTTGTTTTGCATAAATAAAAGGGAGAGAAGAGAGGTGGTAGGAACATTAAATGCCGGGTTTATATATACATACACATGCGCAGGGATGGGGGTTGTGATCTACCCGAATTTTTAATGTAGAACCTTAATCTGAGGAGGGGGTAGTTGATGGGGGTAGAGGGTAGGCTTGGCAGGGGGAGTCATGCACACAATGAGAAGGGACAATAATAGGGGAAAGCAAATACAAGGGAAAGGAGAAGAGGAAAGTGGTGTTGTGGGTTTAGATTAAAATTAATTTAGGTTAGGTTATTAGGATAAATAAATTAAATGATTATTCGGGATTAGGTTTAGGTTAGAAATTATATTAATAAATTGAAATAAAAATTGAATTTAGGGTAATATAGAAAAATAAATTTTCTGAAGTTAGAATTAGGTTACGATATTAATTACTCGGGATTAATGCTAACTAAAATTTGGGGTATTAAAAGTCATGTTACCATCAATTGAGGATAGCAGAGCAGGACATCCCCAATATTGCATTGTGGACAAGATATGACCATTACGAGTTCACAGTAATGCCTTTTAGGCTCACTAATGTGCCAACAACATCATATCTCTCATTAACTAAATTTTTTGACCATTATTAGATTAGTTCATAGTGGTGTTCATCGATGACATTCTCATATACTCTAGTGATCAAGAAAAGCATGAACAACATTTAAGGTAGATATTAGAATTGTTAAGGTCATACTAGTTGTATGCCAAGCTTTTAAAGTGTGAGTTTTAGCTAGATCAAGAGGCTTTCCTTGGACATGTAATTTCAAAGGATTGGGTGGCAGTGGATCCTTTTAAGGTTCGAGTAGTTTCCGAGTGCCCGACACCAACTTCTGTTAAGGAGGTGTGTAGTTTTCTAAGATTGGGAGGTTACTACCGAAGTTTTGTTATATACTTCTTCAATATAGCTTGTCCATTGATTAATTTGTTGAAGCAGGCTACGTGATTTAAGTGGGATGAGAAGTGTGGTGAAGCTTTCAAGGAGTTGAAGAAGCGTTTGACTATAGCCCTAATGCTCACATTCCCAAGTGGATATGATAGTTTTGAGGTGTCTAGTGATGTTTCTAAGCATAGATTAGGTTGTGTGTCGATGCAACTTGGGAAAGTAGTGGCATATGCTTCCCCACAAGTGTAGTAGCATAAGCAGAACTGCACAACACAACTTAGAGCTTTCCGTAGTAGAGTTTTCACTTAAAATTTTAAGGCATTACCTTTATGAGGTTCAATATAAGTTCTACACTGATCATAAGAGTCTTAAGTACATCTTCAAATAGTGGGAGTTGAATTTGAGACAATGCAATGGTTGGAATTGGTCAAGGATTACAACCTAGAATTTACATACTATGAGGGTAATGCTAATGTGGTGGCATATGCTCTTAAACAGAATATTTCATATTCCTTTAGCATGGTTGTGTTTTCAGAGCATCTAATCAGGAAGATGGAGATCAAGATGATCTCCATTGATAATTTGGAGGTAATAATGAGTATGCTTACTATCACACCTTTGATCTTTGATGAGATTTGAGTTAATCGACATGGTGATGTTAAGCTTGAAAGGATCAAGCAAGGCATTGAAGAAGATAGAACCAAAGGGTTTTAACTCCACGAGGAAGATAGTGTCAGATACCATGGTAGGTGGTGTATATTATAGGGATCTATTGAGCTTAAAAGGAAAATCCTAGAGGAAAGTCATTATACTGCTTATTGCATCCATCATAAAGGGGAAAAACTGTACAAGGATTTAAAGAAGGTATATTGGTGAACCCGTATGAAGTGGAAGGTGGCTGAGTTTGTTGCCCAATGTCTGACCTAGTAGAAGGTCAAGATCAAGCACAAGAGACTAGTAGGGTTGCACAACCACTAGAAAGTCCAAAAGGAAAGTGGGACAACATTTCTATGGACTTAGTTGTGGGTATTCCAAAGACTAGTAGTGGATTTGATTCTATTTGGGTTATTATGGATTCCTTGACTAAGTTGACCGTGTTCCTACAAATGAAGACAATGTGGAGTATAGAGTAGCTAGCCAACACTCATAGGAAGCATGTTGTGTGACTACATGGTGTCCCTAGAGACATTGTGTTAGATTAAGACTCTAGGTTTTTGTCACACTTCTGGGAAAAGTTACAAGATGATTTTTGTAACACCCCTAATTTTTGAACAAGAAAATTTCATTTTTAAGATAATGCAAAAGTATTTGAAAACAAAACTAGGAAATGTTACTAACACATCAACCATGAGAGAGATGTGATCATCACCTAACCCATGCCTGATGCAAGGCAAAACAAAATAAGGAAGAAAAGAATGCATGATCATAATAATAATGTGACAATACTAGATAATTAATACTAGAACAATATTATAGATAGAATGAACTTGGTAGTTTTACAAAATCAAATATAGGAATCCGATCCAAGAGTTTAAATAATTGAAAATACAAAAACATCCTAATGTATTGGGCAAAATACATATAATCGGTTAGTCTAACTCTTAGGCACAATCATAAACCTCCGATCCCAAGAAATGACCCACTAATGACTCACATCATCACCCTCAACATACTCTAGCTGTGAGTCATAACCCTACAAATTTTCCTATGCTCTCCAAATCAAAAATTGGATCATTATAGTGACCACACAAGTGTAGTATTAGTATGGTGTATCACTGGTAAAACATACTACCTAAAACATGGTAAAGCTCATGCAGCACATTAAAGCCACATAACAACATAGTGATATCATATCGATACAACTCAGATGCAATATGGCATGCTTTCTTGGAAATCATGGAAGTATAGAAATACAATAATACATGCAATTGATAAAATATAAAAATTATTAGAATTCTTCCTTTAGTGACCACACAAGTTTTAGTTAATAAGATAGCTCGTTCGATCAGACCTAGTTCTCCACCATGAACAAAAGTCATGGTAGCACAAATAATTAAAATGGGATGCCACACCCATCACACAAGGTCAACTTTCTTTGGGGATATCACACCCACCACACATTGAGTGCACGTACCACAAATTGGGATATCACACCCACCACATGTGGTTGAGGTACACTAAGGGGGCTTGCACTAGGATACCTCACCTACCACACCTTGAATGTAACTGTTGCAAGGGTTAAAAAGTTAGGATACCATACTCGTCTATGCAATGGACATTACGAAGTGCTAGGGGGGCTTGCACTGGTATACCTCACCTACTCGAGCTGGACACCAATGCTATGCCTGCCTTTCATAGTATAATCCTATACCTCAAAGATATGTGCATCGCCTGTACCGATCACAAACCGGTAGAGAAGGAAAGAGGTACTGAGTGAAAAATATAACCAAAGAAGACCCACCCATTAACTCCTGGAAGCTACTTTGAAAGAAGGAGAAGAAAAGGCTTGAACAAAATTTTAAACCATTAAATTATGTATAGGTGCTGTCACAAATCACAACATAGTCCAAACATAACAAAATTGGGTGTTTCCAAGTGATAACACCAAACACAATTAAAATCCATTATTTAACCAAATTGGGCGTTTCCAAGTGATAACACTAAACACATCACAAGGTATTAAAGCCACAATTTGGGTGTTTAAAGATGACACCAAATTCATCTACAAGGCATAAAATCAACCAATTGGGTGTTTAGAGATGACACCAAACTTAACCAAAATCAAGTCTCAAATACCATCATGGTGATTCATATTAAATCATGTCAATCATAATTAAAATGTTGTAAAAATATGGTATTATCAACACAAAGGGCCCAAGAGAAACATAAAAATTTATAACAAACTAGGCAGCTTCCAATTGGACCATTCGATTGGTCCTTCATACCAGTTAACTAGTTTGGTCGTACCATAACTGGACCAAACAATACCATAGAACCAATCGATCGGTTGACCTCATCGATCAACTATTCATGAGAACCAGTTGACTAGTTTGATCCAACCAATTTATGGGTCTAAGTAAAGACTGACCCATTTTGGCTTGTAGAGGAACCAATCCATGGGTTTGACCAACTGATTGATAGGTTATAGTAACTAGTTGACTAGTTTGGTCCAATTAGTTAATGGGTCTAACCAGAGACCAAACTATTTTAGTCTGCATGGACACAAGTTGATGGGTTTGACCAACCAATCAACTGTTCATTAAAACTAGCAAACTAGTTCACCAAACCAATCAATTGATCTCATGACCAAATGATCCAAAACTCCAAACTATTTGACAGTTCACAAAACTACTTAATGGGTTTGAGGAGCCGATTGACTGGCCTGAGTAAAACACAACCTAGACTTGTGAAACATACACCAAAATTTACCACATTTTACTATATTAATCCTAGCATGCTTCTATATCAAAACACATATAAAAATACATTCTATACACATAGAATCACATAGATGCATAGTGATGTATATACTTAAACAAATCATGCTCAAACAACCAATTTTATGCTTAAAATTAGAGAATTTCAACAACACTAATTTTGGGAAGAATTATACCACATGCTCATAACATGGAACACAATTAGATCATAATAATATAAGCACCAAACACATGGAACCCCAATATACCACAGAACCTAATTGTGTTAAAGATAAGAATGCCTTACCTTGAAGCGTTCTTCTAGCATAAAACTCCTATTGGATTGGTTATCTAGCAGAACTTTGACTCCTAAGAGAATCAAAGTAAAACCATTGAAAATATTCTTCAAAAACATTATTAAAACCCAAGGAAAATTTGGAGAAGAAGAAAAACACAAAACACTACCTTTGACTAAAAAATAGGGTGTTAAAGGAAAAGTTGGAATCTCCAACCTTTCTTAACCTTAATTCTTCCTTGCTTAAGGAAAGAAAGAGAGAACTAAAACCAATATTAGAAGAGGGGAAATGAACTCAATTCTTGCACCATCAAAGGAGAAAGACAGAGAGAGCCTTTGGTTTTCTCGGTAGAGAGAAGAAGAGGAAAAAAATGGAAGGATGCTCAACAATTAGGAAAATTTGCACAACAAGAAGGTAGAAGAGAGCAAGAACATAAGTGAGAAATGAGAATGGATAAGAAATGAAGAGTATAGAGGTAAGGCTGGTCAACATTCTCAGGGAAAAGAGGGATGAGAGTGGTGAGGTTGAGTGTGGGAAAGCCAAGACATGCAGGCTAACTTGATAGGGTGGTACGGGATTGCGTGTTGTTAGAAATGGGCATGGTAGTCAGTTGGAAAGTCAGGGAAGGGTGCACAAAGTCATTCTTGCAGCCCCATCTGTGAGGAGAGAGAGGGAGAGATGAGGGAGAAGAAAAAGGGGAATTGTAACATGCCAAATTTTAGCTAACCTAATACCGTATAAATTATATCTTAATAATATTCTAATCCTACGAAAAATATTATTTTAGCTTTAATCAAGTTTTTTAATACCGAAACTTTAATTGAACCCAAAACCTTGACTTGAATACATCGTAATTCGTAAACCAAAATCGAAACCTGCTAGAACTTCCTCTAAATCCTAACTATCTTGGCTAATCAAAATTTATCTAAACTAATCCCCTAAATCTTTTTCCCTTTTCCATTTTATTTATTCTCTATCTCCTCTCAACCTTAGGTGCAAAGTTTGATCTTTTGTAACTTGCCTTGCAAATTGCATTTCTCCTTTACAGCTGCACCATCTTCCATCATCCATCAACCTTTCTTCTTTTTCTTCTTCTTCTTCACCTTCTCTTATCCATGCTGACCTGCACATGCACCACCCTATCTCCCTGCCTCCTTCTTATCTTTCTTATCCTTACACAACCCATACACATAACCATTGCCATCACCTACATTTTTGCATCACAACACACAACCATCATCTCCATTGTTACCTTAGTGACTTGCACCATGACCCTACACAATCGTCTCACACCTTCCCCATATGTTTTCTTTATTTCCCATTTGTACCCCCCACACTACTCCATTCTCCCTTCTTCCTCTTTGTTTTGGCCTCAACTCTGCCATTTTTGTGTCCAAAACACTACTTGATCATCCTCTCTTCCTTCTCTTTTCTTCTACTTCTTCCTCCTTCTTTGCCTACACACCACCCTTTCCACCACCGTACACCACCTTGGCCACCACTCGCCACCCATTAGCTAGTGGGCCCACCACTAAAGTTACCTCAACCTTTCCTAACATCGCCGCCGACCATCTCAAATAACCACTTCCTTTTTTTCCTTCTTCTTTCTCTTATCTATCGCACTTTTGCAGAGTGCCTAGCTTGTGCATGGCCTTAGCACGACCGTGCAGCACTCATAATTTCCTATCGCACAACCGTGTAACCCTTGCACTAGCTGGCTGTGCGTGATATTTTCTCTCGGTCTGGGTGTGCACGCTTGCACCACAGTCATGTAACTTTGCACCGCCTGGCTGTGCGTGATCTTTTCTCTCGACCAAGGCTGCACCGCCTGCAGCACAACTGTGCAACTTTCTATTTTTGGTAGTGCACCCCTATTTTCAACCCCAAACCTTGTCCAAACACCACCAAATTTTCACCATAGCTCCACCATAATGGTCATAAGTCCAGGCTAAATCCAACCAATATGGATATAAGTCTAGGCTAAAGCCAACCATCTAGGTAACTAGACCCTTTAGTATCAATATCCCCTAGTACATCATCAGTGTCTAGAGTAGGTAAGGCAGCATAATCTACTAGGATCCCACTAGAAGGCAAAGCCCAAAGGCACTGATAAACGCCCAAAGGCAGACTAACCCTGATAACTGATTGAGGATCAAGTAACATAGATCAATACATAACTCGATTGTCTTTTGCTTTATATGATTAGTACATTATTCATGAGGTTATATGATCACACAATGCCTATACAAAGAGTAGGCAATACACACTATAAAATAAATGATTTATGCCAACATGGCCTTATCTGTTGGTAAAAGCTATTTTTCTGTTGGGAAAAGCTTTTACCAACATAATTTTTTTTATGACAAAAATGTGGGTAATAACTCTGTGCTTAAAAGTTTTACCCATATATATGTATCATCTGTTGGGAATAATTGATAATGCCCACATATATTTATCTGTTAGTAAAACTTATGCCCATACTTATATCTGTAAGTAAAAGTATTAACAACAAAATAATATCTGTGACTAGAGGTATTAGGCACAAAATTATATCTGTAATGAAAAGAATTAACCACACAACAATATCTCTGAGTAAAAGTATTAAACACAATATTATATCTGTTACTAAAACCTATTGCCAACATATATATTGTTGGTTATACATATTTTAACCCTGTATATATATATTGGTAAAACCTGTACTGGCCAAAACATACAAAATTTATTGATATTATGTGTTACCACAATATCCAATAACCACATGTAGTAACAATTTATGCTTATATGTATAAAATTAACTGCACCATATATAATTATCATTGTGTAGTACAAAATAATTAGTTATTTAGCTCCCAAAGCCATAACAGTCCTTTAAGTACAATACTCTATAAACGACTTTTAGCATAAGCTATTATACAAAAACATCTTCATACATTGATATACAAAATCATTGGCTATTATACAAAAACATCTTCATATGCTGATATACAAAATCATCGAGCATCTTCGTAAGTTTACGAGCAAATGCACCGAGCATCTTCGTTAGTTAACATATATATAAAAGCACCGTGCATCTTCATAATTTGATATACAAAAACATCGATCATATTCGTAAGCTAACAAACAAAAGCATCAACCATCTTCATAAGCCGACTCACAAAAGCGTTTTTATAAACACAACAAACATTATCTTCTTCATTCTCCTCTTTAGTGTCATCCTTTTCATTCTTGTCATCCTCCATTTGATAATAATCGTCAACGTGTTTTACCTAAAAATATATATGCAATTAACTTAATCATATTAATCTAAATTCATATAAAAAAGCTAGACAATGAGAGCTTGTACTCTTTAATGAACCAATAATTTTTTTTCAAATTTTTATTGACATTAACGATAAAAAATTGGCCATTAAACATAAAAACTTTTAGTCATTAAAACGTTAGTTATTTATAGTGAACACAATGTAACTCACTCTAATTATTTCAACTACAATTACTTTTTTTGTTTTCATTTTATTCATTATTTTCCATGTAATAAAATTTCAATTATAACTTCACATGAAAACTTATTCTTATATAAAAACATATATATTTTATCTTATGATATAAAAAATGTGTGTAATTTGCATTATAAGTATATAATATACGAATTATCTAAGATAAAATTTGATGTGGCAACCAACCCATGAAAAATCTTAATTGGCATGGATAAATTTCAATGTTATGGCTAAAGGGTATAAAAAAGAAGAAGAGAGACATAGAGTCAATTGGATAAATAAATGGAAAAAAAATAATTTTAAGTATAGGAAACTCAAAAATAATTGAGTATATACATATCCAAAGTTTTTTTGTTTGTGTTTTTGCATAAGATTGGTATGAAAACAATCTTCTAGGTTTGGATTACATAATATATTTAATATTTAAATATTTATAATAATTTACTAGAATTCCTCATCCAATAAATATTTTGAGAACCTATGACGAGATATAAGCTTAGAACTTTCAATAGGTCGGCTAAGGTAGGTTACCAAGAGTAAGGATGGTGATTGAATAAGGACATTAATCGAAGAAAGAGTGTTGACTAGACAACTAATATAGGTAATAGTTTTATAATTTTTTTTATATTTTTTCTCTTTATTTTAGTAGATTTGGTCTATTTTTATTAAAATATATATAATATATATGTGTGTGTGTGTGCGCGCACGCGTGTAAATATTTTTTATCATTTTATTTCATACCTACTTTCTAAATTTTTAAAAAATAATGTGTTTATATATTTTCTGTCCTTATTTTTCTATTTTCGTCCCACGTAACACTGATGCTATGAGTGAAGAAGGACGTCAACTAAAGATATCGTACGAGATCAATTGGCATACAAAACTTCTTCCAATCGGAGTGGAAGTGGCACATTAGCCGAGATTGAAAGAGAAGAGACGCACATAGTTACCCAATATAATCACTATATGACCCATAATATTCTCATATATTCATATATGCACTATTTTAGAGGTAAAAAAAAATATACCAAAAATAAATGTGTTGCATAAGAAATGTAAAAAAAATTATCAACATTTAGTGAGACTCTTACTTGATTCTCCAATAATGTATGCATTATACCAGTCAGATATCCTACTTGGTCTTTAGTCTAAAGGAGATCCTTTTCTAACCTCTCAACTCTAGACTCGGATTTGATCCTTTTAGCTCGCTCCTCGTCAAAACCACATCTTCTTTTGTGGGATCATGGAACTTTTACACCAAGACCAAAGGTTTTTACATATCTATTCCTATCTTCTCCCACTACCTTTTTGAATATTTCACGTCGAGCATTAGCATCACATCTTTCTGGACGTGGAGTCATCTCATCCATAATTGCTTTATGTAAAGTATAAATCAATTCTATTAATGGGAAGTAGATGAGATAGATTTGCATATATATATATATATAACCCTAAAATCAAAATAGATTGAAAACATACTCTTGTTGCAGCATAAGCATCATTAAGCTTAGAACCCTTTTTCGGTTCATGAGTTTTTAACCACATTTCCAATTCATCGGGTTCTTTTCCCATTTTTCCTAATCAAAACACATATGAAATTGTATATCAAGTATACAAAGTAAATTAAATTTGGTATTGCGTAGATGAATTAATCATATACCTACCTTTTCTTCAGCTCAGATGCGTGTAAAGCTCTTTGAACAAGCATATGAACACATTTTTGACTTTGCACGATTGAGAATCCTTTTTTGACTTCTTTCCTAAGCAATATGAGAAAAAAATATTAGTATAAAAAATAAACTAATAGAACTATCATAGTAATAGCCTATTTTTTTGAAATAATTAAATGAGAAATCACTACCTTGCCTTTTGGAGATTCCCAAAATTTTACTATCTCTAACCACATGGTCTCGGATATTTCCTTTGGCCTAGAATGTATTTCTTGATTGTGTGTTTTCCATCAAAATGAACCACCTTCAACTCAGAATTATGAGCTCTCAATTTTCAGGAAAGTAATAAGAGATCTATAAAGGAAGAAAATGAAATAGAAAACAAAAGCTATATAATACATATAACAAAAATAAGAATGTTGATAAAGTAAATGTTGTGGTAATGTATCTTTGCTTCCACCCAAATCAAATCTAGATATGTCCTATCCATCTTTCTCCAATCCCATCAATCAAGTGGCAACCGCCTAGGATCCCGTGCCAAGCAGCCTATAAGTGTTGATAATTGCCTAGCTGAATCACTAATTGGTTGAAGATGCTCATTGACATCCACATACTCAGCCTTCTTTAACACTTTAGTCTTATTACATCCACGACCCTTTTCATATCTGGGCATTGTACCTCAAAATCTTCTTCTATTTATGGTGTTATAGCCACCTAAAGTTGCATGCTCGGTTTGTGAACCATCATTAACTTCTATTATAGATGACACATTGATGGATTGGATATAGCCAGGACTATATCGTTTGCCTAACAACAACAATAAAAGGGTAACTGAGTTATTTATTTTCAACATGGTGAAGGTGATAATAAATGCTAAAGTAAAGTTATAACATATAGATTTACATGACCTACACATGTTAGTATTGGGAATTCTCAAAGGATCTCGCACTATCATTTCATTTAGATTCTTGTCCATGACGTTTCCCTTAAAAATGAGAAACAAATAATAATAAATGCTAGCAATAATCTTAAAAGACATACAAATAATAAATTTCTACCATTGAATATTTTTTCTTTAGTAATTTTCATATATTACAATATCATCTATTGCCATACAAATAAGGTTTTAAACTTACCCATGCGACTAAGTAACATGGACCACCTATTAATGGCTGTTTCTTTAGTAGTTTTCATATATTCTATCCTTTCTTGCCCTCCTAATTGAAAGAAATTGGATGTAATAAAAACTTTGAATAAAATCATGTCTTAGATTACTAAATGTAGTAATGAAATATAATATAAGTAAATATATACCAAATTCAGCTCTTTGAGATCCTTCCTCTAGTGATGTAGGCGTGAATAGTTTCTACTTAATTGATGAATATGTGGATGGATCGTTTGCGATCACTTTCTCTAGCCCAGGAGCATGTCCTATTGCTTCAATTGATTGTCCTTCATTTGGACATTTTGAAATTCTAGATGTTGTAGCAATAACTTCTTGCATAAGCAATACAACAATAATGATGAATTAATAGTGGCTAAGAGGTTAGATACAATTGCTTAACATACAAGTAATGAGTTCACTTATACAAAAAATGATAAAAAATTATGAAGAAATAGGGACTGACAACCATATTTAGTACTACTAAAATAAAATAATTTCTAAGGAAGACAAGAAAGCAATAATAGTAAAAAATTTACCTCCAATTGTCCTTGACTTCTTGGAGTTAGTTTCTTTTTGCTCAATGCCTTTTGCAAAGATGTCATGGAAACCTAGTAACATAAAAAATGAGAATTAGTATTTAATTAGTTATGTTTCCGTATCCAACTTAGAAATAAAAAACTAACATATTAAAAATAAACTTTCACCGACAATTATCATTTACATTGCTAAGAAAAAGAAAGTACATAAAAGAAGAAAAAAAAAGAATGAAAGATTTGCCTCTAATTGTTCCCGACTTATTGTAGTTATTTTCTTCTTACTTGATGTTTTTTCCAAACATGACATGATAACCTAATAACATATAAAGTAGAATTAGTATATATTTTCATTCAACATATCATATTGAAAATGATAATTAGAAATATTGAAAGACATACAATACAAAATATATTTAAGCATAAGAAAAATAAATACTATTAAAAACCTTAAAGTATACAATCTTCATAACCAAAACACACAAACATAAAATTATATTTCTAACATTATAACCAAAGTCAGACAATGATACATATTTCTAACACTACTCAGTATCATAATTGTATAAAGTTTTATCTTCTTCATCATCATTATTGAATTCTATCATAGCAAAGAAAGGTTCTTCTTGTTCTTCTCTAGTAGCAATAAAATCATCTACACCTAAATCTGTAGGCATGATAGTTTTTCCATGATCCACTTCAGGTATGAGATCATCTTCCATTTCAAACAAGTCGCTTGGCTTAGTGACATTGACAACATGCCAATTTCTTTCTTTAGAATCTGGGGTATAGAACATCTGTAATGCTTGAGATGCCAAGACAAATGGTTCACTTGTTTTCAGAATAGCCTTTAAATTAACAAGAGTAAATCCAAGTTCTTCCTCTTTAAATCCTCTACTAGGATCAACCCAATGCATCGAAACAAAATAACACTCCTTCCACGAGGATAAGTCAACTCAATAATTTTTGTCAAAACAATATAGTATGACATGCTCCTAATATCTGTATTTGCATTGACTAGAACACCAGAGTTTTGAGTTACACTCCTATTATCAATGCCTTTCACGTGCCACATGTATCTATTGCAAGTTATTTTAGTCATTGTCTTTATCCATATGCTTGGAGCAAGACTAAGAATTACCAAATCTTCTGCAACACGTGCTTCATTTGGTAGATGCTTGGAGACCTAATAATTAATAACAATCATTGAATGAAAATATGTATAACCAATGATATAAACATAATGAGTATAAGTATCAACATACATTTATTGCAAACCATTCAGGGAACTTTCTTCTATGGATGTCATCAATCATATTTGACATGAGTTGGTATTCAGTTCTTACGATATCATAATGCTCTCTGGGAATAAATGATGAAGTTATAAATATATATGAAATGATTAAAAAAATTATTCAAATAGAATTAGGACTTACTATGCAAATATGCAACTTCATCACAATTTGCAAGCACATAACTATGCGTTTCTTCAATCAACATATATTCCGGTTGCACATCTTTCTTCTTAGACATTGCACAAGATTTTAAGGAAAATATAGGCAACCTATTATGCAATTCATTACCATCATCATCTTCATCATTTCATGTGGACCTATTTTCCCTTGTTTAAACATCAGGAAAATATCTAGTACAAAATGTTAGACATTCTTTTACAATATATTCTTCTATAATTGACCCTTTAGGATGACTTTTATTACGAACATACATTTTCAACCTCTTCAAATACCTATAACATTAGTATCATATTACTAACATAAAATAAATATAAGCTTGATCTTCCATTAAATATAATAAATAAAATACTAGAATGTACATACCTTTCCACAGGATACATCCAACGGTAAAATACCGAGGTTGCGATGATTACCTCCTTAGCCAAATGAACAACTAGTTGCACCATGATGTCGAAGAAAGAAGGTAAAAAAATGTGTTGCATATGACATAGTGTGAGAGGGATGTGATTCTCTAATATCTCCAAGTCTTAGGTTGTTGCTTGTTTCGAGTAAAGTTCCTCAAAACAATTACTTAGCTCAATCAACACCTTACTCACATCCTTGTTCCGCATTTTTCTTAAAGCCAATGGTAATAGTTGTTGCATTATAATGTGATGATCATGAATTTTTTAACCTAGAGATTTTTCCATCAACAATTCACCTTCTAATGTTTGCAGCATACCCATCCGGTACTTTCACAAAACCTAATATGCTTAGTATTTCCTCCTTTTCTTTTTAGGTCAATGTGAAGTATGCTGGAGGTAGATATATTTTATCTTCTATTTCAATTGGATGTAGCTCATGCCTTATATCCTTTACCTGCAAGTTAAGTCTTGACTGTAAGGTATCCTTAGTTCTCCCTTCTATGCCTAAAAGCGTGCCAAGTAAATTTTTAGAAAAATTTTTCTCCACATGCATATATCTAAGCTATGGCGTAGTAGAAGATGCTCCCAATATGAAAGTTGGAAGAATATGCTTCTCTTCTTCTAAGGCCTTTTTTTATCAGCCCTTATCCTTTTATTATGATTATGAGGGGCTTTTCCAAATATGACATCAATTCCATCCATTTGGCATAACAATTTTGTCATAGAAAATGATGTAGGAGGAGGTATGAGTTCTGTTTTTCCATCAAAGGCCCTTATGCTATGATGAAATATGTGATTAGAATCCAAGAAGCGGTAATGACCCATATAACACATTTTTTTTGCTTCCCCTCAAATATTCAGAGCAAGTATCTATGTTACAATATGGGCTTGCAATTTTTCCTTTAGTTTTCCATACCGACAAATTGCCATATGCTGGAAAGTCATTGATGGTATTAATCAAGGCACCATGAAGAGAGAACGTTTCATTTTTGGAGGCATTATAAGTCTCTAATCCTACCTCCCACAAATGCTTTAACTCATCAACTAATGGTTTAAGAAAAAAAATTAATATCATTTCCAAGTGCCTTTGGGCTAGGTATATGTAGTGAAAGAACAAAGTATGATTGTTTCATACATAACCAAGGAGGTAAGTTATAAATCATTAATACAACTGGCCAGATGCTATATTGAGTACCCATCATGCCAAATGGATTGAACCCATCACTTGTCAAGCCAAGCCTGACATTTCTTGAATCACTAGCAAACTCTGGGTACTTAGCATCAAAATCTTTCCAAAGATAAGAGTCTGCTAGATGTTTGTGCTTACCATCTTTTTTTTGCTCCTCTTCATGCCATCTCATTAAGGGAGCTGTTTTTGATGACATAAACAACCTTTTAAGCCTCGGAATCAAAGGAAAGTGTCATAATACCTTTAAAGGAATCTTTTTGCCACCGGCTAATTCCACCACAGTTCCATCATCGGCAACTTTCCATCTTAAAGAATTACAAATAGGAAAATTATCTAAATCAATCTTTTCCTTCCTAAAAAGTGTACAATCATTTGGACACGCATCAATTTTCTCATAACCAAGTCCACGTTTTTTTTATAATCCCCTGCATTTGCCTATGAGAGTTTGGCAATGTTGATTCTTTAGGAAGAGATCTTTTAAACAATTTCACTAAGGCATCAAAGGCAACATCGGTCACTCCATATAAACATTTCAGATGATGCATTTCAACAATGAAGGAGAGTTTAGTAAAAGCTTCACAACTAGGATATAAGGGTTGCCCTGCATCTTTAATCAAGTTAAAAAATGCATCAACTTCTTCATTAGAACCTGGAAAACTACTGCTTGCCCTATGAAATTCAAAAATATCTCCTACCATCTCAAGAGTATCATCACATGAACCATCATGCACATCATCAAACCCCATATCATCATCAAGCCCCAAATCTAAAATTTCATTATCTTTATTGCCCCTTTGCTCCCCATGAAAAATCCAAACACACCTTTGATAGTCTATATCCATTTATCTCATTATAAGATGACGTCTAACCACATTTATTTCATGATAAAATCGATTTGCACTAGTCGAGCATGGACAAGCACTCTTATTTCCATAAATGACCGAGGTTGTAAATGCATAGTCAAGGAATGTATCTAATTCTCTTTTGTAATTATTTTCTACTCTCCTTAGTTTCACCCAAATCTTGTCCTTAAATACATCCATAACATCAAGTTCCTACATAATTTTCAACAAGTAGAGACATCAAAATAATGAGAAAAATAAGGACAAAGGATAATAATAAAGACTAGTTTTTTGTAGCACATGATGTCTGTGGATTTATATATTATAATTATAATTATAATATATCTACAATTTAATTGTAGGTGATGCTACCTAATCCACCAATATAACAAGACCATATAGTGCCCCTTGCATGTTTGGTGAAGTGATTTTTTATTTTTTATTTTTTCATCAATTGAACCATGATTAAATAAGGTAACAAACAAAGACAACATCATAAAAGTAACAAGAAGGTCAAAAAATGATAACAACCAACCATTTAATTGATAGATATCTAGAACTGTGTCTTAAAAGCCCAATTGACTTTTAGTAAAGAACTTTAACCAACCAATTCAGATAATAGTCAAACTCCAATTAGACAAGTGTACAATCACTATATATCAAAAACAAATATAAAAGAGTACCATTATGCACATATAAAATTTGATTGTAAAAGATTAATCGTTTATAAAAAAATTATTATGTTGCATATTATGAACCAATAAAAAAGATAATATAGCTACATTAACACAAAATCTTAGAGATAACTATTGTTTTATATTCAAATATCATCAATATAAAAGCAAAAAAAATCTTTTATTCAAATAATTATTCTAGTAAGAAATATTTCATGGATTCACTAACATTTAACAACCATTATGTATAACCATGTTCACTAAGAAACAAGAAGCAATAATTTTGCTACCACATTACCACAAAGAAGGTAACAATTTCTAATAAGAAAAAGTTGTACAACTACTAATATTCAACAACCACTTAAGTGTTGACCTTCCTGACTTCACTGACTAGCAAGAATAGCTTCAAAGGGAAGATAACTTCTAGTGAAAGAGGAATCAACAATTTACAACCATGTTAAAGCTTTTACAAATATTATATCTCTTTCATAATTGAATCCAACCCCCTTTTCTAAATTATGGGTAGCCATAATAGAAACTCTGAGAGACATAAACACCAACCAAATATTATAAGAAAAGAGCAAAAATTAAAGTAGGAACCTGCCCTATGGGTTGTTAAGACCTAATGCTCCATACGCCGCCCTATTATAAGTAAAAGATAAAATATCATCAACATTGACTAAGACAAAATGATAAAATTCAAAACACTCTCCTAATACCAATTTAATCCTATTTGCTAGCTCCACCAAAAACTAGAAGAATGTTAGGCCATTATAGACACAAAAGGGAAAAACCAAGTACATTAGACTATAAAGCATTAGCTTTGAGCACTTGCAGCTCAAAAAGCCCTAGAAAAGACCCATAAACCCACAAATCATACAAGAAACCTATCACCAAATCAAAAACTTAAGCAAAATGACCACAGAGAAACCAAAAACTATAAACTAGTATACACATTGGGCTTTCCGGATCCATTACAGCGTCTTCCTAGATCACCGATAGAAAATGTAATGACTAAATTAGAAAAACTATTCGAAACATAAAAGAATAGAAAGTAAGTCAATTTTAATAAAAATCAGTTACACAATTAGGCCATACAACTCTAAAATATCAAATCAATCAATTTCATAGAATTTATCCAAACGATAAGTCAAAAAATTAATTTAATTGATTTTAAATCAAAGCTAGTTGATTTTAACTCAATTTAATTGATTTTAGAAACTATTCCCAAAACTTAGGGTTTTAAAGCCCAAAATACAAATCCGGATAATTCAAACCAATTAATCCAAATTGAACATGTTAAAATACAATTAAGGTCATTTTAAATAATTCTATAAAATCAATTTTAGAATAGACAACTATACAAATGATAATTTACATAATTTTATTTGAAAGTTATGGTTTAAGGACAAAAAATACAATTTGGTCAAATTTTATTAATTTATTTAAATTGAATGTTTAGAAATGTAATAAGACCTATTTTATAACATATTATATACTCAATTGATTAAAAAAATAAAGAAAATATCCAATTTAACTTAATTATGGTTTTTGAGCCCGTACTATAAATTTGGTCAAATCTTGCCAAAATATTTAAATTGACGGTTCGGAAATGAAATTAAACATATTCTATTACAAAATGTATAATCAATTTAATAAAATAACTCAATTACACAATTTAATTTAAATCAGCAAGAATTTGACCTAAAAATCAAATTCTGAATAATTTCGCACCATTTTCTTAAATTGACAATTCCAATATGAAACTAAGTATATTTTAAAGTATAATGCATAATCAAATTATCCCAAATAGCTTAATCGAATGAATCCAACATTTCCAAACATAACCGGGTCAATAATCACAAATTCTAAAAATCAACATATATCACACAATTAGCATATCCAATTCAATCATACAATACATATATACTTAATTAAATAACTAATTTAGCTTAATTAAAGCCCATTATTTCATAATTAATCAAAACAAAAAGTTAGGGTTTTGGGAAATAATACCAAACGAAATCAGCCAAATCAATGTAGGTAAAGGGCGGTGGAGCTTCGTCGGTAGGAGAGGAGCAGTCGCCGGTAGCAGACCGACGCTAGAGGTGTCAGGCCGGTAGCTCACCGCTGCTGCTGTTGTGCTATCGTATACGACGACGACTAGGAGCTGTGGCAGCACGCTCGAGCTGTGGCGGGCGGTGCGCAACGATCGACGAGCACTCTATCCTTACCTGCAGGCTGCACAACACAGGAACCAAATACACAGGGGGGTCGAGCGTCTATCGAAGTGGAAAGGGAATAAGGGGCAGGGGAGCTGCATGCGTGCATTAGTCGGTATTGATCGACATTTTTTTCTTTTTCAAATATTTAAAAGAATTTATATCAAAAATATAATTTTAAATATATTAAATTTAACCAAAAAATTTTATAAACAGTTTTTAAAAAATAAATAAAATATTTATCTGATAAAAGCTTTTATTTAAAATAAATTAGAACACTTATTAAAATAGAAATAAAATTTAAATTAAATAACCTAATTAAATAAAATTAAATATTAAAACTCATAAATCAATACAAATATTTATAAAAATTAGGTTTTTAATAAGCGGTGTATTACACTATACGTACGGTGCCCCCGGACTCCCAACTAACAGATTAGTCTGCAATACTCCTGTCCTAGGTTATTTCGAACGTAAATTAACTAATTATTATTTTTATTTTGATATTTATTAAAATAATGCTTACAATAATAATATTTATATAATTATTAAGTTTAAGGAAATCGAATTTGAAAAATAAGAAATTTTATAATAATTATATAAATAACTATAATAATATTAGGCTCAAAAGGATATCTAGCTATAAACAAGGAATTAATACAATGCCTCCTAGACCCCCATTGTGCCGATCAAGCAGTGACACCCCTTCTTATAGGTCATTTGAAGCCCAACTTGATTGATTATTACTTTGATTATAATTTTTATTATTTTAAGAATAATTTTTTTTTATTTTAATTATCATAGCTAATTATAATATTAATTAATAACAATGACTATAATGTTAATTATAAATATGTTTATATATATATATATATATTATATTATTAGTATTTCATATAAAATTAGCAATTATGATAATAAGAGAAGTATTTCAAGTATAAGAGGAATGAATGTGTTGTGCCAAGGGATATAACAATAGTTGAAACATTTATCTTCCTTATATACTAATACCAACAGATATATGAGTGGGTATTAGTTTATTTGGTATAATACTACTAATACCCACATATATAAAAAGTAGGCAAAAGATCTGTTGGCATAACATACTATTACCAACAGATAAAAAACTTTTGTAGGGAAAACTTTATTTATTGCCCACAAAAATATATCTGTTGGTATTAGTAACTTTTGCCAATAGGAAAAAAAATCTGTTGGCACAAGTCATATATTTTGTAGTGACATTTGCATATTTATTCCATATTAATCCTTTCCATTCCCAACCACGTGTGGGATTTCCATTTATGCTCGTTCAATATTAACCATACCTAGAGCTGGCCAAAATTGACCCAGCCTGCCTAACCCTACTCGACCCAAGCAAAACCCAACCCGATAAGAACCGAAAAGTTTAGCAACCCGACCTGACCCGACACTGACTCGATAAAAATTTACTTGACCCGGACCCAATCCTAACCCATGACCCGTCACGACCCGGCATTAGCCTGACCCACCTTCAACCTGACCCGAAGTTGACCCAACTCGACATTCACCTGATCCGACCTGACATTAACCCGACCAGACATCAAAATCTATTATAATAATAATAAATTACACATATTTTATTATTCATTTAAAGCTTTTAAAAATATAGTGTTTCATAAATTGTACTTATTTAAAAATATTTTATTATTCATATAAAGCTGTTATTCAATTTTAAATATAAATTATTTTAATATATATTAACCATAAAATATGATTCATATAAAATTAGATGTAAATTTTAGCGGTAGTGTAGTCGACCGAAGGTTGTGATGCTGTGATGGTGCTGGGCGACAATGGAGAAACGGAGGCAGTGTAGGTCGGGACCTAGGAGGAGGTCGAGAGACTCAAGAAAAGGGAGGGAGCATAGGTTCATGCCGTAGAAGTTAGAACAATAGAAAAGAAACAGAGAAGAGAAGAAAAAAGGAAAAGGATTGTGCCGGGGGGGTGGTGGTTCCGGTTACACCGGATCGGGTTTTTATTTTAATTAAAAACAGTATAAAATATAATGAATGATAATTATAATTTATACATTATATAGTTATTTTTATGATCACCTTTATTTTATAAAATAATTTTTTTTAAATAATCAAATAAATATAAAATATGATAAATATATAATATTTTTACTTATAAAATTTATAAATATTTTAAGTAATCAAATATAATATTGTTAAAACTTATAAATATCTTTATTATTTACTTGTAAAAATAAAGCATATATAATATTATTATTTCATTTATCTGTACGAGTAATCTTAAGATTGTCTCTAATATTTACAATGTAATAAATGATAATTATACATTATATAGTTATGTTTATGATCACCTTTATTTTATAAAATTATCTTTTTTAAGTAATTAAATGTTTTAAGTAATCAAATAAATCAGAATAAATGATAAATATCTTTGTTTGATTCAGTCATGCAATGTTTATTATTATTATTAAAATTTATAAATATCTTTACTATTTACTTGTGAAAATAAAGCGCATATAATATTCTTAATTCATTTATCTGCAATAGTAGTCTTATGATTGTCTCTAATATTTGCAGTATAGTAAATGATAATTACTTGAACCCGAATTTGACTCAACCCGTCAAAACTTGACTTGACCTGACCCATCAAGTTAACCCGCAACTACTCAAATCCAACCCGTCAAATTGCACGAAATGACCCAACACATCAAGTTAACCCAAAACAACTTTGACCCAACAAGAAACGGGACCAACCCATCATATTGCACGAAATACCCAAATGGACCGAAGCCACCTATTCATGTGAACTAGGAAATGACCCAAAACCAACCTGACCTTATCAGTTAAGTTAACCCGAAATGACCCGAACTCAAGTTTGTTCAACCTGAACCCGACCTAACCCGATAAATTAACCCAAAATGACCTGAAACCGAAATGAACCGACCCAAACAAGGCATTGACCCAAAATGACCCAAACCGACCCACAACCGACCCGCAAAAGTCAAATGACCCAAAATGACCTGACCCGATAATAACCCAACCCACCTGACCCGATTGCCACCTCTAACCATACCCATTATATTAGTCCATAAAAAACACAATTCATATTTCATCACCCCTTTCTCAAAACCATCACACTTCATTTGTATTTTACCCATTAAGGCCTTTACAACACCTAGTGAGTATGCCATGAAACATGGTCTATTTAATTCATTTATTAGGTTATTGATCCATGGTAATATATGCATTTTATCCATTAAATAGTCATATAACAATCCCATGCACAATTTCAAAGCATATCCAAGTCGAGAAAAGAAAAATCACACCAACCAATCAAACCAGTTGATCGATCTGGCCCTACTAGTCAATCGGTTCAAGTCGACCAGTCTATTGGTTTGGCTCAAACAACCCAGGCTTTCCTCAAACCAGTCGATTGGTTTGTGCAAACCATTCAACTGTTCATATACCATACAATCAATTTTGTCTAACCAGTCGATGGGTTTAAGTAGAGAGTAATACCAATGTCCATGTAGGCCTACTTGTCGATGGGTTGGGTCGACTAGTTGACTATTCTAGGAACCATTCGATTGGTTTGACTTAACCAGTTAATCAGTTTTCCCTCTAACAACACCAAACAATCATTTTAATGTTGATCATGCCTATAATTATTTATTTTGCCACATTAAAACATGATCTAAAATCACAGAATACATTTATATCTCACAATAGTTGCATATTTCACCATTAATCATTGTAACCTAATCTTTCCTCAAGATTCATACTTTTCTCTCAAGATGCACAATCTAACCATTCAATACCATTTATATAAATCTATTTACTCATAACAACATATAACATAAAAATTTAAGATTTCCATAACATGTAAGCTTAATAACATCACATTTAAGAAGTAAGAATGACTTACTTGATACAGGAAAAACTTGCCTCTAATAAGAAAACTCAACCTGTAAAATCCTGAACTTTCAAAAACTTAAAAAAAACAAGTTTAACTCAAAAATCATTAAAACCAAATTTGAAATAGGAAGAGAAAAATGAACATACCAAACCCAATGGAAAAATAGAGGAAGATTCTACCGAACCACCCAACGTTTTCCTAAATCTAACTCTTTTTTGCTTAATAATTAAAATAAGAAGGATTTAGAGAAAGGATTAGAAGAGAAAAAGAATTCAAATGCAAGACTTGAAGTGGAGAGGAATAAGGTGAATGATAGAGAACTAAAGTATTTTGGTGGCTAAAATAAAGGTGAATAAAGGGGCAATTGGGGCTATATATAGCCAACAAATTGATACAAATCACAAGTGTGGCTAGGAACAAAATCAAAAAACCTAATTCTTACCATTCAAATTTTAGTTAAAAGGAAATATTTCATGTAAGATATGTTGACCTATTCTCTAGAGCTCAAATTGTAATTCTATAGAAGTGTAGGCCTATTGGTCCTAAAATGCAAAACACAAGAGGGGAAATGAAAGGTCAAAGTGGAAGGAATCTCCTAGCTAAGCAGAATTGAGTCTAAAGTTGAAGCAATGACCTTGGAAATGTGTAGAGGAAAGTGGTGGAAGAAGACAAAGCTGAGGTCATCTCCCCCCTTAATTTTCCAAATTGACTCCCAAGATCAATTTGAGGTAGTATTTTTAGGTCAAATGCCTCATGAGAAATCTTAATAATATTTTAGGATTAATTTGGAATGGGTTATCAAGGTTAAATTTTATATAAGAAATATTCTTAAAAATTTAAGTCTCAAAAATTAACTTAGATCAACAAGCCAATCGATCGATTTAACCTACCAGTCGATTGTTTTATAGACCAATCTATCCGTTCCTCAACTAATCGATTGTTTGGTTGAGTAAAAAATATTTTTCTAAAACAATGAAACAATCGATTAGACTACTTGGAAACTTGATTAATTTAGTTTTCTAATATCATTTCAAATCCAATTTTACCTCAAACCAAATCATATCTCCAAATCAAAATCAAACACCAACAAATGGAATAATTTCTCATTTAACACATTTACAAAAAATATAGGGGAATTACAAACGAGTTGGAAGAGTGTTATACTAGTAAAAGTCCTTTGGTCATGGAATGGTGCCAAAGAGGACACTTGGGAGGTTGAGGAGGTGATTTGAGCGATGTACCTAAAGTTGTTCCCCTAGTGTGATCTCTATTGGTGTGGTCTTTATTTTAAGGGGGTAGTACCCCTTTTGCCTTATTGAATGTATTGTGTGAATTGTTGTGTGTTATGTTCTATGCCTAGACCTTGGTTAGTAGGCTTCAGGGACATAAAATCTTTAAAGGGGTAGTGTTGTAATACCCCATGTTTTTGTAAGGATTGTTGAATGGGAAGTTGTAGTGTTGATTAAAATTTGATAATGTTTGATTTTGATTTGGAACTATGATTGAGTTTAAGAAAAAATTGGCTTTTCATAAGCTTTAGAAATTGAATAAAATGAGTTTTCAAATAGACTAATCAGCTATTTTTTCATTTTAGGGAAAGGGTTTTATTTGAACTAACTAATCAACTGGTTAGTAGAATAGTTGATTGTATGCCAAATTGATTAACTAGTTTATTGAGTTGAGTACATTTACGAAACTCAACTTTTCTAAGAAAATTCCTTATACCAAAATGGAACCTTGAAAATCTCACTCCAAGCTATTCATTCGAGATTCTTAACACTTATTATTATGTATTCAGCCCTAGATGCTTCCTCAAACTAATTTGAGAGTTTGATTTGAACAATTGAGGTAGAGGATGACCTTAGGTTTGTCTTCCTCCCTCTCTCTCCTCTACACACTTTTGGAATTTTTTCCTTAATTCCCACACTTTCTCTACTCAGTTGGGAGATTTCTTCCTATGGTGTTCATTCATTAACTATCTTGTGTTTGACATTTTCTAGGTGAATTCGACTTGCATTCTCTAGAATTACCATTTCAGCTCTAGAAGGAAAATCAACATATCTTTGACAAATTCTACCAATTCAGCTCAAATTTGAATGATAGAATTAGGGTTTTTGATCTATGCATAACTACACTTGTTCTTGAACTAATTTGTTGGCTATAAATATCCCTAATCACCCCTTCAACTCACTTTTCTTTTAGCCTCTAAGGTATTCTAGCTCTTTAATACTTATTGTTCTTTCCTCCTCATTTTGAGCTTAATTTTGATTTGTTTCCACTCTCCTAATCATTTTTCCAGCTCCTTCTTGTTTATCTTTAAGTAAGGGAAGGTTAGATTTAGGAGGAAGTTGAGTATCTCTCTCTCCGCATTAATTTTCTTTATTTTTCTCTTAAGTTCCCTCTAATTTAAATTATGGATTGTGAAAAGTATTCATAGATTTATGAAGCTTTAAATTTCTATTTTAAAGGTTTGAAAGTTGAAAATCTTTTTGATGTAGGCGCATCTAATGATGGTCATATTCATCTTAATTCTCAAGTTAAGGAAGAATTAGCTTTCTTAATGTTGGAGCCTATCATATTAAATGTTCTTGATAATTTGTATATGCTTGATGTTGAAAACCATTCAAGTTGTTCTTCTAAGTATGTCACATATTTGCAAGAATAAGATGTTAATACACTTTAATGTGTAAAAGTATTCAAAGCATGCAATACTATGGCATACATGGGGTGATACTTTACAACAAGAAGATATGGTGATGATTCTCATTAGTTGTATTAACTTGTTGCAATCCCTAACCCTAAGTGTATATTATGTAAGTTAGGGTTTGATATAATTTCATGTATGTATCATAGTTAATTGTATGGATTTGTAATGTTAATTAGTAGTATCATTTAACCAATGATATTATGATTAGGATTAAGTGTTATATGGGCTTAATTCAACCAAGATTAATGGGCTTGAATTAAGAATAAGTGCCGGCTGGAAGAGCTTGTCGAACCAGCTGGAACTTCTTCCTATATATACACTTATTTGTATGCATGAAATAATAGAATGGAATATATAGAATTTGAATACAACTTTGAGCCAGTAGAGCTTGCGTCTGTCTCTCTCAATTTGAGTTGTCTTTGAGGAAGGAAAAGCCCGGGGCATATCCTTCCTCCATTGATCTCAACCTTCAAAACTTTGAAGCTGATTCAACCTTTCGAAAACCAACCTGCATCTTTAACTTGTTTTCTTCGTGTTTAATCCATATTAAACCTTCGTTTCTTTTGCTTAATTTTGTGGGTGAAATCTCTAAAACATCAGCCTTCGATCCAACCTTCCCTCCACTTTGATTTTCGCATCACTTTTGGGTTGAGTTTTCCCATTTGTGGGAAAATTTTTCTTACACCAAGTAAGTCATTCTTACTTTAGAAATATATCTAGAGTAAGCATATGATGTGGTGTATTATTTAAATTGCTAACTTTAAGGGTATGCATGAGAGTTTAGCTTTAGATTGGTGCATGTTGATTAATTTATGAATCATATGAAAATGGATTGATTTTAGGGAAATAGGGTCGATTTAATTAATTAAGAAGCATGCTTTAGTTTCTTAGCTATTAAAGCATTATCATGATGCTATAATATGTTTGGTTTGGATGTGGTAGGATTTTTAAGGATGATTTGCATGAAAAGTGCATATTTTAAAGCTGAATCTTCCACTTGAAGATGAGTATATGTTGAAGAAATCAATCGACACTATGATTTTATGTGGCTGAATTTGGGGCCATATATAGAAGATCACTTCCATTTCTTGTGTTCCTACTTGCACTTGGTGTTCTTGTGGCTACATGCTCTCCTTTTTGCCTAATCAAGGACTGCAGGTAGTGATTTTAATTTGATTGCGAATTAGCAATAGTTTGTGCCTTGTTTGGTTGCAGGAAAAACAAATTCCAGCACCTACACTTTGTGGAATCTATTGTGTGCAACAAAAAGAGTTGTGTGTCAACCTTCACCATGGATAGTGAAGAAGTGCGTGCCTTGGTAGAGTCTATAAAGAGCCTCACCACATGCATGGATCCTCAATTGAAAACTCAAAACACACTTCAGCATCAACTACAAAGTGTGGAAGCTAAATTGGTCGAACAAGAGAAGCATAAACCATGGCAAGTTCGCATGGAAACCACACATGATGGTGTGGAAGGAAGAATGAAGCCTATCTACCATACAAAGAGTGGACGTGGACATTCCAACATGCATCAACATGAATATGGAGAAGATGAGATGAGTCCCTTTGGCTTAAGCAACCAAAGAAGACCACCTACATTTTAAGTAAGAAATGCATACCATGAAGATCAAGGTATTAAACTTGACCTTCCTGAATTTTATGATGATTTGAACGTGGAGTCATTTTTTGAATGGTTGCATGAGATTGAGGCTATTTTTGAATTTAGAGAATATGATGATGAAAGAAAATGGAAATTAGCTACTCTAAAGTTCAAAAAGTTTGCTCGAATTTGGTATGATAATTTAAAGCGAACAAGATAAAGACAAGAGAAGTCTAAAGTAAAATCTTGGGAAAAACTTAAAAAGCATCTAAGAAAGAAATTTGTGCCTAGAGAGTATGAATAAGATATGTATGTTAAAATGACTACTCTAAGGCAAGGTTTATTTAGTGTAGAAGAATACACTAGAGAATTTAAAAGACTAGCCCTTATTTGTGATGTTCATTAAAGAAAGGAACACAAATGTGCTAGGTACTTAGGTGGCTTGAATAATTTAATAAGAGACAAAGTTGACATGCACTCTTATGATTTTTTTGCTGACTTGATTAAATTGGCTATGAAATTTGAAGGACAAAACAAAAAAACTAAAGCCTATGTTAAGTCTAATGCTTCAACTTCAACTAAACCCTATTCTAATACCGTTACACCTAAATCAACATTTTCATATGATAAAAAGAATAACAGAGATGATAAAGGTAAAAATAAGGTAGTTGAAATGGAAAATAAACAATGTTTCAAATGTAAAGGATATGGAAATTTTGCTAGAGATTGTTCTAACCAAAGAGCCTTAACCTTATATGAAATAGAAAACTTGGAACCATGTAGTGATGATGAAAAATTAGAAGTTCAATCTCCTCATGAAATATTAACTATGGAAGAGGAAGAAGGAGATCCATGCTTTGTAATTAAAAGAGTTTTACAAATACAACCTAGTGTTACACCTACTCAAAGAGAGAAATTTTTTAAGACTAAGTGTAAAATATGTGACATGGTTTGTAGACTCATAATTGATAGTGATTCATGTACCAATGTTGCTAGTGAGACAATGGTTAAGAAACTTGGTTTGGTAACTACTAATAATCCTAAACCCTATTCTTTACAATTGTTAAATAAGGATAAAGGAGCTAAAGTAAACAAAAGAGCTTTAGTCACATTTTCTATTAGAGACTTTCATGATGAAGTTCTATGCGATGTTTTGCCTATGGATTCTTGTGGATTACTTTTAGGTAGACCATGGCAATATGATAGAAAATCAAGTCATTATGGGGTAACTAATGAATACGTGGTGAAAAAAGAAAAGCAATTGTATAGGCTCACACCTTCTTTATGTGATCATATGCCTTTGAGCGATGACAAAAAGAGATTATTTTTACATGAAAAGGCTATGGAAAAATGCATAGAAGAAGAGGGAATTTGTTATGCTTTAGTTTCTAAAGATTCTAAACCTGAAAAACAACAAATTGAAAATCCTAATCTAATTAAGTTGCTTGATGAGTATAATGATGTATTTCCTGATGACTTACCTCCTGGATTACCACCTAAAAGAGGTATAGAACATGCCATTGATCTTGTTCCTAGTATTCCTATTCCTAATAAACTATCTTATAGATGTAACCTAGAAGAAGCTAAGGAATTAAAAAACAAATACAATATCTTATGGATAAAGGATTTGTAAGAGAAAGTATGAGTCCTTGTAGTGTTCCTCCTTTACTAGTGCCTAAAAAGGATGGTACTTGGCGTATGTGTATAGATTCTAGGGCAGTGAATAATATTACTATCAAATATCAATTTACTATGCCTAGGTTAGATGATATGCTTGATGAAATTTGTGGTGCACAAGTATTTTCCAAAATTGATTTGAGAAGTGGATATCATCAATTAAGGATTAGAGATGGAGACGAATGGAAAACTGCTTTTAAAATAAAATATGATCTTTATGAGTGGATGGTTATGCCTTTTGGGTTATGTAATGCACCTAGATCATTTATGAGACTTATGAATGAAGTTCTCCAACCTTTCCTTGGTGATTTCATTTTCATATATTTGGATGATATTCTTGTGTATAGAAAAAATAGTTATGATCATCTAGTGCATTTGAAGAAATTATTTGATAAGCTAAGGGAAGATAAACTATATGGAAAACTTGAGAAATGTGATTTTATGCTACCAAGTGTAGTTTTCCTAGGCTATATTATTAGTGGAGAAGGTATTAAAGTAGATCCTAATAAGATTAGGGCTATAAAAGAATGGCCTATCCCTAAGAATGTTCATGATGTGAGAAGTTTTCATCGATCAACTAGTTTTTATAGAAGATTCATTAAGGATTTTTCTACTATAGCCACACCTATTACTCAACTCATGAAAAAGGTTAATTTTATTGGAGATAAGAAGCTACTCAAGCCTTTAAAACCCTCAAAGATAAACTTTGTCATGCCCCTATTCTATCCTTGCCCAACTTTAGTCTTCATTTTGAAGTAACTTGTGATGCTAGTGGAGTTGGAATAGGAGGAGTACTTTCCCAAGAAAAGAAACCTATAGCATTTTTCTCTGAAAAGTTGAATGGAGCCAAACTTAACTATTCGACTTATGACAAGGAATTCTTTTCCATCATATAGAGTCTAGAGACATGGAGTCATTATCTAAGACCAAAAACCTTTGTGTTGAATTCGGATCATGAAAGTTTAAAATACTTACATAGTCAAAAGAAAGATAATCCGAGATATGAAAAATGGGTAAATTTCTTACAATCCTTTGTGTTATCTGTCAAACATTTAGATGGTAAAGAAAATATAGTCGCTGATGCTCTTTCTCATAGTTCTACATTACTTGTTATGATGGTTACAAAAATCTTAGGTTTTGAAATGATAAAAGACTTTTATCCTAAGGATGAAGATTTTAAGGACATGTTTAGTGCATGTAAAGAAAATGGATACCATGGAAATTATGTCATACAAGATGGATTTTTATTTAGATTACATAAACTTTGTATTCCTAGATCTAGTATTCGAGACTTGCTAATCAAGGAAATACATGAAGGTAGCATTGCGGGACATTTGGGTATACATAAAACTATGGAATTATTATAAGAAAATTTCTATTGGCCAAGAATGGTTAAACATGTACAAGCTATGATAAGTAGATGTTCTACGTGTCAAAAAAGTAATAGTTACTTTCATAAAGGCTTATACACACCTTTACCCATTCCTGATAAACCATGGGAATGAGTTAGTATGGACTTTATCCTAGGGTTACCAAGAACGCAACGTGGTAAATATTTTATTCTTGTGGTAGTAGGTAGATTTTCTATAATGGCTAATTTTATTCCATGTAATAAAACTGATGATGCCACGCATATTGCTGACTTGTATTTTAGAGAGGTTGTTAAACTTCATGGAATACCTAAAAGCCTAGTTTCTGATTAGGGTGTCAAGTTTATGAGTTATTTTTGGAAAACTTTATGGCATATGCTTGGTACTAAATTGTTATTTAGCACTTCACATCATCCACAAACTGACGGTCAAATTGAAGTAACTAATAGAAATCTTGGTACATTATTAAGAGGTTTAGTTACTAAGAGTACTAAAGATTGGGATGTGAAGTTAGCTCATGCAAAGTTTGCTTATAATCGTAGTCCATCTAGTACTACTCAAACTAGTCCGTTTTAGGTGGTGTATGGTGTGAATCCTCACATGCCTTTGAAAAAAGGTGAATTACAAAATTATGAAGCTAAAGACAGAGTACAAATTTTTCAACCGCTTCATGAGAAAATCAAAAATAACATTGAAAAAGCCAATGCCAAGTATAAGACTCAAGCAAATAAACATAGAATGTGTTTTCTCCTGGTGACTTAGTTTGGTTACATTTGTGTAAAGAAATATTTCCTAATTTATGTAAAAATAAACTAATGCCAAGAGCTGATGTACCATTTAAAATACTAAGAAAGTTTGGAGATAATGCTTATGAACTTGAACTTCCAGATTCTTATGGTGGAATTTCAAGAAGTTTTAATGTTGGTGATTTGTCTCCTTATTATTCTAATGAAAATTTGAGGGCAAATTCTTCTCAACTTGGGGAGAATGATGCAGGAGCATCTAATGATTGTCATATTCATCTTAATTCTCAAGTTAAGGAAGACTTAGCTTTCTTAATGTTGGAGCCTATCATATTAAATGTTCTTGATAATTTGTATATACTTGGTGTTGAAAACCATTCAAGTTTTTCTTGTAGGTATGTCACATATTTGCAAAAAGAAGATGTTAATACACTTTAATGTGTACAAGTATTCAAAGCATGTAATACTATGGCATACATGGGATGATACTTCACAAAAGAAGATATGGTGATGATTCTCATTAGTTGTATTAACTTGTTGTAAACCCTAACCCTAAGTGTATTTTATGTAAGTTAGGGTTTGATATAATTTCATGTATGTATCATAGTTAATTGCATGGATTTGAATGTTAATCATTAGTATCATTTAACCAATGATATTATGATTAGGATTAAGTGTTATATGGGCTTATTTCAACCAAGAGTAATGGGCTTGAATTAAGAATAAGTGCCGGCTGGAAGAGCTTGTCGAACCAGCTGGAACTTCTTCCTATATATACTTTTATTTGTACGCATGAAATAATAGAATGGAATATATAGAATTTGAATACAACTTTGAGCCAGTAGAGCTTGTGTCTATCTCTCTCAATTTGAGTCGTCTTTGAGGAAGGAAAATCTCGGGGCATATCCTTCCTCCATTGATCTCAACCTTCAAAACTTTGAAGCTGATTCAACCCTTCGGAAACCAACCTGCATCTTCAACCTGTTTTCTTCGTATTTAATCCATATTAAACCTTCGTTTCTTTTTCTTAATTTTGTGGGTGACATCTCCAAAACATCAGCCTTCGATCCAACCTTCCCTCCACTTTGATTTACGCATCACTTTTGGGTTGAGTTTTCCCATTTGTGGGAAAATTTTTCTTACACCAAGTAAGTCATTCTTAATTTAGAAATATATCTAGAGTATGCATATGATGTGGTTTATTATTTAAATTGCTAACTTTAAGGGTATGCATGAGAGTTTGGCTTTAGATTGATGCATGTTGATTAATTTATGAATCATATGAAAAAGGATTGATTTTAGGAAAATTGGGTCGATTTAATTAATTAAGAAGCATACTTTAGTTTATTAGCTAATAAAGCATTATCATGATGCTATAATATGTTTGGTTTGGATGTGGTAGGATTTTTAAGGATGATTTGCATGAAAACTTCATATTTTGTGTTGTTTAGGGACAAAGAGATTGATTGGTCCTTAGAATAGTCGATATGCTTGGCCAAATATATCGACTGGTAGGTCTGTAGTGACCTTGGTTGCTATCTTCTTAAACCCATTATCTTTTTTGGCAAAACTGATTGAATGGTCTTAGAACAGTTGATTGGTTTCGCCAAATCGATTGACCGATTTAACCAAATCGATCGATCGGTTTGCAAGAACCCTTATTTAGTTGAGCCAAACTAATCGACTATCTAGTAAAACTGATCGACTGGTTAGGCCAAACCGATCGACTGGTTTGGCTAGATTGTGTGATTTTGATCTTGTGACTTGGATATGCTTTGAGATTATGCCTAATGTTGCTATATGACTATTTAATGAGTGTAATAAACCTTTTTACATGGATTGAAAACCTAATGGATGTATGAAATGGATCATAATTCATGACATACTCAATAAGTGTTTGTAAAGGCCTTAATGGGATAACCTGAATAAGTATTTTATGACTCTAAAGGGTAATTTAAACTAAATTAATGACCTAAAATGAATTATTGGTTGGATAGATTAATATTGATTAAGCACTAATGGAAATCTCACCACATGGTTTGGAAAATGAAAATGGTCAAAATGGAATAAGTATGTGAATGCCTTTCTTGCATGTTGTATGGGCCTTGTATGATCACATAACCTTGAAAATAACGTATTAATCACTTAAAGCAAAAGATGACCGACCAATGTATGAAACTTGGTTACCTGATCATCAATTAGCTACCGAGGGTTAGTCTGCCTTCTGACGTTTATTAGTGCCTTTGGGAGGGATCCTTGTTGATCCTAGTTCCTTTCTTACTCTAGACACTAATAATGTACTAGGGGGTATCGATACTAAAGGGTATGGTTATGTAGGTGGCTTTTGGCTTTGGCCTGGACTTATGTCTATTGGTGGTTACTTAACTTCTCCTAGAATTTATGTCCTTTGGTTTGGATAGGCGTCTATGACATGTAAGACCATGGGGTGGTGCATAGTCAGTTGCTCCATAAGAACTTGGATAATAATTTACATAAGAATTTAGAATAAGAGTGTGGCTAAAGAGACAATAGAAAATAAACAGGAAAAAGAAGAGTAAATGAAATGATAGCTTATAAGTAAATGACATAATGGATTATGTAAGTCGTAAAAATGGACTTATGGTGAAACTACATTCATGGATGATAGAAGCCTTAGTAATAGTTGGATAATCTTCGTAATATCTTGCATGTTGTCATCTATGATGTTGTGTTATTTTGATAAGCATGATGAGTCTTGTATGGTATGAATTTTCGATGCATGATATGACCATGATAAATCATGTGTATTTATTTATATGAAATAGGCATAAAATATGTTCGTATGATCTCCGTAATATGTTGGAACTTGTGTGCCTATTACTCTTGTTGAAGAGATAACTTGGCTTACTTAGTATAAAGCATACTGATGTGCCTATTTTCTAGGTCACCTTCTTATTCCCATGAGTAGAGGGCCATATGTAGGTTTTTAGGAATGGTTAGTAGTAGGCCTTCCTTGTGTTGGTATGGGTTATGAGAGCGTGGACATCCAGGCAATTTTTTATGGTCCATGATGAACCAGAGCATAGGATTATGCCCAAATTTTATTTCTGTAATTGGAATTCTGTACTTGAGCTTAATTTCCTACATGTATCTAAATATTCGTCAACAGTCAAGGTCCTGCACTTGAAAACATTTCCTTGATATTTATATAAGGTGTTTTGTCACACTCTACATTGGTTTTGATTGGTTTGGTTCTAAACTTTGTATCTAATATGGGACAAGTGGTTGATTTATATCCTATGTTAGGTGTGATGGTAACACTCCATTTTCCTAAGGGTTTAGTAGTTTTCCAATTCCACAAGGTTTTTAAAATAAAAATTTTTAGTAGTGAAAAATGGGGGTGTTATAATTTTGGAGATTTGTTTTGTTATATTCACTCGCAATATATAGGTATCACTAATATATTATAAAGTTGTCTAGAGAATTCTATCATGTTTTTCATCATTGTCTTATCATTTCCCAACACTTTTGTTTTTCCAAAACAAAAACTAGGGCAACAAACCAAAACTAAAACATGCTAACATAAAAAAGAATAAAAAAAAAGAAATACATACACACGAAATTGAAAACCACTCTCCCTATGCTTATTGAACATATTTTCCCTAATGTTTTACACAAGGAGGTATGAAAAAAGGGTTCTTACTATGGTGCATGGTGGTTGACACATTGTAGGAGGTTGTGGGATAATTGCTGGTACTAGAGTGTGGTGCATTAGTTAGGCCGTTAGTGGTGACCACCATTAGGGCTAGTTATTATGCATCAACCATTAATCAACAAAGGGATGATGTATAGTTGTGGGGTGAAATGGGGTAGAGCTATATTTCAGGGGTTGGAGTAGATGTGGGTGGTGGTAGAAATGATTCAGGTTGGGGATTGCCTCATGCCTACAAACAACAAACACATAGCACCATCAAAACATTGTCAATTACCATTTGTCAGTGTTTTTTTTCACACTAAAAAATAAATGATAAAATTAACACAAACAAAACATGGGTTACCTCCCAAGAATTGCTCAATTTTGGTCATGAGCTCAACTCCTTAAGATCAAACAATGCCATTTTGGGGACGGATACCCATTCGTGAAGTATGCGCTTACTAAACCTTTGTCACATTCATTTTTCATAACTCATATCTTTTACAGATGCACCTCGTCTATTATTAGATGGCTTATTCTTCACATAACATTTCCCATATGATCCTTTCAAGTTGTCTTTTATTTGTTCACTTGAATAAACCCTATTATAAGTATTTCTCAAAATAGGAGAATTGTTAGCATTAGACACTTTAAACTCGAATTTCTCATCTCTAATATTCAAAGATATATTAGCCTTTTTAAAATCAATTACCACACCAATGATAGATACAAAATGTCTCCCAAGAATGATTTGGATTTGAGCATCTTCATTTATCTATAAAATGACAATGTCAACCAATATATAAATATTACCAACTTTAATAGGTACACCATCTAACATACCTAATGGACGTTTCACCAATAGATCAGATAACTAAAGCAAGATAATAGTGGACTTCAAATATCCTATCTGCAACTTGTTAAACATAGATAGAGGCATCAAACTTATACTAGCACCAAGATAGCAGAGAGCATGATTACTTTTACAAATAGAATGGTAATGTGTAATTTTTTTTAAACCTCTAAAAATTTCCCAAATTTTTTCTCATCTAGAATTTATTAACCTTTGAGGATAAGGGATAAGAGGCTTATATGGTTTTGGGGGCACATATTTATCAACATCATATTTTTTCTCAAAGGTGGTTTCTTTCTCAGTTGTTATAAGCTCGCTCTTCTCTTTATCACCCTCAATTTTTTTTTTCCTAAAGTAGGACCTCTAATTCTTCCCCTCTCATAGGTGTTATGGAATTTATAGATACTTTATATTTAGCCTCTCGTTTCCCTCAAAGCATTCTAACAAGTATAGTAGATGATGAAGATTGTTAGGCTACTTGAATGATTTGGTTTTCTAGCATCTTATTATAGGTAGCTAAATAGTTAACGTTGAAAGACAAGTTGTTGATTTTATTGCTCATGATCCTACTTCGGTTTCTAAACTCCTAATTTTCTTTGCTCTGAGAGGTTACAAAGTTCTCCTAGAATGACTCTAAATTAGGTTTTGGAGGGTTAGGAAAAGGAGCTCTATGATTTTAGAAACTTAAGGGTTTGAAATTTTGTTAAGGAATGGGATTAAGAGGCAGGTTCTTATAGGAAATATTTAGATGATTTCTCCACCCCATTTTGTTTGTAGGAGAAAACAAGTATCCATTTTTTTAACTTGCTCATATAACTCATATGATCTCCAAGGTTTATATCACGGCATGGAGAATCAATATATTGACAATCAAACAACGAGTGACTTAGAACTCCACAATTTTGGAAAGCAGTAGGAGTACATGTTAGTGCAATCAAATTTAATTTGTCTAACTTATAAAATAATGCATAAAATTTAGAAGGGAGGTGATCAAGAGCATCAACTTCATACCTTTCACTCTTCTCGGTAGAAGAGTGCTCGCCTGATCATAAATAGTGGTTTTGAGCCAAGTCTTTGATTAATTACTTTACCTCTAGTATTATTTTATTCATGAGAGGGCCTCCCACTACTGCATCTATGGTGATCCTTTTAATTTAAAGGAAACCATGTAAAAATTGTGAAGTGATAGGCATTCTTCCAAACTATGCTATAAGCACATCCTCAACATGGTCTTGTAGCATTCCCATACATCGTATAAAGACTCTCCCTCTTCTGACTGAAACTTGTAATATTTTTTAGGAAGGCCTATGAAATTTGATACCAAGTGGTGATGGACCCAAGAGTAAGTGATTGCAATAAGGTTTTCACTTTATCCCTTAGTGAGAATGGATATTGTCTCAGCTTAATTACATCATCCGACACTTTATTCATGTTTAGTATATCAAAATATTCTAGGAAGATTGATATGTGTAGGTTATGGTCCTTCATTAGGATACCATCGAATTGGTTTTTCTGCACCATATTGATTACTGGAAGCTTCATTCCAAAATTATTGCGAGCCACATTAGGCTTCATTATACTTGATTATGTCCTATGTGCATTTGGAGATGCAAACTATTTTAAAGAGTGATTTTGTTCTTCCCCTCTATTTTTTCAGTCACGATTTCTAAACTTATTCTTACTTTTATATCATGTACCCACTTCTTTAACTCTCTTAACATCCTCTTAAACTTAGGATCAAACTTAACTAGAGGTCCACGTCGAAAAGATCATTGCATATAAGGTGCCTAAAATTGAAAACAAATTATCTCTCAAACAAAGAAAGATAAAAAAATGAAAGGAAAATAAAAATCTAGTCTATCCTAATAAAAATGATTTAATATAACTTGTCATAATTCTCCAGCAACGACAAAAAATAAGTTGATGAGTTAAATCTGCATGTGCACGGACTCGTTGTAGCATGTATAGGTTGCATCCCACATTGCCTTTGTTGTTAAGTACTAACCTTCACTATTTTGACCATCTAGACCTAACAGTTAATGAATGTATGGATATGAAATATGAAAATGAGTGTTATGACTAATGAGTTCTAGGCTCTAAAATGATGATAATAAAACCTAGCATTTGACTTTGGTCTCAACTCCAGCATACACCAATGAATTAATACAATATCATATATGTAACATCCCAAAATTCACTACTTTTTTTAAAAAGCGGAAGTAATTAAAATACTTAGTTTAAAACCCGTAAATTCTGAAGATGTTACCGCCACACTTAGTACCAGACCGGTTCTCTCCGACTGTTCCAGTACCAAGTGCTAAGGCTAAGAAAAGATTTACATTAATCTCAAACCAACAGTTCATAAAAGAACTTGAAAGATCATTCATTAAAAATCAGAGTACGCGTAAAGAATCATGAATCAATAATAAGATAGAAATCAGAGTGCGAAATCAAAATTCCTCGAAAGGAGTAATAGCTACAAACATTAATATTTAATTTCGAAAAATCCAAAACAAAAGGAATAATAAGGAGCAATAGAGGTTACATAAAGACTGAAATATGGCCACAACTCTCTCAAACTTTGAGCCAAACATGCTCAACTTTCAGCCCCACCGGATATCTCACCCACCTGCATAAAGTCAGAAGGGCATACTACTCATGGGAATGAGAAGCACCCATGAAAAGGGTGATTAGTACGCTACGTACTGAGTAAGGTAATCGAGAACTAAGGCCAACACATAAGCACATAAAATCATGCTGAAGAAAAGAAGAATACAATTACAAATGTATATGATCAACTAGGTAAAAGTACAAAGGCCCATGATTAATTTGGATTAATCACTTAATTAATCTTTTATCAGAATCCGATTCACACCATGCCTTTTATCAATCCATGCGAGCATAGGAACACCCCACTATTATAACCGATGGGCCGGTCATAATAGAGCATCATGCCCTAACCACTATTATTACCGGTGGATCGGTCACAATAGGGTCAAACCCTAACCACTATTTTAATCGGTGGATCGGTCACATATAGGGTAAAAACCCTAACCACTATTCCTAATCGGTGGATCAGTTTGGTTCCTCCTCGCATGGTGTTCCACTGTAAGTAATTAGTGTCTTTTATTTGCCTTAGCAAAACTCTGGTTTATTTTCATTGAGATCGGGATCCCCCACTATTATAAACGGTGGGTCGGTCACACATAGGACATCATATCCTAACCACTATTATTACTGGTGGATCGATCACAATAGGGTAACACCCTAACCACTATTATTACCGGTGGATCGGTCGCACATTGGGTAAAACCCTAACCACTATTACTGACCAGTGGATCGGTCGCGCATTGGGTAAAACCCTAACCACTATTACTGACCGGTGGATCGGTCGCACATTGGGTATGCAACCATTCGAACTTTTCATGCAAACCCTAAATTCCATGCAATCATTAACTCCCATGCAAAACCTTAACTCCACCACACAACCCTAATACCACCCCACAACCATTAATACCACCATGCAAACCCTAATACCACCATGCAAAACCCAAGATTCCGTCATACAATACCCTAAATTCAATCCATACCAACCAAATATTCATCCTTACCAAACCCTAGATTCAAATCACATAAAACCGAAGATTCATCCTTACCTTACAATTGATTAGATTCTCCCACATAAAATCATAAATTGGATTTCCCCAAACAAATCATAAATTAGATTCTCCCAATCAAATCATAAATTAGATTCTCCCATATAATATCATAAATTACATTCTCCCAAATAACATTATAAATTAGATCCTCCCAACCAAATCATAAATTATATTCTTCCACATAAAACCATACATTAGATTATTCCTTATAAAACCATAAAATTAGGTCAACTCACTTCCCTTAGTCAGCTTCTTTCCCCATCCTCCTTTTTCATCCTTTCTCCCACACAAACCACATCGACATCCTCTCATGCATGTCTTATAGGGTCACAACACATATCGTCACATACATATAGTACACATGCCATACAAAAACATACTTCAACTCCATGTCATACCACATATAAAATAATTAATAATAATAAATATAGGATACATAGGATGCGAAGTACATAATGAACATAAGTACATAAAAGGCCTTAGTAAACCCTTACCTAAAACGACACCGGTCTTGGAGCATGCTCCTATGCCTCCTTAGGGCTTTGACTGGTCTCACCTATTATGAGGGAAAAGCTAAAATTAGACTCCCTCCTATCAAAAATACTATTAAAAACTAACTTAATATAAGACTAGGCTTTGATAAAATATTAAAATAATAATAGCAAATATACCAAAAATAATATCGATATTAATAATAATAAGGTTAATAAAAACAATAACAATAATAATAAGAAGGACATTACTCAAAACATAGTAACATAAGGGCTTTATCCCTTTTACTAAAATAATACTACTAATAATAATATTAGTAAATTAAATAACCAAATTTAGTAATAATAATAGTGATGAAATAATAATAATAATAATAATAATACATTATTAGCAAAACTAATGTTAAAATATTTGTATTAATAATAATGGAATAAGAATAATGGAAATTCAAAATAGGAATAATAATAATAATTATACTTATAACATTTTAATATTAATAATAGTAAATATAGAAATAATAAGAAGAATAATAATAAAATTGAATTAAAATACAATAGGCTTCAGCCCTCAACATAAATAATAATAAAAAACATTAATACTAATACTAATAATAATTATAATAATAATGCATATTAAAAATATAAATATTAAGAATAATAATAATAGTATTTATATGCAAATAATTGAAATAAAATAATTTAAGGGTTATAAAAATAGGGAAAAGGGTTGAGAGGGTCTAGGGTTCAACCTTAGGTTGGTGGGGATAGGCGTCACCGGCGGTGGTGCACGGCGGCGACGGCGGTGGCCGGAAAAAGGGAAGAAAAGAGGGAAAGTTGCATGCTGGGAAAAAGCTAAGGAGAATTAAGGTGGGAGATGGGGTGTTTGTGGTTTCCTAGAAGGAGAGAAACAAAATAAGGGTGGTGGCCGAATGGAGAAGAAGGAGAGAGAGAGAGAGGAGGAGAGGGAAAAAGAGGAAAATAAAGGTATGGGGAGATAGATGAGGGTCTGCAGAAGATTTTGGAGGTGAAATAAGAGGCATAAACGACGGAAGAGGTGGCTAAGGGTGGCGCAAAGGGTGGCGAAGGCTGGAAAACTGGTTGGTCGAGAAGGGAAGTTTGCACAGTCAGGGAGGATTGTGCAGAAAGAATCGATGGTGATGAATGGTTTGGTTATCTAGAGGGAGGTGCAAGGAAAATTTTGGTGGCCATGGATGGCGGCGAAGTTGGCCGGAGGCAGCAGACGAGGCGTCTAAAGAGTCGGCGGCAAAAAGGGTCAAATTCTGGGTAATGAAATCAAAGGCTCGATACAGGTTATCATGGGGGGTATTTATAGAGTGTAAATGATAGGTTAGGGTTTGTGGATCGGCTAGAGAGTTGGGAAAGTAGGGTTATGGTCACCAGCGGCGTTGTTTGGCCGGTGGCAGCAATTCGGGGTAGGGGGTTGTGTAGGGAAAGGAGAGGGAAAAATCGTGAGGACAGAGGAGGTTAGTTGGGCGAGAAGGGCCGGAGAGTTAGGGGGAAGAGAGGGGAAGGAGAACGGCCGGTCAAAATGGGTGAGATCGCCGGCGAAAAACTAGGGCAATGGTGGCGAGTTGCAGGTCGGTGGTTAGCGGGGCTGAAGAAAGAAGAAGAAGATGGGGGGGGGAGCTGGACCGGGTAGCTAGGAAAAGAAAAGAAAGAAAAAGAACGATCGGGCCGGTCGGCGCGGGCTAAGGTATAAGTTTAAATGGAACGCGAAGTTTCGGTGGGAAAAATAAATGAAGTGTAGCGTTTCAGAGTCGGGCCGAAGAAAAGAAAGAAAAAGAAGGAGATGGGCTGCAGGAAAGAAAAGGAGGACGGGCTGCTAGGCTGGGCCGTGACGCAGAAGGAAGAAGGGAAAGGACTAGGCCGCTGGGCTGGCCCAGTCGACGAGGAGAAAAAGAAAAAAAGAAAGAAAAAGAAAGAAAAAGGAAGAAAGAAAAAGGAAAAAAGGGAAAAAGGAAAAGAAAAATAATTAGGTTGGATATTTAAATTAATTCAAATATTTAGGACATTTAAAAATAATAATATTTAAATAAAATATTATTTAAATCTATTTTTAGGCTAAATTAGGACTTTTAAAAGATTTTCCATAATTTCCATTTTAATTAGCAAAACACCTTAATTTTATTCAATTAAATTATTTATAAAATTCATATTATTTTGAAACTATTTTCTGCTTCTTATTTTAAATAAAATAATTTATTTAACTAATTTCTAAAATAAAATGCTTAATTAGCTAAAATACCCAAATTCTCTCTTAATAAAAATACTTATAAATTCCTTCTTGATTTGTCCTAATTAATTTCCTTTTTATTTTAATAAAAATATTTTATTAAAATTAAATTTTATAATAAAAACTTATTTAAATATAATTTTTTTAAAATTAGAAATTTTTGGGGCATTTCAATATAAACGATTCAAACAGCTATAAACTACTAGTCAAATGTAATGCATTAGCTTCTTTCAAGGTCTAAGGGTGTATTTAAATTAGACTACCGACTACTCTCATGACTAATAAGTTGAATCAAACCCATTAATAATCACTAGATATAAACATCCCTAAGATTCATACGCCTACTTTCCACATCATATTTTTCTTATTCTTAGCTTTTTACATTAACTCTAATCTTTTAATTATGGTCAACATCTAAGTGAGTCAAATTCTATTGAATGCAAATCATAACTTAGACATGTAACATATGAAACAATGAGTAAGAACTATCTATATAATACACATATCAATTCATCATCATAATACCAAAGTAGACTTAATTCAGTCCTAGAACAATAATCTTCTCACTCATAGTTGCTGTAGAATTTAAGAGATAATATATAGAAACATAAATAATAAGAGAGGGATATAAAGATGAAATAGTAGTTAAATGTTGGAATCTTTTGTCAACGGTGTGTATAAGATCTAAAAATAATGCTAAATCTAAGAATTAATGAAGAAATTAAGAGCTACATTTATGATTTTTTGCACCTCCTGGTTGGCGTATGTTTTTTCGTGAATTGTGGACCAACCTATGAGTTTCTTTATCTTTGATTTTTGCTTAGATTTGTCATTCTATATTTTTATCCAAGCATGTTATTTTCATTCTATCTTTGATTTCATGGTCTTCTGGCTTACTCTTTATGCATATGGGGTTATTCCTCTTCCTTTAATGCCTTCCATGAGTTATCTTTGCTCCAAATTCCTTGGATTTAAGAATTTTTTTTGGAACTTCTAATAGAACAAGGTCTAAAATGGAAGTAAAACAAGGTGAAATTTTATAAAGTAATTGGTTTATCAGCTAGCATGTATGAAGGTGATATGTGGTACCATGTGATTATGTGTGTGATGTTTCAAGTGCTCATATGAGCTAGATTTTACTATATAATTAATCATACTTATGACCTAGAAGAGTTGTGACGAACCCAACTTATTTAGGGGAGCAATTAGTCTTATCTTGTGCATAATCCATTCTTGTAAATTTTTGTTTAAGGAGAGTGTCATTTGTTCATGTGTAGGCTACCTACACTTATTTTCCTCCATTTTTTCCTTTTATACATTGTTATAGTATTGATTGTGAAAGTTAAACATTTCACACCTTTTGGTTGATATTTTAATCTATAAATTATTTTAAATAGTTTCTCTGACTTCAATTCATCATTTAGTAAGTCTTATACTAGTATCAGGTTAGGTGTCAACCACATCTCATTCTTGAGGTATGACAATACTTTTAGACGTGCACCTAATATGGGTTATGTAATAGTTGTACCTTTCCCATGTTAGGTGTAACTATAACACCCTGTATTTTCTATTTTTCCTCCACAAGCTCTATTCCAAATAAACATTTTTTTGGTGGTAAAATTTGGGGTGTTACACTCCTTTTATGTACTTTGGGAGTTGATCCCCATTTACATTATCTTCCTTTATTTATATACACACAAACACTTATGTTTATTGTCTCTTTTTCATAACTTATTTGTGGACATTTTTAGTCTTTCCTTTATTATGTGAAAGGTATGTTGGCTAGACTCTTAAGGATTTGAGGAGTTATATGTTGGTTTTAAACTTTTAGTATAAAGTTTTTTCTCTTAATTTGAAAGGATTCTACCCTAATTGTTTTGAAATTTATACTAGCTTTTGAGAATTTTTATGGAGTAGTCTGGGTAGACACTTTGTGAATATCTATTGGTAGTCTTGCATTATAGTAAGATAGTAATTATTATCCTAACATGCTTTCTATTTTATAGCTCATGATGGTCTAGAAAACTCATAATTCACAATATGAGGATGATCATTATAGATGTATCAAGGATGTGTTCATCTCCATATTAGAGTTTGTTTAATAGAAGGCTTAGTAGCCTGCATTTCAATCTCAAACACCACCACCACCTCTATAATGACCACCCTTTGTAGCCCTAGTTTGACTAGCCTTATGTTTGTTTGGATTTTGGTTTATTTTGATTTTTGAATAGAGCCACCAATTTGTGGTATGCCTATTTTACCTCACTGGGTATGCCTAGTTATTTTTTGTACCCATAGGTAAAATATATTTACCCTTATTACTTGACCATAGGTGGTTTTAGTAACGATTGGCTACGTAGCATCACTTTTCATCACTATCCTATATACCATGGTTAGGAGAGCTTTATTGTTCTTGAGGATTAGATTTGATACATGGATAACACTTTCAAAACTTTGGATTAGTTTACGGTGAGGAGAGATAGTGTGGCAACCTACTTCTTATGAGTAACAAACAAGTGGTGGATGGGTCATGGGGCCTATGGAGGACCTCCTATTCTTGGGAGGACTTCAAGGTATAAAATTTTAGTCATTTTTATCCTAAGAACATTTGGTGGAATAAGTTAGAAGAGTTTTTGTTTCCCACTCAATATATAATGATGATTAGGGAGTATTAGCCCTAGTTATGAGAGATTTTGAGGTCCACCCTTAATGTTGTAACTAGTATAATGACAATAGTGCTATACATTGAGAAGGGCTTGTCATTTTGTATCCAACATATGATGGGTGCCAACACGTACAAGGATATGGCAACTCTTCATGATAAGTCTTTATAATAAGACATGTAATGCTACAAGATTGGTTTAGGAGTAGATTTTGATGCTGGGCATGAGGAAACTCAAGCCCTAGCATAATGATTAGAGAGTGAAACCATATATTGGTGGTCAAACAAACTCTCAAATGGGTTAAGGTTTTAGACTATTCATTTTATAGGGGTTAATATTAGGTGATGACCCTAGTTCCATTATAGTAGCCCCATCACTTAACAACTCTTACTCCTAGCAGTTCTTAGAGCCGAGTTAGTTAGGGTAGGGTATAGGTACCTTGGTTTTCATCATAGGGATGTAGAAATATTCACATTTGAAGAGCTAGTAATTACAAGGGTGATCCATAAGGCATGGGTTCCTAAATGTGATTAGCTAGATGGAGGCAAGTTGTTATATTGATGTTGTCATTGGTACATTCATCATTTATTCCTTGCCAGTTGCATGTGTTATGTTATCTTTTAGAGATTCTGTTACCTATAATAGAATATTTTGTGATGCGGACTTAGTCATTAGCATGGTAGTGGTTTCCATGGATTTAATAGGAATATATGGGATTTTGATGTCATACTAGGTATGGACATGATTAAGAGGTACTAGACTATATTCTTTTCCTCATCTTCTTTTTTTCTCTATATTTTATTCTGATTTCAATCTTAAATGTACTGCTAAATGTTTGTCTTTGATTCTTGAATAGTTGATTAATAATCTTAGGAGTTGGTGGCTTTGTGTTTCGATCTCCTTTTCTTGAAGATCTAACATTCGGTAAGTTTGGCTAGATAGATGTAGAATTAATATGTTATGTATTGTGTGTTTTGGTTATTTTCTAGTATTTATCAATGAATTAATTTATGTTTAAGAGCATGCTTAAGTGTTTCGAAGTTTTTATTTGACCTTATAAGCATGATAGGTGTTAGTTGATTTGTATAAAAAATTATGAAGTTAAGTGTAGAATGATTAATGTATGAATTATTTATTGAGGTCTATTTTATGAAGTATGAGTGATATGATCATGCTATGGAAATTATTATGTGGTATGGGTGTGTTTGGATTAAGATTGAAAGCACAAAATGTTTAAATTGTTCTTTACCTACTAAAACCAACCAGTGACTCTAGGGGAAAACAAATCAATAAGTTCACTAATTGACTAGTTCACTAGAAGTTAGTGTGATTTTTAAGCATGGAACCAACCACCAGTTAGGCTTATAACCAATCAATTGGCATAACCATTTGATTGGTTTTCATATATTGGCCAACTTATTTTACTTATTCTCATTGTTTTCTCTTAGTTTGTTTCCACACTAGTCCACTAGATTATGGGACATCTCGACTAATTTACTTGAGACATTTGGTTACTTTTTCAAGGTGGCCTCTAGGGTGGAATTCATGTTTTTCCTAAGAATTTCTTGAATAATGTTTAAAATGGCAATAAATGGCTAAGTATTGATGTATGCTATGAAAGTGTTGGACTAGAATAAGATATTCATGATTAAAGTGGAAGATAATCGAGAGTTGTGTTCATTATCTATATTTTGTGAGATACTTGTTTTGGTTTACTTTATTATTTGAGTTGTGTTGCTCATCTATATTTGCTCAACTGGTAATCTAATTTTGCTTAATTATTTTAGTTATGTTGGCTATCTACATTAGAACAATTGGTGGTTTTAATCCACCTTACTAATCAAGTCGTGTTAAATATCTATATTAGGTTAGTTGGTGGTAGGCAATCCAACTTTATTTGGGTTATCTTGACTATTTGAATAAGATAAATTAGTGGTAGGCAATTCACTTATGTTAAATGTATGAGTTATGCTAATTATCTATATTATATTAGCTAGTGGTAGATAGTCCACTTACTTGAGTATGAAAATGATATCATTATGGTGTCTATTATGATATGAGTATGAGTTGTGGAATGTATGAGTTTGAACTGAGTTCTCTCATTAAGATTGTTGTAATTCATTTTTGTGCTTGTGATTAATCTATGCCTGTGTGATTAAGTGAATCACACGTTTTACCACTTTAACTATTATGTCCTATGTATTTCATGTTGCGTCCATATGAGAGACCTTGTTTACATAGTACTTTAACGTACTAATAATGCACTTTGTAGGTGACCTTGTAATATCCCAACCTAGAATTCTTCAAAATGTGTTTAAAATTATGTTGATATAAAATAAATTAGTTTTGGTATAGGAACGGGCTTGAAATTTTAATAAAAATGTGAATTTCAAGCATACCAATTGACTGGTTTGCCTAATTGATCGGCTGTTATGCTCAGAGATTGACAATTTTATCCTTGAAAAACTAGTCGATCAGTTTGCCCAAACCAATCATCTAGTTATGCTATGATTTTAGATTCATTTTTGATTTTGATTGGAGTTCATTTCTAATGTTTAAGAAAAATTTTAATTAGAGTGTATTTGTGCTAATAAGCATATTTTGGTGCTTTAGGACTATTTTCACATTATTTAGATCATTATATGATTTTATTTAGTTAAATTTTTCTAAAAAATTCGTTTAAGGCATGAATCACTTTCTCACTTCTCCCTCACCTATCCCTCTCTCTTTGGGCAGTTGGGCTACGTGGTTGACTTCATGCACCTATTCGCTGACCTACTAGCCTACTTCCATGTCCCTTCCTAATAGTAATCAACCTGCATCACTCCATCATGTATTTCCCTTACACCTTTGTTGCCCACACTTAACCTAATTTAGACTTCCATCCCTCCCACTTGTATCTATCAACCCACACTCTTCTATGCACTCCATCCCTTATTCATCTTTACTTCTTATCTTCTATTTTTTACTCTCTTCTTCATTTCCCTTGGAAAAATTTGCTAAGTGTTGAGCTTTCTCCATTTTTCTTCATTCCTCCTCTCAGTTAAGAAAATAAAGACTTACTCTGGCTTCCTTCCTTCTTTGGTTGAGCAACTTCCCTTGTTTTCGTCTAATCTTGGCTTTAGTTCTCCCTTGTTTCTCATAAGAAAGGAAAGATTAAGGTTTGAGAGACATTGAAGATTTCAGCTTCTTTTCCTTAGCATTCTTTTTTTGAGAAAAGGGTGGGTCTTTTTTTGTTCTTCTTTTTCTTCTCCTAATTCTTCCTTTATTTTTAATGGAATTTTGAAAGGTATTTTTAATGATTTTGACTTTGATTCTTTTAGGAATTGAGGTTCTATTTGATAGCTATCAAGAAGGAGCTTCGTGCTAGAAGAATTGCTTCAAGGTAAGGCATTATTATATTTAATATAATTGAGGTTCTATTGCTTATTGAGTTTCCATGCTCTTGGTGTGTGTTGTGTGAGCATGGTCTAATTGTATTGTAGAATTTAAGCATGTGGTATATATTATTCCTAAAACTAAGCATTGTTAGGTTTCTTTGATTCTATGCATGAATTGGTAGTTTGATCATGGTTTGTTTAAATGCCTACATTATCTTGTATCCATGTGTTTCTATGTGTTTAACATGTCTTTTTGTGTGTTTTATGACACAAAAGCATGCTAAGATTAATATGGTAAAGTTTGGTAAAGTTTAGGTGTGTGCATCTCTAGTCTGGGTGATATTTTACCCATACCACTTGCTTGGTTTGTTAAACCCATCGACTAAGTGTGCGAGCAATTACAGGATGTGAGAATTTTGATAAGTTGGTTATGAGATCATTTGATTGGTTTGATGGACCAGTCGTCTGGTTTCTATAAATAGTGGATTGGTTCACCAAACCCATCGATTGGTGACCCTACAACTAAAGTGGTTTGGTCTCTTCTTAGACCTATCAAGTGGTTGGACCAAACCAATGGACTCGTTTCCTATGAATAGTCGATCGGTGTGACCATCTAGTCGAGTGGTCTGCCAGTGTTAATTTCATTTAGGTTTGGTACGGCTAGAAAAGTCGGCTAGTCATAGGGACCAATCGACTAGTCTTGCTATATATCTCTTGGCTCGGTTGTTAATTGTTGATACTCTTTTTGGCCTCTTATGTTAATACTTTCATGTGATTACAACATTTAAATTATGATTTCAACCATGATTGCCCTAGAATTAATAAGAATCATAATGATGATAATTGGAATTGAAGTGGATAAGTATGGTGTCATCTCTAAACACCCAATTGGTGGCTTTTATGCCTTATGATGTATTTGGTCTTATCACTTGGAAACAACCTATCTGGTTAATAATGGAATTTAATTGTGTTTGGTGTTATCACTTGGAAACACCTAATTAGTTTTTTGTGGATTTAATCTATGATTTGTGATATCACTTGAAAATGTATAATAATGGAACAAGATGTCGTCGAGACTTTTTCTCCGACTCTCAGGGTAGCTGACCGAGAGTTAGTAGGTAGGTCACCCTATGGTTTATATTTTTCACTCAATACCTAATTCCTTATCTACCGGGTTGCGTTGGTTGGAGGTATGCATATATCTTTGAGATATAGGATTATGTTGTTGTAAGTCAGCATGGTATCAGTGTCTAGTATGAGAGGATGAGGTATCCCATGGACAAGCCCTTAGCACTTTGTATTGTCCATTGCTTATGTAGGTGTGGTATCCCATTGTGTTTATTTTCTTCCATGACTTTTATTTATAGTGGAGAACTAAGTGTGGTCGAATGAACTATCTTAATAACTGAAAATTATGTGATCATTGAAGGAAGAAGTATAATATGGTTTGCATTATGTGGATTGTCACTTTTCCTGTATTAACTATTCTTCTATGATTTCCATACAACCATTCCTTTTTGTATTACTAGTATGAGTGTAAGTGTTAAATTATATTGGTATACTTATCACCATGCCAATTTGTGACTTTGATGTGCTATATAAGGCTTACCATATTTTAGGTAGTATGTTTTACTCACCATATTGATACTGCACTTATGTGGTCACTATGATGATTTAAATTCTAGTTTGGGGAGTAAAGGATGATTTACAGGGGTACAAATTTCAGTTAGAGTATGATGAAGGTGATGACGTGGGCTAATGGGGTTAGAGATTTATGCTTATGCTTAAGAGTTAGGTTAACTGGCTAGAGATGTTTTACCCATTGTGTTGGAAAGTTTCTTTTTCTTCTAGTTATTTAAACTATTAGATTTGATCCCTTGTATTTGGATTTTTAAACTCTCGTACTCCTATCTATATTATTGTTCTCAATTTTATCATATTTGCTATTAAATTAATATTATGAGCATTCATCTTTTCGTTCATTGATCTGTATTACCTTGCATCAGGCATGACCTAGGTGATGATCACACCTCTCTCATGGTTGATGTAGTGATAATATTCCCTAGTTTTTCTTTTCAAGCACTTCCACATTATCTTCAAAAAGAAATTTTATAGTTCATACATTGGGGGTGTTACAAGTTGGTATCAAAGCCTATGGTTTTAAATCCTAATGTTGTTTTACAAAAATGAATTTATTTGGTTTCATCCGAACCTATAGAATCCTATTTAGTCTGCGAGTAAGCATTGGGAATTAGCCTTAATTTATAAGATAGGACTAAGATTTGGCCTTATGTGCAACATGCTACCTCCATGTGTACTAATTGCTTAGCTATTAGCTAGTTATGAGGCATTTCTTTTGCGAGAGGTGTGGTAAGAACTACTCAGAGAAGGATTGTGTTGGGCAACTGGTTTAGTGTCATGGTTGCAGCCAAATGGGGCACTATTATTTCAAGTGCCATACCGTTGGGGGTAGTGTCATGCAAGGGTAGACACATTCGTAGGGTATGATGGGGCAAAAGATGCTAGTTCAGAGAGCTTAATTGATAGATAGTGGAGCTAGCATGAATTCTTCACAGTAGATGATGTAGAGGCCCTGTGCATATTAGCAAGGGTAATGGTTAGGTAGTTCTCCAAGATGACTTCTAGGTAGTCACTTGAAAGTGATGAGTCAGCTAAAGGCTGGCAGGCTAATAGTTGTTGTCATAGGTATGCTCATGGTTTATTCCCTTCCTACTTATATGTTGTTTGACTTGGGTGCTTCACACTCCTTTGTGTCTGTTACTTTCATAGCTAGAACAGTTATGATTCCTTCTGATAGAGTAGAGAATTCTGTTGTGCTCCCATACGGGGATAAACTTCCATGTACTAGGCTACATAGATATTGGCTTTAGTTATTAGCATAATTGAGCTTCTGGTAGACCTTATAGAGCTTAAACTTTATGAATTGACATAATCCTTTGGATGAATATGCTCGTGAGATATCAGGTTATGATCAAATGCACATAAGAGCATGTGGTTATTAAGGGACCAAAGGGTGCTAGGGTCTTTTACTAGAGATGCAAGCCTAGGCCCTCTGTGAAGATGGTGTCCATAGTTGTGCTCGATATATTAGTACAAAAGGGTACTCGCTCTTCTTGTGTAATGTTTAGGATTTGGATGTGAAGGAGTTGTTGATTGAGGATATCTTGGTGGTATGAGAGTTTCTAGCTGTGCTTCCCGATGAGATCCCGGGTATGTTGTTGGTATGTGAGATAGACTTCATGGTAGACCTTCTACCAGGGACAAAGCCTGTGTTGAAGGCGCCCTATCTCCTGGTGCCGACTTAGATGACAAATTTGCGCACACAGTTGGAGGATTTATTGGAGAAGGAGTACATTAGATCAAGTGTATCACTTTGGGGAGCACTAGTACTTTTTCTGAGGAAGAATGATCCTGGGTTGAGACTCTACATTGATTACCGAGGATTGAACCAAGTTACAGTGAAGAACCATTATCCTTTACCTCCGATGGATAACCTCTATGATCAGTTGCATGGGGCCATAGTGTTTTCAAAGATAGCTTTTGTATCAGAGTATCTAAGTTGAGGATTTTCGAGAAGCACATACCAAAGACAAATTTCAAGATGAGGTATTGCCATTATGAGTTCACTATGATGTCCTTTAGACTCACGAATGTGCCAACGGTGTTCATGGCTCTCATGAATCGCATATTCCATGAACAACTTGATCAATTTGGTGTAGTTTACATTGAAGATATCTTGATTTATTCTAGGACTCGTAAGGAACACAAGTAACAGCTTAGGCAAGCGTTAGGGTTGTTAAGGACCCATTAGTTGTATGTCAAGCTCTCAAAGTGTGAGTTTTGGTTGGACAAGGTGGCATTCTTTGGTTATTTCATCTCATATTGGTCAAGCTACATTAGATTGGTCAAGCTACATTAGATTGGTCAGCACTGATGAACATTAGGGAGATACGCAGTTTTCTTTGGTTAATAGGCTACTATAGATGATTTGTTCAAGATTTTTCTAGGATCATTTATCCTTTGACTATCTTATTGAAGAAGATGATGCAATTTCATTGGGACGATAAGTGCATAGAGTCTTTTGAGGAGCTCAAGAGAATATTTACTTTATCTATAGTTCTTACATTGCTATTGGGTGTAGAGGGGTTTGAGGTATATTGCGATGGATCCAAGTTTGGCCTTGGGTGTGAGTTGATGTAGGATAGGAGGGTAGTGGCATATGATTATTGCTTATTGAAGGAGCATGAACATAACTATCCAACATACTACGTTGAGCTAGTTGCAGTGGTTTTCACCTTGAAGAAATGGAGACATTACTTGTATGGAGTGTAGTGTAAATTCTACACCGACCATAACACCCTTAAGTACATCTTCACCCAACACAAGCTAAACATGAGACAGAGAAGATGGATGGAGTTGGTTAAAGACTATGATTTGGAGTTGACCTACCACAAAAGGAAGGCCAAATTCATAGTAGATGCTCTTAGTAGAAAGACTTGACACTCCTTGGGTTCGTTGGTTGGGTTAGAATAGATTTGGAAATATCTTCAAGAGTTGAGCATAGAGATCATTGGGTGTGGGGATTTAGAGACATGGATGAGCACTCTCTCGATCACACCGACCATCCTTGATGAGTTTCAAGCTAGTCAGCCAAGAGATATCAAGCTCAAGTAGATCAAGAAGGCTATATTAGAGGGTAGAGCAGCAGGGTTTCATATTTTTGAGGATGCTACTATCCATTTCCAAGGAAGGTGGTGTTTTCCATAGATTTGTGGATAACTTAAGAGAAAGATTCTAGAGGAGGGTCATCATGCACCATATTCCATCCATCCTGGAGGGGATAAGTTGTACAAGGATTTGAAATAGATTTATTGGTGGCCTCATATGTAAAAGGAGGTAGTAGACTTTGTAGCCAGGTGCTTGACATGTCAGAAGGTAAAGGTTGAGCATAAGCATTTGACAGTTTTAGTTCAGCCATTGGAGGTCCTTGAGTGGAAATGAGATAGCTTTTTGATGGACTTTATGGTTAGATTACTAAAGACCCATAGTGGTTTGGATTTTATTTGGGTGGCAGTTGATAGTTAACTACGTCAATGGTATTTATACCGATGAAGTCGACTTGGATTATAGAGCAAATGGCCATTGCTTACAAGAAGCATGTGGTGCAGTTCCATGGGTTCCCAAAGACATAGTGTAGAACGAAATTCCTGTTTCTTATTGCACTTCACTTTCGGGACACAACTGAAGATGAGTACTATTTTCCATCCATCTATGGATGCTCAGATTGAGCGCACTATTTAAACTTTGGAGGATATGCTTTGGGAATGCATACTCAAGTTTTAGGGGAATTAGGAGGATCACCTGGACTTGATAGAATTCTCCTACAACAATAGTCATCAAGAAAATATAGGGATGACACCTTTTGAGGTACTCTATGGATGAAAGTGTCGTAGTCCTTGGTGCTGGGGTAACTCAAGTGAGACATTTGTGTTGGGACTAGAGATGGTAGAGGACACTGCCATGTAGATTAGGCTAATTTAAGATCAAATGAATGCTCCCAGGATATACATAAGAGTTATGCAAATCTATAAAGGAATATATATGGGTTTGAGGTGGGTGACTGAGTTCTTCTGAAGGTTTATCCCACCAAGGGAGTGAAACATTTTTGTTGGAAGGGTAAACTTATCCAGAGGTATATTAGGTTGTGTGGGATTTTGGACCGGGTTGGAGAAGTTTCTTACTATCTATCCTTAACTTTTGAGCTTTTATGTGTGCACTATGTTTTCCACATCTCTTAGTTGAGGAATTAAGTGGCAAATCCTTCACACATCATTTGACTAGAGACAATTAAGCTCAATAAGTGTAATCCCCCAAAATTTTAGAAAACCTATAATTTAATAAATAACTTTTATTTGAAATAAATTAGCTTTTAAAATTATTTAATTTAATTATTTTACAGATTTTTGAGTGTACAAATTTGGATAGGAGTATTTAATAAATTAAAAATAAATATTATGTTATTTTATCACATTATTTTTAATTAAATAAAATTTCAAACTAATAATTACTAAAAGTATCAATTTCGAACCAATATATTAAATTAAATTATTTATTAAAAGTATTACATTTTATTATTTTCTAAATTAAATTAAATTATTCTCCCCTATTTTCTCATTTTCCTTTTCCTTTCCTTCTCCTTTTTCTCCTTTTTCTTCTTTCTTTTCTTTTCCTTTTTTTCCTTCGGGCCGCCAGACCAGCCCTTCCTCCTCTCCCCTGCGCACTAGGCCTCGGCCCATCTCTCCCTCCCCCTTCCATCCTCCCTCTCCTGCGTGGCCCATGTGACGCAGCCCAGCCCTAGCCGTCCCTCTTTTCTTCTTTTTCCAGACCGGACCGGCCGACCTGTCCTTCTTCCCTGCGCCGGTCCGCCCGCTCCCACCCCTCCCCTTCCTTTCTCTCTTCTTCCATGCCCGACACCCTGAGCACGCAAGCCACCACCTGCAACTACCATGCCCGGCCACCACCTACCTCCCTGCTACTCCCTCTCCCTCCCCCGTCATTTTCTTTCCTCTTTCGAACCAAACCAACTCTTGGACCACAGCTCGCATGCCCCTTTTCCTTTCCCTCTTCTTCCCTTCACTCCCTTCCATCCGACACCTCCCTGCCACCCTTCTACCTACCACCGACCGGCCACCTGCCCCCTCTCTTCTCCCTCTTCTTTTTCTTCACCTCTCCAGCCTCTCTTCTGCCCCATATTTCGAGTCTCTTCCCTTCCCCGACCTCCCTCTTCTCTACTTTCTTCTCCTCCCATTTTTCCCTGTTTTTCCACTCCGCCGCCCTCTACCGCTTACTCGCCGCGCTGAACCCCCTACGCCGCCTTCTTCCACCACCTGCTACTGCCCTGCACCATCACACCGCCCCCTCGAGCCCCTACACTTCCTCCCTTCTCCCCCTCTTCTTTTCCTTCCCCACTTTTCTCCCTTATCGGCAAGCCACCTACAACTGCCTCATTCTCCACCGTCCCGCCACCTCTGCCACCACCCAAACCACCAATCCACACCCTGCAACCTCCTCTACCATCCTCATACCTTAATTTCTCGAAAACAGCCCCTGCACCCCTCTGTTTTCCCCCTCTCTTTTCCTTCCTTCTCAGCCACACCTAGCCCGACAACCAACTTCGCTACCTCGCCGCCGCCGTCTCCGCCACCTTTGGCCGCCAACAACTCATCCCCAGCCTCCACCTACACCCCCTCTTCACCCCTGCATCCTTCCCTTGCCTCTAATCCTCCTCCATCTACCTCCTTTTCTAGCCTAAATACCCTAAACCGAGCCATCTCCCCCTCCCTTCTACTTCATTACCTTTGAACCTTTTCTCCCCCTTATCCTGCTTGTGGCTCACGCTGTTCATGCAACGTAAGCTCCAACTTGATTTGGAATTTATTTATCTAAATTTTGAGGTATATTAATAGTTAATTAAAGTGTATTATTATTAAATAAATTTTTTATAAAGTTTTTTCCTTTTAATTTCTTACTTCTAACATAATAATTATTGATATTATCTTTAGGTGTTGAGTTGCTAATTAAGCCTTGAATCCTTAGCCAGGATACCGGTAAGGTTAGATTTTTGCGAGATTAAGGTAATCGTTAAACCCCACTTAAACGCATGGAAAAACGTATGCTAGCACATTAGGGATTTAAGTATGATTTTATGCATGTATATGTTGCCTAGTATGATAAATGTGGTTGCTTATATTGATTGATAAAAAGAAGAGCATGCTAGATTTTGTGCCATGCGTAGAGATGATACTTAAGGAAGGAGTTGATTATTGATGGAAATATTAAATGCTTATCTATGATGTATTATGTTGCTAATGCATGAATAATATTACTGTGAGCCTAAGGGTATGTTAGTAATATGCCTATATAAGCATGTGATCTAATATATGTAGTTGCTAATGAGTATAATGTTGAATAATAACAAGTTGGTGGAGTTAGATGGTAAGAATGAAGTGCTAATATTAGTATTTTATGTAGTGGTGGTAAATTCATAAAAGTGGTGTAATAAAGGGGTTAAGTGGTAATTTTATAAGTGAAAGGGTATTTTGGAAAGTTCGTAGTAAAGGGGTATTTTGGTAATTTTGAAAGAAAAGGGTAAAACGGTGATTTTGTAAGCAAAAGAGTATTTTGGTAATTTCAAAAGAAAAGGGTGAAATGATAATTTTATAAGTAAAAGAATAAAATTGTAAGTTGTAAGAAAAATGGGTATTATGGTAATTTTGGAGGCAAAAGGGTAATATGTTAGTTTTATGATTGACAATTTTATAAGTAAAGGGGTATTATGGTAATTTTAGAGGTAAGGGATAAAATAGAAATTCTAGAAGAGAAGGGCAAAATAGTAATTTGCAAGAAAGGGGTAAAATAGTAATTTTGGATGTAAAGGGTATTATGGTAATTGGCAAGGAAAAGGGTAATATGGTAAAATTGGATTAAAGGGGGTAAAATGGTAATTTTTATAAATTAAAGGATATTTATGGCAAACTTAGGAGTAAGGCGTAACTTGGTAATTATAAAAACGACGAAGGGTAATTTGGTAATTAAATTATGATTATAGAAGGGCAATATAGTATTTATAAAAATGGAGAAGGGTAGATTGGTAATTATAATTAGGGAGAAGGGTAAATTGGTAGTTGTAATTATAGAGAAGGGTAAATTAATAATTATAAATATGGAGAAGTGTAGATTAGTAATTATAATTATGGAGAAGTGTAAATTGGTATTTATAATAATAGGAAAAGGGTAAAATGGTAATTATAATAATTGAGAAGGGTAAAATGGTAATTATGATAATGGAGAAGGGTGATTTGGTAATTAAACCAACATGAGGGTAATTTAGTAAATTTGATAATGGATAAGGACAATTTGGTAACTTTAACCGACTAAAGGATAAATTAATAATTATTTAACCAACTAAAGGGGAAATTGGTAATTATGATAATGAAGAAGGGTGATTTGATAATTTATCCAACTTAAGGGCAATTTAGTAAATATAATAAAGGAGAAGGGCAATTCGGTAATCTAACCAACCAAATGAGAAATATGATAAGTGTAGCAATTATGAAGGGTGAATGGTGATCTAAAAAGCGTAGGAAATAACTTGATAACCTAAACTGAGTAAGGGGTAGTTTGGTAATTATGCAACCTAAAGGGTAATATGGTAGTTTGTCAAGTAAGGAAGGGATGACTTAGTAATTATATAAGTAAGGGGTAAATAAGTAATTACCTAATATGTCATTGTGATTGTGAAATTTCATAATATGATTCAAATAATGCTGATTAGCGAGGTAAGAGTATTTGATAATTGGTAAGTATCACGAGAATGAATCCTAAGTCGGAATTAGATGAGATTATGATGGCTTTAATGGTTTCTCTGTGATATCTTGGATAACCGTCGGAATAATAAGTGACTAATGATATCATAACGATTGAAAGTGGATAATTATCTAATTATTGTACTTTTTGTGATCACCTTAATTAAGACATTAATACTTAAAGTGAAAGACCTCGAGATCGGGAATTGTGGCTCTTTAGAGGTCGCTACCCTAAAGACATGGTTTAGCCCACGATTATTCTGGTATTTGCTGGTGTGCCTTTGTGCCCCAGCCAGGCCCTATATCTTACTCTATCTAGCTCTACGGACCTATTTAGGGGGTATACATGCTTATGGATTAGGTGTCCTTGTCGGTAGGGTACTGAGTAGCTTTATGCACCAGTACGACTAGGGTACCTTTGTGTCCCTGGGTTCGTGGTTGAAGGGTACTGAGTAGCTTATATGTATCGGTACGACCGATGTACCTTTGTGTCCCAGGTTCTTGATCTCCCGTCCGAGGCAAATAAATAGAATTGTTGTACTGATTAAAGAAAGGAAAAACACTAATCATGAAAGTGAAAGATTAATGAGCCGGACCTAGTTGACTTACAATATTGAGTACCGATCCACCAGATATAATAGTGGCCCAGGAGCGTGTTGTCCTGGCAAGTGATTATGAGTATCGATCCACCGGATATAATAGTGGACTAGGAGCGTGTTGCCCTGGCAAGTGATATTGAGTACCGGTCCACCGGATATAATAGTGGCCCAGGTGCGTGTTGCCCTGGATGATGATGATATGTATTCCGATCCACCAGCTAAAATAGTGGGGGTCCCGAGCTCAATAAAACAAGCATTGGATGTGAATAAATTATGGAAAAATATTAATTACTTATAGTGGAACACCTTGTGAGTTGGGGCCAGACCGGTTCACCGGTGAATAATAGTGGCCAGGAGCGTTCTGCCCTGGAGAATGATCCACCGGCAATAATAGTGGTCAGGAGCGTTCTACCCTGTATGTATTCCGGTCCACCGACTATGATAGTGGGGTTCCCGCACTCACTTGGATATAACAAGAGAGATGATTGAATAATGATGGACTAATGGCTTAAGGCCCAAAGGTATTGATCGTACTTTATAACTCGTTGATATGTGGCAGCCTTGTTATATATGTGATTGTTATATATGCACCTCTCATTACATATGTATATAGCTTGCATTATGTGTTGTATTGCGAGCCTGTTTTTAAGTGTGGTATTAAAGGATTACTCAGTACCATAGTACTGAAGGGTTCCACTCATGGGGTCCCTGCCTATTCAATGGGCAGTGTCCCTTGCAGGTCTTTTTAGGTACTACTCAAGTGGGCAACGGGAAAGAGAGTAAGGAATTATTCGGAACCGTTAGGGTTTTTCTCCTTCCCTTTTTCAATTCCTGGTTTTAATGTTAATGTTGTTAATGTAACCACCACTGGTGGATTTTATTCTTGTAAATGATTTGATACGCTACTCTGATTTAAGTATGTTGAATTTCTTGTATATTGTATTTCTTTTTTTTTAGCTTTAGCACTTAGTACTGGAACGGTATGAGTGAACCGGTCAGGTACTAAGTGTGGCGGTAATATCCCCAAAGTTCACAGTTAGTTGTTTTGCTTCCACTAATCTTTTAATAAAACAAAATTTTTCAGTAGTGAATTTTGGAGGTGTTACAATAAGGCATTGTCTTATGATGAGCAACCACTGAGGATCTTGGATACCAAGACTTGGATGTTGTGTTCAAGTTCATTCTACTAGTGAAAGTCTTGTGGTTACGCCATGAAGCGGAGGAGGCTATTTGAGAGTCTAAGGAGGAGATTAAGATGAACTATCCAAAGTTTTTTGTGTTGGTGCGTTGCGTGGGTAATTCCATCTCTATTAAGGGGTGGTATCCTTTTCTTGTGTACTAACCTTAGTTATTAATTTCCTATTGGTTGATGGATTGGGGTTTTGTTATGTTTTGAGCTTACAAAAACGTTTCCTTTGTGGACTTTGAGGATGAAATCTATAGTACTATAATACCCACCCTAAAATCCTTTAAAATATTCTTATAATTATGTTGATGCAAAATATATTAGTGCTAATTTTTTAAATAGGGCTTGAACTCCTAATAAAAGTGTAAACTTTAGGTGTATCAATTGAGTAGTACACCTAGAGATTGACAATTTTATTTTTGACTAACCAGTTGACTAGTTTTTCACGCTGATCAACTGGTTTTCCTGTGATTTCAGATCCTTTTTTGATTTTATTTGAATCCATTTATAATATTTATGAAACATTATAATTAGAATCTATTTGTGGTAATGAGCATATTCTGGTGCTTTAGGATTATTTTTACATCATTTATATCATTCTATGATTTTATTTAGTTAAATTTTTCTAAAAAACACCTTTTGAGGCATACATCACCTTATCTATTCTCTCTCTCTCTCTCTCTCTCACTCTTCTCGAAACTAGGTTGTGTGTTTGACTCAATGAACATGTATTCTGACTTACCAACCTTCTGTCGTGGTTCCCTCCCTGAATACACTCTGCCTCCCACACCTCATCAAGTATTTGTCTTACATTTGGTTTCCCACACTCAACCAAGTCTTTCATCTCTCTCTCTCTCTCTCTTGTAGATGCCAACCACCTCTCCCTCCCATACACTCCATTTCTGATTCATTTTACTTCTTATCATCTACAAATGCTCATTGTCTCCATTTTCTTTGTGGAAAATTCCTAAATGTTGAGAATTCCTTCATTCTTTTCCCTTTTTTTCTACTAGAAAACATAGGCTTGCCTCTTGTTTTCTTCCTTCCCTTGGCCGATTTCTTATCCCTTCTTTCTTATTCAAATATTATCTTTAGTTCTCCATTGTTTCTCTTAAACAAGGAAGGATTAAGGTTTGAGAAACGTGGAATATTCTAGCTTCATTTTCCTTAGAATACTATTTCTGAGAAAAGGTTGAGTTGTGTTTTTATTCTGCTTCATTTTTTAAAAGGATTTTTAATGGTTTTGACTCTTGATTCTCTTAGGAATTGAATTCTTGGTAGACAACATCAAGTAGAACTTTTCTGCTAGAATAATAACTTCAAGGTAAGGCATTTTTATCTTTAATCTGAAAGAGATTTTGGTTGCTTATTATAGCTCCATGTACTTGGTGTGTTTTGTGTTGAGAATGGGCTAATCATATCCTAGAATATGAGCATGTAGTAGAGTTTCTTCCTATAATTTAAGCATTATTTGGTTTCTTTGATTTTATTCATGACTTGGTAGTATAAGTTTGATTTTGTTTAAATGCCTATATTACCATGCATCCATGTGATTCTATGTGTGCATCATGTCTCTTTACGTGTTTTATGACATAGCATCATGCTAGGATTAATATGGTATAGTTTGGTGAGTTTTTGTGTGTGTATAGCAAGTGTGGGTGTTGTTTTACCTCTGCCAATTGATCTATTTGTTGAACCCATTGTATGGCTATGTGAATAGTAACATGGTTTAGAGATTTTGATCAGCAAGTAGTGAGATCAATCGATGAGTTTGATGGATCAGTTGACTGGTCCCAATGAGAAGTCAATCGGTTTGTCAAACCCATCGGCTAGTGAACTTGTGACCCAAGTGGCCTTGTCTCTACATAGACCCATCAATCATTCGAACCAAAATGATCGATTAGTTTCCTATGAATTAGTTAATAGGTGAGACTAACCTATTGACTAGTCTGTAGGTGTTCAGTTTGGTACGACTAGACTAGTCTTTTGGTTCTAAGGATCTATCAACCGATCTAGTTGTTTTCTGCCAAGAACATTATTAATTGATGTTCTTTTTTAGGACTTTTATATTAATACTATAACAACTCAATTTTTACTATTGAAAAATTTTCATTTTACAACGGAAGCATATAAGTAAAATATTAGGTATTACTACCGTAATTGACATAAGTATGGTTTTTCCAACCATCCTTACATCAATCACAAGGCTAAAATCATTTATAGTAAAACAAGGACATTATAATTGGAAGAAAAATTTATAGATACTATATGAGTTTGGAGATTAACTCCAAATTACAATAACAAAATATAAAGTAAGGAATACCATGGATCAAAGAGTTCAAAAAGGCTTCTGGGTAAATACATCAACTAGATAACATAACTCTTCACCCAACACCCAGTACAGATAACATGTCACTCATCCTTACATAGTGCATTAAAAGTAGCATAGTTATCTAGAGGATATTTCAAAACCTGCACAAAAGAATTAGGGCCTCCTACTCGTGGGAATGAGCAACACCCATGAAAAGAGTGGTCAGTACGCCACTTAATATGTAAGGTAATAATACTATCGAATTAGGGATATAGATAATGCATGCATTCATAAAAAATGATAAGTACACATTCAAACTAATGAAAAATCTCATAAGGTAAACACTAATCCAGGCCTCTTTATTGGATATAACCATTTTTTGTTCTTTTATATATGTTGAATTCAACAACCCCACTATTCTTAAATAGGCGGAGTAGTCAGAAGCACCTTGTTAGAGACAGCACACCTCATCCATTATTATTATCCAATGAAATGGATCTAAAAACATCACCTTCTAGGGGAAAATACCCCTGAGCCACCATTATCATCAGGTGAAATAGATATAAAAAGATCACCTTGGTCCTGAATCACGTAGTTTTCAACTTTAAGTCATTAGTGTCTTACCCATAGGTTATACAGTTATATTTTTTTTCAAGATGAGCAGGGGCTCCACTATTCTTAATCCGGTGGAATTGACTAAAACACCTTCTAGAGATAAAATGCTCTTGAGCCACTATTCTTCTCTGATGGAATGGATATATATATAAAACATCATTTTCTAGAGGCAAAACGCTCCCTTGCCACTATTATCCTCTAGTGGAACAAATTTAAAAACATCGCCTTGGCCCTACTCATGTGATCTTTCACTTCAAATGATTAATATCTTATTCATAATCAATTTACAAGTACCAAACACCCATTAACACAGATAAGCACATAACACAATTCTTAAGGTTGATCTCTAGAGTCAAGATCCTTAATTTCCTCAAATCCTAATATTATACTCCTAGAATAACTTCTCTTATATTGATCATTCAACCACGAATCATAGTATATCATTCTCAAATATCATCATTATTATTATACCCACAATTTATGGTCTAATGCTCACGTCACACACACACACAATAATAGCCCTATTCTAAACATTACCATTTACAAAGTTGCCAAAACCCTAATTTCAAGATTAGTCATAACTCTTCCCATAAGGCTCGTATGATCACCCAAATTAAATAAAAATTCTTAAAATACCAATATTTACAACTATACAAAATTTGTGGTCTAAGTTAAAGGTTTTACATATGGGATAATAATATTACTATTTTAAGGTTACTATACCCTAATAAAGCCATTATCTCATTTGGAGGAACCTACAACATTAGAAATTACTGCAAATAATTCTCCTGATATAATTATCATATTTGGTACACTTAACACATTAAATTATCAAGATCTCCATAACCCATATTACTACTCCATAAGTTAGAATTTCTCAAAAGTATGACTTAGTGTATTAAGATTACACAACACATCTTTCCCATTATCACTTCCTTTATATCATATAAATATATATATATATTATCACAAAATATCATTAGCAGCATACATTTTGTCATATAATAACAATATCATGATAATACACATAGTCATGCAAGCATTTAACACAAAACCCTAAAACATCGATTAATATCCTTACCAAAAAGGACACCAGGCTCTAAGGACGTAAATCCTATACTTCCTCCTCCAAGATCATTGGAATATCACTTGCAAAATGAAATAATATATGATTAGGATCAAAGATTAAAATTGAGGGAAAAGTTAAGGTAAAGGAAGGTAAAAATGGAAATAACTAGAGTCAAAGGAAATCTTGAGTTGCGTGAAAATGAGATAGAATGTATGGTGGAGCTATAGGTGAAATTTTGGTGGTATTTGGATAAGGTTTAGGGGTAAAAAGAGGGTGTAGAGATAAAATGGGAAGGCTACACAGGCATGTGGCAAGTGGTGCACACCCAGGTCATGAGCTAAGATTGTGCACGAGCAGGCGGTGCAAAGAGGCACAATCTTGCTTGAGTATTAATTCCACACGACAAAATTGAACCTATGCGCACAACCATGTGACAGGTTGTGCGTAAGCCATGCGAGGGTGCACGGGTAAACCTTTTTGGTTTGCATGGGCATGAGATAAGAAAAATTAGTATTGCATGACACAGGCTGTGCATTTCACAAAAATGCCACAAATGCGAGGAAAGAAGAAAGAAAAATGGTGGTGGTCGATGGAAATGGTTGACGCCGATGAAGAGGAGTGATGGGGTGGCCTTGGTGGTCATTCCACTAGGCTTTGAGCAGTGCATGGTGGGTGTGGTGGTGCATAGTGGTGATGGTGGTGCTTCAGGTGTGCAAAATAGAGCACGCACAACCGAGGGAGAAGAAGAAGATGTGTGTGACGGGTGAAAATGTATAGGGATGGTGCAGTCGGGCACGAGGAATGGGATAGAAGAGTGGAGATGGAATTCAATGAAGGGATGGTGGAGTTTTGGGGTGAAGATGGCAGGTTCTGCAGTATGAGAGTGATGGTTGTTTGTGTGTTGAGTGAGGAAGAAAAAAGGTAGGGTGGCTCATAAGGGAGAAATGGCAAAGGATGGCTCGGGATGGTGATGGTAACATGGTAGAGGCACGATGGTGATGATGGTGGCTATAGTCGAGGGTGATGGGAGATGGTGCACGTTGCAAGAATAAGAATACCAAGGTCAAGTATTATGGCTTAAGGAGGTAGACGAAAGGAGAAAGGAAAAGAAAAGGAAAAAAGAGAAAGAAAAGGAAAAAGGGAAAGGTTTAAGGTTTAAGGTTAGTTTTATATAATTTTAGATTAGCCAAAATAGGTAGGATTGATGATAAAATTTACTAGAATTAAGATCAGGTTATAAAAATAATTTACTTGGGCCAAAGATTCAAGTTAGGTTAAGATTTTAGAATTAAGAAATTTGGTTAAGGCTAAAATAAGATTTTATTAAGATGAAAATTAAATTAGGGTATTGATGATACGGTATTAGGTTAAGCAAAATTTTGAGGTATTAAAAATACCTCCATATAAATTCAACATTTAAATTATGATTTCAACCATGTTTAACTTGGAATTAATAAGAATCATATTGATGATATTTGGGGTTTTGAATTGGTTAAGTTTGGTGTCATCTTTGAACACCAAATTGGTGGCTTTTATGCCTTGTGATGTATTTGGTGTTACCAATTAAAAATAAACAATTTGGATAATAATGGAATTTAATTGTGATTAGTGTTATCACTTAGAAACACCCAATTGATGGCTTTTATGTCTTGTGATGTGTGTGGTGTTATCACTTGGAACACACAATTGGTTTTTTTTGTGGAATTGATTTGTGATTGTGATATCACTTGGTAATTATTACTAATGAAATAAGATTTTGTTCGAGCCTTTTTCTCCAACTCTTAGGGTAGCTGACCAAAAGATAGTGGGGAGGTGGCTCTGTGGTTTATATTTTTCACTAAGTATCCATTTTCTTCTCTACCAGGTTACGATCACTTGGGAGTATGCATATATCTTTGAGGATAGGATTATAATGTGGCAGGCCAACATGGCATTGGTGTCCAGCTTTGGTGGGTGAGATATCCTAGTACAAGCCTCCTAGTACTTTGTATTGTCCATTACTGAGACGATTATGGTATTCCAACTTTTTATCCCTCATAGAAAATATATTCATGGTGTGGTGCTTGAGGTATCCCAGTATAAGCCTCCTCGATGTACTTCAACCACATGTAGTGGGTGTGGCATCCCAATTTGTGTTAGCCTTCGTAGCAAGTGCACTCGATGTGTGGTGGGTGTGGTATCCATGGAGAAAAGCTCCTTTGATGTATCCTAACCTTGAGTGGTGGGTGTGGTATCCTATTGTGATTGTATGCTGCCATGAATTTTGTTCACAATAGAGAAGTAAGTGTGGTTAAACAAACTATCTTGATAATTGAATTTATGTGATCATTAAAGGAAGAGTTATAATATGGTTTATATTGTGGGGATTGTGATGCATTTACCGTTTAACTATTTTTCCATGATTTCTATATAAGCATGCCTTGTTGTATTACAGGCATGATCCTAAGTGTTAATTTATATTGGTATGCTTATCACCATGTTGCTATGTAACTTAATGTCTGCATGAACCTTACCATGTTTTAGGTACTTTGTTATTCTTGTACTTAACCGTACTAATACTACACTTGTGTGGTCACTATAATTATCTACCTTCTAGTATGGGAGTAGATGACAATTTGTAGGGGCACGAATCTCAATTAGAGTTTGCTAAGGATGTTGACGTGGACTAGTAGTTGGCCATTGCTTGGAGGTGGAGATTTATATTTTTGGCTTTGAGTTAGGCTAATCGGCTAGAGGTGTTTTTCCTACTGTGTTGGAAAGTTTTTATTCTTCTAGTTATTTAGACTCTTGTTTTTAGATTTTGTAAACTCTCATACTCTTCCTATCTATATTATTGCTCTCATCTTTTTTTTATCATTAGTATTGTTGTATTATTATTATGAGCATACATCTTTTCGTTTGTGGTTCTGTTTTGTCTTGTAGCAGGCATGAGTTAGGTGATGATCCACCTCTCTCATGGTTGATGTGGTAATAACATTCCTTGGTTTTGTGTTTTCAAATGCTTCCACATTAACTTCAAAATAAAATTTTCTGGTTCAAATATTGGGGGTATTAAAACCACCCACTGAGTAAATATGGTCTATGAGTTTCTCTCTTCCCTTTTACCTTGTTAGCACATTAGGGACAATGTGAATTATAAGCATGGGGGAGATATTGTAGGGATACATTTTTATTTGCTTGTTTTCTTACATTATGTGTTATAATTATTCATTTCTTATGTTTCTTTTTAAAAAATTATAGTAAAAGAAAATGAAAAAAGAAAAATTTTGAAAATAGAAAAAAAAAGGAGGAATCAAAGTGGGAAATGATCTTTCATTGATGATTTTAGAAGACTATTTAACATGAGGTTGCAGTAAGTTGACTAAATTTGTTGAGACACCTTAATATTTTTTCTTGAAAATGATTTTGATTTTTGAGCTTAAATGTTTTGGTTGCATTCTTATGGGATGACTGTAACTATGGTGGTGAAATTGAGGGTCATATATGCATTGATACATTTTTGTGGTGACTTTTTCTATGATTTAAAGGATTAGAATTGGCATTTTTATTTAGACCATGTGAGATTTTGAGTCTAAATGACCAAATCATCAAAAAGTGGTCTCGATATTTTTATTATGTGTGTGATGTCCTACCATAGCTTGTGAAACTATAACTTGCAATTATTTTCATCGAAATTTCATATAACTTATAATACACATTAAGATGATAGAGACACATTTTCTTTGCTCATGAAACCTACATTAGATGGATAGTCTAACCTTAATGCTTTATCCTTTGCTAACCCTTTTAAGCTTTCAACCTATTTTGTTGATCCAACTACAATTGTAGCCTTTATTCGTGTATCCCTACCTTAGTTTAGAGATAGTGGGGTGATGAGTAAAATGAGAACAAAGGTATGTGTATGGTTTATCTTAAGTATGTGAGATGTGTGAAAAGGTGAATGGTTATATAGGATGAAAAAAAATACATACTAAGAAGAAATTTGGGTTTATTTGTCATGTTGAAGATGTTGGGACTATTCAAAAAAAAAGAGAAAAAAAAGATTGAATAAGGTGAAAGAGTCATGTATAGCTATTATTTATCACAGCTCATTAGTTTTTAACTTGTAGCCCCACTTTCTAAAAAAAATCATCTTAACCTTCTTACCTTTGACCCCATTACAACCTTAATAAGACCTCTTGATTATTGTGTGCTCTAAGTCTTTATGGTGGTGGAGAATCGAGAAGCATTGCTAGCATATGGGTGGTCATGTTCATGAGTGCAAGGAAATGAGAAAAACTTTGAAATTGATTCATATAAATAAACATGAGAGAGGAGTGTCCCAATATCTAAAGTGAGGTTGTCAGTTCGAAACTTAAGTCTTGTACGAGTTTAGCTCATGGTAACCTGTAACTCATGCAACATGTTATCCTTACATGTTCCTCTTTTCATGATTTTGACTTGATAATCCAACAATACATTTCCACTTCTTTCATAAGTATGCAGCCTGAAAATATTTTTGAGAATTGTGTTTTTATATTTTGATGAGTTTTGGGGTCTTGATGAGTTGATTTGGTTTGGCGCGATGTGAGTGTGTGAAAAATATTTACTAAGAAAAGGATTCCATTTTTCATATCACTTCTACTTTGTACTTTTATATGTGTTGGTTGCTTGAGGATAAACAACAATTCAACCATAGGGGAGTTGATAGGAATGAATTATGTCAGTGATAATAACTTTAACATGAAGATTTAGCATGATTATATGCTAATTTTTTTTCCATACTTTAGTTGACTTTTTCTTTTTTAATGCTCTTGATCATATTTTGTTTAACACCCCAAAATTTTAAAACCTAAAATTTAAATTTTTAACCTTTTATTCAGAAAATTTTGTTCTTTAAATTTTTTAATTAATTATTTTTGACTTACAAAAATAAATAAATTTATTTAATAAATTAATATAATTATTTTATTATTTTATCTTACCATTTTTAACCAAATAAATCCTAAACCCATAATTTTATCAAAATTATTTTATGAAATTAATACCCTAATTTTTGGATAAACTAATTCAATATTTTTTTGATAGCCTAATTTTAGCATAATTTATAATCCTAACTCTAAATATATATTCCTTTTATTTTTCTCCTTTTCCCTTTTTTTTCTTCCTTTTCTTTCTTTTTAATTTTCTTTCCTTCTTCCTTCTTCCCTTAGTCCAGCTCATACCGCCCCTATTTATCTCTTTTCTTACCCTCATGCTAGCCAACCCTTTTCCCCTCATTTCCTTTCTTTTCCCCACATATGCCTGACTTTCCCCCTCCTTCTTCTCCACCTTCCCCCACGCGAGTTGGCCTGCTTCCTTCTCTTTTCTTTCTCTCCCCCATGCAGCTCATCCCTCCTCTTTCTCCTTCTTCCTTGTCTGCCTCCTCCCTTGCTAAACACTCCTCCCACACGCCTTCTTCCTTTTACACCCTTACAATCCTACACCAACCCCTTTGCCTGACCGGATGCCCTACACCACCAGCCCCTCTGCCTGTCCCTTCCTTTTCCATTTTCGACCCTATATCCCTCTAACCCCTTCCCTTGCATGCCTCTCCCTTCCATTTCTCCCCCTACCATTTCGGATGCTCTGCCCCTGCCTACAATGCAACCCCCCTTCACACCACCTAACCCTACACGCCAAACACCTCATATCCTCCTCTTCCTTTTCTTCTTCTTTTTCTTCTATTCTTCACTGCCTCACTTCTCCCTCGAGCTCAGCTCTCCTCCCGACCCTCTCTTCTCCTTTTATCCCTTTTTCTCCTTCCCCTGTTTTTTTCCTTCGACACTCCCTATAGCTACCTCTACCATCTCCACCACCAACCCACTCTCTACGCCACCATCTCCTCCCTCCTACTTCCTCCCTACACTACCTAGAGCAACCAACACCAGTCCACCCCTATAGTCTACCTCCGTTTTCTTTTTCTCCCCTTTAACTATAATACCCCAAAAATTTAAAACCTAGAATTTAATAAATAACCCTCATTTGTGATAATTTACTTTTTAAATTTATTTAATTTAATTATTTTGTGGATTTTTGGATGTATAAAAATGGATATGTATATTTAATAAATTAAAATAAATATATATTTTTTATTTTATCATACTTATTTTATTTAAATAATTTTCCAAACCAATATTTTACTAAAATTACCCTCTTAAACTAATATTTTAAATTTTAAATAAATTAAGTTATTAAATTAATTTATCTATCAAATATATTAAATACCATTGTTCCAAAAATTATTTTAGTTTTATTTTTTCCCTTTTCCTTTTCCTTATTCATTTTTCTTTCACCTTTTCCTTCCTTTTTCTTTTCCTCCGTTTTCCTTTTTCTTCCTTTCTTCTTCCTTCGGGTTGTTGACCAGCCTCCCTATGCTGGGCGGCTTGGCCTTTCTCCTTCTCCCCCCTCGCATCCAACCCGACGTCCCTCCTCTCTTTTCTTTCTTCCTTTTCTCCCCTCGGTTAGGCCAGCCCAACTCTCTTCTTTTCTATTCACCCCTCTCCCTCATGTGTAGGGCCGGCCCATTCCTTTTTTTTCTCCCCTGCCCGGTCTGCCTGCCCCTTCTTTCTTTTCTCTTCTTCTTCTTCCCTTCTCCTTCCTTCTTCTACATTCCCCCATATCACCCTGTAACTCACAGCTTGCAACCACCTGCCTCTCCCTGCAGCCCTACACTCTCTCCCTCTCTCTCACCTTCCCTTTTCCTTCCATTACTAGGCCATACACACCCATGCACCCCTCTCTTGTGTTCCCTTTTCTTTCCTTTTCTTCTTTCCTTCTCCCTGTCACTCTACACCTATCGACCTATAGCCTTCCCCTTGCCACCACCTAGCCCGACGCCCCTACTTCCCCTCCCCTCTCTCTTCTTTTTATTTTTATCTTCTTCTCATTTTCTCCATTGCTTGAGCCCTCCTTCTCCCTCTATTGATCTCCCATTTCTCCCTTCTTCCCCTCTTCTCCTCCTCCCCTATTTTTGCTCTGCCACCCTCAACCGTTGTTGCTGCCACCCAACCTACCACCATAGTTGCCCCTGGCACCTTTTGCTACCTCCCTACACCACTCCATCAACACCACATGCCCCCGCAACCCCTTCCCCTCCTTCCTTTTCTTTCCCCCTTCTAGGGCTCCACCCTACACTAACACTATGCGCCGCCGTTCTCCATCTTCCGCTGCCTCCACAACCACCACTCTACCCCTTGGAACCTCCCCTACCACCACCTTACCTCCTCTTGGCCGAAACTGAAATGCCCCGACAATTTCTAATTTTTAAAATTATATTTAAATGAGGCTTTATTATGAAAATTAATTAAATTAATTATTTTTATTAAAATAAAAGGGAATTAATTAGGTCTATTTAAGAAGAAAATAATAAATAAATTTTTTAATAGAAACGTTTTGGGTATTTTAGTTAATTAAGGATTGTATTTTAGAAATTAATTAAATAAATTATTTTATTTAAAATAAGGATGATAAAATAGTTCCAAATTAATATGAATTTTATAAATATTTTAATTAAAGAAAACTAGGGTGTTTTGCTAATTAAAATGGAATTTATGAAAAATATTTCAAAAATCCTAATTTAGCCTAAAAAGGGATTCAAATATTTTTTTTATTTAAATATGATTATTTTTAAATATTTCAAATATTTTAATTAATTTAAATACCCAACCTAATTATTTTTCTCTTTTCCTTTTTCCCTTTTTCCATTTTCTTTCTTCCTTTTTCTTTATTTTTCTTTCTTCTTCTTTTCTTCCTTACCTTCTCCCCGATTGGGCTTGCTTCCCGCGGCCCAGCCTGAGCAACCGGCCTCCTTCCTTCTCCCTCACCGCGCCACATTTTCCCTCTTTTCCTTCTGGAACGTTGCGTTTTAATTAATTTTTTTTACCGTTGCACCTGGCCGGTCTCCTCCATTTTCTTTTCCTTCTTTTCTCTGCCCCAAACCACCGGTCCATCCTTTTCTTTCTTCTTCTTCTTCCTTCACACCTACCCAACCCCGTCGACGACTTGCAATGTAGCCACCAGCCGAAAATCTCGCTGCCGATCTCGCTCCTTTGACCAGCCGATATTCTTCTCCCTCTCCCCTGCTGACTCGCAGCCTCATCAACTCAACCAAATCTCCCCTTTCTCGCACTATCCCGTCCCTTTTTCCCTGCCAACCCTTGCTCCGTTTTGACTCCCACCGGTTAACCTCGCCGCCGGTAACCCTAACCCTACCTACCTTACCCCGTAACTGACCCACAGAACCCTAAAATCCCTTATAAAATCTATAAATACCCTCATAAGATGCCTTGTATCGAGCTTTTAATTTCTGCCCAGAATTACCCAACCTTGCCACCGCCACCCCTTTATATTCCTTGTCCGCCGCCTCAGGCCAACTTCGTCGCCATCTCTAGCCACAAAACTCATCCTTGCACCGCCCTCTAACTAACTACGCCTCCCATATCTTTCGATTCTTCCTACACAAGCCACCTCGGTTGTGCGAAGTAGCCCCCTCGGCCAACCTCTTCTCTGCCTCTGCCACCCTTTGCACCACCATTAGCCACATCTTCCGCCGCTGTCACCGCTTCTTTCACCTCCTATTCTCTTCTGCATACCCTCCTCTTCCTTTCTTTTCCTCTCCCTCCCTCTCCTCCTCTCTTTCTCCCCTTCTTCCCAATTCGGCCACCACTGTCGCCGCCGTGCACCGCCACCCTCATTCAACTCCTCTCCCTCTAGCCAGTCTTAAACACCCCAAACCCCACCTCCATTCTGCCTCTCCTTTTCCCAGCATCCAACTTTTCCCCTCTTCTTCTCTTTTTCCGGCCACCGCCACCATTGTCGTGCACCATCGCCGGTGCTGCCCATTACCTTCAGCCTAAGGTTGAACCCTAGACCCTCTCAACCCTTTTCCCTATTTTTACAAGCCTTACTTTATTTTATTTCAATTATTTGAATATAAATACTATTATTATTATTATTAATGTTTTTATTATTATTTCTGTTGAGGTCTAAAACCCTATTGTATTTTTATTTCTATTTTATTATTATTATTATTATTATTATTATTATTATTATTATTATTATTGCTTCTATTATTACTATTATTATTATTAATAAGTGGTTATTAATATAATAATAATAATAATTATTATTATTATTACTATTTCAAATTCCTATTATTATTCTATTATTAATATTACAACTATTTTACCATTAGTGTTGCGATTATTATTATTGTTATTGTTATTGTCGTTGTTATTATTATTATTATTATTATCAAGTGTTAGTATTATTATTTTATATAGGGCTGAAACCTTGTTGTGCCTATTTTGAATTGTAGTAGTGGTATTATAAATATCAAGTTTTATTATTATTAATATTATCATTATTTTTATCAATAGCATTTATTATTCTTATTAGTGTTATTATTATTATTATTATTATTATTATTATTATTATTATTATTATTATTATTTATTATTATTATTTTTCAATGTAGGGTGGAAACCCTACTTCTTTTTATCTTCAAATATTATCCTTACTATTATTACCATTATGATTATTATTATTTTTCAATATTATTATGGTTTTTATCATTATTATTATTACTACTAAATTTTTATTATTAAAGTTACTAATGTTATTATTAGTATTATTTTGATAAAGGGGCCGAAGCCCTTATTTCACTTTGTTTTTGAGTTATGCCCTTTTTATTATTATTGTTACTATTATTATTCTTATTTATATTATCATTGATATTATTTTTAGTACCTTTGATATTATTATTTTAGTATCATTATTATTCTTAGGGTAAAGTCTTCAACCCTATATTATCAACTTTTACAATATTTCTATTATTTCTTATATCTTTAGTAAGTTAGAAATTTGTTAATGTTATTTTTATTAATATGTTATTATTTTATCAAAGCCCTAAGGAGGTGTAGGAGCGTGCTCCAAGACTGATGTCATTTTAGGTAAGGGTGTTACTAAGGCCTACTGTGTGTTGATGTGCATTAAATGCCTTGTATGTTATGCATCCTATGTTTATTATTGTAATTATTTCGTATATGGTATGACGTGGAGTTCAAGCATGTTCTTGTGTTGTTATATGGCATGTGTATTATGTATATGTGATGATATGTGTTGTGACCCTGTAAGACATGCATGTGAGGATGTTAATATGGCTTGTGTGGGGGAAAGGATGAAAAAGGAGGATGGGGAAAGAATTTGACCAAGGAATGTGAGTTGACCTAAGTATATTAATGATTCATGAGTGGAAGAATCAAATGGGAAATTTTAGGGTTTCATGTGGGAGAATTTAATCTATACTTTTATATGGAAGAATCTAAGTTATGGTCTTATATGGGAGAATCTAATTTATGATGTTGTATGGGAGAAGGTAATTTATGATGTTATATGGGAGAATCTAATCTATGGTTTTGTATGGGAGGATCTAGTCTAGGGTTTTGTATGGATGAATCTTTAATTTTATATGGTTTGAATTTAGGGTTTGGTAATGATGAATCTTTGGTTTGGTATGGATTGAATTTAGGGTTTAGTATGGATGAATCTTTGGGTTTTATATGGTTTGAATCTAGGGTTTGGTATGGATGAATCTTTGGTTTTGTATGGATTGAATTTTGGGTTTGGTATGGATGAAACTTTGGTTTTGTATAGATTGAATTTAGGGTTTGGTATGGATGAATCTTTGGTTTTGTGTGGATTGAATTTAGGGTTTTGTATGACGGAATCTTGGGTTTTGCATGAAAGAATTTAGGGTTTCGTATGGATGGACTTAGGGTTTGCATGAAAAGTTCGAAAGGTTGTATGGGATGTGTAACGTCTGCATGGGAGTGAAATTTACGTATGGAAAGATAATTTGGGATGTGAGGAAGGTAATGTAAGTGTTGTTTGGGTGTTTGAAAACTTTGGATGAAAAATAGTACGTGGAGCATTATAAGGGTACGTAGGAGACTGAGCTAGGGTTTGGAGTGGCTAATTATGGGTTGTTGTGATTAATTAGGGTTTGTAGTGATTAACTATGGATTGTTGTGGTTAACTAAGGTTTGGATATGGCTAACTAGGTGAATAAAGTATGATGATAAATATGGAATCTATGATTTGTGATGTGTGAAGTGTAAAGGGAGTGATTCATGCATGTCTAGGATGAAAGTTTCTGAATAAGATACTTAAAACATTAATTACGTAAAGTGGAAGATGTTGAGCCTAGACCTGGCAAAGTTGACCCAACCCGACCGACCCAACCCGAATAACCCGACTTGAAACCCGATAGTAACCTGAAAAATAAAACCCGTTCATAACCCTAAAGCCCGAAACAACCCGATTCAATTCGGACCCGACCCGAATTTGGCTAACCCGATAATGATCCAAACCTAAATTGACCCGAACCGAAGTGACCAAAATCAATAATAACCCGAACCAAGCACACCCCAAACCCGAACCAACCCGAACTCCAACCCGAACCCTAACCGACTCGAACTCTAACCCGAACCCAAACCGACCCAAAATCTAACTTTAACCCGAACCCGAACCAGACTTGAATCGATAATTGATTATCCTTATTCATATATGATATTTTTAACTCCATATACTTATCAATTTTTGAAACAATGTAAATAAATACAAACATTGTAAGCATAAATTTATATTTTTGCTTCACTTTGTTTGATAACTTCCTATAACTTAAACTTGAAACTCTGGACCATAATAATAAAAACCTAATGACGGATCATTAAAATTATAAAATCTAGAACTTATAAGCATAATCTTTCAATTCAATTTTAGAACCATTATATATTATAGTAGTATATATATATAATCTATATTAGAAAAAGTCTAATCGGATGGGATCTACAATCCAAGTAATGAATATCTATGATAGAAGGTGGCCAGATACTCTAATGTAACCTTCATAATCTATTGCATTACCTACATACATTAGTAACATTCCATTCTTGTCCCTCAGAACAAAATTAGCACAAAATACAATATAAAAACAACCATATATGTGAAAGGCCACAAAGTATCAATCTTAAATGATTTCAATGATTGAACTCATAGAATACTTCAAACATGATGGAATAGCTTGTGTAGCTATGTCATGTGAGGTGATGTACCAACTCGCATTCCTATAAAATAAAATAAAAACAATTAATATAGGTGAACTGATCCTCAAATCTAGTTCTTTACAAATAATTTTCTAAACATTATAAATGCAAATGATGATGAATAAGAAAAAAACTCAAGTAAATAGTGATATCAAAAGAAGAAGAAGAAGAAGAAGAAGAAGAAGAAGAAGAGCGATATGGTATTGTATTAATGATTCATGAGGACCTAACAATCAAATTCAGCATTTCATCATACACTTATTGTATGATACAAAATACACAATAGTATCAAATATGCTGATAATTACTAACAAATAAATACAATAAAAGTCTAAACAAGTGTAAATAAGAAAACTAGAGCATTGATAATACACCTACAATGAATACTTGATCTTCTCTTTAATGGATGAAGGTGAATACCTCTATTTGATGATTAATGTTATTATTAATTATAATTATCATTTAATTTAAAGATACGTTATTTGTATTTCTAACCCTAATTAAAGTTTGAGACTGAATTATATATGTAATTTATTCACATCTCTTAACTTTTTTTTATTGGATGATTAATGATGTTGGAGCTTAAAAATAAAGATTGGTTGAAACTTAAAAGATAATCTATCAATTCATTTATGGAATTACAGTATAATAGGTTAATTACTAATATAAAAGGGTAACTAAGTTATAATTTTATAAATTACTTTAAAATGTGCATCTTCGATGGTAGGTTTTATTTTGTAATTAAATTAATGACAAGTGAGATATTTATAATAATTGCAACCAACTAAAATTGAGTTAACTCATTAAATAAATTATATTTCTAGTATTTATTTTGATGCTGATTTATTTTATATATGAATATTTAATATTTTCATATTGTAGATTGAATTTCCCTTATATAATTATAATAGTATCTTAGCATATCATAGAATCTATGACAACAAATTACTAGAAATTTCAATCCATTCCATTTAAAACCACATCAAACATCTCAGTCGCCAAACTTATAAGTTATAAATATGAAGAGAAAATCCATCAGTGATTATAAACTAATTGGTCAAATTTGATAAATTTAGTTGTAATTTAATAAGGAATAAATGACTTTAAAGATATATAGAACTTGCATTAAATATTAACAACTATGGTCAGTATAAGTAAAAATTAAAAAGTTAAAGAATATGTGGGCTTTTTAGGCCTTAATCAATTCAACTCATCTCTCACAAAAAATCAAGGATAAAGAATATGTTTGAGGAAACACCTATTGGAAGAAGATTGTGTGTGATGAGTAGGAGATGAGTCAGATATATGGATATGGGAGGATGCATGAGTAAGCCATAATAAAGGGTAATTTTGACTTCATCCAAATGGTTTAGATTAGAAAATGAGTTCATAATTATTGAAATGCAACACATGTGAGTTATATCATGAATTTGTTTGATCATGGCTCTTTGCAAAAGAATAAAAATTTATTATGACCTATTTTACAACCTATGAAACTATTGGATATTTTAAAGCTTTATTAAATTTACAACCAACTAGGGATAATATTAGATAGGCATGATATTGAGCTAAAAGATCTAAAGGGAGCCAAGGATGAGTCATCATCATCAAGTTTGCAATGACAATAAATCTAGCACCTCAAAATCCTCACTAAGAATATCACTAAGAATCAAAGGCTTTTAAGGAGTAGCTATTAACTAAAAATAGGTTGGTTGAAAAAGGTACAAATAAACCAATGTGTGAGATGTGTGAACAAGCAACTTAGACTTTGGTGCATGAGATTAATGATTTCCCCATTGCCGAAGTGTTTTATTTGGATGATGATAATCCATACTGAAGTTGTACACTATGAAAAGGCAATGAATTTAATTGGGTCTATTTCATAATTTAACACTTAGATGATGAGACGTTAGAAATGACGTGTACACTAATATGGGTTATTTGAATGAATGGAAATAAGAGGAGATCAAAGTAGGGATGTAAACGGGGCAGGTATATCCATTCCCGTATTCGTACCCGAATCCATATCCGTTAACACATCCATATCCATATCCATTGGATATCTATTACCCGACGGATTATCCGTTTACCCGTTAATGGATATTATCCAGCGGATAAATCCATTACTCGACAGATAAACCCATTTAGAGTTAAGCCAAATGACAATTTTAACCTTAATTTATAATATATTTATTTTAAAATTAAGGGTAAAAGGGTAATTATATATCGGGTAAATGGGTATGGATATGGATACGAGTATGGTTATGAGTATGGGTATAGATATCCCATACCCGTATCCGTACCCGAACCTGACGGATATTTTTTCTATCATCCATATCAGTATCCATATCTGTTTAAATATCCGTCGGATAAAATCCGTTGGGTTTGGGGTAAAATCTGCCCTGTTTACATCCCTAATCAAAGGACTCTGTACTGATTTGGTGACCAAATAGTATTATTGAGGATACCATGCACTTGCTACTAGAATATTATGCCGTAATATCAAGAAATGAAATAATTAACAAAGGAAGGGCATGATCCACTATGTAAGCAACTATAAGAATGAAGGAAATAGATGATATGCATGTTGATGGAAATTGAACATGAATAATGCAGGAAAATTAATGTAGGAAATCATGAAAATTATAATTGCGATTTGAGGTGTAAAAGGCAATGTATTGTCACTTATTAATTATTAGCCATGTTGTGACCATAATAAATATCTAGCGATATATTTACAATATAGATAATTGTCTTAAGATATTAGACATAAAATATAGAATTTAGTGTGCTATGACGGAGTATTGTTTTACTAAGTTAGGCATTGTGACAAATTCATTGGAAGTGGTGTAGGGTTTATAATCATAAGACAACTTTGATATTTTATTTATCACTAAGTTATTGATGATTGTAATTTTAATTTGTTACATATTTATTTATTGTGTATTAAAATTTATTATTGAAAATGAAATATAGTGACAATGTGACATTGAGAAATTAAAAAACCATAGCATAATAAGCTAAAACCAAAGTAATAATAATAGGATAAGATCGCACTATTATGGCTAGGAAAAAATCGTCTTTATTTAAATTGTGATGGCGGTGTATTCAAAGATTTTATTAGTGTTCTAAAAATACTTAAAGTTAATTTTGTAAGAATTAAAATTAATTTGATCTGATTTATTTCATACAAATTCCATTTTTTATGTTCTAACTCGTTCTCGATCATGATTCATATTGTTATATATAATATCCAATTTGAGCCTTTTGATTTGACCTGAAATCTATAGACCCGAATTCAAAAAATCCAATAGATCTAACACTTAGTTGATCCGATTTACACCCAACCCATGTAGTGACCCGAACCCAAACCTAACCCGAATTCTATAGACCCGAGTGAAACTCGAAATAAACCCGAACCCGAGATACCTGAAGAACCTAGTATCAACCCAACCCAAATCACACCCGACCCGTCACTTAACCAGAATCGAACCCGAACCCGACCCAACGCAACACAACCCAAAACACACCCGAACCGAATTAGACCCAAACCCGAACCCGAACCCGACTCGATTCTATAATAAACGGAAATTGACCTGACCCATATCAACCCGACCCTAACCCGACCCAAATGACCCGTTTGCCACCTCTAGTTGAGCCGGACTCAGACCAATCCACTAGCATAATAGTGGCAGGGTATGTTACCGTCGCGACCGATCCACCTGCATAGAATAGTGGCAGGGTATGTTACTCTCATGACCGCTCAACAGGCTATAATAGTGGGGGATCCAGAGCTCAACAAACAAAACCCTATAGTTACTAAGACGTAAAAGATACTATTACTTACAGTGGAACACTGTACGAGAAGGAGCTAGACCGATCCACCAGCATAGAATAGTGGCAGGTTATGTTACTCTCGCGACCGATCCACCGGCTAAAATAGTGGTTAGGCGCCGGAGTGCCCTGGAGATCGATCCACCAGCTAAAATAGTGGCGTTCCCATACTCGTGTGGACTTGATAAAGAAAATGGTGTGAATCGATTTCTGATAAAATAGTTATTAAATAATTAATTTGGTATATAATTGGGCCTTTATGTATCTACGTGAATGATTGTTTGTTATTATGTTATCATGATGGATTATGCTCTTTTATTTCTTTTGCATTATTTATGTGATGTTATATGTTGACCTTAGTGATTGGTTACCTTGCTCAGTACGTAGCGTACTGATCACCCTTTTTATGGGTGCTGCTCATTCCCACGAGTAGTTGGCCCTTCTGACTTTGTGCAGGTGGGTAAGACATCAGTTAGGGTTGAGTGTTGAGCATGTTTTGACTCAAATTTCGAGAGTATCGTGGCCGTATTTTCTCTTCATGTGATTTTATTTCATTATGTTATTTCTTCTGTATCGCATTTATTCTTTTATGATTTATTACATTATATGGAGTATTTCAAATAGACTTTTTTATTAATTGTAATATTATTCCCTCCGAGGAATTTTGATTTCGCACTCTGATTTCTATCTTATTATTATTTATAAACTTTTACGTGTACTCTAATTTTTGATGTATGATTCTTTCTAATTCTTTATGAACTGTTGGTTTGAGTTTAAATGTTAATCTTTTCTTTAGCCTTAGCACTTGGTACTGGAACGGTCGGAGTGAACTGGTCTGGTACTAAGTGTGGCAGTAACATCCCCAAAATTCACAAGTTTTAATTTAAATTCTTCCGCTTTAAAAAAAAGTAGTGAATTTTGGGGTGTTATAGAAACCCGTTGCAGCCTCTCCATCTTCTCTTCTTTTCCCTTCCTTATTCTTCTTACCGAATCCTTCGCCCCATTTTCCCAGCCTTACAAACACCGTCTCCACCGCCCTAAGCCGTCGATCCTTAACCCCCGACCACCACCTACACCCCTACTCCGTCCCTGCATCCAGCCACCACCCTCACTCCCCTCCATAAGCCCTCAACATAGCCACTAAACCCTTAACCAAACCAACCTATCCCTTCTCCCCGCTTCTCCTCTTCGACCCCCTTCTTCCTTAATTTTTATGAGCAACATGAGCCCTACTTTTTTATTTTGAGCAATTTGATTAATCTTTGAGGTATAACAATAGTTAATATTAGTATGTATTTAATTAAGCTTTGGATAAGAATTTATTCTTTTGATTTCCTACTTCTAATATGATAAATTTTGATATTGTTTTTAGGTATTGATTTTTACTAATCAAAGCTCAAACCTTTAATCGGGGTACCGGTAAGGTTTAATTATTACTGAAAATAAGGTAACAATTATACCCTACTAAAATGTGTGGATATACATATTCTAACACATTAGGGATTTTAATATGTTTATGTGAATAATGTATGATGTTAAGTATAATATAATTTGTGGCATATGTTGGTTGTCGAAATGAAGAGCTTGTCAAATTATGTGTCATGTGTAGAAATGATAGTTAAGAAAGGAGCCTTATGTTTAGGGATAATGTTAAATGCTTATATATGACATGATAAGTTAATGTGGCCATGGATAATGTTAATATAAGCCATAGGAGCATTTTAATAATTTTACTTGTGCAAAAGGTGTGGACTAAATAAGTATGTATGGTGGGTGTTAATAAGTATTAAAAATAAATAATAATAGTTGGTGGTGTTATATGATATATATGGACCATGGATATTAATATCTTATGTGGCAAGGGTAATTTAGTAAATTTGGTATAATAAGGGTGAAGTGGTAATTTATAAGAGTAAAGGGGGTAAAGAGGTAAATACATAAGTAAGAAGGGTATATTGGTAAATTGGCATAGAAGAAGGATAACTTGGTAATTTTGTGAGTAAAAAGGGGTAAAGTGGTAAATGAATAAGTAAGAAGGGTATTTTGATAAATTGGCAAAAAGGAAGGATAACTTGGTAATTTTATGAGTAAAAAGGGAAAAATAGTAAATTAATAAGGAAGATGGGCAATTTGGTAATTGTAATAAGTAAGAGCAACAATTTGGTAATTTTAATAAGTAAGAAGGGTAATTTTATAATTTTAATAAGTAAGAGGGGCAATTTGGTAATTTAACCAACTAGAAGAGTAATTTAGTAACTTAACAAGTATGAGGGGTAAATATGGTGATTTAATAAGTATGGAGGGTAATTTGTTAGTCTAGCAAATACGAGGGGTATTTTGGTAATTATACAAACATGAAGGGTAATATGGTAATTTGGCAAATAAAAAGGGATGACTTGGTAATTTTACAAACAAGGGGTATTTTAGTAATTTTGTAAGGATGATGGGGCAAATCGGTAACTTGCCTATAACATGTCAATGGATTAAATAAATCTCTATAATAAGACATGAGTAATATTGAATAATAGGATAAGGGTATTTCGATAAATCAGTGAGTATCACAAGAACATGGTATAACATAGGGTTGGATGGTTAATTAAGGGTGTGATATGGTGTTTATCTCATATTCATGGAAGAGGTGCCTTAATCATTAATTATGCATGGAAATGTGTGTTGGATGTGATAGAAATACATGTTAGGGTCTAAGTGTTCCATGACCTTTCGATGTAGACTAGTAGACTCTAAGACCATATTATGATTATGATATGATAACCCTTTATGGTGTATGAATAAATGGAAACGAATTCTAAAATGGAAATGGATGATATAAGGATGGACTTAGTGGTTTCTTTAAGTTAACATGGATAACTGTATGAATAAGGACTACTTAATAATAGCATAAACAAATGGAAATGAATAAGTATGTGGTTGTTGTGCTTCTTGTGATCACCTTAATTAAGACACTAATAATTAAAGTGGAAGACCTAGAGATAGGGAATGGTGGCTCTTTAAGGTTTGCTACCCTAAAGACGTGGTTTAGCCCATGATTATTCTAGTATTTGTTGGTGTGCCTTAGTGCCCAAACTAGACCCTACATCTTATTCTATCTAGCTATACATACTTATTTAGGGGGTATGCATACTTATGGATTAAGTGTCCTTGTCGGTAGGGTATTGTGTGTCCTCGTGCACCAGTACGACTAGGGTACCTTTGCGTCTCTGGGTTGATGGTTGAAGGGTACTGTGTTGCTTATATGCGCTGGTATGACTGGTGTACCTTTGCATCTCTACGTTCTTGATCTCCCCCTTGAGCGAAATAAATGGACTTGTTGTGTTAATTAAATGGAAAGCACTGATCATGTAAAGTGAAAGATTATGTGAGTCAGGACCAGATCGATCCATCGATGATAATAGCGGCCAGGAGCCTTCTTCCCTTGAGACCGGTCCATAGGTGACTAATAGTGGCCAGGTGTGTTCTGCCCTGAAGTATATTTCGGTCCACTGGCTATAATAGTGGGGTTCCTACACTCACATGGATATAATTTGAGAGATGATGTTGAATGATATTTAATTAATGGCTTAAGATCAAAAGTGTTACTTTCATCATCATAATCTAGTGATATGAGATAAGCGTGGCCATGTTAACTGTCACTCTTGGTACGTGCTAGAGTTGTTAAGTAAATGGAATTCGTATTGTACAATTCTTATTGATTGATGTGTGTAATCACTCTTACATGGCTATGATCATTTATATGTTTGCGTATGATATTGTCTTTACTTCTATTGAATTACATTGTGTTTCATGCGAGCTCTACCTTTTAGTTTGGTATAAAGGGTTATTCGGTACCATAGTAATGAAAGGTTCCATTTGTGGTCCCCTGCCTATTCAATGGACAGTGTCCCTTGCAAGTTTGTTACATGTGCTTTTCAAGATAATATCGGGTAATAGCGTAAGGATTGTCTGGAAATAATTTATGGGTTTCTCTTTTAACCTTTTATTTCCTTATTTAAAATGATTTTTTATTCTTGGAACCACTAATAGTGGGTTTTACTCTGGTCATGAATTTAATGCGCTACTCTAATTTAAATAAAGTCTGAATTTGTATAAATCGTGTTATGTTCCTTTTAGCCTTAGCATTTGGTACTAAAGTGGTTGGAGGAAACCGATCTGGTACTAAGTGTGGCAGTAACACCCCCGAAATTTATGATTTTTTCTTCGAATGATTTTCAAATAAAATAAAAATTTTCAGTAGTAAATTTTGGGGTGTTACATTAACCCCCGGCAACTGCGACCCTTAGCCACCACTTTCCCTCCCTTTCCTCCACCACCGTAGCTTTCCCCTCATTGCCTACCACCACCTCAATCTCTCCTCCTACACCATCGCCTACAGCCACTCCCAACACAACCTGCCTTTCCCCTTCTCTTTCTCTTCTTCTCCTTTTCTTCCTCTTCTTCCCTTCTTTGCACCTTCCTTAGGCATCATATGCCATCATTTATGCTGTCTTCGAGCCACCGCACCACAACCTTTAATCGCTAACCATCTCCTACCTCACCTCTTGCACCTAACAACCAACACCAACACTCCCCACCATCTTCCTCAACCCTTAGCCGAACCACCCACCTTCCCCCTTTCCATTTCCTACGCCTATATTTTGCATGGCTTATGTTGTGGGTTTTTAGGAATTTTTAAATAATATTAAGGTATAGTTTGCTAATGTTATATTTAATAAATATTTTAAATAAAATTTATTATTTAATTTATCTAATAATAATATTGTATTTGGGATATTATTTTTAGGTACACAATTTTATTAAACGAAGCCTAAACATTTTTAACCGGATACCGGTAAAGTTTTGTTTTTGCTGGAAATAAGGTAACCGTTATACCCCACTAAAATGTTTGGATTATCGTATGTTAGCACATTAGGGATGCCTAATGTATTATGAATGCTGCTAAGAATGGAGACATCATCTATCCCTGTCGTTATTCTAGACATAGGAGATATTTTCACCATTCCATTACTCACTTTCTAGTCATTGTGGGATCGATCTTGCATGCTACTTCAACACTGTGCACTTGCGGTTAAAAGTCACCGCCTATATAGGTAAATATAGTATCATCTATTTCTGTTTTCATTCATAATTATGAGGGAAGATTATAGATCACCAAAATAATTAACCTTAAACTTTAATTAATGTTCTCACTATAAGAATTCATTCCATTAGATCAAAGTCCAAGATGATTTTTTTTTTCTACACCACCAAAATTAGGATATTTAGAATCAATCATCTTCCATTTAGAAAAATTGGCCAGATTCTAAGCCTATCATAAAAAATCTTGTATTTTTTGCGCCACATTAGGTTTTCTGCATTTTTCGCGTTACTAAACACATGATAATATGTTGGTATACTTTAAAATTACCATAACATCTTATTAGGAAACTTGGCATTATGTGTCATTATATTTGACAATCAAGATATATATCTAAAGATGCATGTTCATTTTGACACAAAATGTAATCTTTAGGATGAGTATGATTTTTTTCCTTCATAATTTTAGCCTATAGAGCAAAGAAATCTACTAGCTTCATAAGTCTTTAGAGGAAGTATATTATCCTAAAAAAAACAAATATTTCAAGAGTTAACCTTGAGTTGGTATAATCATAACATAACTTCTAGTCTTCTAAATTTAGTACAACTATTGTATCAGAGGGTTTCCAAATCATTGACTAACTTCTCAAAAATTTACTTTAACTCTTCCATAGAATCAAACTTAGCAATAGATTTGAATCATCGTGGTTAATAATATTAGGTTGATCACAAATAAACTTTTTCTGCACATCCACCTATATAACTCCTTTCAATTTTATGGACAAGGAGATGATTTTGTATTTCATATATCTCTCTCTTTAGCATGTTGCTGCAGTCTATACATGAATAAGATATTAGTGGAGAATATTTAGTATGTCCAATGACAAAATTATCTAGACAACTTATTTGTATGTATTCACATACGATCCATCATGACATAATCTTGTATTAAAACATAATTACCACTAAGCAAATTAATACACTTAGTTTGTTAAACAATATTAGGAAATTTGTTAGAAATTGTTTCTAAACTATTATCCCCTTCCTTTATTTACATTATTTTTAACAATTTTAGAGTAGCTAGCATGCATAAGAAAGCATTGCATATACTAGAAGCATATACTACATTATAAACCAACACTTACAAAATTTACACCATATAACTTCAAATGATATATTAAACACCAAAATTCAACAAGGAAAATTGATACCAAAACATTAACTCAAAGCAATAGTGAGCATAATAGAGTAAGAATGAAGTTTAACATAACACACCTAAAGGAGAGGTAGGAGAGGAAGAAGAGGAAGAAAGAGAGGAAGGAGAGAAAGAAGATGAAGAAGGAAAGAGGAAGAAGAAGAGGAGGAGGAGGAGGAGGAGGAGGAAGAAGAGGAGGAGGAAGAGGAAGAGAACTATGACAAATAAATTGAAGGAGGACGACGAAGATGGCAGTGGTAGAGTTTCATTTCGCTACTAGTTGCACTCTCTATGTGTTGCGCGTGGGGCAAATACTAAGTAGTGATTGTAAAATATTTTGACATAAATCAAGGGAAAGAAAAAAAAAAAAAAAGGAGGATGAGATATAAACAACGACTATGGGAGAAAACCATCGTATAAGGTCTCATTCAAAAGAAGAAAAAAAAAAAGAAAAGAAAAGAAAAGAAAAAAAGAGGGGAATAAAATTCTAAGGTAATGCACGATGATTCTAAGAAGAAACAACTGTATAGACCCTTTCGAAAATGCAAGGGATTATAGAACACTCGCAAGGGAAGGGAGAACACTCATGCAATTGATATAAATCAATCCTAGGACTTTCTCAATGGTTGGAGTACAACTAGCCACTAAATATTCTTTTTCCAAATGATTGTTGTCATTGTATTATCTTTTGTGCCAATATCAGCATCTATTGCTATTGGTGATATATATTCTTTTCTCCATGTTTTTTTAGTAGAAAAACTTATGCATGAAGGATCTTTTATCAACCGCTGTATATGAATTACTGTGTATTCCCATGGTGCGAATGGGCTATGCGTGTGATGCTTATGTATCGTGCGCATTTGAAAAATAAATGGAAGAATTTCCTCTTCAGTCACTAAAATCATTATATAATGGATAAAAACTGTGATATCTACCATTTTCAAACGCAGTCGCAACCTGCAAATGCCGTACTGCGTTTTAATATTGAATTCAAACTATTTAGGGACCTCGGGAGTCCGTTTCAGAATAGGCTCTGTTTAAATATAAGATGTATGTCTGAAGTTTATTTGCACTACTCATTTCCATTAACATAAACTATGTATCATCATGAATGTACATAAATCAACCAGGAACATTGAACATATGTTCTGACCAACTTTATATCGCAAGGGGGCGAACAGCAGCCGTAGGGGCGGGGTGGCTGGCTGTGACCGATCTATCAAAGTGGCAGGTGCAGTATTGTTCCAAGGTGTTAATTTCCCCTCCTCTTTATCTGAAACGGTATTGTTACAAGTTGTTAGGTCCTCCCAACTGCATTTCTTCTTCCGACCCCTCCATCATTATTCCATAGATAAGAGAGATGCCCTTCCACTCAGACTGTATCTTCAAGTACTCATGCCGCTTCAAGTATTTCTTGAGCTCAATGCGAAGGCTTCGAATCGGCTGAATCATAATCATCATCACCATCAAGTTAATTGTTTACGTACATCCAGCTAGCGAATATATGTAAATGAAAACACAGCAAATACAACATAATCTTGTCATCAATAAATTCGTAACGGGCACTGTTAAGACGAGACAACATGACCAAATTATTAAGAACTAGCTATAATGATTGATATGTAGGAGTAACACAACCCATTCGTTCGGTAACTAGATTATTTGGCACCTGTTGAGTCATATATTAACTGACGTGAAATTTCAGAACTTAAAGACTCCGTCCCAATTATATTTTAGCAGATTGATTCCCCAAACGGACGCTGAAGGCCGTATTTTTTTTGAGCCAGGGCCGGACGGAAGGGAGAATGAACTAAACGTTAAGTAACAGGCATATAGGTAGGTTCCCTACCTCTGCATTACATTCAGATGCAAGGTTGAAGAAAGAGGCAGAGACAAAATGTTTGCCGACACTCTCAGCCAGTCTGATCTGGCCTAGCCAATACGACGATGTCTCAAGTTTATCGAACCTGCATTTGCTGCAATTCTTTGCACTATGATAGGGCGTTGCATCATGACGTTGGTCGGCTCTCGACCCTGCCATTCTTGTTGAAGGGGAAGGAGAAGAGTGATGAAGAACGGGAGGATCAGGAGTTTTACCAGGCGGAGGCCGAGTAAGCAAAACATCCATCTGATTTTGATCAGGATTGTTTGGAGCCTTGATTCCGGCCTTTTCTTTTGGTATCAATCTAATCCCACGCTTCTTCTTTTCTTTCATTTGTCCCGCTGCTTTGGCCTTGGTTGTCTCTAGGAATAGTAATTTCTTTTCAGCCTTTGATGTAGGAAGTGTCGTATCACCATGACTTTCAGCAGCAGTACATGTTGATGAAGCCACAGCCGGTTTTGATTTTCCGTGATCGGTATGGAGTTTAGAACCATCTTTACTACTTTGATCGGTTCTTGCAATCATCTTGCTTGGGATATTTGTGCATCGGTTTGTTCCAAATACCCGCTTTTGCCTGCGGATATGTCAGATATGGATAATTTACTTGTCACGATCAAGTGTTACACTATTTATGGAATGTAAAAACCAAATGAAGGAAGAAATATATATATATATCAACCACCTGTTTTCAAGAACATGTCTAGGAGTAGTTTGTACCGCCTCGGAGATTTTTCTGCCTGGTTTCAAATTTGCTGCTCCAAAGGCATGAAACCGTTAACAAATAAGTACGGTCCGATGCGGACTTGAAAGTTAATTGTTCATAAATCTAATAAACTGCACATAAGAGAGAGTTGAACAAAATTCCGTACCTGTAACTATAAGTTTAGAGAAACTGAGATCCATTTTTTCTACTACGAAATGTTAAGTGATTTTGCGTTCATTTTTGATCGAATCCTCCTTTGTTACCATGAGGTTGTAGGAAACGGTTTCATGGACTTAAAATATTCGACCAATATATTTGCTTTCTGGAGGCTTACCTTGCAGGTTTTTCAAATTCAAAAAAAGAAATGGCGGGGACTGGTTATCGCTAAGTTCCTGTACCAGTTTGTCATTGCCTCCTCGCTGTCCGTTCATGTATCTTTCCGCCTTGGGCCGCGCCCTAGAGCAAATTCCGCCGTTTATATGGTTATATCAAAGACACTTTACAACCGACAACCTACTGCTATAAAATGACTGCGGCGAGATATATAAATAAGTTTAATTAAATTAAAAATATATTTTATCTAAAATTTTTAAAAATGAATTATTTTTATTTGACATACTAAAAAATAAAATAATTTTAACAAAACGTTTCTAAAACACTAGTAAAAAAAATGATTTTTAGTGACAAATTTTAACAGCAATTATTATTAGTTGTTGATAAAGATATCGTTAGTGATATCAGATTTTTTTTTTCTCAATTAGAACCGTCGAACCCTTAAATACAATTCAAAAGAGCTTCTAGGCATACTTTTTCTATCCTTAATCATGGACCAATCTCGGACGGTTGCTAACCCATACAATTCACTTGTTGGGTTGGCTCTCTACATAGGTCAATTCAATGTCATCGGCACCATAGTATATTTTTTCCCTTCCCATCCCCCCTCATTTTACTCCTACACATGGGTGTATTGTAATTGTTTTGAACATTAAAAATCATAATACAATTTTCTTACTTAAAGTTATGTCTTCTATTTAACCTTCACATTAACTTGATCCTAGCACTAACGATCCCTTTAGGGAAGAACATATAGTTACTATTACTTAGCTCCAAGCTGATAAAGCCAAACTCCGAGCATCTATTCAAATAGTCTTGGACATGTTGGTTCTCTTACACACACCCATAGGTAGTTACCCCATCTTATCGGAAAACCTCAGCACAATCAACTTTAGCAATCTTTTCGAAAAAGAGCTAAAAACTAGGCTTTGTAGTGCCATTTTCCAAGAAGAGGCAGAGTGTATGGAAGATGTCTGAAGCAAAAGGACTAAAAGTGACAGATTGTAGGAGTCCCTTAGCCCTCCAAGGTGGAGAATGCGGGAAAGGCAATAAGGCCAACTAACACAGAGATGAAGTAGACCGACATAGAAATAGAAAACGTGATGTATGTTGATCTAACAAAGTTGAAGAAAAGATTCAAAGATAAGATATCTACCAAACTAGCAGAGGTAAAGAGGATTTCATTAGTAGAATGATAGACAAAAGGGTACATGAGACACTAAAATCTATGAAAAACAAGAAAGATAATACTAGATTTTTTTTGTTGGTAGACACATTTCACGAAAGACATATCCGACACATCAACACAAAAAAGAAGAATTCCAACTTTTGAATCATTTGATGGCCACACCAACCCAAAAGACCATTTGAATGTATTCAAGAGTTCTTTATTGTTAGTCGGGGCATGAGAAGAGCCATTATGCAAAGCATTCCCAGGCACTTTAAAGGGAGCGACATTTAGATGGTTTGAGAACTAAGAGCTGAATCAATAAATTATTTCCCCTAACTCGTGATGGCTTTCATTGAGTATTTCAATGCTTTTCGATGGATCAACAAGGAATCTTATTCATTGATGGGGTCTGAAATGTCCCAAAAATTCTAATTTTAAAAATTATAGTTAAATAAGATTTTATTAGAAAAATTTATTAAATAAATTATTTTTATTAAAATAAAAAGGAATTAGTTAGGGAAAATCAAGAAGATATTTATAAGTATTTTAATTAGGAGAAATTTAGGTATTTTAGTTAATTAAGGATTTTATTTTAAAAATTAATTAAATAAATCATTTTATTTAAAATAAGAAGGAGAAAATAGTTCCAAATTAATAGGAATTTTATAAATAATTTAATTGAAGAAAATTAGGGTTTTTTATAATTAAAATAGAATTTATGAAAAACCTTTTAAAAATCCTAAATTAGCCTAAAAAGGGATTTAAATATTATTATTTTTAAATATCTCAAATATCCCAATTAATGCAATTAACCTAACCCACTATTATCCTTTTTCCTTTTCTTTCTTCCTTTTTTCTTTCTTTTTCTTTCTTTTCCTTTCTTTTCTTTTCTTTTCTTTTTCCTCCTTTCCTCCCCGACTTGGGCAAGCCGTGACCCAGTCCTTTCCCTTCTTCCTTCTTCTTTCGGTAGCCCCACGCTACGTTTTATCTTTTTCCCCCCTTAATGTTGCGTTCTGCCCCGTCCCCCTGTTTTAATGATCGTCGCTCGATTTAGTCTTCTTTTTTCCTTTCTTTTCTTTTTCCTGGTCGGCAGGTCCAACCCACCTTTCTTTCTTCTTCTTCTTTCCTCCGTCCTCGACGTCGATGACTTCCACCACCGCCCATCGCCCTGGTTTTTCGCCACCAATCTCGCCCCTTTAACCGACCATTTCCTCCCTTTCTCTTCCCTCTGTTTCGGCAACCACATTTACCCAACCCATCTCCCTTCCTTTTTCCGCATGACCCTTCTTTTTCTACGCAACAACCCATTACCCGATTTGAATTTCGCCGGCTTTTGTTGCCGCCGGTGACCGGAACCCTACCCACATTACCCCCTAGTCGACCCACAGAACCCTAACCTCCCTTCTAAAATCTATAAATACCCCCATAATGAGCCCTGCATCAAACTTTTGATCCTTACCCATAAATTCCTGACCTTGCCACCGCCTCCACTTGAGACGCTTCTACCACCTCCGCCGGCCAACTTCGCCACCTTCTCTACCTACCTAAGTCTTCCCTACATCACCCTTTAACTAACTACGCCTCCCATATCCCTCGATTCTTCCTACACAAGCCACCGCGGCTGTGCGAAGTAGCCCCCTCGACCAACCTATTCTCTACCTTTGCCACCCTTTGCGTTGCCACCGCCGCTGTGCACCACCATTGGTGTTGCCTGTCACCACCAGCCTAAGGTTGAACCCTAGACCCTCTCAACCCTTTTACCCTATTTTTACAAGTCTTAATCTATTTTATTTCATTTATTCAAAATATATTATTATTATTATTATTATTATTTCTATTATTATTTTTACTACTATTATTATTATTAATGATTTTATTATTATTTCTATTGAGGGCCAAAGCCCTATTATATTTTTTATTTTGATTTTATTATTATTATTCTTATTGTTGCTATTATCTTTATTATTAATATTAATATATTATTATTATTATTATTATTACTATTTTGAAATTATTATTATTATTATTATTATTATTATTATTATTATTATTATTATTCTTTCATTATTATTATTACAAATATTTTACTAATAGTGTTGCTATTATTATTGTTGTTGTTGTTGGTATTCTTATTCTATATAGGGCTGAAATCCTATCGTTCCTATTTTGAATTGTAGTAGTGGTATTATAAATATCATGTCTTATTATTATTAATATTATCATTATTTTTATCATTAGCATTTATTATTATTATTAGTGTTATTATTATTATTATTTAATAAGTTTATTATTATTCAATGTAGGGTCGAAACCCTACTTCATTTTATCTTCGATTATTATCATTACTATTATTACTATTATGATTACTATCTTTTTTGCAATATTATTATGATTTTTTATCATTATCATTATTATTACAAAATTTTATTATTTGTTTTACTAATGTTATTATTAGTATTATTTTGGTAAAGGGGCCGAAGCTGATGGAAACCTGTTAGGGTTTCTTGAAAGGATCAAAAGATTAATCGAGCGCAACGTTCGATTCGTCGGTTCAGCCTAAGGAACAACTCCAAAGGAAGACCCAAAGATTCAGAGGCACAGTTTGTACAACGACAACTGAAATTTGAAGAAAGAATGATCAAGATCGATCAAAGGTAAGAGAGCAGATTTAGAGAAGACGAGCGAGCGAGAGAATCACCAAGAGAGAGAGAGAGACAAGTCGCGAGAAGAATCGAGAACTCGGCCAAATATTCTGTCAAAAAAAATCGTCTTCTATTACATGTTTACCAGGCTATTTATATGCGTATTACAGACCGTATAACGACGTACAAATACACAATACAGACCAACGAATACACGACCAGATTTACAACGGAAAGGCCGAACGGGCTTATTACTTTGGGCCACATAAATAGTCGACCAGCCCAATTAATCCACAAAATAAAATGCCCCAAATACAATTAAGTTTAAGACTTAATTCCTATCAGCTAAAATAACACTTTAGCTAATCATGGCTATTAAGGATTGATTAATCCACAATCCATCTAGTCCAAAATTAAGGACCGGGTGGCGGATTATACAACCGACCTAATTTCCATTAGCCAAATTCAACCGACGAATGCATCATATGGGATTACAATTAATTAACAAAAATTACATAATCTGCACACTTCAGATACCTAATCTGCACATTCCAGCAACTGCATCCAAAGATCCAGAGAGTCCATATGCTGTATTACACTCCTATTTATTCACCAAATAAGACAAACAATTATAAGTAAATAATTCACAGCAATTTTCAAAATTAATTAAATATAAGTTCTTAAGATTCATATCAGAAGCCCTTATTTCACTATGTTTTTGAGTAATGCCCTTTTTATTAGTATTGTTACTATTCTTATTAATATTATCATCGTTATTATTTTTAGTATCTTTGCTATTATTATTTTGGTATCATTATTATTATTATTAGGGTAAAGTCTTTAATCTTATATTATCAAATTTTATGAGATTACTATTAATTCTTATATTTTTAGCCAAATTTAGTAATTAGTTAATGTCATTTTTATTATTAATATTTTATTATTTTATCAAAAGCTAGTCTTAGAATAAGTTAGTATTTAATAGTATTTTTGTAGGAGGGAATCTAATTTTTAGCTTTTCCCTTATATATGTGAGACATGTCAAAGTCCTAAGGAGGCGTAGGAGTATGCTCAAAGACTGGTGTCGTGTTAGGTAAGGGTGTTACTAAGGCCTTATATGTGTTTATGTGCATTATATGCTTCGTATGCTATTTATTCTATGTTTATCATTATAATTATTTCATATGTGATATGACGTGGAGTTGAAGTATGTTTTTATGTATTTACATGGCATGTGTACTATATGTGATGAAATATTGTGGTATGTGATGATTGGTTTGTGACCCTTTAGACATGCATGTGAGGATGTATAAAAGTGGTATTGTGTGGGGAAAAGGTTGAAAAATAGAAAATGGGAAATGTGTTGACTAGAGGGAGTAAGTTGAATAAAGGGGAAATGAGTTTACCTAAGTATTTTAACGATCCATGGGTGGAAGAATAAAATGGAAAATTAGGGTTTTGTGTGGGAGAATATAATTTATGGTTTTATATGGGAGAATCTAATCTATGATTATGTATGGGAGAATTTAATCTATGGTGTAACATGGGAGAATCTAATCTATGGTGTAACATAGGAGAATCTAATCTATGGTTTGTATGGATTGAATTTAGGGTTTTGTATGGAGAAACCTTGGGTTTTGTGTGGATTAAATTTAGGGTTTTGTATGAAGGAATCTTGGGTTTTGCATGAAAGAATTTAGGGTTTTGCATGGCGGAATTTATGGTGTTGCATAGAAAAATCTAAACTAGGGTTTTGCATGGATGGACTTAAGATTTTGCATGGAAAATTTTATGGTGTTACATGGAAGGATCTAAACTAGGGTTTTTGTATGGGTTGAATATAAGGTTTTGTATGGATGAATCTAGGGTTTTATATGGAAGAATCTAGGGTTTGCATGGTTGAATTTAGGGTTTCACATGGGATCTCTAGGGTTTCGCATGAAAGATTCGAATGGTTGCATAGGATGTGTAAAGTCTGTATGGGAGTAAAATTTACGTATGAAAATTTTATTTGGGGTGTGAGGAAGGTAATGTAAGTGTTGTTTGGGTATTTGATCACTTTGGATGAAAAATAGTATGTGGAGCAATATAAGGGTATGTAGGAGACCGAGCTAGGGTTTGTGTGGACAATTAGGGTTTAGTGTGGCTGCTTAGGGTTTTTGTGGTATCATGTGTATTTGGTGATTAAAGTGTAATTATGATGGTGGAATTTATGAGTTGTGATGTGTGGAGTGTTAAGCTGATTTGGGTTGTGTAAAGTGGAGTAAGATGGGCCACTGAGGCCTAAATTAGGGCATCTGGGGAAAAACCCTAGAGTGAGGAAATAAGTGGACTTGGAGGTATGTAGTAGTGGGCCTTGAACCACATATTTTGGTGTTGGAGTTCTAGTGTGAGTTTGAGTATATAGGAAAGGTTATTGGGCAAGTTGGGATGCGCATGAGTCTGATGATATGGAAAGAGTCCGTTGGAGGATATGTGTGGGGAGAGTGAGTCATGCATGTTTAGGATTAAATTTTCCGAATAAGATACCGTAATACATTAATCATTTAAAGTGAAAGATTATTGAGCTGGGCCCAGACCGATTCACTGGAAAATAATAGTGGTTAGGGCATGATGTCCTATATGCGATCGGTCCACCGGTAATAATAGTGGTCAAACTTTGTACCTGTAAGTTTTTAGTTCATCGGCTATAATAGTGGGGGATTCCATGCTAAAAAAACCGAATATATTTGTGCTAAGACATGGGAAAGATACTAAGTACTTACAGTGGAACACCGTGCGAGAAAGGAGCTAGACCGGTCTACTGGCGAATAATAGTAGTCAGGAGCTTTATGCCTTGTGTGTTTTCGGTCCACCGGCTATAATAGTTGTCAGGAGTTGTATGCCCTGTGTTTTCTGGTTCATCGGCTATAATAGTGGTCAGGAGCTTTATGCCCTGTGTGTATCCGGTCCACCGGCTATAATAGTGGGGTTCCCGTACTCGCATGGATTTGATAAAAAGCATGGTGTGAAACGATTTCTTATCAAAGATTAATTAAGTAATTAATCCGAAATATAATTGGGCCTATTTGTATCTACCGAATGATTGTATGATATTATATTATCAAGATGATCTTTATGTTCTTTTTATTCTTTTGCATGGTTTATGTGAATTTTTTATGTTGGCCTTAGTCCACGGTTACTTTGCTCTGTACATAGCATACTGATCACCCTTTTTATGGGTGTTGCTCATTCCCACGAGTAGTAGGCCCTTCTGACTTTGTGCAGGTGGGCGAGACATCAGTCGGGGCTGAGTGTTGAGCATGTTTTGGCTCCAAGTTCGAGAGTAGTGTGGTCGGATTCCCTCTTCTTGCTATTTTATCTCTTTCGGTTATTTCTTTTGTATCAAAATTACCCTTTTGATTTATTACTTGTATTGAGTATTTTAAATGAACCTTTTATCGGTTGTAAGCTTATTTTTCTTTTGGATATTGATTACAATTCATTACGCGTACTCTGATCTTTGGTGTTATGATCTTTCTAGTTCTTTCATGAACTCTTGATTTAAATTTAATATTAATCTTTTCTTAGCCTTAGCACTTGGTACTGAAACGGTCGGAGAGAACCGGTTTGGTACTAAGTGTGGCGGTAACATCCCCATAATTCACAGGCCTTTAAATTTTAAATTCTTCCGCTTTAAAAAAAGTAGTGAATTTTGGGGTGTTACAGGGTCATCTCAACGATTTTCACAATCTGGTTAGTCATTTTCTAACATATTCAATAAAGAGGTCTGATAGATCAATGAGTTGGATAATGGTAATACCAAATCTTCTAGTGTGTTGTTGTAGAAATCCCAAATTAAACCTTAAACACATAGACAAGTATTAAGCAATGAGTATGGGGCGATCTCACAAAAAAATTTAATTTAATCCATATATTTTTATTATCAAATTAATTCCCTAGTTATCAACTTATGAAAAATTTATTGCTAATAACGGAAAGAAGAATAATAATTAACAAAATAATAAAATCAAAATAATGAGAAAATAGGGGTTAGATGACATATTCAACATAAGGATTCCACTGATCATTGATTAATATGGTCATGTAGTATTGTTTTATATGATAATTTATAGAAGCTCATATGTGTTTGCTTCCTAACATCCCCTTATGCAAATAAACCAAGGTCCTTTTATGATTTATTATCTAACCAATTAATAGCCTAGGATAAGATATCTAAATTTAATTAGTGACACCATTAATGATTGGGGAACACCTAACTAGAACTATGACTGTAATCAACTCTAGTTATGTAGTTCTAAAGATGAATAAACATAGATTAAATCAATAATATATTTGTTCCTTGCGGATGTATATGTTAACAATTTTGGATTAACTATAGTATCCTAGCATCTAATTAGCACTTAAATTAACCAGGTTATTAATCTTAATAATAAATTCCTAATATTAGATTAGTGATCATTAAATTGGCTTATTAATATAACAAAAAATATACTCAACAATCAAATTCAATTTACATGTCACGATTAATTATCTTATAACCTTTAATTATCGTCCTACCCCATACTAATCTGGCTTACCATATTGATAAACAAAAATACAAAACCTAAACACATAAAAATCATACTTGTAATTATAATAGATGAACAAAGTAATAAATATTGAAGTAAACTACACAAAATCACAAAACTCAATTAAATAAACAAATAACAATAATTAAATTAAAAAAATAAAACGTACAAAATAATTAAATGAAGCAAAAGGAAGAAAGAACTTAACAGATTGCAGAACCATAAAAAATGAATCATCTTCAATTCTTTAATTACAACACAATTACCTAACTAAATTTAACATAAGAAGCTTAATAGTTTAAAAATAATGAAAATGAAGTCAAAAGTTTGATGGCAGTGCTCTCGATGTTTTATTTAACCTAATATATATTGCTTATATAGACAGAAGCTTGTATGAAGTATATCAACAATTTCGCAAAAATATGGTTCATACTAGTAAATACGATGCACCATTATTTTTGCCCTAACATTATACACATGGATTGAATTAATGGAGCACATGGGAGGGGAAACTATGAAATACAAGCCATATTTTCATAATATGAGCCCCCATATTTCCTTTCTATTCATTGTGTTATCTTGATTTTTCTTCACATGACTTCTCTTTTAGGGTCTTGCATGATGGTACATCTAAATTTCCATGATTCTAAGATTTTCTCCTAATATTGTGCTTCTTTTCCTTAATTATTTTCCTAAATTACCTTAATTTCTTCTTTTTCTAGATAACTAGGCTCATAGAGAAAACTGAGGAAAAGGATAAAATTATCATAATAAATTGCAAAAGCAATAGGTTAACAAACATCAAATAGTACCACAAAATATGCACCTATCATCTTCCCTCCTTAAAGGATTAACCGATAAAGAGTTAATGGAGAATTTTTACTTGGACAAACATGAATCTTACACTTCTAATAGAAAATATGTTCAAGAGAAGATAGATGATAAAGAGATGAGTAAGATGATGTGGATGATCGATAAAAGAGTGGAGACACCTTCAATTCTGAGATAAAAATTAGATAAGGAGATGCATAGTCAAAAAAGAGACCAAGAGGGTCTAAAGTTAATGGCACACCCAATTTTTTAGATAGGGTCCGTTTGGTAGATTTAGAAAACACACTCTATTGGAGGAAAGCATATCACATATATTCAACATTAAAAATGGCCTACAGATATTTTTGAATAATTTTCCCTTACATTCTAACATGAAACACAAAAACTGTAACAAATGGTGTGCCTATCATGATGATTTTGGACACAATACAGAAAAGTGTCGGTCATTAAGGGATGTTTTGGAAGAACTGGTGCCCTAGGGTTATTTGAAACATTATGCACAACCATTCTTTAGAAAAGAAACAAGTGTTGCTAAATAGTTTCCTCTACCTCCTCAAATAAAAGAACAACAAAATATTATATACACTATTAGAGGGGGAAGTTCCTTGGTAAAAGGAAGTAATTCAACCCTCAAGGTATACATCAAAACTGATGACTTCCATGAAATAAATAAAATTGAAAGAACAATTGAATGGGAGGTTAGTTTCATGGTAAATGATTAGGGGTAGAGTATGGTGGAGAATCATGATGACCCTTTTGTTATTGAGTTGGAGATTGTAAAATGCATGATGAACATGGTCCTTGTAGACATGATATATTTCATTAATGTTATTTTTAAGGAAGATTATAAGAAAATATTATAAATTTGAAGGGAATGATAGAACTTTCTTTTTTAGTTGGTCACCCGGGGGCTATGACGAGAATTAAAATAAATTTTGTAGTTTTTTCTTACTCATTGGCATATAACATGGTATTAGGATTAAATCCATTAACAAAATCAAGACAACAATTTTTATGGGTAGTTTATTAATGAGATTCTTAGTTAATGGATGATGGAGAGAAGTCTAGGGTGATAGAAAAGTGGTGCGACAATGCTACACAATATAATTAAGGGGCATCTCGGGATGACATGATGTCAAAAAGTCCCAAGAGAATTTTGTCATGGAGGATTTAAATAATTTTAGATAAGGAATCCAAGCTACTCTGGAGATTATAGAGAAATAACGCGAGGATACAAAGAATAGGGTGATGATAGGCAATGATATAAATGAGGCTAACAAAGAGAAGCTACTAGCTTTTCTCATAAGAAAAAGATATTTTTTTTCTTAGAATTTATTTGATCTAGAAGGAATTCCTCTTGAAATAATTGAACATCAGTTAAATATCATTAAAGGATACATATCGGTTAAGAAAAAGAAAAGGGTCATCATGAGTGACAAACATAAGGCCATTAGAGAAGAGGTGAAGAAGTTTCTCAACTCAGAATTAATTAGAAATGTAAAATATGCTGACAGGATAACTAATCTAGTTCTAGTAAATTTCAATGGCAAATGGATAATGTGAGTCTAATTCACATACCTTAATAAGGTATGTTATAATGATGGTTATACACTCCCACGAATAGATCAATTGATTAAATCAACATCCAAGCAAAAAAAAAGGTTAAGCTTTATGGATGCCTTTTAGAGATACCATCAAATAAAGTTGCCTAAGTCTAACCAAGAAAAAAAAACCACTTTCATCATCAACAATATACTTATTGTTATAAAATAATGTCATTAGTGATGGGGGTGGATTTCCAAATTTTAGTGAAGATAATATTTTAAAGATAGATTGGAGAGTGTATAGAGGCTTATGTGGATCATATGATAGTAAAAAGTAAGAAAAAAGGAAGCCCATATATAAGAGCTCTAGACTATTTTTGATACTTTGAGAAAATATAAAATGAATTAAATCCCACAAAATGTGTGTTTGAAGTTGGCATCGAAAAATTCTTGGGATTTATGGTTACAAACAAGGATATAGACATAAAATCATAAAAAAATTGCAGCAGTTTTGAATATGCAACCCTTTGAAGGAAAGAAAGATATTCAAAAACTAATAGGAAAACTAGCTGCACTACATAGATTCTTATCCAGGGGTGCTTATAAGAGTTTACCTTTCTATTGCCTCCTAAAAGTGAAAGATAATTTCTAGTAGATAAAGATTTCTAGAAAGCATTCAATGACTTAAAAACCCACTTATCTAGGTTGCCAACCCTAATAGCCCTAATAGAGGGAGATGTATTCTTCTTATATCTGGTAGCATCAACATTAGTTATTTTATCCATTATTATTAGAGAAGACATCAATTTTGGGGCACAAAAGCCTATTCACTACACTAGCAAGGTGCTCACTGACGTTGAGTGTCTATACTCCAACTTAGAAAAAATGGCTTATGCTTTTCTTATTTCTTTGAGAAAGTTGAAACCCTATTTTGATTCTCATTCTATATTGGTTTTGTCTAATTTTACCCTTGGAATTATCTTACATAAGCCAAATAATTTCTAGAGAATGAAGGTATGGGTCATTAAATTAAGCTGATATAGCATTCATTACCAACTAAGACCTCCTATTAAAGGCCAGGCTTTGGCTTACTTTATTATTGAATGCTCATTTGAAACTAAGCCAAAATTATAGTTAATCCTAAGGGAGTAGGAATAATGGCATTTATATGTAGAAAGGGCTTCCAACAACTTAAGCTCTAGATGTGGCGTGGTTTTGACTAACGCAAATCACATCATAGTGAAATATGCATTGTGATTTGTCTTTATTGCCTTAAAATAAATCAATTATTGAAAGTGGATAAAATCAAGTTATACAATAACTCAACTTTGGTTGTCAGCTAATGTAATGAAAAATAAGAGGTTAAGGAGCCCAACATGGAGAAATATTTAGGAAAATTGATTGAAGCAATGAATTATTTTTTGTTTATTGAAATGACATAAGTACTAAGAGCATATAATCTAGTGGCTAATGATTTTTCAAATTTAGCCTCATCTAGTACTTCTTCATTGACCAGAACGGTCAAAGTTGAGTATATAATTGACTGTTCGACAAACATGAGTAAAGCTCAAGATGAATTATGTGATACTTCATAAATATTGGCAATTTATATGTGGATGAAGTATTTTGGATACCACTTAAAAGTAGGGATTCAATTGAAGGACAATAATAAAACATTTGAGCTAAGAAGAAGGGAAAAAATATTTTGTGATCGACAGACAACTATATAAATGTTTACAGACCATGATGATACTAAAGTGTATGCGTCAAGTAGTAGGAAAGAAGGTGTTGAACAAAGTTCATGTGAGAATATGTGAATCACATCAAGTTTAGAAAAATCAATGTGTCATGGTTAGTATTAAAAATTTATATATCAAGATGCTGAAGTAGTTGTAAGTTAATGCCAAGGATTCCAAAAGGTTACCTTAGCACAAAATGTCCCTACTTCAAAACTATAACCAACTATAAGTCCATGGTTGTTTGCTTTATGGGGGGCTAATTATTTTTTAACCTTTTAGCATTGGTAAATATGATGCTTCAAATATATGCTACTTGTTATTTTAATATTTTTTACATCATATCTTTCAAGCAAACCCATTAAGTGCACGTTTTTCTAAAAAAAATTATTCAGCATAGTTGTTATTGATTACTTGACAAAATTTGAAATACCCCAAAAACCCTAACTTAGGAATTTTGGTAAAATAGGGATTTAGTAGGAAAAATTTAAGAGAAATAAATTAATTCACTAAATAAAGAGGAAATGAATTAAGGGAATTAAGGAGGAAATAATAAATAAATTATTTAGAAAATTTTGGACATTTTACTAATTAAAATGAAAGTGGAAGAAAATTACCCAAAATAGCCAAAATTAATCTAAGAATAGAATTAAAATATTACCTAAATAATTTTTAAATATTCAAGAAAATAAATAAATAAATAAATAAATAAATATATATATATATATATATATATATATATATATTTAAATGTATAATAACCCAAAAACATTCTAAATAAATTGTGCAAAAATCCAAAACCCTAATGAAACCCTTTTTCTCCCTTTTTCCTTTTTCTTTCCTCCCTTTTTCTTCTTTTCTTCTTCCGCCAGAATTGGGCCTCACCCGGCCCAACTCCTTCCCTCCTTCCTTCCCCTCCCACGCAGCCCAGTGTCGTTTGGCCCCCTTCCCATAATCGCGACGCAGCGTTTCGCCCCTTAATTTGCTGAGACGCCGCGTCGCGCTAAGTAAAGAGATAGTCGTTGCCAGCCTTCGACGCGACGCTGCATTTTCCTCCCACAACCCCCAATACGCCGCTTTTGATTTATGGATTTTATATCCGTTTCCAAACCGGCCGGTTTCCCCCTATTTTCTTTTCCTCCTAGACCGCCGATCCAGGAATCGTCTTCTTCCTCCCCTCCCGCGCAGGTCTGTCGCCTGCCGCCTGCCACCTTCCACCTGCCGTCCGGCGTCCTCCCCTGCCATTTCCGTCCCTTTCTTCCCCAATTTGACCCAGCACTCCCTCACGCGTCCTTCCACCCCTTCTTTTTCCGGAAAATAGCCAAACGTACCCTGCAAATCACAGGGCACGTGACGCTGCCACCTGCCGTGCCTGCCCCGCGTGCCACTTCCCTTCCTCTCGTCGTTTTCCTCCCCCATGGCCTATAAATACCCCCTCCCAAACGGCCACATCAAGTCCCTCCCTCTGGACCTTGCTGAAACCCTACCTCACTACCGCCAGAATAGACGTCGTTTCCGCCGCCTCCAGCCACCGCCGAGACCACCTCTACCCACCAAACTCCTCCTTGCGCCACCCCCCACGCAATCAAACAACCTCCGCTTCCTTTCCTACCCCGCACGAGCCACCACGATCGTGCGAAGGTACCTGCCCAAAAAGAACGCCGCCGCCACCTTGCTCCACCCTCTGCCGCCGCCGCCGCAGTAATCAACCCACGTCCCACCTCCCAAAGTAACCAGCAGGCCTTCCCCTACCTCCCCACAACTTCATCTCCCCCTGCCTCCCTCTCCTTCTACCTCCACCTCTCTCCACCACCCTCGGCTGCCGTGCCAACCATCGCGCGCCGCCACCCCTTGCCACGCCACCACCCTCATTCCACTTCCCTTCACCTGCTGATCCTTCCTCCACCTCAAAATTCTCCTTTCCTCATCCCATCTAACCTCCACTTGAATCTTCCCCTCTCTTCTCCTCCTCCACCGCCGCCGCCGTCGCCCCCACGCGCCGCCGCCGGACCACCACCGACCCTAGGTTGTCTTCCACTCATCCCAAACCTTAACCTTTCTTTTATATAGCTACTACTAAGTCTAACTAATATTAATGTTATTATACTTATTATCATCATTATTATTATTCCTTTCATTATTATTATTAGTATTACTTTTATTATTATTAATATTACTAATATTATTATCTCTGTTATTAAAGCTATCATTTTTACCAACACCATCATCCCTTCGAACCTTAGCTTCTATTATACTTAACTTTAGTGTTATTATTATAATTATTGGTATTAACATTATTATTATTATTATTATTATTATTATTCTTACTATTATTATTATTATCATTATCACCCTTAGGAATAGTTACTTGTAATATTGTGACATTATAATATTATTATTTCAAATATAACGCCATTAATAGACTTGGCCTTAAAACGCTAGGGTTTCTATCACTAGACATTAGTGTCACTAATTTATTAATACTAACACTATTTTCCTATAGCTAGCATAAACCCTATTACTACAAGATTAGAAATAATGGATTTAATAAAATAAGTGTAACAATAAGTATCAAAATAAATACATTTTGACTACTAATATTTAGTATACTAATTCTAAGGTAAAAACCCTAGTTTTTGTATAATACCCTCTTTAGTAATAAAAACTCTAATCCTAAACTAGAATAAGGAATTATGGTACTTATAAGGGAAACTAATACTTATCATTTCCCCCTTTTATAGGTAATCCCGACCAAAGCCCTAAGGAGTTAGAGGAGCGTGCTCCAAGCCCGGCGTCGCCTTAGGTAAGGACGAAGCTAATGGCCTTGTGCTATGTGTGACATGGATGTGTTGAATGTTGTGTATGCCATGCTATGCCATGTATTATATGATTTGTGGATAACTTGTCTCATGTGTAGCGCAGCTTGGAGATTGAGGTATGTTGTATGTGCTTCCGTGACATGAGCATGACATTTATATGTACGATGTTTATGATGTATTATGTTATGGCCCTCTAGGACATGCATATTAGGATAAATGGTAATATGAGTTGGGAACCATCATGGGAGTCTTGAAGTTTGTATGATGGTATTAATGTTCTAGGGCGGTACTAATGGTTCGCATGGTGGTATTCGGGTTTGTATGGTGGTATTTGTGATTTTATGGAGGTATTAATGTTGTATGGTGGTATTATGGTCGGTATGGTGGTATTAGGGTTTGCATGTTGGTATTAGGGTTCGTATGGTGGTATTAATGATTCCATAGTGGTATTAATGGCTTATGGTGGTATTAGGGTTTGTATAGTGGTATTTGTGATTTTATGGAGGTATTATGTTGTATGGTGGTATTAGGGTTTGTATGGTGGTATTATGGTCGGTATGGTGGTATTAGGGTTTTCATGGTGGTATTAGGGTTCGTATGGTGGTATTAATGATTGCATAGTGGTACTAATGGCTTATGGTGGTATTAGGGTTTGTATGGTGGTATTTGTGATCTTATGGAGGTATTAATGTTGTATGGTGGTATTAGGGTTTGTATGGTGGTATTAATGTTCGTATGGTGGTATTAATGATTGCATAGTGGTATTAATGGCTTATGGTGGTATTAGGGTTTGCATGGTGGTGTTATGGTTTGTATGGTGGTATTAATGTTGGTATGGTGGTATTAGGGTTTGCATGGTGGAGTTAGGGTTTTGCATGGGAGTTAATGATTGTACGGGATTAGGGTTTGGAGTGATTAACTCTGGGACGTTGTGATTAAGTAGGGTTGGAGTAACTAATCGTGATTGTTGAGGATAATTAAGGTTTGGGATGGCTAAGTATGGTGGTTATGGTAAAATAGGGATAAGAGTGGTTAACCACGGGTTGTTGTGGACAATTAGGGTTGGTTATGGCTGCTTTGAGTTGTTTGGCATTATCATGTGTATTATTGATTAATGTGTAGTTAGGAATGTGGAATTTTATTATTTGGGACGTGTAAGGCAGAAAGAGAATGATTTACGCATATCCATGGTGAAACCTTCTGAATAAGATATGTTAAGACACTAACCACTTACAGAGAAAGACGTTGAGCCGGACCCAAACCGGTCCATCGACAAATAGTAGTGGCAGGGTATGTTACCCTCGTGACCGGTCCACCGGCTATAATAGTGGCAGGGCATGGCCCTCGTGACCGTTCCACCGGCTATAATAGTGGGGGATTCCGTGCTCAACAAACTAATTAGAATGATGATAAGACATAGGAAAGATACTAATATTTATAGTGGAACACCTTGTGAGTCGGGGCCAGACCGGTCCACCGGCAAATAATAGTGGCAGGGTATGTTACCCTCGTGACCGGTCCACCGGCTATAATAGTGGTAGGGCATGGCCCTCGTGACCGTTCCACCGACTATAATAGTAGGGTTCCCGCACTCACATGGACTGATAAGGACGATGATGTGAACCGATTATAATTATCAAAGACCTAATGAGAAATTTATCTGGTCCGTAACTTGAATTGTTTATCTGTATTATTGCATGTTATCTACGTAATTATGCTATGTCTGCTATGTTTTGTATCTTGGTGTGTGTGTTAGCTTGTTTGTTACCTTACTCAGTACGTAGCGTACTGATCATCCGTTTCATGAGTGCTGCTCATTCCCACGAGTAGAGGGCCCATCTGACCTTGTGCAGGTAGGAGACCTCGTGTTCGATGCCTACGATACCTACGAGGCATCGGGTGGGGCCGAGTGTTGAGCCCATCCTGGTTGGGGCCGAGAGCGAGTTGGCCGGACTCTTTTATGATCCTCGCTTTCATCTATCGTAGTTTTATTATGTTCGTATTTTGGAAGTGGAACCTTTAAGTTGTAATCTTAACGACATTTTGACGATGGTTGATATCTTGTTTTCATGGATGCTTCATGATAACGATGCGCTTATGTTTTGATGATTCTTATTTACGATTTCCTGGTTTAGCCTTAGCATTTAGCATCGGAACGGTAGGAGTGAACCGGTCTGGTGCCAAGTGTGGCGGTAACACTCCCAAGTTATGGTTTTAATTCTTTTGCTTCCGCTAAATCTGTTGATTTAAACGCAATTTTTTAGTAGTAAATTTGGGGGTGTTACAAAATTGGTATAGGTATAGGTCCCAACAAAGATTATAGAAAATAAAACAATAAAGTTTTTCTAGAAGAATATGATAAGTAGGTAAGAAATAGAAGAATGGAATTTGATGGGATGGGGGATTACAAATGGTTGTCGTACGAATGGAACTAACAAAAAATTATAAGTTTAGAGTTCCTTAAGCAATTATAACTGATAATGGCTAACATTTTGATAATAATAAATATCGATAATTTTGTGAAAATTTGGGAATTGATTATTAAGTTACCTTAGTAGCTATCCACACATAAATTGCATTGAATAGTATTTTATATAGGAAATTTGGTACCTTGAGAATGGGTTTCTCATTGGTTTCAAAATAGTGTAATGTTCAAGGAAAACATGAAAAATATATATACTTAGAACACTAAGATGAAAATTGAATGGGCCAAAGTAGGCATGAATGGATGAACTTCCATGAATATTATGGCTCATTAGCATAAGTGCAAGGAACTCGGCAAATGAAACGACTTTTAGTTTAAAATTTGGGGCTGAGGGAGTTTTAATAACCAAAATAAAAACAAGTTCATATAGTACGAGCTAGTATGATCCTAAAGATAGTGAAGAGGCATTAAAAATGGATATGGACTTGCTGGAAGAATAAATAGATGTAGTTAAAATATGGCTTCCTAAATATAGATAATAAGCAGCTAAATATTACAATGAAAGAGCCAAATCTACACAATTAAGGTTAGGGGTTGTAAAGACTATGTTTCTTAGAGCGTTCTATGTGGTAGGATTGTATGAAGCTTGGAAGGAAAAAAATGATTTGTTATTTTATAATGTAAATCTAAATTGGAATAAACTTATTAGAAGGATAACTTATGCTTTTTCCATTTGATGTAATCATTAAGAAAGGGTGGGTAAGTATGGTAGTTATTTGAGGTGTATAGATTAATTCTATTCAAAGGCTAGTACTTTATACTAATCTGATGATATAACGAGCACTAGTTTCCTAAAAAAAAAGGTGGGATGGTGGGTGTTAAGAAAGGTTGAGGTTAAAAGAAATGGTGGATGGAGTAAATTAATAGCTAAGTGGAAAGGTTTTTATCAAGTAATGAAGAAACTTAAGCCAACCACATCCATAACATATCATCTCTCTTTATCAGATAATGCAAACATGGCTAGCCCAACTTACTCCATTACTTGATATGAACCTTCCCACTTAGCTTCTAATTTTCCCCAACTACCATTAATTTATATATCATCCTTCCTTGATAGTCCCCTACCCATAATTGTGTAGGTTTGACTCTTTTGTTGTAATATTTAGCTATTTGTTGTTTGTATTTATTAAGCCACATTTAAACCACACCACTTCATTCTTCCTGCAAGTCTTTCTCAAATTTTGAGTCTTCTTTATTATTTTAAGGATCATGCCCATTGGATCTATATGAAATTGTTTCTATTTTTGTTGGTACAACTATCTCAACCTCAATTGCTAAATTGAAAGGCATTTCACCTGTTGGGTTCTTTACACTGGTCCTAATAACTGATAACATTCTTAGAAGTTCATCCATATATCCTCTCTAGATCCTATTCAATCTACATCATAGTGCACCAAGTATTAATTTATTTTCACAGTTTGCCTAACCACTACATTTTTTTGAAACTAATGAGGAACCCATTCTCAAGATACCAAATGTCCCATATAAAAGATTATTCTTGAAACATAAAACATTTGATAAAATATTATTTGTAGTTTTGATTGATTTTAACTTAACAATGATATTTATTACATTTGAATTTGCATACTCTATCTACCTATAAATGTAGGTAAAGGAATAAAGTTTATATATATTAACATGTTCATAGAATTTATTTTGTATAAAATATGTTTGTCGAGGACACAAAGATTAAGCTTGATACGTAAGCCCTCAAATAAAGAGGTCATTGAGAAAAAGCTTTATACATAATCCCTCAAACAACGAGGTCGTCAAAAAGACTATATACATGATCCCTTTAAAAATTAATCCATAGGAAAAGCTATAAACTTAAGCCATCATATAAAGAGGCTGTCATATTCTATACATAAGCCTTTATACAAGGAGGCCGATATGCTCAACACGTAAGTCCTCATACAATTAGGTCATCGAGCTCCATGTACATTAGCTCTCAAATAAATTGGTCATCAGACTCTATATGTAAGACCTCATACAAAGAGGTTATTAGGTTCAATACATAAGTCCTTATATAATTAGGAAGTTAAGCTCTATATACATAATCCCTCAAACAAAGAGGCTATTAGGATACATACTAAACCCTCAAACATTGAGGCCATTGAGCACAAATGGCTAAACGAAGATGGGCAGAAATAGTGAGATAAAAGATCGATACTTTTTCACTCAAAATTCTAGGCTCTAGGGTGTGTCCTTAGTCAATATACCAAGGCTACTATGCCCACTAAAGTATATATGAAGTTTTTTTTGCTAAGCCTAGGTTTCCTTGGTGTGGTCCACAATCAATGTACTAAGGCCACTAAGCCCAATATTGAGGGGTTTAGTTGGTTTATTTAGTTTTATCAACCAATGGTATCTAGATAAAACCCTAATGTGGCTATCCATAGCCAAAGTATAATAAAGATTCAAATTGTATGCATTGTAGGTATTATAAAAATGTTTTAGTTTCAACATTAATAAATTATCAAGACTCTGTATATAAAGAAACATAAGCAACTACTTCATAATCTATCTATATTTCAAGGGTATGAACAAGTTATAATAAATCATAAATAAGAAAATGAAAATAAATAAAAATATATTTAATTTTCATCTTCATCCATATCAACCTTTGTAGGAGCATATATGATTTCCAAATCTTGGTCGCAATATAACTCTCCATCAGGCTATTATAGCAAGTCTAGCTTTACTAATGTCATAAACTAAGAATACATCATTAAGGAACCATAAGCATATTGCTAAGGCTGAAAATTTCCTTCATAATGTTTAAACTCTTCACTTTTCAAGTAGTTAACTATAGGTTTATGAGTATGTGTCATTTTAGTATCAACAATAACCTTCTCGATTCTCTCATTCATATCGTTTTGAGAAGACTCAACAACCAACTTGACATAATCTAATGGCTCCTAAAGATGCTTTACTTCAACATTACTTATCATCTCCTTCTCAACAACTTTCAAGCGTATCCATTCAATCTCGATATACTATTCTTACATGGCTTTCCCATCTCTTCATATTGGGAGTCATACCCGATTATCTTATTATTAAGGGTCTTGATTTTGGCTGCATGTGATCTAATAATCTCAAAATATATTAAAAAATTCTTGTCTTCCACAAGACATTATTTCTTCTTTGAAGATATTTAATAATTTTTTTTTCTTTTTGGAGGTCATTTATAGGCAGCTAGTAGTAGCCTTCAATATCTCTACAGTTTTCCTTGCTAATTACTTTTCACTTTGAAAATAATCTTCTAAGATAGAAAATTGGGTGTTTAGAAAGTCTACATTAGTTGAAGTAGATTTTAATGTGCTCTTCTTAGTTTTTAGCTCAGCTACTTTAATCTCAAGGGATTCCTTTTTGTTTTGTTTTTTTTTTTTTTAAATCTGAGTGGTCATCTTGGAGTTTTTCATATTCATCCTCTATTAATCAGAAGTAGTTACCACTTCTAGAAAATTGATCAAAGATCTTCTTTCTCATAAAAAATGTTGCAAGTGTTATTAAAATAGTTATTAGAGTTATAATATTGAAGATTAATTACATAAAAAGTTATGAATTATGATATACCTAGAAGGAGTAGTTGAAATGATCCCTTATCAGTGTTGCTATCTTCAAAGTCTCTACTATTTTCCTATCTCGACTCAGCATTATGGCCTCGACTAATTTGAGACTAGCGGTGTCATCTGGGTGGCAGTCAAAAAAAGAGTAATCATAAGGCATGTTTAAAAGGGCTCTATCATCTTATGGAGACTTTAGATCATTTTCGCAAAAAAAAATTCCTCAAGGGAAAATCTTATAGGTTGAGTACTCGAACATCATGGTCTTCTCTTTGGTGTAAAGGATGTTTGTGAGGGGGAGGGAATACACTTGTGCTAGCCATTTTCTCTTGTGGAAGGATTAGTGTTGGCTTTTATGTTCATATTTTCTTTCTCTTTTGCTTCAGGATGATCACTCCCCTCTTCTTCTACAAGTATTATGATCTCTTTGGCTGAGATTAGGACTAGAGCTCCTCTAATATGTGGTAAGGCAAGAAGTTTGGATTCATTTAAGGAAGAGTCCAATAAATATTTACCCTTTATTTAAATATGTTTATAAAGTGGCTTGGGAAGATTGTATTTTTTATTTTGTATACAACTTAGGGGCACCAATAAGTTGATAAGATAAAGGCTTTAAATCTTTCTTAGCTATTGAAACCTTGGGGATTACCTTAGGTTAGGATTCCTCCTAAAAAGTTAGAATTTTGAAGAATAAATGATAATATAAGCCAAGGGATGATCAATTAAGACAAAATAATGAAACAAATAATTCAAGTACATGTTCATAATAAGAGCTGGCTGATATAACATAGGTTTTTAATGGAAATAATATACTCAACGACATGTTCATAATAGGATAACCAATGCCCATATAGTGAATGTTACTAACCTTATTTGGATTTTCCTTCTTATTTTGCATTTTATGATTAGGTATAAATGTCCCTTTTACTTTATACATGCATAATAAAGAAAATATATTTTTAGAAACTAATTACAAATGAAATAATCATGGTATTAATATATTTATTTAGAAAATATACCTCCCATTTTGTAGCCTCAGTGGTATACATCCTACCTAGAGGATAAATGGTGGGACTTTTTATACCTTTATGTAGGTTGAAGGGGACCATCTATTTTTTACCTTTCCATTCATTGCAATCTACTTGTAAGAGAAAAAAATATGTAAGTCGAATGAATTAATAGTTTAGTAAATGTACAAAAATGACAAAATGGGAAAAAGTTACTTATTAACGTTAGAATTTAGCCTATCTTCTTGAGGATAATAGGGTTGTTCACAACTTCATTATTATTTATAATGAGTCTATTCTACACTAATTTTCCAATTTAATTATGCTGGCTTCTAACCCTAGTGAGAAGGATGAGCACTCTTACACATCAGAATTTAACTGACCCCATTTGGATAGATCCCGCTTGTCATCCCCTAAAAAAGAAGTATTGAGACTTCCATCCCTTTATAGAATAGTGTATCTCATTGATAAACATATAATCCTCTCTTTTTTGGATGTAGTAGATTATCAAGGCTGAGGGATAGCCTAAAAAAATTAAAAAGTGACTAAACCAATCTATTGTTTGTCTGACGTCTAACAAACAACACTCGTGCAAAAAGCTGATCACCATTTTCAAAGAACTAGGGAAAAATTAATTAGGGATCAAATGATAATCCTAGATCAATTCTATAATATATTGATGTAAAGGAAAATGTATGTTGGCATATAGGGACTCAACATACAGTGTTATGCATCTATTTGTGGGATTCTTAGCTTTGTTTAAGGAGATTGGTTGAATTAGGGTAAGAGTAGAAAGAAAATAGTATCTGACATGGATTTGATCAATCCTGGCCTCAATAATGTTACTAGGAACAAGAATATCCAAGTCGTGGGAGGAAGGTTCTGACATGTTGATACAAAAGGGGAAGGTTATAAGTGGATGGATGGACCAACTAGTTTGTTGGTGATTGGTTTGTTGGACTTAAAAAAGAAGAAGGAAAAGTTTTGGGTGTGATTGAGGTTTTTAAAGACTAAAATTTAAAGAATTCAAAGATTAGGTTAGATTTTTAATGAAAAGATCTTTCAAGAAGGTAGGAGATTTACTAGTTCTTTCAAGAGAACTGGTGTTTGGTGTGATGACAACATGGACTATGCATGTTTGAATACCGTTTGGAAGTTTATTGCATCATATTCCCATGGTGTGAGGAGTTTCACAAATTTATATGGATTAAGATATCAAAGGTGTGGATGAAACCCTAACAAAGGATCAAAGATGAAGAATTTTATGTTTCAGGTGTATGGATGGAGAATTGAAAATTTTCTCCAATGAAAAAAAAAGAGTCGATGAATTTAATGAGCATTAAATTTAAGAGTGGGAAAGAAAATTATTTGAAGATATATATATATAGTGATAAGCGATAGTTGAATATACCTAGTTTTTGATTTGAAAGATAAAGAATTCTCCGAGTTGTGTATATTCATTACTAATGGTAACATCTTAAAATTAGGAAAAAGGCCGACTCGTGATTAAAAATTTGAGAGATGACATTATGCTGAATCAAACCCTTAAATTTTGTATTTTATTACGTAATATAGTGGCAAAAATATTATTTTCTTAAATCGCTTAGGAAATTGTTCATTTTATAATAATTGTAACACCCAAAATTTTACTATTAATTTTTTTTTGATTTATAGCAGAAGTAGATAACCAAAATATTAGGTGTTACCGCCACAATTGATGCAATTTTGGTTCACCATACCATCCTCACATCAATCATAAGGCTAAAACTATTAAAAGTGGACCAAAGTAAATAGAAATTAGAGAAACTTTAGAAATGTAAATACAAGTTTGGAGATTAAGTGCAAATATACAATACTAGAATGCAAGCTTAGGGATACCATGGATCAAAGAGTCTAAAAGATATCCTGGAAAAATCCTAATCTGAATTACATAACTCTTTACCCAAATACCTAATATAAATAAAGGTCACTCCTCCACACATAATGCATTAAAAATAGCAAAATGATCTAGTTGTTCCTTAAAGACATGCATAAAAACATCAGAGTCCTTTGCTCATAAGAATAAGAAGCACCCATAATAAGGATAGTCGGTATGATACATGCTGAGTAAGGTAACCATACTATTGAGTTAGGGATATAGATATATACATAAATTCATAACACATGATAAGTACACATACAGTTTACGAAAAGTTTCATAAGGTAAATATCAATCTAGGCCTTTTTATTATATATAACCATTTTCATTCTTTTATTTATGTTGAGTTTAGGGACCCCTTTATTCTTAAACTGGTGAAACTATATAAAGCACCTCTCAGGGACAACATATCTTAGCCACTATCATCATCCAATGGAATGGATTCATAAAAACACATTCTTAGGACAAAACACTTCTAAGCCACTATTATCATCCTGTGGAACGACTCCAAAAATCGTTACCTTTGTCTTGACTCATGTACTCTTCCAATTTAAATCATTAATATCTTATCCATTAGGTTACTTAAATCATGTTCTAATTCATGATGAGTATAGGCCCCCACTATTCTTAATCTAGTGGAACATACTTAAACGTCTCTCAGGGATAACAAACTTGAGGCACTATTATCATCCAGTGAAATAGATCCATTAAAAAACGCCTTCTTAGGGAAAAAAGCTCCTGATTAACTATGATCATCTGGTGGAACAGATCTATAAAAAAAATACCTTAGCCTAACTCATGTGATCTTTCACTTTAAATGATTCATGTCTTATTAATGATTGATTCATAGGTACATAACACATTAAGGCCGGTAAAAACATTATGCAGATCATAAAGGCCGTTCTATAGAGTTAAGATTCCTTATTTTCCCCAAAACCCTAATTTCACACTCATAAATTTTCTTTTGTTAATCTTTTAACCACCAAACTTAATACTCATTTCTCAAATATTATTATTATCAACATAATCGATTTTCAAGTCTTAAATCTAAGGTCTTACACATACAACAATAACCCTATCCTAAATGTTACTATTCCTAGGGCTTATAAACCCTAATTTTACAAATTAACCATAGATTTTCATGTGGGGATAAAAAACTTACCAAATTAAATATAAATTCCCAAAACACTAATATTAAGAACATATTTGATTTTCTTGGTCTAACTTTACCGTTTCACACATATGATAATAGTCTCCTCGTTTTAGAGTTACTATTCCCAAATCAACCGTTTACATATTTTATTAAAGTTTGGTCATTCACAACTACTCTAAACACTTCATATAGATTCCATAGCACATTTGGATGATATATCACCTTAAAATATCAAGATTCTCATATTTAACCTATATTGACCAAAATATCTTTATCGATAACATAACCCTTATTTTATACAAATCTTATGTGTTTAGTAACATTATTTTAAAACCCACAGTTTCTACAAAAAACCTTATCATAATTATTTCATATTCATCATACCATTAATAAACCCATGATACATCCATATTTCACACTGAAGGCTTTTCCACATAAAATTGCAATATCGCATGACCTTTACTTACACATTTCCTATAATATAATATAAACCACATATCATAGTATCAAAAATCATATATTAGTTCAAATAATCACAATAACATGGTACAACACAAAATCAATTATAAAACTTAGCAATCAAATACCCTAGATAACGACAAGTATCCTTAAGGGTTTTCGTTCAATAAATCAATCGGCTATTTTGCGGAACCAATTAACTTATCTGTAGAATAGTTGATTGGTAGACCAAATCAATCATTTGGTTGGTTAGGCTGGGTAATTTTTTAAGCTTAATTTTTTTGGGGAAAATTCCTTGCATCAAAATGAAACTTTAATAATCCAACTTTAAACTATTCTTGAGGGATTTTTAACCCTTTTCATCATTTATTCAGCTTTAGTTGCTACCTTCAATAGATTTGAGGGCTCTATATTAACAATTAAGTTTGAGGATGACCTCACTCTTGTCTTTTTCCACCTCTCTCCTTTACACACCTCTATAACCATGCTTAAATTCCAAATTGTCCTTTCTTGGTTGGGAGATTCCTTTGCACACTAATTTTTCATCACCCTTCTTATGTTTGATATTTTCTGGGCGAACTTGACCTAATTTCTCTAAAAAATTACCATTTGAGCTAAAAGATAGAAGTTAACCTATTTTTAATAAATTCACTGATTCAACTCAGATTTAAATGGTAAAATTATAGTTTTCTATATGTTTTGTAACTTCACCCATTCCCAGACCCATTTGTTGGTTATAAATAATCCTAATCACCCCTTTTTATCACTTTTCTTTTAGCCTCCACATCTATCATGTGTGATATTTCCTCACCACTATAAGCTTACATTTGATCTCCTTTCACTCTTTTGATCCTCTCTCTAGATCCATCTTATTTTATCCTTAAGCAAGAAATAATTATATTTAGGAGAAGTTGAGTTGTTTTTAGCTCAATCATTCTCTAATTTTTTCTTTTAGTTGTGGTAAGTCCATTTTATTTTCTAATTTGAATTTTTGATTTATAAAAGTTATTCAATGATTATTGAGTTCTAATGTATTATTTTTAAAGGCTTTGGAAGTTCAAATCTTTTAGCTTTAGTTTTTCTTCTCTAGTGGGAAACTTTTCTAAGCATCATGTAAGTCATTTGTACCTCTAAAATGTGGATTAAATAAGCATGTGATGTGATGTAATATATAAAATTTTAATTTCATATACCCTCATGAGAATTTGGCTTCTAATTGATGCATGTTGAATTAATTATGAATCCTAACAAAAGACATGAATTTAGAGAAAATAAGGTCGATTTGCTTGAAAGTGAGGCATTATTCAATTTATGAGCTTGTTAAATATTGATATTTTGCTATGACATGTTATGATTTGGATGTGTTAAGATTTTAGAGTGATATTGACATGAAAACTTCATGAGATGTGTTGTTTGGAAGAAAACCAATCGAGTGTTCCTTAGAATAGTCTATTGGTTGACCCAAACCGATCGATTGGTTAGTCTATGGCGAACTTGGTTTCTCTCTACTTAAAGCCATTGGTTGGTTTGACAGAACCGATTGAGTGGTCTTAAAAAAAGTTAATGGCTTTACCAAAATGATTGACTAGTTCCCAGAAACCCGTGGGTTTGGTTGAGAGAAACTAATCAACTATTTGACCCAAAATAATTGAGTGGTTAGTCAAGCTAATTAACCGATTAACCTAAACCTCTTAACTAGATTGGCCAAAGTAAGTGATTTTGATCTTTTGGACTTAATATATTTTGAGACTATGCCTAGTACTACTATATGATTATTTAATGATGGAAATACACCTTTTGGCATGGATTGACTAACTTAATGGAGGGATTAAATAGATCATAATTCATTGTATTCTCAATAAGTGCTTGGGAAGGCTTTAGTGGAAAAACCCAAATAAGTATGTTATGACTTCAAAAGGGTAATATTATTGGCCTAAAATAGATTATCATGATGGATTGATTAATATTGGTTAAGTACTAATGGAAATCCCACCACATGATTGGAGGGTACAAATGGTTAAGATAGAATGTGTATGTGTGTGTATTACTTGGATGTTTTATGGGCCTTTCATGATCACATAATCTTAGAAAATAACACACTAATCTTTTAAAGTCAAAGATGATCGAGCCATATATAGGTCTGGGTTACCCAATCTTTGATTAGCTACTATGGGTTATTATGTCTTTGGACATTTATTGGTCCCTTTGGGCTTTGCCTTTGGGTGGGATCCTAGTAGATCTTGGTATCTTACCTAATCTATATGCTAATGATATACTAGGAGGTATTGATACTAAATGGTCCATTCACCTTTGTGGTTTTTGGCTTTGACTAGAATTTATGTCCTTCGATGGTACTTAGCTTCGGCCACTACAACAAACAGGTGCATTAACGACCAATTTAGCGACCAATTTTTTTTTGTCGTTATTGATATATTATTAACGACCACTAGCAAAATTCGTCGTTATTGGTATATCTATTGCAACTAATATATTTTTTGGTCGTTAATCATCAATTTATTGGTCGCTAAAAATATTTAAGTTCCACATATACATATATATATGTTTTATAATTATTTTTTTTCAAATATCTAAAACCCAAAAAAATTAAATGTGATAGAAAAACACATAAATCCCTCAACTCCTTAAAATTTCTTTAAAAAAAACCAAAAATTTCTCACCCGCTCGCCCTACCCCCACCCTTATATCGTTTTAATTCTCGACTCCTCCCCTCCCTAACCCTCGAAGCTCGACGACGTCCCCTGCCTTGGCTGCCTCCTGCTCTACGTCTTCAACCTAGGCTGCACCACCACGCAAGCCACTGCCGCTCAAGCACACCACCACACTTGCTCTACCTTGTCGTCGTCGTCGTCATCCTCCAACATAGCATCATGGGAGCAGCAGCAGCAGCCACCAGCAACGCATGAGGACTGCCGCGGCGCGCCACCGCCTGTCTGCCTCCAGCGCTGCTCGTCACCGGCGAGTGGTCCTTGACCACCAGCGAAGCTCCAGCACCCCTCACTCCCTCCAATTTCGCTGCAATTCGTTTGGTATAATTACTCAAACCCTAACTTATGTTTCGATTAATTTTAAATGAATTAGCTTATGATAAGATAATTTAGTTGTTTAATTATATATATATGTGTTGTATGAATGATTTGGAATGGTTAATTGTATTGGTTATGGTTGATTTGTGAAAATTGGATTTGTGACCCGGCTATATCCGGATTTGTCGGTTTTATCCGATTTAGCTAGTTTAGATAAATAGAATTTACAATATCCTTTAAAATATATCTAATTTCATGTTAGAACTATAAATTTGAAAATTTTGTGCGAAATTAATTGGAATTGGATTCTTAGGTTAAAATTCTTGCAAATTTAAATTAGGTTGTGTAATTAGAGTTATTTTATTCAATTGGTCTAATTACTGTAGTCTCAATCTTGATTAGCCTCCTTGGGTATTTGTCTTTCCCTTGAGCATTTGGAAATTATGGCAGATTCACAATAGACTTGTTTTTAGGGAAACTCATTCTCCTCCAAGGCATACAATCCAATACATCATAAGGCTAGCTTCTTTTGAGCATATTGCATAGATGTAAGTATATAATATTTTTTTTCTGGTCAACACCATAACACTTGTAGTGTGGGCTGGTAAACTCCATAGGAGAATGTCATTGAAGTAAACATGGACAATAACGCTTTGGGTAACCCATGTCTTTTAGTTGTTCATGGTGTGGCTGGATATTCTGTTGGGAGATGGATGTGGGTTTGTTGCGAATGTCGGTTATGACTATATCTTTATTGCTGAACTTTAGGTTGTTTGCTACGGTCTTATGATGGCTTGAGATTGTGGTTTTAATTGATTAATGGTAGAAAAATTCTTTCTCATCCTCAATCCTAGCTTATTAAGGCTTGTTGAAACTTGATGAGAGCCTTCACTTCTTGTTGTGTGGTTCATGACCTTAATGAGGGGAATTCAGTTGCAGAAAAATTAGCATAGTTGGGCCATGATGTTGGTTTTAGTTTTCAAGTGCTTAACTATCCTCCTTTATTCAATGTTAAAATAAAACTAAGCTACCAACTTGTAATATTTGAATTTTCATCACCACAAAACTTTGTTCGTTTGGAAAGAGTTATAAAAGCTGAAGAAAAGTGGGGATGAGATCGTCATATCTAACATGAGTACTAATGTATGATGTGTGCAAGGCTGAAAGTATACTTATATATCAAGGAATTAGTATGGTTAGCACCTAACTCAAGACTAATACATAAGGCTTTCTAAACTCTAAATCAAAGGGTGAGAAAACTCTTTAAATGAAAGAAGTTAAAACATAATGGAATAAGAATAAATGTTTATTGTATAAATAAAATCATAAAACAAATGTAAAGAAATAATGGTGGAAAATAAGAACAATTTTTCATGCGAAGACTAACAATGCTCCCCAACATATGACTTTACAAGAGTGTTAACAATGCATTACAGAATGACCTAGAAATGACACATCCAATGGACACACTCAAATCATAATTAGAGGCAACAACTATCATATTTGGGTATACGTATGATGAGGATGATATATGGAGGAATCAGTACAAATTAAAGACGAATTGATTATGCAATGGAAGATGACCCTAAGGAGACAGAAGTGACATTTGGTTGATGATTATAAGAACCTTCAACATGTAGGGAGATTATAATGGGTAAATGATTGGATGCGCGTTGAGTTAAGTGATGCACTTTGGCTTTAGGGAACCTCAAATGTCACTCCATATTTGTATACATTTGATCTAAACATACGCTTGTTTCACATGAATCTGAACAAGTGAAGCACGGTGCAATAAAACCAAGGTCCATAAGGTTGCATCGATCCATACATGCCATAAGCCTACTAGCTCTTTTAGTGTTTATTCTAGCTCCTCCTTGCAAGTCAAATGAACTTTCTATTTGATGAAGGTGTCCAATCACGAGTTGTGGTAGTAAGTGTTAGCTCACCAATTTCTTCATGGCATTCCATAAATCCTCTCATCAGATCGAATTTGGAATAGCATAGATAACCAAAATAGCAAAGGGTTATCAACTTAGGAATGAACTATCAAATTAAAAATTTGTTGCCCAGTTGAAATAATCTTCAAACCAATTCAATCCCCATTACAAAACACCCATATACCTCCAGAAAAAGCCCTCCACACAAATAAAGTGTGAGAATCCTCATGAGCATACAACATTGTGTACTCTATCTCCACTTATGTGTTGTTCAAGCAACATAAAAATGGAAGGTTAGTGTAAATTAACCAAATCACTCAAGAGATGGAGGCTAGAGGCGCCCCTGCCCCTTTATATTCTAAACTAACAAATGCATGGTTAGTATCAAAGTAAGGAGGATGCATAACACAATCAACATTAGTTGACAATTTCATCTTCCATCGCATAATCAATTTCATCAATTTCATCAACATTCTAAACAACAGTCTCAATTGGAGGACTATTTTCTTCTGTCTCCTTAGGGTCATCTTCCATCGCATAATCAATTTCATCAACCTCAAGAGTTGCGAATCTTAACCCCTCAACTTATCTTTAAAGTCTCAAGTGAAGTTGCTTCATTAGAACAGGAATTTTGCAAGCTTAAAGACGAATTATCTTTGCTCACACAGGCTGGTGCAGATCAACAACAAAAGAATCAGGAACTACTCTCTGAACTTGATTGATCACCACAAACAGGCATTCAAAAAGGCCATCCACGAGAGGAATTGTCAAGGAGAGAACCAGGGGAACGAGTTTGAAGGTGAAGGTTTCTAACCTGACAAAGAAATTTGAGGAAACTACCAAAGAACTTGAGGACGTGAAGATTGCTGACACTGACCTTATACAATCAAAGACGGAGCTGGAGAGCAAGTACAACACACTCGCAGAAGAGAAGGGATTGGCTGAGAAAAGGTTTTCTGATGCCCAACAACATTTTGGGTTACATACTGCTATTTACGTGTTGCTAATTATAAATTGAACATGGCTTCTTTAGATTATCTCTTTTGCATGCTTGATATTTGTTATGCGTGAATTATCACATGATTAGTGTTCCATTGCATGAAATTGTATTTTTTTCCCTCTCGGGGTGTATTAGATTTTCTTGCTGCCAATTCTGGATTTATAAAAGATGCACAGGAAGCTACAGATGTTCAGAACTTCATTGTGTGTGTTGAGATGCTTATCGCAGCCTTTGGGCATTTTTATGCCTTTCCATACAAGGAATATGCTAGTGCAAATATTAGTGGCTCTTCTGAATTGACGGGAAGTCTTGCGCATGCAGTGAAGTTGAATGACTTATACCATGACAAAGGTAGTATATGCAGCACCTCTCAGATATCGGCGAGCCTGTTGGTTGATGGAGTTGACCAAAATCTAGGACAATGCAAGTCCTTGTGGGCTTCCCTAGTACAGAAATATGAGGTTTGTTCTTTACCCATCTATGCTGTTTAGACTTTGAGAGGCCTATATCAAAATTACCAATTATAGAGGAAGCAAATAGATATTCTACAGGTTCAGTTCCGGCCTTATTATCATAATATACTGTCATATTTTGACCCTATTCTTTTGTCGCAGGAAAGCAAGAGTAGCAACAAGAATCGACTTTACTATCAAGATATCGTCTTCATATTGAATTTTTTGTGTCGGTTCAACCAAGAATCCTGCTTTTGGCTCTCTTTGTCGGTTAAACGGGTAGCCATGATATTTTTGTAATGTAATGGTATCCTATAACTCTTTTGTAATATATTTATAATTAATCAAATATTTTGTTGTACCAGATATTTGATACAAATTATTTGTATGAATATTTAGTTGAATGTTTGTAGACAGGTATTTAGAAAATTATATCCATACATTAAAAGGGATATATATGTATACAGGTACAGGGATTTTAATAGCGAAGGAAAAATTGGTCATTATTGGTGTGAAATTAGTCACTAATATTATTTACGGTGGTATATTTTGTTCGTCGTTATTGCTTATAACAACCACCATTATTCGTTGTCGCTACTACTTATAGCGACCAACGTTATACGCCGTCGCTATTGCTTATAACAACCAATATTTTTCGTTGTCGCTACTACTTATAGCGACCAACGTTATATGCTGTCGTTATTGCTTTAGCAACCAAAAAATTTTGGTTGGTTGTTAAAGCCTTTAGCGAGGGAGCAAATAACGACCACTGACGACCAACAATTTATTTGGTCGTTAATGACATTAGCGACCAAAATTTAGCCATTAACGACCAAAATTGTTGGTCGTTAAAGTCCTAGTTTTTTGTAGTGGGCTGAACTTTATGTCCTCTAGTTTGGATAGGCTGGTATAGTATGTAATACCATGGGGTGGTACACAGTCCATCATTTGATAAGAATAAGAATGAAGATAAAGTTATGGATAAAGAAAAAGGGAAATAGAAATAACAACTTATAAATAAACAACCTAATAGATTAAATAAAGTAGAAATAAACCTAATAGAAAATCATGTAAATGGATGGTAGAAGCCCTAATAATTTGTTTCAACAACCTCCTTTTTTATTTTTATGTTGTTACCCATGATTTTTATATTATCTTGATAAGCATGATAAGTCTTGAATTGATTGAGTCATGTATGTCATGAATTTCTGATGCATCATATAACTATGATAGAACATGTATAACTAGTTATATGGCATAAGCATGATATATGTTGGGTATGATCTCGACGTTATGCTAGGACTTTGTATACTTGTGACTCTTGTTGAAGATATAAATTGGCTTACTTAGTATAAAGCATACTGATGTGGGTGTTTGCTCGATCACCTACTCATTCTCACAAGTAGAGGATAATGTGTAGGTTTTTGGGGATGGTCAGTAGTGGGCCTTCCTTGTTTTGGGCTTGGGTTTTAGAACATGGACATCCATAGAATGTTTTTTAGTCCCTAATGGACTATGTTTTAGGTCTATGTTCTACCTTTGATTTCTACTATTATAGTTCTATATTTTAGTTTAACCTTCTTCGATGTATTTGAATATTTTTGAGGACTATTGAGGTCCTATTCTATTAATATTTTCTTTAAGTATCTATATACCTTATTTCTTATGTAATCTACTTTTGTTTTGTTTGGTTTAGTTTCTAAACTTTGTATTTAACATGGGATGAGCAACTAACTCCTATCCCATGTTAGGTGCGGTGGTAACACCTCATTTTTCCTAGGTGTATTTAGTATTTTACCAATTTAACAATGTTTTAAAATAAAAATTTTCAACAGTAGAAAATGGGGGTGTTACAATAATATTCTTCTAGAAAAATTCTATTGCCTGTTTTTTTATTAATCTGAGTGAGGGCTCTAATTCAACCCATTTACTAAAATAATCAAGAGTAAAAATTATGATTCTTTTTTGGCCAATAGTTGTGCTTAGTAGGTTAGTTTGAATATAAATGTATTAATATGATTAATAACATGTGTTTGACGTATCATCATTACGAAGGATAAGTGGTCCAAACATATCGCCCCCTACATAGTAAATGGCCACAAACTCGCAATTGGTTGTAACTTTGGAGTAGGGACACTTTGTGCTAGGGTAAATTTTTGAAATACTTGGAATTAGCATACTATTACCCCAACATCCTGGTACATGGTTTTCTAATAGCATCCATTACATAAATCTTTAGATGTGAGGGATTTGGATGCTTGATTTAAACCACATGTTCTTGCATGAACTTCATTTAATATTTTTTGTGCCACTACTCGAGGTACACATTTTAGCACCAGCATGGTCTATGGACATTTATACAGATCTTTTTTGGCTATGAAGTTTTCAAAAACCTTCTTCTTAGCTCAAATGCGTTATTTTTGTCCACCAATTGAATTCTTTCTTCTAGGCAGTCTACTAATTATTTCATCCATTCATCTGATGCAGATGTTTATAAGATCTTCTTCTATTACCGTTGATCTTTACTTGTGCTTATCAACAACATTGTCATAAACTCTACTTTGATTATTTTGGTTGATAAATAGGTATTGGATATGGCTAATTTTTCTTAGTGCATCAACCACTACTTGATTTATTTTGACAAAAGAAAAATGTTTTATTACATCAATAAGAATCCCCAAGTTTTTTCCATGCTAGACTCACTAATTTCATAGTGTTCATTAAATTAGCAGATAACTAGTGCTGATTCACTGTATCTACCTTTAAGCTATGAGCTATCCTAAGACCAACCAAAGTATCTTCATACTCGGCTTCGTTATTAGTGGTAATGAAACAAAACATTAGTTCATACTTGATTGTTATTCCATTTGGGTTGACTAAGACCTCCCCAGCCCCAACACCTAGTTTGCTAGAGGCCTTGTCAACATATAAATTCCATCCGCCTTGTTCTTTTGGAATTAATAATGTAATTGGATTAACTTTAGATGAACATTAAACTATAAAATCAGCTAAAAATTAGCATTTAACGATAGGTCTCAATCCATATTAGATATCATATCTACTTAATTCAATGATCCACGCCATCATTCCTATAGATTTCTCATATTTATGCAAACTAGTTTTGACAAGAATATTAGTTAAAACAAAAATAGAGTGAGAATAAAAAGAAAGTTTTAACCTCCATTAGGTGATAAGTAGAAAATAATATATCTTCTCAAGGTTGGAATATTGACACTCTGCAGTAGTGAGCACTTTTCTAGTATAAAAGATGGGTCTTTATGCACTTACTTCAGTATATTTTGTGACAAGAATAGAGGAGATAATTGATGATAATGCCATAAGATATAAGAATAGTTCATCCCCTCCTATAGTAATAAAATACTCTTTTGAGACCTTGTAGGAAGAGTATGAACCATGTACGACGAGATAAGTGTCTCTCATGTTGGGATTTATAGGTAATCAAAAGAAATAACATTTTTTCCATAATAATAATCTAATATCAATGAGTCACACACCTAAACCTTTGCACACAAACCCCCATAGATACATTATGGTCCTGTTGAAATTATTGTATGTGTTTTTGTATCCAACTTGAGGTTTAGAGATTTGTTGTTGCATGTTTTTCATAGGAATATCTAAGTATATGACATCTTTAACTTCATCTATATTTAGAGCTCTCCTTCCCAAGTTTCCTTTTGTTTGTTCATCTATTATAGTTTCTCTTGGGACAAGCAAAAGCCGTAGCTCGGGGGAGCTAATAAATGAATTTATTACATAGTTTTTTAGCTCATAATACTCTTAGTTTGCATGGATTTTCATGTTTTTTTATATATATGTGAATTAGCACATTTGTTTTAGGATACTGCTTTATTTTTTATTTTTCTTGTAGGTACATCATGTTGGAGAAAAAAGATGTAAAATAGACTAAAGTGGTGTGCAAATGAGCCTCAAAGAAAAATAAGTACAATAATGCAAAGAAGGAAGAAAATAAGTTTGTAGAGCTCCAAATTATTAAAAAGCACACCCATTCTTTTTTATAGATAAAAAAGAAATGCATGTGCAAGTTGTGTTTAAAAAAGCACATCGATGCTTTTTCATAATAAAGCTTGTGATATTTATTTGCAAAGGAATTAAAATAAGATACGTGTTATATTTGAGGGAAGATGTTAGAGAAAGAAAGATTCTATCTCAATAATGAACCATCCCTCAAATATAATGTGTCTTCTTTTATTTCGTTCACAAATAATTGTCATAGAATTTATTATGAAAAAACACTGGTGTACTTTTAACCACAACCTACCTATATATTTCTTTTTTATCTGGAAAAAGCATGGTTGTTCTTTTTAATTACATGGGGCTTTGCAAACTTCTTTGCTTTTTCCTTCTCATGGTTGTACCCTTTTTTCTTTGATGCTTTGTTACACAGTGTTTTAATCCATTTTACATCCTTTTTCTCTAACATGGTGTGCCTACAAGGAACATCTAAAGCAAAGTAGTATCCCAAAATAAATGTGCTACTTATAATATGAAAATGATAGCAATGCATGCAGACTAAGAGTATTATGAGCTAAAAACCTATGTAATAAATGCATTTATTAAATCTCCCATCCTTATAATTTTGCTTGTCCCAAGTAGAAACTATTATGGATAAATGAACATGAAAGATAGGTGAGGCAAGATTGAGATATAGATGAAATTATAGATTTTGTATACTTAGATATTCCCAAGAAAAACTTATAACAACAATTTTATAAACCTCAAGTTGGATACAAAATCATATACAATACGTTCAACACAACCATAATGTATATGTGGAAATTTTTGTGCAGAGGTGTAGGAGTGTGACTCATTGATATCAGATTATGGTTGTGGAAAAAATGTTATTTCTCTTGATTCCCTAGAACTCCCTACATGAGAGACACTTACTATTCACAAATGTGTCATACTCTTTTTGTACAAGGTCTCAAATGAGTATTTGATTTCCTTTTTTTAAGATGATACATGTAACATGGATCCCATTATGTGTAATACCTATTGACGTGATAGTCATACTTCTGAGGGTGCAATGTCATGTACCTAGTGATACACACTTTGAGACCTTATTTTTATCATGTAGGATTTTTTCCTTCATTTTTTTACAAGTTTTCTAAATAATTCTCTAGTAACCAAAGAGTAGTAAGAGTCACCATTTTAGAGAGTTATCTAGTAACAAATGAACAAGAATAGTCATAGGAGTCCGGGTACTAATTAAATAGATTAAGGTAAATCCCTCTACCAAAAATAGAATACCAGTAAGCTAGAGTATATGATTAGAAACTCCCACAAACAACATCATAATTTTGAAAAATGGAAAGATCCAAACTTAAAGGCTAGAGAATAATAAAATGACTGTTTTTTCCAGGGAACATAAGAGATATACTCATTTTAACTTATCCATGTCACCAAAATTCTAAGAGTTCATGCAATGCAAGAACATAATATATAGCAATCAAGTATGGTAAAATATGATCCTTCTAGTATGTAGAATAAGTACCCTCCCCCATTCTTAGATTCTATGGTGATTCTGTTGCAAAGAATGAAACAAAATATAAGATGGGAGAAGGGATGAAGTGAATCATGGTTTAGCAATTGGAGATGGCGGAGAAGCTTGTCCTGTGAACTTTAAGTCATACAATTGTTGAACCATATCATGAATTGAATGTAGAGTGTTTTATTGGTTGCATTATTCAGCTTACACACTTCACAGCTTGCGACTGAGATGAGAGATGGAGCAATGGATAGAAGAAATTTTAGTAGCACGACCTTCTTCAAAGTTAGGTACAATGGTGTAAGGAATACTGAATGACCATCTACCTTAATTTATAGATGAGACACAACATCCTCTTCTCCACAATCAACACTAGATGCATTGCTATCATTATATGAGTCCTCTACAAAATCAATAATGTCATAGTACTAGTTTTTTTGGCATTTTAAATAATGGTGAGATTAAAATATGGAAGAGAGAATAATTAACACCTATGAAGATAGAGAAAATTTCAAGAATCTTATGGAGCAACCAATTTCATAAGGATATAAGCAAGAAGATCAAGCTTAAGGCTATTGTCTAAAGGTTTCAACACATTGATAGCAAGTGTAGTGATATATCCACCAATAACTATTTTCCCTACTTTGGTGTTGCTAACTCTAGACATATGATAAAGCAAGAAAGCACATGTATTGATCATAACCTTATGAACCTAGCCAAAATGAGAAATAACTCTCTTTTTGTAGCCATACCCTAGCTCTCTACTTTACAAAAAATTGTATTAGATATGAAATTATTGATGCAAAAAAAGCTAGGATTGCAAATGAAGGAGGCTTTAGCTAAAGAATTTTGATAACTTAGCACTCCACTTATGCTCCCTCAGAATTAGGATGCATGAAAATGGAACGAAGCTCTTTTGGAAACACCATGAGGTAAATGGAAGTATTCGTTCATGAATGTTGTTAAGAAACACCACCTATTGTGTTTTTTTAGTATAGAACTTTATGAAATAAAATCATAAGTGTGGAAAAAACCACACCCATGATGTGCTTTTCTAGCATAATTATGCATTTCAAAAGTCCAAGTGTGGTTAAAAACACTACCTAGTGCAGTTTTTTTAGTATAGAATTTTATTAACTAAAAGCACATATGTAATAAAAGGCACACCTGGGGTTTGTTTTCTTGAAGAATTGTGCAAAATAGAAGCTTAGCCATGTAAATAAGCATATGTTGGTGTGCTTTTCCTATAACATTATATGAAATCTCCCTAGTCCATCGATATTCTTCTAACTTTACCAATTCCTTTCTTTAAGATACCTACAAACCAACAAAAATTCATCATTAAAATAACTATCATCATCAAGGAACATAAAAATTCCCAATTCCATAGCTCTTTTTTTCAATATAAAAATTAGTTAAAATAAGGAAATCAACATAAACACAACTTGGTTTGCCTCCCATGAAGCAATCATTTAAATTTCATGAGTTTAACCCCTTAAATTTTAATTAGAAAGATGGATTAGAAAGGAAAGGAAACCTAGTTTCTCTATTGAAGTGATAGAAATATAATGCTTGATCCTTTTCCCACTAACCCGGAATTATGAATTAGCTTCACTCCAAATATCATCGGCTTTAAAATGATAGACTTTATGAACATAAAATGACCCCAACTACCTAGAACTAAGCTTACCCAATAAGAGCCTAAGATGAGAGATGAGCAAAAGTACCAAATCTCCTCTTGAAACTCTCTTTGGGTCATATGCTTGTCATGCCATCTCTTAGTTTCCTCCATATATATATCTGTGTATTCTCATAGGCATCTAATCTCAACTCATCATACTCATTAAGTTAGAGATTTCTCCATTCCCTAGTGGCCTTCAAGTCATAATTAATTGGATTTATTAAACAAAACTCTTTGCATTAAAGTTAACTAGAAAAGGATAAAGATTTACACATACCAATAAAAAAGTTTCATCCTAATTGGTGTCTTACAAGAAGTTTGATAGGTCCATAAAGCATCATCTAACTTCATCAACCAATCTTTTAGAATATGAGCCACTATTTTTTCATATATCCCCTTAATCTCATGATTAGGAATTTCTATTTTTCCACTCATCTAGGGATGGTATGGTGTGGCCATCTTATGATTAATACCATATTTCTTTAAAATTGTATGAAAAACTTGATTAATGAAGTGAGAACCACCATGAGTGATAACTACTCTAGGAATGTTGAACTTTAGAAATATAACCTTTTGAAAAATTTGACCTACAACCTTTACATCATTGGTGGGAGAAGTCAATGCCTTATCCCATTTGGAGACATAATCTACTTCAACTAGAATATAATATTTGTTGTACGACAATAGAAAAGGCCCTATGAAGTCAATTCCCCAGATATCAAAGACTTTAACCTCAAAGATGATATTCAAAGTCATTTCATTTTTTCATGATATGTTACCCATTCTTCGATATTGATCACAAGATATAAAAAATTATATAATGACCTTGAAGAGGTTTGGCCAATAGACACCAACTTGGAGAATTTTTCAAGTTATCTTAGAAGTGTTGGCATGACCCTAATAAGGTGAAGAATGACAATAAGATATAACACTTTCAACTTCCTCTTTATGCATATATCTTTTGCAGACTTCATTGGCACATTTCTTATTAAGATAAAGCTTATCCAAATAATAGCATGTGGCATTTGAGAAGAATTTTTTCATTTATAGATAAGACAAGTCTAGTGGAATTATGTTCACATGCTATATAGTTTACAAGATCTATAAACCATAGGGTGGAAAAGCATGTGATTTCCAAAAGGTTGTCATCCAGAAATGAATTATCAAATGGAGTGTCATCCCCTTTGCTTCTATCCATGTCTTACCTTAACGTATAGAGATTATCGACCATAACATTTTTTTTACACTTCTTATCCCGAATATCAAAGTCAAACTCTTGGAGTAAAAGGATCCATCTAATCAAGCATGGCTTTTAATCCTTGTAAGTTAGCAAATACTTAAGGGTTGCATGGTCATTGAATATTATAATCTTTGAGTCTATAAGTATGATCAAAATTTAGTTAGTACAAAATCCATTTCCAAAGGGTTCTTTCTTAGTTGTATCATAGTTTACTTGAGCATCATCAAGAGTCCAACTTACATAGTAAATTGCATAAACATTTCTATCTTTTCTTGGCCAAAGGGTTTATGCCACTACATAATCACTTACGTTACTCATCATCTAAAAAGAAATACTCTAATCAAGAGGTTGCATCACTAGGACAGTTGTCAATGCCTCTTTTAACCTATTGAAAGAATCCAAACAAGATTGGTTAAATTTGAAAGGCAAATATTTAATAATCAAATGAATTACAAGGCTACAAGACTATAGAGTTTGATCACATATGATTATTTCTTTGTATTGCATTATTAAGTTATGTAGCTTTGTTATTTTTGTTGTATACTTTGTAATTATTGTAAAATTACCATTGTAACTTTTATTATAAGACATGAGCCATGTCTTAGGAGAGTTAATTCATTAATGAGACTACTAATGGGCTTCTTAATGGAAAAGGCATGTATGATTCCATGTCTATATAAACACTTGTACTCAAAGATGTTGACACAACATATCATGAAAATTTTATGAAAGTTAAATCATGACTTTTGAGAGAGAATTACACGAGTGTGGTTCTTCTTCTTCTCTTCTCCTTCCTCAAGTATGTACATTAAGAATTAGCAAGTGTAATCTAGTGATAAATTGAAGGCTCTTATTAGAAGAGTTAGATCTTGGATTAGATTTACACAAAATCTATCAACATTCAAACAACCGAAGCATATGCAAGTGAAGTCAGGTTTGGGTGGTCATTTTTGCATCTTGTGATCCTTCAAAAAAGGTTCTGAGGTGTTATAAAAGATTTGGAGATAATCTTCTACATCAGCTACCTCCTCTTTATTCACCATTTTTGACCATGCATTCCCCTTACTTCCTTGCCCCTACCTACAATCCCCCTCTACACTCACCTAACCCTGCACAATTAAGCCCCTCCTCCTCTTTTTTTCTTATCCTTCTTTTTCTTCTTCTCTACCTCATTCTCCTTCAAGCTCAGCCCTTCTCCCCCAATCCTCTCTTATCTTTTTTTCTCACTTTTCTCCTATCCTATTTTCCTTTGATGCCCCTATAGCCGTCTCCACCACCAAACCAACAACCACACCATCATCTCCTACACCCTACCCTCTCCTTACACCTCCTCGAGTAGCTAGAACCAACCACCTTGGCAGCCTACCCCCTCCCTTTTCTCCTTCTCCCCTTTATATCCCCTACATCCGCTACCTTAACCAACTCTTCTCCTCCCTTTCCACTGCCACCATAGCCTTCCCTAGTTTCCTGCCATCACCTCCATCTCCCCCCTGCACCACCTTACCTCTCCCCTTTCTCTTTCTCTTCTCCCTCCCTTCTCTACACCTCTCTCTTATAGTCTACGCTGCCTCTAAGCCCCGCACCATGACATCCAACCACCATCCACCTCCTACCTCACCTCTACACCCAATAACTAGCACCAACACCCCCGTCATCTCCCTCAAACCCTTACTTGAGCCACCTCATTCTTCCCATTCCATTCCTTCGACAATAAATTTTGCATGGCTCACGCTGCACATGTAGTGTGAGTTATGTTGTGCACTATTGTATGTTTTTAAGATAATATTAAGGTATAAGGTAGTTGGGTAATGATATATTTAATAAATATTTTTAATAAAAAATATTCTTTTATTTATCTAATATTTTTTTAAATATAGTTGTATATCATCAAGAAGAATTACAAATGAAATTGTAGAATTGATATACCATCCCTACCATACCTCTAAACTTATCACTCCTACTAGGATGAGTACATAGAGAAGACATAATCAAGGTAATTCGATGAGCTGCCCTTTTCAAATCCTAAGCTACATTTGAAAAAATATTACCATTCCTAGCCTTCCAAACTTCATAGAAAGCTATAGTATAAAAACAAGAATAAAATTGAGCTTTTGTTGCACCTCTACATCTAACTCCAGAGAAGTATCTCAGCAAATCCTGCCAAGATCTGTGACTCTTCCTTTCCCTGCAAGCCTTACAAATAGCAAACCAAATCTTCTTCAACATAGGACAATGGCATGATAAATGTGAAATGGTTTCTTCTTGAGAGTAGAAGTAGCATTGCAAACTGATGGATGGAACAAGGTTGATTAAGATATCTTTGGTAGGAAGCTTGGAGTGAGTAGCCAACTAGAAAATAAACTTATGTTTTGGAGCTGCTTGGTTGGACCACACAGCTCTCCACCAACCTACTTTAGGAGCTGAAAAATGTATGGCCTCATACACCTTTGCAATCTGATAGGAATGATCCCTCTACCAATGCTGGAATACAGGAAGCAACCTATTCCTTAAACCAAAAATTTTCTTCAGTAGCCTAGAAGTTGTGCAAGGCAGGTTACAGGAGGTAACTTCTTGACTTTTTATGTAATAGGAATGAACCCATTTAATCCATAAGGCATCCTTCTTCTGACTGATTTGCCATAAAATTTTCCCCACTCTCGCCACATTCCAGGAATATAGGTCCAACATACCTAATCCCCCCTCCTTCTTGGGTAAGCATACCACCTTCCAAGCTACTAAAGCTCTCTTAGTCTGAGACACTTTCCCTAACCAAAGAAAAGCCCTGCATAACCCCACAACTTTAAGCACAATCTTCTTAGGAAGAAGAACCACCTGGCTCTAGTAATTTGTTATGCCAAAAATGAATAATTTTGATAATTGCATTGTGCATGCATAAGATAGCAACTTATTAGCCTAATGATGCAGCCTGCCTGAGATTTTATGAATCAACACCATCATATCTACAACCTTTAGCTTTGAGGCATCCAAAGGGACCCCCAAATATTTAAAAGGAAACTTCCCCTCCTGAAACTAAAGATGGGAAAGTATAGATCTCTTTAGCACCTGGTCTGCAACACCCATAAAAACCAATAGGTAATCAGCAAAAGCTAAGCTGATAATCCCCAATTTCTTACATTTAGGATGGCCTTGGAAGTCCTCCCTCCCCCATAAAGCTTGAAACTGTCTACTAAGATACTCCATAACAATGACAAACAAAAATGAAGATAAAGGATCCCCCTGCCTTAGCCCGTTTTTCCCCCTGAAAGGAGGTTGCAAGACATTATTGACACACAAAGAATAAGAAACAGAAGACACACATGCCATTAGCACCTTGACAAAATGTAAAAGAAAGTACATACCAGTCATGAACTTCTCTAAGAAATTACAACTTACAGAATCATATGCTTTCCTCATATTCACTTGATCATGTATCTTGGAGAAATATGCTTTCTGTTATACATATGCAGTAACTCATGAGCTAATAAAACATTATCTCCTATCATTCTCCCTTTAACAAAACCAGACTGGGAAGCATGGATAATAATAAGTAAATTTTTTTGCAATCTTCCTGCTAAAACTTTTTCCACAACCTTATACACCACATTGCAGCATGTAATAGGTCTAAAATCAGCCATCTCTTGTGCATGATTTTGGAATAAGAACTAGCTTTGTATGACCCATGAAGGAAGGAACAGTAGCTTTCTAGAACACCCTCCTTAACAAAAGCCATAGATCATCACCCAACACATTCCATCTTGCCTTATAAAACCTTGCAGTAAACCCATCAGGCCCTGGTGCTTTATAGTGTCCAATAGACCACAAAGAATCTTCAATTTCCACCATTGAAATGGGTCTGAGTAACTCATGTTGATGAGCCACAGGTAAACCTGGACCCTGCATAAAAACCTCCTCTATGACACTTCCTAAGGCATGACTCTCATTCCCCAAAAGATCAGTGTAGAAAGACACAAAAGCATTAGAAATTTCAGCACTCTCTGAACACCATCGGCCATCACTGAGCTTTATTTTCCTTATAACATTTTGTTTCTGTCTAGCTTTCATAATAGAGAAAAAGAAATGGGAACTGAAATCCCCCAAATTCAGCCATTTAATACCTGATTTCTATTTCAAGAAACTTTCTTCACATCTTGCATAAAACTCATACTGCTGCAGGCATAATTTCTCTTCTTGCTGTAGTGATAAATTATGAGGTTGTTGAACAAGTACTTCCTGACTCCTTTTCAATCTTGCCCTAGCCTCCTGCACCCTGGAGGAAATTCCTCCAAATTAATCCCTATTAAGGGACTTCAACTTATAATTTACCTCCTTTAATTTGGCATGAAAACTCCTATGGTCAGAGCCTGCTGGAGACTGCTTCCAAATATCAACCACCAAAGGAAGAAAACCTGGATCTAGAGTCCACATATCATAAAATTTAAAATGACCCCTAAACTGAGGCCTATTCCTGTCCAAAAAGATCACAGCATGACTATGATTTGAAAAAAGGGTTTCCTTAAATTGAGCATAAGACAAAGGAAATTTAGAAGACCAAGTTAAGTTAACCATTGCCCTGTCCGACTTGGCCATAATTAAATCTTCTCCCAAACTTCTGTTTGACCAGGTAAACTTCAAGCTAGTGAAAGCTAAATCTTGAATTAATAAAGAATTACAGCAATCTCTAGCTTCTGTTACATCACTGAGATTATTTAATTTACCTTGAAATTTCTCTATTGGTTGTAGCACAACATTAAAATCCCCTATCACAATCCAAGGCTCATCATCTACTTTATGCACTTGAAGCCATTGCCAAATACCCCTTCTACTAACTCCAGATTTAAAACCATAGACTAAGGATGTAAAGAAAGTCACATTGGAATGAACTGCAGACACAAAAACATGCACAGATTGCTCACTGCATGCTAATAGCTATACATCCCAAACCTCTCTATCCCAAATGCACCAAATCCTCCCATTAGAATGGGACATATAGTTATCAAGCCTCCCCCCACTGCTTACCAAGCTTTGCACAAATTCCATCAGCTTTATTACACTCCACCCTAGTTTCCAATAGCCCCATAAAAGACATTTTATGCACTGATAACTAGTGCCTCAACTCCTTCTACTTATAAGGCTTATTCAGTCCCTTGACATTCCAAACCCCTAACATTTATAAGCTTCTTGGAAAACTAAGGAGAATGTGGTCTCCCAACTGCAAAGCACCTTGCTCTTGCATGCTCTCTTCCTGCAGGAAAACATCACCGTCAGTCATTTCTAGACAGGCAAATTGACTTCCAGAACTTCCCATAGCTAATTTCTCCTTTCCTTTTTGAGATCTACTCTACAGCCGAGATTCACTACCTGGAGTCTTGGAATAGCCCTCCCTAGAGCAATGGTCTGCCACCTGATCATCCCCTACCCTTGTCTCTAAACATCTGGTGATCTCTGGCATTTCCTTATCCCCTTCCTTTGAACAATCCTCCACACTATTTTGAGCCACAGACTTCTCCTGATTTACCTTCCTCCTCTACTTAGCCCCCTGACCAGCCCTAAATTGCCCCTTAGCAATAATAGCAGGCCCTGCTACATGCACCAGTGGCTTTGAAACCTTCCTACACTTCTCAGAAAAATGGCCTGCTTCATGACATACCTCACAGAAAGTAGGCCTCTATTCATACACAATCTTTTGGGACAACACAGCACCATTTAGATCTACCAGCTCCACTGACTCCACTAGTTTTTTCAAGACATCCACCTCAACCAACATACGAGTATAGGAAATTCTTTCTCCCGCTGAGGTGATATCATCCGAAAACAAAGGTATACCCACAACACTTCCAATCATGCTCAAGGAGTTGACATCCCTATAGTCCAAAGGTAGATTCATAAGCTTTACCCATAAAGGCATGAATTGGAACTTCTCCTTGGTAAACTAGAACCTCCTATACCATTCTTTTAGAATAAAAGGTCGATTAAAAAAAGACCAATAAGGTTTGGTCAAAACCCAATCCCTATCCTCCTTACAATCGAACTTGAACACTACAAAACCCAGTCATGTAGCAACACCTTTGGTTCTTTTACACAAGCCTAGTTTCTTTTGACATAGCCAACCATTTGGGAAGAGGTAGGTATAAAACCAATTACATACCCCACAATCGCCCATTACCAGTCTTTACAATTGTTATCTACCTTGTCCTTCTATAAAGAAACTTAAATTTTATCCCCTGCAAGCACTAGTGGGACGTAACTCAGGCTAGCCCCTCTAGAAGGAATCTTGTTTCCTAAAACCATGTCCTTCCAAGTTTTCTTATCAACCACCAAACCGTCAGCCTCATGAGTCCTTTCTGCCTCATGACTCCTATGATCCCCAGCCAAAACTAGAACATTCATATTCCCTTCATCCTTCCCTGAACCCTCGATAACCTCCTTTTGAATCAAACTATCAACCCTATTTGTAGGGCCTCAATCGATGTCCTCGTCTACATGAGACTTGCATGCATCCCCATCCTGCGTAAAGACCTGATCCAAACCTTGGACAGCCCCTGGAATATCAACCAACGAACCCCCATTCCCAACATCCATCTTTGAACTCCCCGATGCCATCTTATTCTTCTTGGCCGCAGCCATAGCACTCCTTGTGTAAGCTATAGAGGAGGATAGAGGAGAAAGCGTTTAGGGTTTTGAGGAAAATATTACTCGGTTATTTATCTAATATTAATATTGCATTTATGATATTATTTTTAGGTATACAATTTTATTAAATAGAGCTTAAGCATTTTTAACCGGATACTGGTAAAGTTTAGTTTTTGCTAGAAATAAGGTAACCGTTGTACCCCACTAAAATATATGAATTATCTTATATCAGCACATTAGGATTTTTGGCATGTGATTTGTGTAAATATGATGTGTTATAAATAATTCTGTGATTATCATGGTGTCTTAGAAAATGGAAAATGAATGTATGTATCTTGTGTGGGTTGTAATGTCTGTAAAAGGATGATTTAGAAGGAGCTTAATGTTTAATGATGGGTGTTATGTATACATGATGCTATGCTAAGTAGGTGTGGACACTTGTAGTAATAATCTTACTAATATGAGCCCTAGAGAAAATTTGGTCATTTGGACACATCATGATATTTAACCTTAATTGCAATGACTAATGTGTTATGTATGTTGATAAGAATGGAGATAGGAGTTTGGTGTATTATAAATACATGTACTAGTAGGATTATTAATATTTCATGGCCTAGGGGTATTTTGGTAATTTTAACGTATGGTGGTGATCATCTTAATAAAAATGCTTAATAAGTGTTATGTGGTGTTGGAAACAATAATAGAGGTTTGTGAAATTAAAAATGCATATTTCAACATGATATTTTATGTCCTTGGAGCATTTTAGTAATTTTGCATGTGCAATGGGGTTTAACTAAATAAATATGTAAGAAGTAATAATTGTTGCTAATTATGCAAGTAGGGATTTGTGGTGTTAGTTATGCATAGTTGGGTATGATTATCAGTATTTTATGACCTAAAGGCATTTTAGTAATTTTTCATGTGAAATGGAGGTTACCTAAATAAACATGCATGGTAAATAATAATTGGTGCTAAGAATGATAATAGGGGATTTGTGGTGTTAGTAATGCATGTTGGGGCATGATTGTTAATATCAAATGACTTAGGGGTATTTTGGTAATTATGCATGTAATGTGGTGGTTAGTCTAGCAAACATGCATGACAAGTATAAAATGATGTTAAACATAATAATAGGAGTTTATTGTCTTAGTAGCACTTATTTGAGTATGATATTTAATAAAATATGGTCTAGAGGTATTTTGATAATTTTGCATGTAATATGGTGGTTAGTCTAACAAACATGCATGGTAACTATAAAATGATGTTAAATATTATAATATGGGTTTATTGTTTTAGTAGTGCCTATTTGAGCATGATATTCAATAAAATATGGTCTAGGAGCATTTTGGTAATTTTACATATAGTATGGTGATTAGTCTAATAAACATACAAGATAAGTATAAATTGATGTTAAATATGATAATAGGGATTTATTGTCTTAGTATCACTTATTTGAGCATAAGAATCAATAATATATGGTCTTGAGACATTTTGGTAATTTTGCATATATATGGTGATTGGTCTAATAAACATGCATGATAGGTATAAAATGATGTTAAATATGATAATATGGTTTACTGCCTTAGTATCACCTGTTCAAGTATGATTGTGAACATTTTAAGGTCTAGGGGTATTTTGGTAATCTAGAGTGTACCATGGTGAATATGTTAATGAATATACATGGTTTAGGGGTCACTTGGTAAATTAGGGTATGCTATGATATTATTCTCATAAACATGCATGAAGTGCATTAATTATTGATTAAGCATGAGAATGTGTGTTTGGTTGTTCTAGAAGTGCACATTAGGGTTTTATGTGTAAAATAGTTATTTGGTGTGCTGAGTAACTTAACTTCCTGATCAATAATTTAATTATGATGTGTTGCTCTTTTTATAGCATGTTGATGAATTAAAATAGAGTGTGTGATGGAAATGGATGGTAAAGAGGTAGTCTTATCCTTAGGGGCATTTTGGTCATTTTGACCTAAGGAGCCTAAGTGTGAGTGTTGGAGCCTAGAATAGCCTTAGTGGATTACTTATGTTAACATTGACAATAATCTTTATATTGGTTACTTCATAATGTTGGAAACAAATAAAAATAGTTAAGGATGTGATTAATGTGTGCTTCTCGTGGTTACCCTAATTAAAATACCAATATTTAAAGTGAAAGAGCTTAAGATCAAGAATGGTGGCTCTTTAGGGATCGCTACCCTAAAGACATAGTTTAACTCATGATTATTTTGGATTTTGCTGATGTGCCTTAGTGCCCCAACCAGGCCCTACATCTTACTCTATTTAGCTCTATGAACCTAATTATGGGGTATGTACATTTATGGGTTAGCCGTTCTTATCGATAGGATATCATGTTCCTTCGTGTACTAGTGCGAATACAGTAACTTTGTGCCCTTGGGTTGATAGTCGGTAAGATACTGTGCTGCTCTTATACACTAGTATGACCAATGTTCCTTAGTGGCTCCGAGTTCGTGATCTCCCCCTCGAGTGAATAAAATGGAACTATGTGATAATTAAATGGAAAGATACTAATTACTTACATTTGAACACCCCATAGTTCAGGACCATATGGATTATATCTACCGGTTCACCGGTGAGAATAGTAGACTGGGGTGTTTTGCCCTAGATTGTATTATATGTACCGATCCACTAGTAAAAATAGTGGTCAGGAGCATTTTTCTTTGGATTGCATTATATTTACCGGTTTATTGGTGAGAATAGTGGTCATGAGCATGTTGTTATGGGTTGTATTATGTTTACTGGTCCACTGGTGAGAATAGTAGCCAAGAGCGTACTACCTTGGATTGTATTATATTTATCAGTCTATCGGTGAGAATAGTGGGTTCTCCAAACCTACGTGAATATAATTAAGGGATGAATAATTTCTAAACTAATGGCTTGAGTCCAGATAATAATGAATGAACTAATATGAGCCTACCTATGTATCAGTAGCGGCCTTGGTGCTTACCGGAATTCACTATGTATGGTATTGTATTGATGGGCCTATGGGTTTGCCTATGAGTTAAGTGGAGGGTGTATGGTTAAGTATGATGTTGGCTCTCTAATCATACTACAAGGAGCATCTCTAGGATGCTCCATTGATAAGTTCTAGTATTTCTAAGTGAATGAGTATTGGTGGTATATGATTTTGATGCATGTGGTTATTTATATGATTATTACATCTCAGTTTATATATGTATAATTCCATGTTCATGTGTTTGATGTGTAGCAATTGATGTGTTACATGTGTGCCTGACATATTAATCTCGTATAAAAGGTTACTAACTACCATTAGGGGTGTGCATCATGTCAAACCCGAATTAGACCAGACTCAGAACTCTAATTCTTACTAAACTATAACTCGAAACCCGGACCGATTTAAAAATGGTATGCACTTGGACTCTAAACGCAAAATAGGGTCAACCTTGGACCGACCTTATTTTTACCATGTTTCTAAAATGACCCTATTTCGACCTTGTTTTTTATATGACCCTATTTTAACCCTATTTAGACCTTGTTTCGACCCTATTTATATCCTGTTTCGACGCTGTTTCGAAACTAACCTAATTTTAACCTTGTTTCGATAATATGTGTTGAAAGAAATTATAAAACGGATTGAAATCGGATCTGACTGAAAAAATTGGGTCAAACCCAGACCGACCTAGATGCCCGTTTTTGAGAAAAATATGACCCAGAACTCGGATTATTCTTTCAAAATGATCTAACCCTGACCCTATTTTACCGATCTAGTCTGAAATTCCGAGTTGACCCAATTTGTGCACCCCCTAAGTACTATAGTATTAAAGGGTTCATTTCTTGGGTCCCTACTTATTCAATTAACAAATGCCTTTGCAAGTTAGCTCGCAAGTGCAATTCAAGACTTACTTGTGGAGATAAGAGTATAGGACTATCCGAGAAATTTTTTATATTTTCCTTAAAACTTTTATAGTTCATTTTCTAATGACTTTATTCTATAACCACTATTAGTGGATTGTCTTTCCTGTACTCTAACTATTGTGCTACTCAATTTTATAATTATATCTTTGAGTTTGTGTAAAGTATATTTTTAGCCTTAGAACTTAATATCAGAACAGTAGAAGAAACCGGTATGATACTAAGTGTGGCAGTAGTACCCTGAAATTTACCGTATTTATTTCCGCTTATAACTTTTAAAAATAAAAATTTTCAGTAGTAAATTTTAAGAGTGTTACAATATTCCTATAAAAATATTATTTTATTAATTTTAATAACTTTTGTAATAAGATTTTTAAAAATAAAAATCATATATCAATTAATATTTATATTTATATTCATATAAGAGTGTTATTTTATTTAAAAAAAGTACTAAAATATTATTATAAAACATAAAAACATAAAATAAATAAATTTAAAAAATTTAAAACTCTAAAAACACAATTTTATTATTTATTTTTGAAAATAATAAACAAAATGTTAAATAATTTTTTAGATCAAATAACTAATAAAAAATTAAATATTTTAACTATAAGATATTTTTTAAACTAAGTTTAGATCGATTATACAAATTAGTGGATCGAAATTTTTAAATGAAAATTTTGAATTTTTAACCCATAGCTATCGCCGCTGGGCTCGAGATTGCTCCGGCTCCTTATGATAGACGCAACAGCAGTTGGTGTGGAACTTGAGTCATACATGTCACTCATTGTGGCTCCGTTCGGCTCGAAATATTAGTCCCACTCTAACGAAACAATAAAATTAAAATAAAAATAAAAATAAAAAATTTGCGGCGACTGCAGTACTAGGCGCCGGTATAGCCCATCACGGTGTCGCGGAAGAGTCCTATGATTCTCGCGACCGCGCGAAACGCTGTCTCCAAGCCTTACAGGGCTGTCGCTCCCTTTGATCACATCCTGAAGATAATAGAAGGATGCCTGTAGCCAAAGTAAAACTGATAGACTCGTCCCCATAAATTATTTTACCCATCAGACTTATATTATTTAGCTAATTAAGCTAAGTTAGATGGTTTAAATTGATTTTTATTTATTGATAGGACGCTCCTTAAGACGAGAGATTTGAGTATTAGAAGCTAATCTTAGCCATTAATCTAAATCTTTCTGTACCTTTATTTGAGTTGTGTTCTTATTGTTCATGTTTTATAATTTAATTATTCTAAAGTCAATTCTGCCTGCGTAATTGCGTACATAAACGGGACAAGATGACACAGTTGGAATTAACGAAAAATGGAATTAGCAGTCTAGATACAGGCAAATTGGATCCATAACAAACATCGATCTTGAAAGCTAGCTGGATCGATCAGATCTGTAATCGGAGACTCGTTATGTCCTGCACCAGAAAGTTTCATTCTTTTTCCTTTTTTTTCCCCTCTCATGGAAATCCTCATAAGAAAGCTCTTATTCCATCCTCTAATCATCAAGACATATATAAGAAGGTGAAGGGAGGACATTTCCGCATACATATTGCATATACATATATGCCGATCCGTAACTATATATATATATATATTAAAATTGATCCGCAACAGAAGGCATGTGCTATTTGTTACCTGCACCGACTGAAACTCTACTCAATTTACCCCTGGCCGCGCGATACAGCCATCACGCACCGCCGGCCGACTTTCGGTAAATCTTGCCGAACACATGGAGAGCGGTGACGAAGCCAATGAAGCATAGGCTCATGACGAGTACCAGCGTCGGTGTGATCTTCAACCCCGGCGCGTCATCGGTGTAGAATCGGAGCATGTTACTCCCCGGCCCACTACCGCCACTGCCCCCACCTCCTCCTCCTCCGCCTCCTTCCGATCCTCCAAGCCTACGTCGGCGCATGCCTGCGGTGGCCGCTGCGGTGCCCCGTTGTGCCATCGGGTTTGGTCTTGAGTTCGATGATGAGGAGACTTGAGATTGGGATGACCCTCTCGCCATTGTTTCGAAGCGAAGAATTCCTACGAGCTACTAGTGTTTGGCCCTCAGGATTTGTGATTTCGGACGGCTTTCTAGTGCCGGTGGAGCGGAATAAATGGAGGAACTATAACTAGCAATTACGGACGGACCAAAAAAATTAATTCTCAATATTAAAAGGTCCAAATTGTTGCCTCTACGAGTTCATAGCACAGCACTTATTTGCACCACTATTTTACTGGCACATGGATTTCCGATTCTGCCCTTTATTTATTTTTCAGATTAGATTAATTTGTGATTGGTGATCCATATTATTCAATATTTTCAGATAATTTAATATCCTATTTTTATATTATAAAATTTTAAAACTATCCCTACGTTTTTTATTATTACAAATTACTATAAAATAACTTTAAATAAATTAATAAATATTAAAATATATACCTAAAAATAACAATATACATAATTTATATTAGATATTAAATTATTAAATAGTACCAAAAAATCTAACATTGTGTTTTCACTTTCACATAACATATTGCACAAAGCAAAATTCAACAATGAAAGAGAAACGAGCAAAGAGTACTCTAAAACCTCAATTGTTTATTCGACTCTCAATATACTAGATCCTCCTTGTTTTACTATTGTCTATTAAAGTTAGGTCACCTCTTATTCTTTATAAGATATCAAATCTTAAGATCTTTTAAAATATGTTTAAAATTATTTTGATATGAGAAAAAAAAATATTTTTAGAAAGAGCTTAAAAAATGCTTGAAAAAATGAGTTTTAGGTACACCAATTAACTGATCATAGCTTAAACACCTTAAATTTACTACTTATAAAATTTGTTTGATGGAAGCGTTACTTCCAAAAATAATAGTTATTACCGTACATTTACTATAAGTCAGACATTCTCTACTATTCTTATACTAAGCATTAACGCCAAAACATTACTATGTTTAAGTTATTATTTGCAATATAAGAACAAACTAGTCATTTCATTACATGTTAACATTACTCTGATATATACAAAATGATCAGACAAAAGAATTACAATATAACAAAAGGAGAAATAACAAGGGACATAAGAGTCCAAGAAATATCTAAAACAAAAGATGATGGGACGAAAATCAGATAATCCTAACTCTCAGCTCATAACAAAAGTCATTAAGTCAAAGTATTCTTGCAAGGTAATCACTATCCATTGAATAAGCAGGGAACCAAGAAACAAAACCCATCAACACTACGACACTTAGTGAACCATTACACAACACTAATTGTAAGGCCACATGAGGCACATGGGTAATAATATGGCAGTGATACATTAAGAAAATCATGTGATACTGAAATGACCAACACCAACATAGCCAAATCAATTTCAAATACCGAGCATAAGGGTACTAAGGTAAGTACCCAATCTAAAATTCCAAAATAACTCCAAATATCAAAATTAGGGTGCTAGAACAACTACTAATCCACATACCAAAACACAAGCACTTGTTGAGTGCACTACAATTCATCAGCAGGACCCTTCGAGAAGTATGCAGCTACCTTCACCCTCTTCTCAGGTGGATGCTCTAAAGCTTCAAATATTTTTTTCAAATTCTTAAATGATCCATTGCTCCAAAACCAATGGGTCCTTGGTACCCAAAAATGTTGGTGGCAAGTGTGAATGTATCCTTTTTGGCCAATCCTCCTATGGAGCTAGTGCAAAAATGTGGATAGGTATCTGAAATGGTGGTTGAAGTGATGGTTTATGTATATCCCTCTCGGTCATAGTGATAAGAAGCTCCTCTATATGTGCAAGTCTCGAGTTTTGAGTCATGATTCTCTAGGATGAGAGCAAGAAAGGGTTCAACACACAATTCAAGAGAACCACATAGCAGATACAACATAATAAGGCCACCTAAATAAGTATTACTCATATCAAGGCCAACATGTATTCACAACAAATTCTAAGGCCAAATCCAAAGATAATTCACACTTCCTCACAAGACTAATCTGGGCTTCAAAATGTTTGGAGATATATGTTTTCAAAAACAGAAGACAAGATTTAATACCAAAAGCTATGATATCAACTTGTAACATTCCAAATTTACTAAAAAAATTATTTTGTGGAAGCATTAATTACAAAAATAATAGACATTACCGCCACATTTAGTATAATTCCAGCATCCTCTATTATTTTTATACTAAGTGCTAAGGCTAAAACGTTACTGTGCTTAAATTAATATTTTTAAAGTAAGAAAAAAAAATAGCAATTTCATTCCAAGTTGACATTGTCCTAACAAATATAAAAGGATTAGGAAAAAGAGTAACATAAGGATAAATAGAAAGAAACATAAGAGTCCAAGGAACATCTGGGATCAAAAGATTGGGCGAACACAAGATAGTCATAGATCTTAACCCCTACTAGAATCTTATGATAAACCCTCAAGGTACTCTTGCAAGATAATCATTTCCTAGTGAATAGATAGGGTACCAGGAACCGGAACCCATCAGTACTATGGCATTGAGTGAACTATTACATAACACCGTAAGGCCATAAGAGGTACATAGGTAATAAGAAAGGAAATCATGTGATATTAAAATGACCAACACCAACATAGTCAAATTAATTCCAAATACCATGGGTAGGGTGTTGACATCAAAGGTTAAGCAATGTCATTATACTTTGATCTTGGTAACTAATGCATTTTCTTAAGTGTGCAAGTACAAAAATTGATCTATATCACTTTAAGCATACTTAAAATGTGAAAATATAAAAGAGTAATCAAGGTTCAAAGTACAAGAAAAAAACATATGAAAAAGAACCAAGACTTGAAGATTATGGATAATATTTTGTGAGTCATAGGTCTCTTGTAAAGACTTAAGTTGAGCAAATTTCATATTTCAAACAAAACTATTTAAAACACTTTGTTGAAAAGTATCGGACTTGATTTCATTTCATAAACTCTTTAAAAGTATTTTTAAAATAAAATGATTAGTTTTAGTTGGAACCAGTTGACTGGTCCTTAGACCAATCAACTGGTTCAGTTTGAACAAATCCATTGGTTGAGTTAAACTCAAACAAATAGACCGGTGGATAAAATCAATCAAATGGTTTCCCTAAACTGATAGATTGGTTTGAAAAACCAGCCCATGGGTTTCGATCTTGCAAAAACCCAATTCGTATCTGTTTAAACACATCGATTGGTTTTGGCAAACTGATCAACTAGTTGAGAACCCAATCGATTGGTTTGACTAACTAGTCCATAGGTTTCACTCTTGTAGAAACCCAGTTTGTATCTATTTAACACATCGAATGGTTTTACCTAACTGATCTACTGGTTGGATCAATCAGTCCAAGGATTTAACTTTTGTAGAAACCTAATTTGTTATTAGTTAAACACATCGACTGGTTTTGCTAAATCGATCAACTAGTTTGTTAAACCAATTGACTAGTTGGACTAACCAGTCCATAGGTTTCACTTTTGTAGAAACCTAGTTCATCTATGTTTAAATACATTGATTGGTTTTGCCTAACCAATCAATAGGTTTGCTAAACCGGTTGACTGGTTAGACTAACCAGTCTATGGGTTTCACTCTTGTAGAAACATGTTCTTCTATGGTTAAACACGTCAACCGGTTTTATCAAACCGACTAACCAATTTAGTCAAACCAATCAACTAATACAATGAACACATCAACTGGTCTCACCGTATCAAGTTACTATTCACACATATGTTTAAGAATAACTTTATATTATGCATAACCGATAGACTAGTTCACACAATAATAAATTTCCATTTTAGTCAAAACATAAACAGTCGACTAGTTAGAACATACCAATGGACTAGCTATACAACCGATTGGCTGGTTTAGCCAGACCAATTGACTAGTTAGCATTAAATGCCGATTTTCTGCCCATTGGGCAAAATAACTTTTTTTGTGAATTTATATATAACGACTATACTATGAGAGAAACCCTTATAAATAAAGTCCCTATGCATTTATTGCAACTAACTTTTAAGATCATTGATTGTGCAATTAATATCTTACTCTAAAATCATTCAATTGCTCAATCAAAATTTTTAAACTTTCATAATTCAGAGTTTTTACTAAAAAGTGTTATTTACTCGCTTCTATTATCTAGAACTACTCTCTAATAGTAATATCCCACATTACATCTCATCCAAAGTTTTACACTTTCATATCTTGTATTTATGGTGAGAACTATGCGTAATCACAACCTCCTCTTAAAATATCTTAAAGGAGCTAGTGAGTGTTTTCCTATCATTCTTAAGAGATTCATGTGTTGAGTCTAGAGAAGATAAATAGATAAAGTTGTAAATTATCTCTTAGATAGTCATTAAGATAGTAAGGATCATAAACCGAGAGAAGAGTGATCATGAATAAAAATATGTCACTATTTCAAAAATCCAAAAGGGAGAACCTTTTGGTAGTGGATGTAAAGAGTTATTTACTCTTGAACCACTCTACGTTGTGTGTTAATTTTTATTTAGTCATTTTCATTCCATAAAACCCTATCACCTCCTTATAGGGTGTTTTTTATAGGGAATTGAGGTAAGTACCGAATCAGGAATTCCAAAACAATTACAAATATCAAAGGTATGGCACTAAGGAAACTACCAACCCACATACAAAAATTAGGTAGTGCACAAAGGTAGATACCGAACAAAAAAAAAAGGCGAACAAATCCATTATATTCTTACACAAGAGTTACTTCTATTTTTAATTTCTCGAAGGGGATACAATAATAACTTGGAGACAAAAGGTACACCGGTCATACTAGAGCACAAAGCATCACATTACCCTCCCAATGGTCCAACCTAGAGGCACAATGACACTCTAGTCATATTGGTGCACAAAGTGACATAATATCCTCCAAACCTAGGATAACTAATCCTTGAGTATTGACACCCTCTATAGGATATGTAGGTCATCTTATAGAATATACTATAGGCTTGTTGGAGCAAACGACACACCATGGAATCCAAAAAAATTGAAGACTTCTACCTCATCTCTAGGGTAACTAACCCTAGAGAGAAATCATTTATAAACTTGAGATCTTCCACTTTAAGTATTAGTATTTTCTAGGGTGATCACAAATATCATATATCCCACAATAATTCTCATTTTCATACATAACCATTTTCCTCTTATTTCCAATTATCCAAGTCAACTCTAAGGTTAACAGTTCAAGTAAAGGTTAGATTCAACACAAAGGTCAACTTGTCAATATTCCAAGTCCATCCTATGTCTAATTATTCATAATAGGTGAATTGGGTAAAAAATAACCAAAATGCTCTCAAACCCCTAATTTCACCATTATTACCCAATTTTGTGCCAAATATTATTACCATTATTATTTTTATTTTTTTTACTAAAAAGGTAAAATATAATAATTCACAATATTTTTGCACAAAGGTAGCCTTCATGATTTAGTATTTGACTATATTTTTCACTTTTCATGCATTTAGTAACTTACGTATATAAGCCCTAATCATGCATTCCTAACATATCATATATCCCATCAAACATGTGTGTACATATTTATAGCATATAATGGAATTTAAAAAGGGGAATTTACATCATAGTACGTATAAGGGATCATTTCCAACCTTAGATCATGGGAATATCAATTATCGTATTCCAACCCTAATTATGCACAAATTCTTTGGTACTATTTATATCAATCCTAGCTACTTTAAAATAGCAATCATGGAAATTTTAGCATGTCATTTTCATCATAATTTTGACAAGATCATGAACCTTAACAAACCCTTAGACATGCATATGTTAACCATTCAACAAAATACAAATGTGTATATCTCATAATAAATAACGTGCTGAACACATGATAATTAATTAATGTCATATTTTCACATTTACACATATTTATAACAATTGCATACATATTGTAAAACTTTTAGCGTATGATGCATACATTCAACCCTTCACAAACACGTGCATAAATCATACTCTAAGCAACATAGTGACCTTCATGTGTCACCACATGATTTCACATCTTAGTAGAAGGGTATTGTTACCTCTCATCTAAGCAAAGGAAATAAAGGAAGATTCACCCAACTAGCCTCTACTCAACCCCTTCTAATTCCTTTCATCAACACAACCAACACATATATTATAATCTAATACAACACAAAATAACTAAAATTAATTAAATTCAAATTGGAAAAAAGGTTTAGAAAATAACTAGGCAATGGAAATCACACAAGGCAACAACCCGGCAAAGAAAATGAAAAAAATCCATGCAATAAAGAGATGAAAAGTAATGGCACTTGTTACTGTTGCAGGGGTGAGCTTTAAAAATTAGGGTCATTGCTAGGGGTATTCGGTAGTGTTGGATAAAGATAAGGGGAAGGGACCTATGGTTTTGGGTGCAATCAAGGGGGAAAGATTTGGTGAGAATCGCCACAGCCAATGAAGGACGGTTTGGTGAGGAATTCCATAGCTAGAATGGAAAGTTTTGGTTGTTAAGGGTGTTGCAAGGGGGAAGGAGCCAACGGTTTTGGTTGAAGCTAAGAGGAAAGGTGTGGTGGTTTTGTGCACTACTAGGTAAATATGATAATAAAAATGGAAAAACAACATGGAGGACAATAAGGTTTTCTTGCTAAGGGAGCTTAGTAGAGAGAGACAAAGAATGGGCTTATCCCTTTGGGTATTTTGGTGGAATAAAAACACATAAATGATGGATGAAAAGGGATTAAATCGATGATGGCATGAATGAGGAAGTGGATTCAGTCATGGATGAGCAAGAAAAATGTTGAAGGGAACACTTGACAGGGTATAGAGTGTACTAGAGAGAATGCCATAAGGGAGAAGTGTGGTGTGGAGAAGAAAATTATATTGAGGAGTATGGGTAGCATATGACTAAAATATTAATAGGGTAGGGTGATAATTTAGAAATGATGAACCGGGGTAAAAACATCCGGTTAACAAAATTAGGGTTTCAGTATAAAATAGATATCATTTAGAGTTTCAAATAGAGCTAAAATTAATAGTTTCAATTATATCAAAATTTAACCTAATTAAATTCATATCTAAATTGTCGTAATAATATAAATAATAGCAACACATTTAATACAAAATATTATTAATAATTATTATAATTAATTACACATGATTACCATTTTACAATTACGATTTCTAAATTAGTGGTGTTTCTTTGTTACAAATGGGGTATTACATAACCTGTTGATGGATTCATCCTAGCACCAAATTTATTACCTCTAAAGAGCTAGCCACTAGTTATACTAATGGCCACGTATTCTAAAGTCAGTCAACTAGTTTTGTTGTGATTTCTTATTTTGATTCAATTGTTCTCCAAATATTTATGAAACCTTATTATTATGATCTATTCGTGCTAATAAACATATTTGGGTGTCTTGGAAGCATTTTCACCTTATTCATATCTTTATTTAATATTATTTAGATAAAAATTTCCTAAAAGTACTTTTTGAGGTATTTTCTTCACCTACCCTCTTCCATCATGGAATGCAATGTTTGTTCTTAAATAGAAAGCCATATTGAATCACATGTGTTCAATTTCTCCTATGCTTCCTATGAGCTTTAAAAAACTCAATAAAGTCTTCATGTTTGAAAAATAAATCCTTTAACATTTCAAACCATGGTAACTTTGAATCAATAAATGTGAGTATCATAGATCTCCTTGAAATAACATATGGAACCACATTCCCTTTGCCAACTAGGTTATTAATAGAGCACAAAAAAACATCACAAAAATCTCACTCACTCTACATGCCATGGACTCACTTTATTTTTTCCATGCAAGTACCTCAAATCTCATAGTATAAGTGATGAGAAAAAATTGTTTTAGCCTCAATTAATGATTCCACAATTGTCTAAGCACCTTATGGTATCATAGAACTCTTTATATGTTGAGTAGTTAAGTCTTGAACCATTCAAATTCTCATTAAAGAAAGCAATTGATCTCTTATCTCATGAAATGACACCTCTAATGCCTACACCACTAGAATCAAAAGTCATTTCAAACAACTTCTCAAAGATATGTAAGGCTAAAACTGGTGATTTAGAAAACTTTATCTTCAACTCTTTAAAGATTCTTCTAGCATCTTCACTCCACTTTAACCATACTCTCTTCATAATTTTTGTAATAAGAACTTTAATTTTTAAGAAGACCTTCATGAATATTTTATAAAAGGATGCAAAATGATTGAAGCTTCTAACTTCATGCACATTAGTGGGTTATGGACAAGTTTTATTTGCTTCAAATTTTGATGGATAAAATCTCCTTCCATCTCCACTCATAATATATCCAAGGAATAATACAATCTCCATCATGAAACTACACTTCTCCAATTTCCTATATAGCTCACTTTCCTTACTTTCTAAAATAATATCCTCAAGTGCATAACATGATCATTCTCAATCTTGTTACAAAAGATAATATCATCCAAATACATCATAAAAAAATCACCTAATAATGTTCGTAACACCTCATTCATTAATCATATAAGAGAACTAGATGAATTTCGTAGCTTAGATGGCATCACAAATCACTCATAGAGACCATACTTAGTTTTGAAAGCCATTTTCCACTCATCCCCTTCTATAATTCTTATTTGATGAGAGTCATCATAACATCCCCTAAATTTACATAATAAAGAGCTTCTTTAAAATGAGTTTGTGAAAGCCAAAATTTAAAATTTTAGGGTTTACACTACATACAACATAGAAGAGGTACTCCTCATACCTAATCTATAGTGATTGCAAGGTAAAAGTAACCTCGTACCTAGGAAGTAGGTGTGAAAAATAATTAATTCCATCATAATATAGGATAAAAAATAGAGGGAAGATGAAATGTATATAGAAAATAGAGGACATAAAAGTTAAAGAGGGAGAGATAATATGGATAACAAACTCTACATCAAACTTAATCACACTTACTCCAAGGAGCATTAAAAAAGTATTGAACCAACTAGCACTATCACATATTCCTATAGAGTCACTGTTTCCCATTGAATAAGCAAGGGACTGTGAGACAAAACCCATGAGTACAACAATATTGAGTAATCCATTATACAAAACTAAATATGAAAATATCACATGAAACTCATAGGAGGTATTAAAAAAGAACATGGTATAAAATATTGGAATATATATGTGATAGTAAGTACGATGACCATGCTAGATAAACTAGTATCATCAAGGCCGCATGATCCTTCTACTAATTGATGTAGTTGTACACTCAAGAATTGGCTTTTATAATTATGGAACTAATTATTATTCATTTATAAATTATCTCCCATGAATTTGAAGACCATTGAATGGTTACATTGCTAGAAACGTACCAAACAAGCAACTAAGTGTCCATGTGCATGTGCATGGCATGCATAGAATGATGACCACATGTATGGGAGTTTATTTTCAGTATTGGTCAAGGGCTATTATCAATTTAGTTAGTTAATTAATTAATTAATTAGTAGAGTTGGATAATAGATAAAGCATAAAGTAGCAAACAATTAGCACAAAAGTAGCATAATATCTTTTAACTTTGAATATTTTGAATTATGCTTTTAGCTAAGTGGTAGAATGGCTATAAGCAGCCATAGAAGGCACGATTAGGGAATTAAAGTTGAATATTAATATTGAATTTTAATGCAAGTTAAATTATGTGTGAGTTTAGTTCAAGTTAATCGAATTTGTGTGAACGATTTGGCTTGAAAGTTTTAATCTCTTTGTTTGTGTGAATTAGAGATTAGTTCATATCTTTTCTACTCTCCATAATCCATATTTTTCCAACCATTATTATCATCCATAAATCACCCTAATTCCAAACCAATTGAAACCCTAAATTAGTTTGGCATTCGAATCTCAAGTTCCACCATTTGAAACCCTAAACCCTTCATCCAAACCAAACATCACCTTAACCCCCCTATTCAAACTAAACCCTAACCCTAAACATATACACCATCCTCCATCTAAACCCTAAAATTTGATGCTCATCATCATTTAAAAATTATTGTTGAATACATATCATAATTGGTTCACACCATTTTAACCATCATCATCCCTCACCCACCATCACCGAATCATCACCATTTTGGTTCGACAAATATTCAACCTTAACTCACAATATTCGAATGGTCTTCTTATCTATACCTCATTTCAAAGATTCATCTAATTATTATCAACACCACAAAGCCATATTCTCATCAATTTGAGAGTTTCTTCCTCCCACACACATCACTAATTCATTTAAACCCTAAATGAAACTTATCAACCAAGCACCCAAGTTATGTTTTCTGTAGTAAAGATAAATAGAACTAAAAGCAATCCAATTTCTATACATTTGTATCATTCCTCATTGACTTAACATCTGTATCATTATTCTTAATATAAAAAAACCAATTAGTGATTACAATCACTCTATTTACTTAATCACATTGAGTTCAAGGATCTTACTATTCTTAATCCGATGAAATGGACTAAAGCACCTCCTAAGGAAAAATGTGTTTGACCGCTAATATCATTTGGGTGGAATAGACTAAACACCTCCTAAGGTAACATACTCCTAGTTACTATTATCATCCAATGAAATGGATACAACACCTCGGTCTTAACTCACTCTTTCATTATTAATATCATAGTAAACATTGTAGTAGTGAAATTCATGACAAAGAAAACCAAGGGTAGGGCACAAAGACGATTACCAAGTCTCTAATCCAAAAGGATTCCAAACTAACAATATTTATATCCATTTTTAATTACTTGAGGGGAGATTATATTAGCCAAGAGACATAACGGTAATCTAGTCATATCGGTGTATAAAGGAAATATAGTATCCTACTGACTATTTACCCAAGAACACTAAGGTACCTTGGTTACACTAGCACATGAAAGAAACACAATACCCTACCAATAAGGATACTTGATCCATAGGTATGCATACCCTTTTAAAATTCTCTAGAGCTAAATAGTATAAAATATAGGGTGTGCTTAGGGCACTATGGCACACCTGAAAAATTCAAAATAAACTATGGGATAAAACATGTATTTAGGGAAGTAACCCTTAAAGAGCTATGATTATTGATATCAAGGTCTTTCACTTTAAATATAAATATTTTATTAAGGTGATCCCTGATATCACATTATACAGAAACAAATCCCATTTCCAATTTCCAAACTTAACCACTTTTACTCATTCCCATTTATTCAATACCACCAAAATCAAAGTCACCTTAAGGTCAACTTAAAATTCACTATGGCCATCCTCATTTCAATTATTCCCAATTAGGTGCATTAAGTCATACGATCAAAATACCTCCATGACCATAATTACCACATTATGATCCCTACTATATACCAATCTCATTTTAAATATCTATTTATCATGAAAAGGCTAAAATATAATACTTAAAATACTTAGAATGCAAATAAATTACTAAACACAATAAATGACCTTTTTTCCTATATACATGATTCTGCACGTAAAACCACATCATGCATATATAATTCATAAAAAAATCATATATTTCCATGCTCGACATTAAATAATACATATTATGTATGCTCATAAGAATAAATTAAATATAGTACACGTAAAATACCAAAATATATATAGGGCATATGATGATATTGATCACGTTGAAAATTATACCTAAGCATGCTCAACCTATTATATTAATTTTATATATATCATACAAAATTTATTCTTGATAATAAAAGCATTCTAGCATGATTTCATAAACATATTATTTTACCCCAATTATCATACACCATTTTACAAATTTCTATATTAGCACTATTAAGAAAATAATTACAAAGCATACTCAACAAAATTTATAGATTAAAATTCTAATATGCTATCATGCAATATTTAATATTTTAGTAAAGCATATAGATTAACTAATTACCAGAAAAAATCATAAAATATAAGCAGCGTACTACACTTTCTTAGGCTCCTCTAATCAACCTTTTTTTAACTTAAAATAAAATCAATATTAATCATATTAATATCTCACTTATAAAATAGCAATAAATATTAAAATATTTAATGAAATCAAAATTACCAAAATACCCTTAAATTGGCAAGGAAAGAAAAAAAACAAGCTTTCACTGTATGGGGCTAGTAGAGTGAGGCATGCACTTAGGAGAGGGTATTAATGTAGAAATGAGAAGAAGAAGGTGAGGGTAGTTGGTCGGGTGGTGACTGAACAGGGAGGTAGGTCTAGAAGGGAGGAGTTAGGTGTTGCTAGTTTGGACTAGTGGAGGCTGAACAAGTGGAGTGGTGGAGGCAGGGTCTTGGTTATAAAAATAAACCAATTAAGGATAGAGGTTTAAGAATAAAGGAAAATGGTAAAATAATTAGGATAATTATTTAATAATTAATTTTGGTTATAGATAAAGGGTTAGAAAAAATAATTAAGCCAATGTTTCATGTTTAGGTTATAAATAAAGCCTACATACTCAAAAACAATGGTTACAAAAGTTCAAGGGTATTCTATTCACTCGTCAAATTATTCTTTTAGTAGAACCTTGCTCTATATAACTCAACAAGCATATCATCAAGTCTTGGCATTAAAAATCTATAATTGATAGTGATTGTGTAACTACCCTTGATTTAATGCACATCCTTTATGTTCCATCATTCTTGGGCACTCCACTTATTTTCCATAAAAACTCACAAAGAGATAACTTTACCTCTAAGGCTAAGACTCTCATATAACCCACATAATTCTAAAATCATCCATAACTCACCAAGTTTACACACAAATGCTCTTATTTTATTAGTAACTCAAACATATAATTCTTTTTAATTATAACAACCCATAAAATTTAAAATATCCCTATAGCCGAAACCACCACAACCTAAAATCCCAAATATTACAACCTCAACATGCTACATCAATTTCCATATTTAAACATAATTAATTTTACTCATCCAATGACATATTAATATCACAAAATATACCATCATGATTGAGATTTTAAGGTAAATCTTAGTATGACATGAAAGACATTTCATATAAAATCGTAGAACTCATAAATTCATGGACTTACCATTTACACATGAAATTAAAGACAAATCCTAACATGTTGTAATACCTCACCTTTTAGGGTATTTAATGTGTGCTAATATATGTATTTGATTGTGATCTACATGTATTTAATAATGATTTGGAGTTATGTTTAAGGTTAGTATGTTTTGATTGAGCTTGGTTTAGAATTTGGAAGATAAGTAATTTTTAGGGAAATCACTCAAATGGTTTTGACATACCAATTGACTTGTTTGCTCCTTAAAATAGAATTTTGAAAGCAAGGAAACCAATCGACTAGTTTTGGGTATCAATCAACTTGATACACTAAGCTACTTGTTCTTCAAGCTCGATTTTCATTGTGAGTCTTTCCCTAAAAAAATTATAGCATCATGATTATGTTTTGAGTATTTTTATTATATTATTTACAAAGAATTTGAACATATCAAAGCTATTTTACTAGTATATTCTTAGAATTTACTTCCATGATGTTATATACCTCGTCATTCTATTCTTATTCTATTTTCCTTTTTCCCTTCTTATGTTTTGATTTGCTGAGGCACATTATCCTGAGAAATTTTACTCTTCACCATTCGAGATTAAAGGAAAAAAGGCCAGCCTTGAACTCCAAAATTTTCACTTGGAAGCTTAGATTCTTGCTAGGGTTTGGGTTCTCAATTTATAAACCCCTTTACCTTTTTGTATCCACTAGAAGATATCAATATTTTAAATCAAATCCTTTATTTTTATTCCTTCATTCCTAATCTCCAAAATCTTTTACTTTTTTTCATACTTGCTTTACCCATATTCTCTCTCTTTGGCCTCTATTTATTTTTTATTATTATCTTTATTTCCACTTCTAACTCCTATTTTGATCTTAAGCAACCTAGGGTTATATTTGGGAATATAGTGAAGGATTAGCTTTTACTTCCTTGCGCTCTATATTTTCCCAAAACAATAATAGCTTTTCTCAGGCCTTTCTCCATAATCTCTTAGGTTACTTTGCTTTTTCTAAGATTTTAAGGGTTTTAATGAGTTTTAATCTTATTTCTAGTAAGGTTTTTGCTCTCTTTAGTGGGTTTTCTAGGTTCTTTTGAGGTAAACCATTATCTTTCTGTTTAGTGGGAAATTATCTGAGTAAGTGAAGTATATGTTGTGCATTTTTATAATAGCATGAGTCTTAAAGATAAAAAAAATTGAGCACATAAATATGGAATAAATAGAAAATTTAATAAAAAAGTCTAGATTGAAATCTTGTGCATATAAGCCTCATGGGTGTGATTTGGATTTAATGACTATGTTTGGCATCTTGACAATCTTAGCAACACTAACATGTATTCTATGATGTATAGAATGTTTTACATGATGGTCTAGCATGAAATGAACATGATTGTGAATTTCCTAGATCTTTTATTAATTCCATAAGGTGTAACCATGATTTTTATGGGCTGCTAAGATTCTAGGTTGATTATGGTACTTCACATGTTTATCCATGAATTTTTTTGCTTATAATATTAAATGATCTATGTTGGATGTTCAGGTTGATTGAGTAAATCATGAAGAACTTGATTGTGTGTGCATGTGCTTGTTAGGGTTATTTTTGCTACAACTGATCAACTGATCACTAGGACCCATGTGTTGGTCTTATAGACCAATGAAATGGTTATCATATGACCTCAATAGACATGGTCTTAATTAAACCCATCAGCTGGTTTGGTCAAATAATCAAATGGATCCTCAAATATTCAATTAGTTGGATTGACCAATTGGTAGGTTGGCATGTGATCCCAGCGGTCTTAGCCTTGGCTTAAACACATCGACTAATTTAACGAAACCTATCAAATGATTCTAGAATAGTTGATTGGTTGGATTAACTAGTTGATTGGTCCTCAAAAACTGTGAAGGTTTGGTAGTGCGCAAACCGATCAAATGTATATCATGATCGGACTGGTCCTTTAAGCCAATAAATTATTCTTAAATATAATTGTAATTCTTACTTATTTCTTTTCAAATATGATACTTTGAGTTTTCTTTTGCAAGGAAGGGAACTTAAGATGCTAATATCCATAAGTTTGCTTATAATTAAGTTTAATGATGGATTTAAGTTAGTAACAATTGATCCTACTTTGACCTTAACCTAACATCTAGCCTTTCTCTTGAACAAAAAGTAATTAGATGTCTAGATGGATAAAAATGGATTTTTCCTAAAGCTAATGTCTTTATAGGGGATCCTAATAATGACTAATAAACTTCTAATGACTTATATTTTAGCCTTAGAATGTAGAACCTTGAAAGTTTGAATGACTTAACATTGTTGAAATAAAATAACATTTATATATATGATGACCTTAAGTTGATTGTATCCTGACCTCACTTTGACCTTATCTATAAATAATGAAATTTACTTGTCTATTTAAATGAATGGATAAAAAATAATGACTTACATAGAAAATCTATTTGACCTCCAATTTGACCTTTATCTCTAGCCTTAAGAATCAACTTAAAGTATTATTTAATGAATGGTAAGACAATGGATGAGTAATGAAACTATAGTTTTGATCCTAATATTAGGATTTCATATAAACTTAATTTAGAATAAATGAAATAATGGAAATCAAGTTTTGTCTAGAACATCTATGATTGGTATTAATATTTAATATTTTTCCTTTTAGCCTATAAGGTTAAGTTATGGAGTTGAAACATCATATTGCCCTTAATAAGCATAATGGTTAATGCAAGAACATTATATGGTTGTATTTTGATTGATATGGCTTGTTGCTTGGAATGATATGGTATATGGACCTTGGTGTAATATAAAGTATTGAGCTTATAAGAGATTAATTAATTAAAATGAAACGAGCATGATGAGGGGTTAGGTTATCTAATCATCAATTAGCTATTAAGGGTTAGGATGTCTTTAAGTATATTTATTTACCTTCTAGTGCCTTCAAGTGGGATCTTAGTCAATCATGGGATCCTCATTTAAAGGGGGTAATTCACCCATTTCTCAAGAAATTAGTATAAAGGGAATTGTATGTACATCTAACAAAAGATAAAAAAACAAAATGAAACATAGAGTTGTATTAATTGGCTTTGTATTATTATGTTGTTGTTCTCAATATGGTTATCATATTCATATGATACTTGGTATTACCATCAAAAGTGTTTCAGAACTAACACCTAACTTAATTTATGAATGATAGCATAATATTGCTTGTTTTTATATGATTCCCTTGTCCATGCATGTCTCATGAATTATCATATGACCTATACAATGTGTAATCATGATCCTCCTACCATAAGAACCCATGGTTAAAGTAATGTATGCTTTTCTAAATGGTCAATGCTTTATGGATTATACTCTATGAACTACTATAGGGATAATCAAAGGGATTCATATCTTCTCATGAATATGATGTATATATTTTCAAGTATACTATAGCATGTACATTCTTCAATGCATATAAAATAATGATTCAATATGTTTTAATATTTGAAAGTATGTGTAAACACAACCTTTTGTGAAAGTTTATGTATGGAATAATAATGATACTGCATGCACACCTTGGTATACTATAACATGAGCATGTTGTACACATATTGCACGTATCATAATCCACATAGTAGTGGAAGATTGGTTTTTTCGGTATGTATGCATACTAATGGGTTTTTTTTTTTGCAATCCCTTACACAATCCCATAAGTAAGAGGCTTTTTATAGGTTTTTGAGGACACCCAATGAATGGTCTAACCTTTTCTTTAATATAGTCGGGTTATTTGAGTGTAGGAATTTTTAGAGGTGTCCTCCTTATCTGTCCCTATAGGACCAAAGCATCTTCCCTTGTAACTATTTTTCTTTGATTAACATCTCTCGTCTTATGTACTTTTATATTGGTGGTTAGCTTACACAACCTTAATTTTTAAACCTTTACTCTTTTACCTCTTACATGATTTTCTTGCGCACTCTAGTCTTTCCTTATGTTTTTTTGGTTAGATACTTAGCCTTATACCTAATGTGATGTAGGTATTGAGATGTCTATCTTGTGTTTAATATGGTGGTTATACCCCATTTTTCATAGGATTATCTTTATTTTTGCTTCCTCAAGTGTTTAAAAATAAAAAAATTTAGTAATGAAAAATGGGGGTGCTGCAGGTTGGTATCTAAGATTGTGTTAAAATTCCTTACCCTCTTAAATGTTTTAATCTAATACAGCTAGTTGGTATCAAAGAATTGTTTCTAAACATATGAGTGATAATCTAAGTTAGTGTTAAAGCTTTGGGTTTTTTAAATTGGATTTTTTTTTGAAATTTTATTTTTATGGTCTTATAATTTCCTTGAAATTTTAGTTTTGGATCACACCTTGAAAAACCCTTGAGTATTTAAAACTTAGTGTAACCTGTGAGTGTGGGTTAATGAATGACTATTGTCTCTATATTAATGTTTGTTTTGTGGGATTTGTGACTAGGTAACTTGGTTTTCTATCTTGAATAAGCCCTATCTTAAGAGATCGATGGTAAGAAATTATTACTATATCAAGCATATTGAGTAATGTATGCCAATCATTGAAATTTACTTACAGAGACAAATGCAAAATTATGAGACACGGCCATCGTCGACTCTTGTCACATCACCAACCTTAGAGGATTGGAAATAAAAGGTCTTACATTACCATATTCTGACATTTGATGTTGTGAAGGACCTATATGTCTTAGAGGAATGGATTCATGCCCTTAAGCATGCATCTTTCATATATGGGTTCCCAACAAGCAAAAGGGTAAGCAATGTAGTTTTCTTACTATAAGGCAAAGCAAACTACTGGTGGAATGGGTTTTAGCCGAGGGGTGAATTATGTACTTATTGTGAGCAATTTGTAGGAGTCTTTAGACTTTTCTTCTACCTGACACTTCAACACCTCATAAGATATGAATATTTCATGGCAATTAGCCAAGGTAGCTCATCTATAGAGGATTACTACAACAATTTTTTGATTCATCCAATTTTCCTCTAAAGTGAAGGAAAGTGAAGAATTGAAGATCCATCATTTTCATTTAGATATTGAGACTAGGTTGTAAGAGTCATTAGTATGAGCCACATCACCTAAAATAACTTCTATATATGAAAATGAGATTGAGGTAGCAAGAGAGATTTAATCTCAGGGCACAATGGTAGCAAAAAAATTAGTGGAGGACAACTAATATTCTCATATCAACAAGAGAGTTTATACCTATGCTAGCTAGTAGAGAGGATCCACATTTTGATATGACCATTTCTAGTTGATGAGGCACTACTTTTGCAAGAGATGATAGAAGGACCACCTATGGACGTATTATTAGGGAACCAAGTTTAGTGTTATGGTTGTGATATATGGGGGTATAGACAATTCTAGTGTCACTACACTAAGGATGGTGTCCGAGGAAGTAAGCCTGAGACTGATCCCTAGGATCATCATACTATTATACTTTTGGCTCCCCTCAATATTTTCTTATGCCTATTATTCTTGTTTGATGTAGTTGTGTGATATTCCTAATATTGTCAAATGTGGCTCTATTTGTTGATTAGAGTGATTTATTTTAAGGGGGTAGTAATCCCTATCCTTTTTTAGTTATTCTTAATGGTCTCCCATCATTAGTGTATATTCTTGGTTGATCTCTCCCTTGATTTACTTTTTATGTGAAGCATCTTTGATAGATTACCTTGGTTAGCAACATTTGTTTTCTCCTGATTTTTATCATTAATATTTCTCTTTTTTATGACTAGACTAAGGCTCATTTCCTTTCAATGTTCCGACTTTAAATCTACTATAATTTTCCTTCATATTATTTCTTAATTGTTTTCCATTTTCTAATGGCACTTCTTTCCTAACATTGTTGTACAGTATAGAAACCCCTATCGTTACTAGCTTTGAAGTGAACTTTTAGTTTCCTTAACAATTGTCATGCCATCCTTACTATTCATTACCCTCACTAAGGTTTCACCAATAATATTGATCCTTTTTATTATTTCACTCTTACTAAGATTGCCATTCTTTGATAGATCCTTTCGTGGTAACATCATTCCTTTTCCTTATTAATAATGTGTGTCTCCTTATCTTTCTAGACACTTTGATGGGACAACCACCACTTGTTATTGAATGAAAAAGATCCTTTATTGATATTTGTGTTCCTAGATTCCTCACCAGTGATTGATGGCACTCCCACTATATCTCCGCCATATTAGATGGAATCCTCCTTAAGTGATGTAATGTTATCATGCTTCTTATTTTGAAGGAAGTAATAACCCCTTTCACTATTGGATAATTGCCATGGGTGCATTATGGTTATTAATGTTTAGAGTCTAATAATTTTTCCTATTCTTTGGGGATGAAACCTCTTTTAATAGGGTAGTATTGCACTATCACACTTTTAAGGGTCTTTAATGTGTGTCAATCTATGTATTTGATTGTGATCTAAGTGTGTTTGATAATATTTCACATGAGTGTTTAAGGTTGGTATGTTTTTTTATCTTCGTTTTGATTTTAGAAGATAAGTGAATTTCATAGAAACTAATTGATTGGTTTAGCATTACCGATTAACTAGTTTACTCCTTAAAATGGAATTTTGAAACCATGTAAACTGATTGACTAGTTTGGGTAGGGATTTAGGGGAGAGATTTTGGGGCTTGGTAAGGGGTACAATATAGGTTAAAATGGTAGGGTAGGGAAGAAATAGAAATATTTAGTTTAAGGGTTCATTTTGTTAGGTTAGGGTACTAAGTAGAAAAAATAACCTAGAAAAAATAATTTGATTTGAAATAGTTTTAGTAGGAAGGGAAAAGGTAAAATAATCGGGGAAAAATATTTAAAAAACTAATTGGGCCATGGGTCAGAGGTTAAAATAAAATAAATAAGATAAGGTTTAATGGTTAATTTTGAATAAAAGGCTAGACACCAGAGAGCAAAGGTTATGAAATTTAGGGGTGTTACATCCCTACCCCATTAAAAATAGAATTCGTCCTCGAAGTCTATGCCGCGCTACTAAAAACACACACAAGGACACACAAGGCACCCGAGAAGCAACTAACCCCTTAAAAATATGGAGCCTTAATGGTATGAAAAAATTCCAGAAATGCACATACACGAAACCTAAAACACTTGAAATGATCGAGGATGAAGTGTTAACATATAGGAAGGAGAGTCATTGAACTTTTCCATGGGGTGTGCTGTAGCATTCAAATCTCTTATGCCAAAGTTGACCATAGTTGTGGCATTATATCAAATTCCCCATGCAATCCTTTCCTGGGTAATCTCTTCTACAACGATAGTAGTAGTAGTATCGGATCAGTCTCAGACTAGCTCTGCTATAGGAACCACTCAGACCATTATTGTGTTGAACCTTAGTCTGATGTTGAATGCTCAAAACTTTGACACTATGATGCTAACTCTTTCCCTTAGAATCCTACATCTTGAGTTTCCTCTTACCTAAAATCAAAGTTTGATCTTGAGCCAATGCCTCGACAACACATGCCCACTCATATAGCGTAGCAAATTCATGGAAAATAGTTACACTCATCATCTTTTGAATAGTGAAGTGAAGTTAATGGTTGAATCAAAAGATGGTTGTAGCCTTGCTAGTAGCCATAACTAGAGCAAGTCTTAGCAACCCTATAAACCGTGCCTGATAATCCCACACTAACAGACTTCCTTGATTCAATTATATGAATTTCTTGAGCTTATCCATCTTGAAGCTCTCGATTTAGAAATGTGTATGAAGGACTGTCTTGAAGTCTTCCCAAGATATTTGTAGGTCCTCAAAGAAAATAAATGGCTATGCCTTCCTTTTGTGATTTCAAGCAATTGATTGCATCATACATCCTATCTAAATCTAAAATCCATCCTTCTAGGATAATGGGGTCTTCTTCTCTAGCGTAGGTCGGTGGAAGATGGCCACTCTTTGAAGTTAATCCTCTCTGATACTCTCCTATAGGTAATATAGAGGTTGTGGAGTTTGAGAAGGTGGTGGATGCTTAACAAACTCCATGAAAGCCTCAAACTCTCTTTCTAAATGGCCGACACGTCAATTCAAGGCCATTTTGAACTAAATACAAAATAGTAAATGTATTAAGAAAATTCCTATCTTACTAGCACATTACACATAAACACAAATCAAGACAACTTAGTCTACCAACACTTGAATACTCCCAAGACTAGTCCAGGTAAAAAATCACCACGAGATGGTAAATACATTTTCTAGTTATAACATTTAGGATGTGAGAATCAAATCTCTAACTAAAACCTGATTCTCAACAACCTGGCTTTGATACCAACTTATAACATCCTATTTTTTAGGACTTGAAGATTTCATTTATAAAGTTAAGTGCGGAAGCTAAAACAATAAAAAATAAGGGTGTTAGTGACATACTTGGTATAAGTTTAGTTACCTTTACCATTGTCATACCAAGTGCTAAGGCTAAAATCATTACTCTACTTAGATTTATAACATGATTACAAGAATTAGAGAGGAGGGGAACAATAGATAAATATCATTCTAGATAAAAGCAGCATCGGCGATTTACAAAACTCAAAGAGAGAAAATACAAAAGGTACAACTAAAATCAAATATACCAATGGATTCCAAATAACCCTAGGCTCTCAAATCAAACTACCACCTTTCAACTAAAATCAAAAGCTGACCTACAAAGACCATTGCCTATTGACTAGGCAGAGGCCACGAAAGGAGCACTTCAATATAATAGTACTGAGAAACCCTTTATACTAAAGAAAAACAAAAAACTAGCATAGAACACATGCAAGGCATTAACATAATATATGGTATAAAACATCGACTCATATATGCATCAATTGAAATACGATAATCCTTCATATATCCACATACAACCAAGGCCATATACATTTCATACTTATTCATTTGGAACTAACTAAAAATTACTAATGGAACATCTAAGAGATGCTCTTTGCAATATAATTAGAAACAATATCAACCCAAATTAAAGACACGAACCACTTATCAAATACCTCATTATTAATCCGAATAAATCTCATAACATAGGTAGGCTCACAATTATAGATCAATAACAACTCATCGCATCACAAGTAGGCATAAAGGCAACTAGCAAAACAATAGTAGGTACAAAGACTACTAGCAAATATAGGTAGGAAGAAAGGATACTATCGAAAATAGGTAGGCATAAAGGCTGCTACTGAACCATAAGTAGGTACAAGGGCGGTTGCCAACCAATCCAATAATTTTATTATCCAATCAATCATTTATATTTTTAATCACATGAGGAGAGATCAATCAACTTTAAGATACTTTGAAGCTCCACTCATACTACCACACCGAGGCAAAATAATATCCTAGTGACTATCAATCCAAGGACGTAAAGGTACACTGGTCGCACTGGTACATAAATGTAGCACAATACCCTACTAAAAATGACACTTAATCCATAAGTATGCATACCCCATATTAGTCTATAGAATATAATAGACTAAGATACAGGGCTTGGCTAGGGCACTAAGTCACACCAGTAAAAATCCATAATCCACCATGGGTTAAACCATGTCTTTGGGGTAGTGACCGTAGCCGGCACGCAATTTAAACCCTCTTGTTGTCAATTGTAGCACTGGTAAATAAGGGTATCGTTATAGCCGGGGATTGAGAGGGCTCACCTCTAATTAACTAGCTTAAACTAAAACTAAAAATAAAAATCCTAAATAACACAAAATAAATAAATAAGAAAAATACTAATGGGGGTTTATCAAAATAATAAAATGATTAAATAAAATAGAATAAACTAATAATAATAAAAATAATGGGAAACTCGCAGATAGGAGAAACATGTTAGGGAAATAAAAATCCACCACTATATTAGATCGAGATATAATATTTATTTCTAAGTCATCTTTTAATCGTGAGAATGAGATCGACCAAGTTGCACACCAAACGCAGGTCTATACACCTTATATTACTTCCCTTAATTAAATTAATACGACAAAGCGCCAATATTAACCCTATTAAATACTAGCAGTATAGCAGCAACAAGCGGCTCCTATATTTAACTAGATTTAATGCATTAAGTGTAAGTGGAAGGCTGTCAATCTAAGTACCCAAACTAGTACAAAAAGCATGTCTAGCTGTATTTCCTTTTCTTGACCCACACGTATCGAAACGTTTTACCACTTCGGTTAGAATCACAAAACGATTAGGTGAATTGTTATCTAACCTAGCTGCAATTTATACATATAAATTCTAGTATATTTAGATGGCCACCTAGCAGGCAAATAATTCTACATACTGTCACTTATGAGGAACCAGAACAAGGCATGCACCAAATAAACTATACTAGACAGAATTATATATATAAACGGTAGCAATTAATATAGAGTCAAGAAATAATCTCACGAAACAAAGAAAATAAAATTATAATTCAAATCATAATCCAGGGTTTCAAATTATTCCCTAACAATAAATAATCATCCAACCATAATTAAAGAATTAATTACACAGAAATATATATCTAAAATATAAATTAAAAATAAGAGAAATAAATAACCAGAATTAATTTTGAATTAAAGATTAAGAATTTATTCAGATAAAAATTAATTTTATCTGAAATAAATTCTACCGGTATTAATTTCTTCCTTATTTTCTTCCTTATTTCCGCGCTTGAATTTCCGTGCAATTCTTTCTTTTTCTTTTTCTTTTTTTTCTTTCGTCGCTAGCGGCTGACAGGACTGACTAATGCTGCGTCGCTGCCTCGATTTCCGTGTTTTGCCCTGTTCTCCGTGCGTCGTCCCTGTGCACTTCGTCCTTTGCGGCTCTGCCGCACGCCCGAGCCTCTGTCTTTTCTTTCTCCCGAGCCTATAAAGGCTCTGTTGCGTTTTGCCCGAGCCGTGAAGGCTCTCCTCTGTCTCTCCCGCTCTGCGTCTTGGCCTGCGGCTAGGCCGCCTCCCTCTGCGTCCCCGTCTCCTTTCTGCTCTCCTTCCGTGTGGCGGCTCTCTCTGCCGTTTTATAATTTTTGTTTTTGCTGCGCCACGTCAGCCCTTGCGGCTGACTTTTTCTTTCTCCTGCGAGCCGCTCTTTTTTCTTTTGTTTGTTGGTCGTGCCTCTTCGGCGTCGTTTTGTGTTCCAGGCCTTTGGGCCTTCGGCCTTCGGCCGTTGGTCCAAAGGTCAAATTTCTTTTTTTTTTCTTTTATTTAAAAAAAATAATACCTGCAAAATAAAATTAAATAAATATTAATAAATAATATTTTATTCTAAATTTACTTAATTTATATCATTTTAGCTCAAATAATAAAATTTATGCAATTTTTACTACTTAAGCATAAAACAATAATTATTCCCCTATATTAGCTAAATAAACTACCAAAAACTAAGATTATAAGGGTATAAAATGTGTCAAAATATGAACTCATCAGGGCACTAAGTCACACCAGTAAAAATCCATAATCCACCATGGGTTAAACCATGTCTTTGGGGTAGTGACCCCTAAAGAGTAACCATTCTTGATCTCGATGTTATTTACTTTACGTATTAGATCATTATGAAATCACACATAAATCACATAGGTCCATTTTCCTACTTAATCATTTGTATTCATTTCCCATTATTTTGAGACAAAAATACAATTTCATTTTCAAGGTCAATCATAAAAAATAATCTTAGTCCATTCTAGGCTCAATTATTCATGTTTGGACTTATTAGGTCAAAAACAACTAAAATGACCCTACGGTCAAAATGACCACATTATCATCCTTTTTTAATTACTAAATCTATTTCATTTATTAAGTTTTTATGAAAAGGGAAAATTATAATAATTAAATTAATTCATCTTGTAGTCAAATAATTAGATAAGCAAAATGATTAATTTTGCCTTATTCACGATTTTACATATAAAACCCTAACATGCATATATAATGCCTCCATGATTACATAATATAATGCTTAACAAAATATAAAAAATATTAGGCGTGCTTGTCATGGAGAAATCATAATACACATAAAATGACCAAATTACCCCTAGGGCACGCATCCATGATTATTATTCCATAAATTTATCTAAAATGCTTATCATATCCTTTTTCCTCATACAGATCATAGATAATTGTGAAATATTATTTTTCCATACTTTTGTATCCAAAATATTTTGCATATAATAACATGATCTTTTTATTGACTTGTAATATATAATAAATAACACGCAATTATAACATATCAAAGCATGCTTAACATATTTCAAACATAAAACACTAATGTGCTATCATGTGATGTCTAGGACTTTAGGAAAGTATAAAAGTTACCTGAATTCTAGCAAAAAAAAAATACAAAATAGTGGTAACCTACTAAATACTAAAAGATCCCGCTAATTAACTTTTGCACATAAAAGATAATACCACAATACCATATTAATATTTAATAAATAAAATAATAATTATAATAATAAAATATTTATTTTATAAACTTACCGAAATACCCTTATATTTAAAAATATGTAACAAAATTTTAAGGAGAAAAGAAAATTCTTATGTTGAGCATGCAATGTGAGCTATAAAAAAAGGAATGGGGGTTGGTTGGTTGGGCTGGCTATGGGTGGTGCTTACAACGGAGGTGGAGATGTTGGTTGTGGTTGGCATTAGCCGTTGGTCAAGGGAGATAGTGGTGTTGTTGGTGGGACGTGGTGAGGCATTAGTTGGGAGATGCTGGGTTGGATAGGGTAGTGTAGAAAGGAAGGATGGGACGGTAAGGTGGAAGGGAGGTAGGTGCGAGGCGGTGATGGTGCAAATGGTTGGGTGATGTAGGAATGGAGGAGTTGTAGTATATGGCAATGGCTTGATGGGTAGGAAGCTATGAAGAATGGTGACAGAGTAATAGAGGGTAGAATCGAAGTAAAGGGCAAAGCAATGGTAGTTTCTATCATTGCCTAGGGGAATTTTGTAGAAGAAGCAGCTAAAGGTGGGGGGTTGCCTTCAATGGTTTTGGCTAAAGATAGGAGGGTAGGGAATGACAGAAAAGGTTGTAGGGGAGGAGAAAGAAATAAGAAAATAGAAGAAGGAGGAGATGAAGGGGGAGGTCAGTGATGGAGGTTGTGGTGGTGTATGTAGAGGGGAGATGGTGCATGCAAACTATATGAGTGCTCGGTCTGTCTCTCCCGTATTCCCATGCTCCCTTCAATGGAGATTGCGCATGAATGAGACCAATTAGCTCTATCGAGTAGTTCCCCTGAGCTCCCTCCTCCTATGCGATTTTTCCTCTGCACTTCAGTGTGCTCCGATCCTCCTTGCTGTTTGCGGTAGTTTATAGAACAATGGGGAATAAGAAGAAAGGCCCCCGAACTCGATCGCAAGGCAAAACCACAATCAGTGCCTTGCTAAGCCCAAAGAAAGGTTTAAGTTCCAGTGATTCTTCCTCGGAAGACTGAATTTCCTCAGCTTCGAGCTTGTCTTCACCGATCTGCTCCCTCAATCTGGTTTCATATAACAAAAATGAAGCCCTAATCATCCGCGCTGGAGAAAGCCAAAGCACGAATTGTCATTCGCCTCTCCAACAAATTCCAATCTCTCATCTCGAAGAACAAGCCCTGCCGAATGCAATTAACTCGATTCATAATCCGAATCAGATGGAACAATTGGCATTAGAGACAACAAAACCCCAATAGGCTCGAGTGAGTTCGATTGTGCAAGAACACTTGACAGACCAGAAGGAACAGGACCCCAATTCATCGATGCCTTCACTCCTTTCTGATTCTGATAATGAAATGGAAATGGAGAATTGCAGTCCACTCCAGTCTCAAGATGATCCCCTCCCTGTGGAAAAAGAGACTGTTCGAAATGCAACTGCTGATCCTCAGGTACCTCCTGCAAACAAAAAATCTTTTGCAGATTTATTCCCTGATATTTCATTAAAAGATGTGATTTTGTTCCACCGAAAGGTGAAGTGGTCTGTGTATTAAAGGAGAATATTCATTCTGTCGATGAAACGTGGGGTTCTTGTCTCTTGGGCCGCTTTGTGGGGATAAAATCTGATAAATATCACATGGGAGTGGCTAGTCATGTTATACGTCAACCTTTTAAATACTTAATGCATAGCTCGGGATGGGTAATTCTGAAATTTGAGGACGATTTTAATAGAAACAGAGTAATGGTAGGGGACCCTATATTATTAGGGGCAAGGGTTTTTGGCCAAAGAACATCCCGAGACCGTTCTCTTTTGGGAAAGAAGAAATTACAAAAATCCCAGTGTGGGTTCTCTTGGTCAATCTTCCCATGGAAATGTGGAATTGTGGTGCAATCAGTCAGATTTCCTCCTTTATTGGCAAACCAATTATGGTAGATGACTTTACCTTTCAAAGATCTAAAATTGAATATGGTAGAGTGCTAGTGGAAATAGATGTCAAAGAGAAACTTCCTACTGCTATTACAGTTAAAAGTGATGAGGAGGTGTACATTCAATTAATTGAATATGAAGATCTCCCACTGGTTTGTGACAGGTGCGGGGTTTTGGGACACTTAGATATGGCATGTAAGCTCCATTAGAAGCCACAAAGGGATCATATTGTTAATCATGTCTCAGAGATCACACAGCTCGCTCCCCAAGAAGCACCACCCCCTCTTCGTGTACCTGTGTGACAGACTAGTGCTAGACCTGATTAGACGGGACATTTCAGGAATAACAACCAGGCATTGGGTCTTGCGATCAAAGCTCCACAGGCAAGAAAACTTCATGGTATTCCTAGAATTAATAAAACATTCTAGCCCCCTCCAGAATATACTATTCCTGTCTCACAACCAGCGACTGTAGATCGAGATAAAGGGAAGGGCCTTAGTTCTGATTTAGGCCAAACTTTACCCCCTTTTGTTCTTCCTTCCATTCCTATTCTGGTTTCTAGATCGAGTAATGGCACGAGTAACTCCCATGTTCAAATTGTTTCCCTATATCCAGTAGATGTGGAGGGTTGGCAGCAGGTAGTTTCGAAGGCAGCAAAAAGGAAGAAGAAAAACTCGACCTTCAAACAGCTAAAGCAAGGTCCCCAACGAAGAGGAAAATCAAGACCTATAAAAGTCTCATGAATATGATCATTTGGAATGTAAGGGGAATAGGCTCTCCCCTAAAACAAAAAGCTCTGAAAACATTTGTGCAGAAAATTCTTGCTCGATTGTGGGTATACTTGAATCTAAGCTCGATGTGCAGAAATTGCATCTCCTAAAAGACAATCATTTCAGAGGGTGGTTCCACCATGAAAATTTCTTAAATCATCCTAACAGGCGACTGGTTATGTTATGGAACCTGGCTGCCAATCGGTTCCAATTCATGGAGTTAACCTACCAAACCTTAACAGTAATGGTTGTTGAAATTAAATCTGGAATTACTTTTACTCTCTCTGAGATCTATGGCCTTTATACTATAAAATACAGGAAAGCTTTATGGGAATCAATTATCTCGTTGGCTAGAAATATAAAAGGCCCCTGGATAGTCGGAGGTGACTTCAATTGTCCCCTCAATTTCTCAGACATAAATGGCAAGAGACCTGTGACTGATTATGAAATAGTAGACTTTAAAGCTTGCTGTCTGGCTTCACAGCTCTCGGATGTCCCACTCTGGTTGTTTCTATACTTTCGCAGGACACAATGTAAAATGTAAAATTGATCATGTGCTCCTTAATGCCGAGGGGTTTTCAAAAAATTTTAGTGTTTCTACAGCCTTCTTGGCCCCTGATAGCTCTTCGGATCACTCCCCATGCATTATTTCAATTGGGTTGATTCCTTGGAGGAAAAAATCATTCCAATTTTATAATATGTGGTGTGAGCATCCAAATCTCTCTAATGTGATGTGTAAAGCTTGGAATTTTTCTCCTAGCGGCTCGAGTCAATTTATTTTATGTAGCAAGCTTTCTTCCCCCAAAAAAGATTTAAAATGTTTAAATCAGCTTGCTTTTTCTCACATTGTGGCTCGAGCTAACCTTGCAGAATCCTAGCTCAAGAAAGCCCAAGAACAGCTCCTATCCGAGAAGTCTTCACAAGACCCAGATTTTATAAAGGACCTCAGGAAAAAATCCCTTTTCTTGAGTAAGGATGCAGCTAGCTATGTATCTGTAACACCCCCAAAATTCACTACCGAAAAATTTCGTTTTATTAAAAGATAATAGCGGAAGCAGATAAATAAAATGTGAACTTTGGGAGTATTACCGCCACACTTAGTACCAGACCGGTTCACTCATACCGTTCCAGTACCAAGTGCTAAGGCTAAGAAAATGAAATACAATTCGAAAGACATTCAACATGCATAAATCAGAGTAGCGCATCAAATCGTTTTCAGGAATAAAATCCACCAATGGTGGTTACTTTAACAACGTTAACATTTAAAACCAAGAATTTAAATGAGAAAGAGAAAAAGCCATGATACCGGAAAATTCCTTACTCTCCTTCCCGTAACCCACTTGAGTAGCACCTGAAAATACCTGCAAGGGCACTGCCCATTGAATAGGCAGGGGCCCCATAAAGGGAATCCCTTCAGTACTACGGTACTGAGTAACCCTTTAATACCACACTTAAAGACAGGCCCGCATATGGCACATAATGCAAGTCACGCACATAAATAATGAGAGGTGCATACGTAACAATAACACGTAACACAAGTTATAATTCACGATCGATATCTTTGGGCCTTAAGCCATGTCATAGTGTAAGATCAGTACATTCTGGCCTTAAGCCATTATTCCATCATCATTCAATCAATATCATATTTTATATCCATGTGAGTGCGAGAACCCCACTATTATAGCCGGTGGACCGGAAAGTATACACTCAGGGCAGAACGCCTCTGACCACTATTATTGCCAGTGGACCGGAAGATAAACACACAGGGCAGAACGCACCTGACCACTATTATTTGCCGGTGGACCGGTCTGGCCCCGACTCACATGGTGTTCCACTATAAGTGATTAGTATTTTTCCATAATCTTATTCACATACATAACCGATTTTATTGAGCTCGGGACCCCCACTATTATTGCCGGTGGACCGGAATACAGATAACTCATCATCCAGGACACAACGCTCCTGGCCACTATTATAACCGGTGGACCGGGATATATAAAGAATCATCATCCAGGGCACAACGCTCCTGGCCACTATTATAACTGGTGGACCGGGATACATATAACTCATCATCCAAGGCACAACACTCCTGGCCACTATTATAACCGGTGGACCGGTACTCAATATCATAATCATCTGGGCCCGGCTCATTAATATTTCACTTTCAATAATAGTATCTTTCCCTTCTTTAATCAACACATCAATCATATTTATTTGCCTCGAATGAGATATCGATAACCCGGGACACAAAGGTACACCGGTTGTACCGGTGCATATCAGCTACTCAGTACCCTTCAACTATGAACCCAAGGACGCAAAGGTACCCTGGTCGTACGGGTGCATAAAGCTAACTCAGTACCCTACCGACAAGGACACCTAATCCATAAGTATGCATACCCCCTAACTAGGTCCGTATAGCTAGAAAGAGTAAGATATAGGGCCTGGCTGGGGCACAAAGGCACACCAGCAAATACCAGAATAATCGTGGACTAAACCACGTCCTTAGGGTAGCGACCCCTAAGGAGTCACCATTCCCGATCTCGAGGTCTTTCACTTTAAGTAATAGTGTCTTAATTAAGGTGATCACGAAAAGCACGGTAATCAGATACTTATTCACTTTCAATCGTTTCGATATCATTAGTCATTTCTTATTCAGATGATTATCCAGGATACCACAGAGAAACCATTAAGGTCATACTAATTATCAAATACTCTTACTTGGCTAATCAGCATTATTTAATCATATTAATGTTCCACAATCTCAAAGACGTGTTAGGAACAAACTACTCATTTGCCCTTTACTTATATAATTGTTAAGTATCCATTCCTTACTTGATAAATTACCACATTACCCTTAAGGTTGCATAATTACCAAATTACCCCTTGTCCACTTTAGATTACCAAATTGTCTCCTACACTTTTTAGATCACCATTCACCCCTCATAATTACTACACTTATCATATTTCCCTTTTGGTTGGTTATATTACCAAATCGCCCTTCTCCTTTGTTATAATTACTAAATTGCCCTTGAGTTGGATAAATTACCAAATTGCCCTTCTCTTTATCATAATTACCATTTTACCTCTCTCAATTATTTTAATTGCCATTTACCCTTTTCAATTATCATAAATTCCAAATTAACCTTCCTCATAATTAATTTACCCCTCTTCATAATTACAATTACCAATTTTACCCTTCTCCATATTTAAAATTACCATAATGCCCTTTAATTGGTTAATTTACCAAATTACCCTTCTATAGCATCATACTTATCCAATTGCCCTTCTACAATCATAATTTAATTTCTAAATTACCTTTGGTCGTTATCATAATTACCACGTTACCCCTTACTCCCAAGTTTACCATAATATCTTTTTATTTACAAAATCACCATTTTACCCCTTACATCCAATTTTACCATAATATCCTTTTATTTATGAAAATTACCACCATACATCTTTTACTTTACAAATTACTATTTTACCCCTTCACATCCAAGATTACCATCTTTATCTTTCCTTACATAATTACCATTTTGCCCTTCTTTTCCAAATTACCATATTACCCCTTTACTTATAAATTACCACTTCACCATTCACTTATAAAATTTACCATATTACCCTTTACTTATGAAATTACGATTTTGCCCCTCTACCTCCAAAATTACCATAATGCCCTTTTTACTTGAACAATTACCATAATGCCCTCCTTCATCCAAAATTACTATTTTACCCCTACTTCCAAAATTACCATTTTACCCTTCTTTCTCACAACTTACAATTTTATCCTTTACTTATAAATTATCATTTAACCCCTTTATTTTTAAATTACCAAAATACCCTTTTACTTATAAAATTACCGAAATACCCTTTTTGCTTATAAAATTTCCATTCAACCCCTTTATTCACCATTTTTATGAATTTACTAACACTACATAAAATAATGATATTAATACTTCTTCTTTTTTTTTTCATCTAAGTCCACCAACTTGTCATTTTTCAACATAATACTCATTAGCAACTACACACATTGATTTATATACCTCATAAGCATAATTAATAAAATACCCTTAAACAACAACATCATCCATGCATTAGCAACATGATACATCATAAACAAGTATTTAACATTTCCATCCATAATCAAACTCCTTCCTTATTTAACATACCTACATATGGCACAAAAGTTATCATGCTTTTTTTTTCTTTTTAACAAACAATATAAGAACCATAAACATATCATGCTAAGCATACAAAACATGCATAAAATCATACTAAACCCTAAATGTGCTAGCATGCGTTTTTCCATATATTTAAGGGAGGATTAACGGTTACCTTAATCCCGCAAAATATCAAATCTTACCAAGCATAATTAGCAACTCAACACCTTAAAAATTAGCCAAATAATTTTTTTTAAATGAAGGGGAGCTCACGCTGCATGAGCAGCGTGAGTTTCATGCAGAAAAGAGAAGGGAAAAGGCTCAAAGAGGGGTGAAGGAAGCAAGATTTATCATTTTCGGGTTAGGGTCTTTAGGCTAGAAAAGAAGGTGGTTAGGGGAGGTTCTAAGGCAGGGGAATGGTGCAGAAGTGTAGAGGGGGTGTAGGTAGAGGCTAAGGGTGGTTTCACGGCGGCTTAAGGCGGCGGAGACGGCGGCGGCAAGGCAGCGAAGGTGGCTGCCGAAGTGGGTCGAGGTGGAAGGGTTGAGAAGGAAGGAAAAGTGGAGGGAAAAATGGAGGGGTGCAAGGGTTGGTTTCGGCTAACTAAGACATGGCGGTTGTAGAGGGGGGTTGCAGGGTGTCGAACGGTGGGTTGGGTGGCGGCAGAGGTGGCCGGACGGCGGCGGAAGCGGTGGTTGCAGGTGGCTCGGCGGTAAGGGAAAAAAGCTGGGAAGAAAAAGGAAGAGGAGGAGAAGGGAGGAAGTGTAGGGCTCGAGGGGCGGCGTGGTGGTGTAGGATGGTAGTAGGCGGTGGCAGAAGGCGGCGCAGGGGCTGGGCTTGGTGGTTCAGGCGGCGGAGGCTGGCGGTGATAAAAAAAACGAGGAAGAAAAGTGGGGAAGAAGGAAGGAGAGAGGAGGGAGCTCGGGGAAGAGAAAAGGCTCGAAAGTGGGGCAGAAGGGAGCTGGGGTGGTGAAGAAAAGGAAGGGGGGAGAAGAGAGGGGCAGGGGTCGACGATCGGTGCTGCAGATGGTGGCAGGGCTGGTCGGGTGGCAGGGGAAAAGAGGGAAGAAGAAGGGAAGAACCGGGGCACGCGGGGTGTGGTCCAAGGGTCGGTTTGGCTCGAAATGGGAAGTAAAATGACGGGGGAAGAGAGAGAGGGAGAGGGAGCAGGTGGTGGTGGCAGGTGCAGGGTGGCAGTCGGCGCTCAACAATGGCAGAAGAGTTGGGCGTGGGAGGAGGAAGAAAGGAGAAGAAGAAAGGGACGGGGCGGCTGGACTGGCGTAGAAAAAGAAGGGAGCCGGCCGGTCCAGGGGGGAAAAAGAAGGAGGTCGGGCTGGGGCGTGCGTCAGGCGTAGGGGAGGAAAGGAGGGCTAGAGCGTGTAGGGCGAATGGGCCCGTGGCCCAAGCAGGGGAGAGGGGGCGGTGAAGGCCGGGCGGACGACCCAAGGAGGAGGAAAAGGAGAAAAAAAAGAGAAGAAAGGAAAAAGTGTAAAAAGGGTAATGAAAAAAATAGTAAAATAAATTAAATTAATTTATAAAATTATAAAATGTAATATTCTTGGTAAATTATTTAATTTAATAATTTAATTCATTATAATCTAATATATTAATTTAAAAAGGATAAGGTTAGTAAAATAGTAGTTTGAAAATTATTTAAATAAAAATAGCATGATAGAATAACAAATTATCTATTTTAATTTACTAAATATTCCCGTCCCAATTTATATACTCAAAAATCCATAAATTAATTAAATTAAATAATTCTAAAAGCTAATTTATTTCAAATAAAAGCTACTTATTAAATTATTAGTTTTCTAAAAATTTGGGGTATTACAGTATCCCAAATCAACAAGAATAAGTTCATGTTTGGCATGGACCTTAATTCCAGATATTTCTTTGATATGATAAAGGCTAGACAAGCCAAGTCCAGAATCCTGAATCTTACTAAGAGGGATGGTTCGACCACTAAAAGTGACCAAGAGATGGAAGAAGAGTTCCTGTCCTTCTTCAAGGACCTGCTGGGTTCTAATATAGCTCACGGGGCCCTCGATGAGGACATTATACAGGCAGGCCTGGTTCTATCTATGGCACAACAGAGTATTTTATTGAGACCGGTCACTACTGAAGAGATTTGAGCCACTCTTTTTGCTTTAGGGGATCTCAAGGCCCCTGGACCTGATGGTTATTCGGTAAAATTCTTTAAGGCAGCCTGGGAGTTTGTTGGGGAAGATTTCTGTGATGCAATCCTAGAATTCTTCCGAAATCAAAAACTTCTGAAACGAATAAACCATGCGACTCTTGTTTTTATTCCTAAGTTCCCTTAAGCTACTTTGGTCTCCGATTTTTGCCTAATTGCTTGCTGCTCCACCATTTACAAAGTGATTGCAAAATTATTGGTTAACCGAATGGTTGAGGTGATGGATAAGATCATAAGTGTGGAACAAGGGGCTTTCGTCAAAGGCCGACTTATGACCGAAAACATCCTACTGATCCAAGAGATCTCGAAAGAATATTCTAGAAAACGAGCCTCTCCAAGATGCATGATCAAAGTGGATCTGCGTAAGGCTTACGATTCACTCTCATGGGATTTTATCAGGAAAATTCTGTAGAGCTTCAACTTTTCTCTGGTCTTCATTTCTCTAGTTATGAAATGCATCACTACAATGAGCTTTTCATTGAAACTAAATGGCAACATGTTTGTCTTCTTTAAAGGAGCCCAAGGCCTGAGACAAGGGGATCCCATACCCCCCATATTTTTATTCTCTACATGGAGTATTTTAGCAGGCTCATCAAGCAGCTATCTCGGAAAAAGGATTTCTCCTATCATCCTAAATGCAAAGGCATGGACCTAAATCATCTAGCTTTTGCGGATGACCTTATTCTTTTCTGTCGATGAGATACCCCTTCGGTTAGAATCTTGATGCATGGGCTGGATATGTTTAGCAAATGCTCAGGTTTGCATATCAACCCTCAAAAATCACAATTATTTATGGCTAGTATTAATGACCACATTCGACGGGAGATCCTTAACTTAACAAATATGCCTTTGGGGGTTTTCCCCTTCCGATACTTAGGGGTGCCTCTAAACCCTTGTAATCTTCAGGCTATTGATTACAAAAACCTCATCAACATTATCTGTGACCCACTAAAATTGTGGAGGGCCAACTCTCTTTCTTATGCAGGTAGACTTGAAATTATCAACTCCATGGTCTAGGGGATCATTGGCTTCTGGATTTTGATTTTTTCAATTCCAAAAGTGGTTATCAATCGTATTATTGCTCTATGCCGCAATTTTCTATGGCAAGGTAAGTCCCCTCCTGTTGCATGGGACACCCTGTGTTCTCTGAAATGGGAAGGAGGGCTCGGTATTAAAAATTTCATGGCCTGGAATTATGCCTTCCTTTGCAAATATATATGGTTCCTACAGGATGAAAAAGAAATGTCATGGACAAAGTGCACACACACTCAATACCTGCAGACACATGGTTTGGATCAGTTTAGGCTGAAACATGGCACATCACACTTTATGAGGAAACTATATCATCTCTATATGGTCTTAATTCAGAAAGCAGGTTCCAGTGATAATGCCAGGAAACTCATAGCATCCTGGGCATCTACAGCAGGTTTCTCCACTCAAGCAGCCTACAATTTCATTCATGATAAAAGACCAATATAGAAACCTCACTTTGTGGTTTGGCAGCTCAACAGCACCAGAAGATATTCCTATGTTCTATGGCTTTCTCTCCTTCATAGACTTTACACCCGTGATCAGTTATCATTTCTTGATGGGCCAAAGGAATGTGTCTTTTTTAAAACCAATTTGGAAACCCATGATCACCTCTTTTTTGTTTTCTCAGCTATACAACAAATATGGCAACCTATCCGTACTTGGATGGGAATTTCTAGAGGATCAACAACTCTTTTTAGTGCAATAAGAACCATAAGAAGAAATAGAAAAAGACATCACAATATTTGGAAGGCTCAATCTCTTGCGATGGCATCTATTGTCTACTTAATATGGAGAAGCCGTAATGCTATTACTCTATTACTTTTGACTCAAAAGCTTTTGATCCGAAAGGTGTCATTGTACAAGTCCAAAAATATATCTTTAGTGCATTATTTTTTGAAATGAATAATGTACCCATATAAGCCTTGTATTTTACTTAACATTATGAGGTAGTTTGGGTCCCCTACTTTAAGGGACTACCATCTTCTTACCGGGGTATGCCCCGTGTACTTGTATAGAATGTTTTATATATTTACCATAATTTACCAGGGAGATGGTGCATGCGGGATGGATGGTTGTGGCTAGTGAATATGGTACACGATTGGAGGGTAGGATGGTTGTGGATGGAGTATGTTGTGAAGGCTGGTAAAAATGGACAATAGTAGGTATGGTGAATGGTTGGTGGTTGAGGGCTAGGGAGTAAGGGAAAATAGAATGGCCAAAGGGAGTAGGAGGAAGGGTTGCATAGGTTATTTCGTTGAGGAATGCAGATGGCTGAGTTTTATTTGGTTGAGGAAGGCTGGGGTTGAGTGAGACGTAGTTAGGGATTGATGAGAATACCAATCAATATGGTTGAGGAAAAATGCATAGGGTTGTGTGTATGTATATATTCACGAAGATGGAGGAAGAGGGGTATGGTTTGATAAGTGAGGGGTATGGGTGTACTGTGAGAAGGGGAGGGATTTTGTGGTATGGTAAGGGGTATAAGATGGGGTGACAATGGTAGGGTAGGGTAGAAATAGAAATATTTAGTTTTAGGTTTATTTTGGTTATGTTAGGGTATTAAGTAGGAAAAATAAGATGGGAAAAATAATTCAGTTTAGGATAGGTTTAATAGGAATGGAAAAGGTAAAACAATCAAGGAAAAAAATTTAACAAATTATTTGGGTTATGGGTCAAAGGTTAAAAATAAAATAATTAGGGTATTAGGCTAAACACCCACAAGCAAAGATTACGAACTTTGGGGTGTTACAGATACCCTTCCACTATTGTCTTTTCCCCTTCTTGTGTTCGAATTTGCTAAGGCACATTATCCTAAGAATTTTTACTATTCACCTTTTAATGTTAAAGGAAAAAAGGCAAGCTTTGAACCTCCAAAATTTACACTTGGAATCTTGGATTCATGATAGGATTTGGGGTCTCAATTTATAAACCCCTTTACCTTACTTTTTCCACAACAAATGTTCAACAATTTAAATACAATCATTATTTTTTCTCCCTTCTTCCTTAAACTTTGATCTCCTCTATTTTTCTTCATATTTGCTATTCCCACATTCCCTCTCCTTGGCCTCCATTTCTAATCTTTATTCTTTTAATACTTCGTCTAACTCCTTGTTTCGATCTTAAGCAAAAAGGGGTTAGATTTAGGGAAAGAGTGAAATATTAGGTGTTACTTCCTTGGGCTCCCTATTTTCCCAAAAGTTTAGCTTTTATATGGCCTTTCTTCCAAATCTTTAATATTATTTTGATTTTATGAAATCTTAAGGGTTTTACTAAGTTTTGATCTCATTTTTTTTATAAGGTTTTCAACTTTTGGAAGGGTTTGAATTTTCAAATACTTTTGCTCTCTTTGGTAGGTTGGCTAAGTTCTTTTGAGGTAAACCATTTTCTTCCTATTTTATTGAATATGGTATATGTAAGTGAAGTATATGTTCCATCTATTTTTATTTTTTTTGTAAAAGTATGAGTCTTAAAGATGAAAATGTGTTCAAGCATGTAAGTATGGAATAAATGGATAAATTAGAAGAAAGTCCATCTTGAAATCTTGTGTGCATAAGCCTCATGGACATTATTTGGATTCTATGGGTATCTTTTTCTTCTTGAGAATCTCATAAACTCTAACATATATGATATGATAAATAGGTTGTTATACATGATGGCCCATCATAAAAAGAACATGATATGTAATTTTCTTAGATCTTTTTATTAATTTTATAATATGTAAGCATGATTTTCATGCACCGCTAAGATTCTAAGTAGATTATGGTACATCGCATTTTTATCCATGAATGGTGTTTCATATAACTTTAAATGATCTATGTTGTATGTTCTTGTTGATTGAGTAAAGCATGAAGAACTTGATTGTGTGCACATGAGGTTGTTGGAGCCTATTTTTTGCATAACCAATCACTTAGTCACCTAGAATCCTCAACTGATCCTTAAGACCTATGGATTTGTCTAGTAGGCCAATGAACTATTTGGCTTGTAACCTTAGTAGAATTCATATTGGTTTAGACTCATCGATTGGTTTAATGAAATTTATTGACTGGTTCCTTAAATAGCTAATTGATTAGATTGATCGGTCAACTAATTTACCTATGAACCTAGTGGTCTCAGCCATGGTTGAGAGACATCAATCATTTTGACCAAACCTATTGAGTGATTCCTAGAACAATCGATCAGTTGGGTTAACTAGTCAACTAGTCCTCAACCATTATGAAGGTTTAACACCTCCTAGACCAATCGTTTAGTGAATATGACCGATCAACCAATCATTGTAAACCATCAACTAGTTATGACCAGAGTTGTAATTCTTGCCTATTTTTTCCTAATGTGATACTTTAAGTTCCCATATGCATGGAAGGGTCTTGAAGATGCTAGTATCTATAAGTTTACCTGGATAAATTGAGTTTAATGATAGATTCAATTTAGTAATAACTGATCCTAGTTTGACCTTAACCTTGAATGTGGCCTTTCTCTTGAACACAAAATGATTAGATGGCTAGATGGATAAAAATGGACTTTCCCCAAGGCTAGTGTCTTTGTAGTGAATCCTAATTATTGTTTTTTGGACTTCTAATGGGTTATATCTTGGCCTAGGAGTGTGGAACCTTGTAAGTTTTAATGACTTATTATTACTGAAAGAAAACAACATTAACATATATGATGGCATTAAGTTAGTTGTATCCTAACCTCACCTCGAACTTATCTATAAATATTGACCTTCACTTGGCTATTTAAATAAATGGATGAATAAAAATAAGTTACAATTTGAATCTTTTTGACTTCTAAATGGGCCATTATATTTTTCATTATAAATCAACTTGGAATATTCTCTAATGAATGGTAAGATTATAGTTAAGTAATTAAATTGTAGCTTTGACTCTATTCTTAGGCTTTGACCTATACTTGAAATGAGAATGAAGAGAAAAAATGAAAACCAAGTGTTGTATAGAGCATTTATGATTTGTATTAATATTGAATTATTACCCTTATGGCATATAGGATTAAGTAGTGAAGTCAATACCTCAAGATATCCTTAATGAGCATAATGGATAATATGAGAACTTTATATGGTTGTATTTAAATTTATATGGCTTGTTGCTTGGAAATATATGGTATGTGGACCTTGGTGTGATATGAAATATCAAGATAATAATATATTAATTCCTTAAAGTTAAAAGAGCATTATGTTGGGTTAGATTATCTAATCCTCGAATACCTACCTGGGGTTAGTATTTCTTTGGATGTATTTATTTACCTAAGGGTGAATTTGGGTGGGATCTTAATGGATCCTAGGATCATAATTGACCCTAGTGCCTTTTACTACTCTATAAAATGATGATGTACTAGCATCATTTGGACTTATGTCCACCAATTTATTTAGCATCTAGTAGTCTCTATGTTTATTCATATATTTAGCTTGATTTCCATGGGTATTGAGAGACCATGGGGGATAATCTAGCCCTATACTTAAAATTTGGTATAATGTAAAACCTATGTTCAACTAACAAAAGCTAAAAAACCAAAATAAATCATAGAATTGTATTAATTATATTGGTACTATTAGATGCTTTATATAAATATGGTTATATCATTGAATGGATACTTGGTTTTACCCTCATAAGTGTTTAAGAACTAATGCCTGACTTAAGTATGTGTAAACATGACCTTTTGTGAAAGTATGTGTATGGAATACTAAGGATATTACATGCACACCTTGGTATATTATAACATGAACATATTGTGGAGGTCTTACACTTATCATGATCCATATAATACTTGAAGATTGGTTTGTTCAGTATGTATGCATACTAACGGTTTTGGTTTTCAATACCCTGCCAAATCCCATGACCAAGAGGTCTTGTGTACGTTTTTTAGGATGACTAGTGAGTGGTGTAACCTCTTCTTTAGTATAGTTGGGTTATTTGATTGTAGGCATTTTTTGAGGCATCCTCCTTATCTATCTCTATGTTACCAAAGCATCTTCTTTTGTTTAATTAATATCTCTCCTCTTGTGTATAATTTATATTGGTTTTTGGCTTACACAACCCTGGTTTGTAAACCTTGACTCTCATACCTCTGAACTAATTATCTTGCACACTTAAGTTTTTCCTTGTGTTTGGTTAGTTGGATACTTAACCTTGTGTCTAATGTAAGGTAGGTAGCAAGACATCTATCTTGTGTTAGTTATGGTAGTAGCACCCTATTTTTCATAAGATTATCTTTGTATTTCCTCTTCCTCAAGTGTTTAAAAATAAAAATAAAAATTAATAGTGAAAATTTGTGGTGTTACACATGATTTCTAGCAAAAACATGATAACATGGAAAAAATCATAATATTAACACATGTCCACAATCAAGCCCTAAACTAGTGACATGTATTCCTTAACAAAAGATAACCTTGTCTCTAAGTACAAATTAATCCTAACTTCCTTTTTCCACACTTTAATCACCTAAAATAAGAATACAAGAATTAGATAATGAATTATAGAGAAATATTAAAATAGATGAGAGTAATCCTCAATGTTTCAAGAATGAGGGATTGAATAAGCTTGATCAAACCTTCACCAATCTATAAATTTAACAATCTTTCGCTTAGAACAATTAACAATGTGTTAAGGTTTAAGATTTTAGAAGTTGAAAGATGTAAAATAATGGAAAATAAGTTACAAGGAGGCTTGGTACCAAGGGCATCCAAGAACAAGCCAACAAGAACAATAAGAGGGGAGATAGGGGGAAGTAAAATTGAAGTGTAGGAAATTAGCTAAGTGTAGAATGATTAACAAAAAGGGAATCTCTCTTCCTCTCTCTCTTCTACCTGAAGTATGCAACTAGAGACTTGATTATGATGCCCTCACATGTATCTGGTATATTAATGCCATATTTCTTACTATATCTCCCTCAATCTCATCACACTAACCCCTTATACTCATACATTACACTATACCTGAAATACCCCAAAACTCTAATTTAGAAAATTATGGCAAAATGATGATTTATTAGGGAAATTAATTAAATGAATTATTTTATTTAAAATAAGAGGAATTAATTAAGGTAAAATCAAGAGAAAAATAATAAATAATTTAACTAGAAAAATTTGAGTGTTTTGCTAATTAAAATGGAATTAAGGAAAAATCTTTCAAATATCCTAAATTAATCTAGAAAGGGAATTTAATTATTATTTTATTTAAATATTATTATTTTAAATATTTAAAAATACCAAAATGTTCTAAAGATCCCAATCTAATTATTTTTCCTTTTTCCCCTTATTTTCCTTTCTTTTCTTTCCTTCCCCTCCTTTCTGCTTTTCTTTTTTTTTCCTTACTCCCCGATCTAGGCCAGCCCTCCCTCATGACCTAAACTTCCTCCTCCACCGCACTGCCTAAGGCCTGTCCCCCCTTCCTTTCCTTGCAACTCGCCCGGTACTCCCTCCTTTTCTTTCTTTCTTCTTCCCCTAGGCTAGCCGGTCCCCCCTTCTTTCCCCTTCCTCCTTCTCCAACTTTTCTTCTTCCCCAACCTTTCATCTTCTCTGCTCTTCCCCATGTAGGCATGCAGCCTCTACAACACTACATGACGGCCTATCGCCTTCCCTCTCTCCTCCAATGTTCCTTCTCCCTCTTTGGCCCAATCAAATCCTCTCTCTCTCCTCACACGTGCCCCTCTCCCCCTTCCTTTCTCTCTTCTTGACCAGGCATGACTTGCAATTTCATAAGCCTGCATCAGTCGTGCGCCGTCGATCGGCGACTCCCATGTGTGCCACCCTCTTCCATTCTTTTCCCTCTATCATTTCCCCCCTTAAATGGCCTATAAATATCCTTCAACCACCCCCTTTTGATCCTTCTTTCACTGCCAAGAATTCCCTCCCTTTTGTGCCCCACTGCTTGTTCAGATAGCCTCCTTGTCGCCACTGCCCGAACCACCTCCCAAAATAATCCCTACACCACCCTCCACTAAACCACACCACTCACCACCCTCAATTATCCCTACACGAGCTACCTTGGTCGTGTAAAGTTAGCTCCTCAATCAACCTCTTCTCACCCACTACTGCCCTTCGCACCACCGTCTGCCGCCATTCCAGCCGCAACCACCACTCCTCCTACCCCCCAAAACTATCAATAGAACCTCCTCTACCTTCCTTCCTTCCTTTACCCTACCTCCCTCTCCTTCTCCCTTCCTCATCTCCACCACCTTTGGCCACCACTCCCTTCGCCGCCTGCGCTACCCCTTTTGGTTGCGCCCCCACCCATATTCCAACCCTCTCAACCTAATTTATCCACCACCACATCATTCAACCTATCAATTCCACTCTTTTTTCCTAATCGATCACCTTTCCACCTCCTCTTCTCCCTCTGCCACCGCCGCCGTGTGCTGCCTGGTCATCATCATCCCTAGGTGGTACCCTAACCCCCTCAACCCTTAAAACCCATTTATACAAATGTTATCGTTTTATTAGTAATTATATTATTATTATTATTATTATTATTATTATTATATCATTATTTTTTATCATTATTATTATTATTAAGTATAGCCTCGGAATATTAATTCTATTATTATTGTGAAGGGTCAAAACCCTATTTTATTTTTAATATGATTATTATAATTTTTATTATCATTATTATCATTCATATCATCATCATCATCGTCGTCGTCGTCATCGTCATCGTCATCGTCATCATCATCATCGTCATCATCATCGTCATCATCATCATCATTATTATTATTATTATTATTATTATTATTATTAATGTTAACTTTGGCATATTATCACTTTTATTACTTTTATAAATATTTGAACCCTATTATTTTCATTTACCATTCAACTATTATTATTATTAGTATTATTCTTAGCAATTTTATTATTATTGTTACTATAGTTATTATTATTATTATTATTATTATTATTATTATTATTATTATTATTATTAGTACTACTACTACTACTACTACTACTACTACTATCACTATTTTTATACTTGGCCATATTATCACTAAAGCTACCAATATTATGATTATTAGGACCATTGCTTGTATTATTCTTAAGATTAGAACTATTATTATTATTATTATTATTATTTATTATTATTATTATTATTACTACTACTTTTCCATTATTGTTAATATTACCTATACCATTAATATTACTACCACTACTAGCATTACTATTATTATTAGTATTATTTTTTATCACCACTTTAGTATTACTAATATCATTATTATTGGTAATAAGGCGTGGGTTGTTATTAGTATTACCACTTCAACTATGATTTTTATTATTATTAGTAATATTAAGCTTTTATCTTTAATAATATACATATTACTATAAATACTTTAACATGAACAGATATATCTACTAAGACCTATTTTGACTAGTAATAATATAGTTAGCCACCTTGAGAATAATAACCCTACTTTTATTTGTAAAACAACTATTATCATTTTAGCCCTAATAGTAGGCTATGTTAGGGTAAGGTAGGAAATAATGGTAATTTTTGTAAGAGGGGAGTTAACCCTTAGTATTTCCCTCTTATAAGTGAATCTAGTTAAAACCCTAAGGAGGCATAGGACCGTACTACAAGACCAGTGTCGTATTAGGTAAGGATGTAGCTAAGACCCTATATGAGTGTGTTATGTGCCTTGTATGCCATATTTTATGTTATGTTATGTTATGTTATGTTGTGTACTCTATAATTTGAATGATTGTTTACTTGTAGTTTAGCTTGGAGTTGAGGTATGCATATATGACTCCTTTATGGCATGTATACGTTGGTATATATGTTGTGTATACGATGTTATATGATGTGACCCTTTAGGACATGCATGCTAGGGTGTTTAATAATATGATGTGGGGTGAAGGGATGAAAAGGGAAAAATGGGGAAGTGAGCTGGCAAAAAGGATATGAGATTAACCTAATTATCTCATAATCCACGAGGGGGTAAATAAAAGAGAATTATGAGCAAAGTAAAAGAGTGGGGTGAAGTTGCAGGGAAATTTCTAGGGTTTGCATGGGAAAGATCTTTATGTGAGAAAAGTTGTCTTGGGGTGTAAGTAAGGTAAGGGAAGAGTTGTTGGGGTGATTGCAGAGCTTGGGTGAAAAATAGTACGTAGGTTGGTATGAGGGTGTATAGGAAACCTGGCTAGGGTTTGGGAGGAAAGCCCTTATTGGAGGTGGTCGAGAATGTAAAACTGATTGAGGGTGAGTGGAACATGGGATAAGAGTGGAAGAATATCATGTGTAGGGTGAGTATGGGAAATAAAGGATGGCAGGTGAGGAATGGAGAGGTGACATATGGGAAAGAAAAGTGCTAGGGTTTGGATTAGCCAACTAGGACTTCATGGTCACATGTGTTTTTAGGGGAGTAAAGTGAAATGATGGGGGTTGAATCTAAGTGGGATGATGTGTTGGGTAATAAAGGGGCTTTGGTTGGATGAAACAGAGGAAGGGTGGGCCACTTAGGCTTAATTAAGGTTTTAAGGGAAAACCTTAGGGGGAGAAGGTGAGTGGACCTAGATGGCATAAGGTAGTGGGCTCTGACCCACGTACTTAGGAGTTGGGCTTTCAGTATAAGTAAGTGGAAGATGGAAAGGAGGTCGGGGTGCATTAGGATCTGTAGAAGTCCCAAGGTATGGGGAGGGCCCTCTTAGGAGAATAAGATTAATTGATTGTGACATGCATGTCTAGGGTAAAAGCTTGCTGAATAAGACACAGTAAGATGCTAATCATTTAAAGTAGAAGATTATTGAGTTTGGCCCAGACCGATCAACAAGTATAATAGTGGCCAAGTGCCGGGGTGCCCTAGAGATTGATCCACGGGCATATAGTGGTCAGGAGAATTCTGCCTTATATTTTTCTGATCTACCGATTATAATAGTGGGGGATCCCGAGCTCAATAAACCAAACTCTAAGTTAGGATAAGACATGGAAATACACTAAGTACTTACAATAAAACACCATGAGAATCGAGGCCAGACCAATCCACCAGCAATAATAGTGGTCAAGAGCGTTATGCCCTGTAAGTTACCGATCCATCGGTTATAATAGTGGGGTTCCCACACTCGCATGGATTGATAAGAAGCATGGTGTGAATTGAGTATATTGATCTGAGATCTAATGAATAAGTTATATGGAATTTAGCTTGGCCTCTATTATTTGTGCTATTGCGTGTTGTCTGTATAATCATGTTGTGTTGTATGCATTCTATGTTGGGCCTTAGCTGTATGGTTACCTTACTCAGTACATAGTGTACTGACCACCCGTTTCATAGGTGTTGCTCATTCCCACGAGCAAATGGCCCACCTGAGTTTCTACAGGTAGGAGATGCTATCTTCGATGCCTACGATACTTTCAAGACATTAGGTGGGGATGAGAGTTGAGCCTAGATTTAGCCTGAGGACCAAGAGTGACTTGGCAGAATTTCCTTTTACTATTCTTTTTCCTTGTACCAGTTTATTTAAATTATGTTTTATCATCTTGTAACTTGTATCCCTTTTGGGAACTTTAATTATGCACGCTTGGATTGTATTCTTTACACGTACTCTAATTTCTTTATTATGAATATTTCAGTTCTTCTATGAGATCTCGTTTTAATGTTTGACTCATGTTGTCAATGATTTTCTTTAGTCTTGTGGTTAGTGCAAGACCGGTCGGGGGCCAGGATTGTACTAATCACAGCAGTAATATTTTCAAAATTCACAATTTGTTTTCTTTGCTTCCACTAGATCTTTTAATTAAAATACCTTAAGGCTTACAATCATACTATAGAGATGTTAAATGGTCCCAATGAGTGGCCACAACGGGGAAAGGAACCTATCAAGCCTCCAAAATTGAGGAAATAGAGAGGAAGGCCACTTAAGAAGAGAAGAAGGGAAGAAGGAGAGACACAAAATAGTCATAAGGTCTCAAAGGTCTCAAGAAGAGGTCAAGAACAACGGTGTAGCCATTGTAGTCAAACAGGACATAACAAACATCATTGTCAGAATGCGGGGGTATCATTACCGGTTCATTTGAGATACAAAGATAAATATAATTTTAGTGTTTTCATAATTGTTTTTCATATCTATAATTTATAATTATGACTTGTTAATACTTGTTTTCCATATCTATAATTTTTTGAAAGGCACCCCATGAAATAAAAGGAAGGGGTAAAGAAAGAGGACAAAGGGGAGGAAGAGCAACTCAAGTTGTAGATCAAGCTCCAGCTGAGGTTTCAGATCAAGCTCCATCTCAAGCTCAAGTTTCAGCTGAAGGACAAAGCGTAGGAAGAGCAGGAGACATTTGAAGGAGGGGAGGAAAAGGATAAAGGAAAAGAAGAGGCAGGGGTAGGGGAGGAAGAGGAATAACAGGTCATGAACAAAACCAACTCCCAACTTCAAGTCAAGTCTCAGAACAAAATATCATTCCCACTCAAGAATCTATCACAACAAGAACATATAACTATTAGGATGGGTGATTGATGCATCAATGTGTTGTAAAGACAATTTAGTTTAAATTAGATTGAATATTGTTGCACCTTAAATTAGACAATTTAGTTTATTGTTGCAGTGCATGTCAAGCCTTGCCAAACACTGGTTTCAATTTAATGGCATAACTGTAGCTTGTAGCATATATTGCTGTTTGGGATGCAATCCAGAATGAAGCAACAAAAATGTTATCCTTTTCAATCTATGAAACCAAACATTATTGAAATTTCTCACTCTGTTCAGATTGGGTAAACTTATTTCAATTATTTTTCATGATTAGATAAAAAAAAACTAAAGAAATTAGTCGCTTGCATTTGGTGAATGCAGTTCTTTCGCTATATGAGGGCGCAATCGGTGGTGTTGATTTATGGTAGTAGGTCCAATTCATAATGAAGTTGAAGACGATGTGTATTTTTGACTTTTCTTGATAGGGTAAGCTAAACACATTGGGGTTGTATAGTTTCTCGCGATACAAGGTCCTTCCTACTTTTGCAATCAAACATCTAGAACTTAGAAAACCCGAGCATAGTGGGCGGGGGTCAAAGAGATGTTCTAGATTTTGTTTGCGGAAGGATCAAAGCTGGATAGTCAATCAGTTAAACATGTAGCAGAAGATATGGTTCAAGTGCATCTTATTCTCTATGTAAATGTGACAATATCAGTATAAGGATATTTGATTTTATAGTTGGCTGAAAGCCGTATTCGTTGTAACTACCCTCATTGTACCATCTTAACCCTAGTAACTTGTTAACAGATCAAATGTTTATTTATGACTAATGACTCACCTGTGCATTGCATGGGATTATCTGGATAAAAATGTAGATTAATCTAGATTGAATAACTGATTCAAACCATACAAAAGTCAACCAATCATTAGTTGATTTAGCTTGTATTTAACAATACACCAGTTTCAACAATAAATGAAGAACATAACCTGGACTAATTAAAATCCCCAAGTTTTTAACATAACAAAAAACACAACATAAACTATAAAATCTATCTTTGCTACCCTCCAATCACATGCCCTATTTTGTCTTCCATTTTCATTTGACGATTGTTGTTTCAGTTCTTCATTTTCCTTAGCTAACTCAACAATTTTTCCCTTCAAGAAATCTTTCATATCTGCATATCTCTAGTTCACTTCTTCCAACAGGCTTACCTGATTCCTCATATCCTCATTTTCATCAATTACGCGTCTTGCTGCATCTCTAGCCATGAGTGAAAGAATATCATCAATAAAGGAAAATACTTTACAACCGCCTTGCTTCCCATATCTATCACACATGTAAAACCTTCTAAATGGATTTATGGGGGTCCTGGACACGTATTAGCAAGTAGGACTGCCGCAATCACAAATCTCTCGTATCACCCTATCTGTACTTCTTTGAGATTGTGATGATGAACTTGCAGCTGTAGCCATAATCCTTCAAATTCTGTACTACTATAATGAAAAATGAGTATATTCACATGCAACACAACCAAATAAAGATACTAACCATCCAAACAATGTTAAGCAGCTGTGATGAAATTGAAAACAACAACCTACATTTTTTTTGAGCTAAAGGCATGTATGTAACTGTTACGAAAAACAGATTCATAGGAAACTATAACATCAAATATACTCATACAATTCTAACAATCTACTAAAAAACAACAGCCACACATCTCATCCTTCGTAGCAAAAAAAACATATTGGTAAAGAAAAGAATTCATCAATGAAATAAGAGCATCCAAATTTCAATGTTGCTCCATTGAATTAGATTTCGCACGAAAAAAAAATCATTAACTAACATTGTTCTTATATTCTCCCTTTTCTCTCATCAGTTAAGAGTTAGTCTAACATCAAATATGCTCATTCAATTCTAACAATCTACTAAAAAACAACAACCACACATCTCATCCTTCTTAGCCAAAAACATATTGGTAAAGAAAAGAATTCATCCATTGAACAACTTCGTATAAGAGCATCCAAATTTCAATGTTGCTCCATTTAATTGGATTTCGCACAAAAGAAAAATTTCAATTAAAAAATTAGGGTTTTTAAAAGTCAGATTCAAAGAAACAAATTTCAGAGTGTAGGAAGAAATAAATTATGCATTTTACCTGTTGAAGAACAAGATTATGCAATAGATTTGAATGTCAATTAGCAAGATATGAGGAGAAGAAAGAGAAGAAGGGGAAGAAGGAAGAATTTTATGAATAGGGAGAACGGTCGAAGAAGATGAGAAGTGGATAACGAAGAAGAAAGAAGAAAGAAGATTGACATACCTGATCAACGAAGAAGAAAGCTCAATGATCCTCTTTGTTTTTCTTTTTCCTTCTTTCTCTTCTTCGGTTCTTCATTCCAGAACTGGAAGGTGAAGTTTGAGAAAAATTATTTCTCTTTGCAAACCAAGAGTAGTTTCCATTGTGCTTAATTTCAATTTAAGAAGTTTTAATTTGATTTGGTTTAAGTTATAATATCGGTGTAGTTGTGTAGTTGATTCAGTTTAATTAACTGAATCAACAATCTTAGTCATTCAGTCAGTGTTAGGGTTTTAATTCAGTGAGCCATGGATTAATTTCACTGAATTAATTAGGAATATATGTTTTTAGATTAGTTTTATTAAGTTTAAAAATAATAATGTTTAAATTTGTATAAAGTACATATTTATGTATAATAGATACATATATTGTAGTTAGTATGTTACATAGTACAAAATACAAAAATAATATTATTTTAATATTTTCAAGCATGCTCAAGCTAGTATTTGCATGGTAGTTCCTTATTCAGATAAAAGACTCAACGTATATTCCTGAATTAGAAAATGAAAAACGTTTGTCCCTTTATTAGAACGACCCACAAATGTTTATTCCTTAATATACATTTTACTCATTAAAGATGTGCGTTCATTCTTAGGACATGCTATATTTTATTGCCAATTCATTAAATATTTTCCTAAAATAGCCCAACCTTTGTGCAAGCTTCTTAAAAAAAAGAAATGAAGTTTCAGTTTGATGATGCATGCAAGAAAGTGTTTGAACATCTGAAGGAAAAATTGATTAGTGCACCCATACTTCAACCACTCAATTGGATTTTTCCTTTTGAATTAATGTGTGATGCATCTAACTATGTTTTTGGTGCAGTGTTAGGTCAAAGGATTAGTAAAGATCCATATGTGATATACTATGCCTTACAAACTTTGAATGAATCTCAGCTTAATTACACAACCACTGAGAAGGAGCTTCTCACTATCGCCTTTGCTTTGGATAAATTTCATTCTTATCTTTTAGGCACTGATATTATTATTTATTCTAACCATACAGCTTTGAAATATCCGTTGTCAAAGAAGGAAGCAAAACCAAGATTGATTAGATGGATACTTCTACTCCAAGAATTCAATCTACATATCAAAGATAAAAAAAAATATATCAGAAAGTGGAGTAGCAGATCATCTAAGAAGATTAATCAAGGAGGTTGAAGTTGAGGCACCAATAAATGAAGTATTTCCAGACAAACAACTTCATGTAATTGGAAATGAGATACCATGGTATGCTGACATGGTAAATTTTTTGGCCGCAAAGGTATTTCCTTCGCATTTTACTAAAGTACAAAAAGATAGAATGAAGAGTCAAGCAAACTAATTTCTATGGGATGATCAATATTTTTGGAAACAAGGTGTTGACCAAATCATTAGAGGGTGTATCCCTAAGAGTGAAATTCTTTCTATCTTAACATTTTGTCATAACTATGCTTGTGGGGGTCATTTTGGTCTTAAAAGAACATCTCATAAAATTTTAGAAAGTAGATTTTACTGGTCTACCTTATTTAAGGACACTTATGAATTTTATAAAACATGTGAAAATTGTCAAAAGACTGGAGGACTAGGTCCCAAAAATGAAATGCTACAAACTCCTATCATTGCATGTGAAAATTTTGATGTTTGGGGTATGGATTTCATGGGTCTTTTTCCATCATCCTTTGGTTTCAAATATATTCTTATGTGCCAAAATTGGTGGAGGCAAAGGCCACCCATACTGATGAAGCTAAGGTTGTTGCAGATTTTATTCGAACTAACATTTTTGCAAGGTTTGGCTTACCAAAGGTTATAATAAACGATAAAGGTTCACACTTCTGCAATAGGATGGTAGAAGCATTGTTAAAGAAATATCATGTGATAGATCGAATCTCCATGGCATATCATCCACAAACAAACGGTCAAGCCAAAATATCCAATTGAGAAATCAAAATAATTTTGGAAAAGATGGTGAAATCGATAAGGAAGGATTGGAGCTTACACCTCAATGATGCTCTCTAGGCCTATTGCACAGCATTCAAAACACCAATTGGTATATCACCATATCATTTGGTGTATGGTAAGCATTGTCACCTTCTGGTCAAATTAGAACATAGAGCTTTTTGGGCTGTAAAGAAATGTAACATGGATTCAAAAGAAATTGGAAGGCATAGGAAACTTCAACTACAAGAAATTGAGGAAATAAGAAATGATGCTTTTGAAACTGCATTGCGATATAAAGATTGAACTAAGGCAGTTCATGATAAATTCATTCTTATGAAGAATTTTGAGATCGGTTAAAAAGTTTTATTATACCATTCTCATTTAAATTTGTTTCTAGAAAAATTAAGGTCGAGATGGATCAGCCCATTTATTATAACTAATGTGTTTCCTCATGGTGCAGTAGAGATAAAAAGTGAGAAAACAGGAAAAATGTGAAAAATGAATGGACACCGTCTCAAACCTTTTTACGAAGGACACTATATGAGAAACTTAGAAGTGGTATATCTTACCATTCCAAGTTATGAAGGCTGAAATAGTGGAACAATACTACTTGGGAAACACCCAAGTGTTGTACATAAGTTTCTCTTATCTCATACTATGTTTCTTTGTTATTCCTTTTTTTTCTATAATTCATGTAGGATGTAGTTGTTTATGCTTGCTATGTTTATGTGTGTGTATCATGTGAATGTGTTTTTCTTGTTTTGTAGTGTAAATAATGAAAGCATATAAAAAAACAAAACTATAAAAAAAAATTGGAAAAATATTCGTGTTCTTGTTGTAGGAAAAATTGGAAGAAAAATAAAAGAAGAATAGAAGAACACGGGGATACCGTATTCCAAAAACACGACCCGTGTTTTATCGTTAGATTTTCCCAACCAAAACCAGCAAAAAGAAAAGAATTTCAAAAATTACACGAGGGTTCCGTGGTTACTAACATAGACCGTATTTTTCTGTTAGAAAATTCAACCAATTCCAGCAAGTTTCCAAAATAACACGGGTGCACCGTAATGATACACCACATACCCTATTTTTCTGTCAGTGAGTTTTGGAAAATTCCAGATTATGTTAGTGAGTTTTGGCAAATTCCATAAACTTTTAAAATAAACACGGGTGGTCCGTGTTTCCTAAACATGGGTCGTATTTGTCTGTCAGAATTTTTTATCGTGTAATAGAGAGTTTAAAAAGTAACACAGGGGTGCCATGTTTCATGAACACAGACCGTGTTTCTTGGAAAAAAACTCTACTACTGCCTGTGTTTTTAGAAATCATAGAACACGACCAACACTTTTTGACCAGCTCTCTGCTGAACGCGAAACCAACCATTTCTCTCTTTCTCAATCTTCCATTTTCTTACAATAATCTTCCAAACCCATACATCCTTACTTTCATTCTTCATCGCTTCCACTTCTACACCCCTCTTCTTATCTCAAACATCCCTTTCATCACTCATCCTCAATTAATCTTAAAAAATATGAACTTTAAACCATAATTTTGATCTTGCTCAAATAATCCCGATCTCAACAAATTAGCTTAGGGATTTTGTTCAATTCGAATTTTATGAGCCTTACCGAGCTAGATTCTGTACTTTCATTCATCAAAAATCACACTCACAAGGTTTGTGCACTACATCAACCGAAATTGCCAAATTTGTTTGGTGTTGTAATCTTTATTACAATTGCAAGGCATATATGTTTGTGTGCTGAAAATTTGTGGCATAATACAACACATATGCATTTGTATGTTGAATTTTATTGCTAACTACACTGCCTTGTCAAAATATGTTGGTTTGCTTAAAATTTGTTGCAAATGCAATGCATATGTATCTGTGGATTGCATTTTGTTGCAGGTTGAAATACATTTTTGTAATAATAAGGGTATGTGCTGAAATGATTCTTACAAGATGAGAATTATGTATCCCTTCTAATGGATGAAGTGCATATATGCTTATGAGTGTTGAATTTGAATGCCAATGACTTAATAGCAAGAAAAATTGCTGAACATGAATGCCACATATCACAATGTTTGTAACATTCAATTGATATCTAACATTTATGTTTAAGTGTTGGATTGGGTGATGCAAAAACTGAAGAAAACAAAAATATATTATCTTACACCCTACTATTCTTACTAATGCATGTGTATTTTGTAATATATCGCTAATTATATTACGTATATTTGGTTATCCTTGTAGATGGCACCCAAAAAGAAGTAACGAACTAAGGGGGAATCTTCAAGACATCGGGCATCACCAACTCAACATCATAACAGAAGAAACCAACCAAATGAGCTAGGTATAATATTTACTACTTCAGAACAACAACAAAGGTACAATTATTTATCCCAAAGGCGCATTATTGGCACAAGGTATTTAGATGATGGTTGTCTACATACATTGGTAATACATGCGCAAATAATGCAATTGATGAGAAATGTGGGATTGCATAATTTTGTGTATTGTACTAATCATATATATAGGCATTTAAAATTGAAATTTCTTAGTACCTTTGAATTGTGTGCTAGCTCATCTTCAAAGGAATAGGGGTACATTTCTTTTCACATCTTTAATGAAGATAAGCAAATGTCTCTACATGAATTAGCCCATAATTTTATATTGCCTCCAAGGGATATCATATCATATACCCATGGCTCAATGTGAATAATTTCTTTGCTAAAATTGTTGATGTGTCCAATATGCCCACCCCCGATACTTTCAAAATCTCAGAAGCCAAAGCTTTAAGGATTTTCAATCTAGTTTTCAGATATTTACAAAGACTATTAGCTACCACTATTTTTCAGTGGGGGAATAATACAGGGATAGTTCGATCCATAGAGCTTTTCTTCATCAATGCTATACTAGATCATAACCAACTTAACACTGCCTATTTTCTAGCTAAGCAATTTCAAAGGGTAAGCAATTCTAAACAGGGTGATATTATCATTGGTGGTTTAATTACCACTATTTGTCTAAGTATGGACATACCTCTCCTAGATGATATGCCCATAGAAGCCATGAGCACCTAAATAGATATAGAACATTGTCATCTTACACATCTTATTGAACATAGGCCCAATGCATGGTATCTTTCATACCAGGGGCGTTCTCATTTTCCCTTACCTAACCATACCAAAACAAACCCTTTGAACCAACGAAATTGGAAGCCAATCGATGATGAAGACACTCCCGCTCCTGTTGCAATTGAACATTCATTTCCTCTTCATGGTGAACAAGCACCACCACCTCCCCCCCTCATTCATAGGACAGATCTTCATCCTCTTCTACTTATGTCCCCGACTGGCATCTCCAATTTCAAACCCAAGTTTATTCCCAATTAGATTCCATGTGCAGAAATCAAGATCGAATGATGGAAATGGTGAAATCTCTTTATGAGTTTCACCTCGGGAATAGGGACCCACCACCACCTCGTTCATAAATCCTATCCTTAGTCTTTTTTTTCTTGGGTTAGTTCATTGGGGGCAATGAACAAGGTAAGTAGGGGGATGCGTTTGTGGTAATTTATAGAGTTAAGATAGTCTTTGTGGGTGTTATTTGCATATATAAATATTTTTTATTTCTTTCTTTCTATGGTTGTTTTGTTTAGGTGGATCATTTCCTAAGTATGTGATCTTATGTTTTTTGTTTGGTTCGTGTCGAAACAAGAAGTGTTAGATTTGATTTATCCATTCATAGGATACACAACGTAATACGACTAAATCTTTTTACAAAGGATTTTTTTTTAAATCATCATAATTGTTTTGATCACCATATTCCAAAACCTCAAAAACAGAAATTGAAATTGTGATAGTGGTGAAGGAAATAAAGTTAGAATGGTTAGGAATCAACCATGCATTGATTATGAATGAGATGAAATGAAATTCAAAAATTGGTGGATATAATATTGTGAGCGCTTGAGCCTAATCTTCGAATACATTTTTCATCCAAAATATATTTTTATTCTGTGTGTGTTCTCCAATGATATGTGAAACTAGAATTTTCCATTAATTCTCTTTAACACTGCATAGAACTTTAGGAAATTTGAAAATGATGAAGGCAATTTTTTTCATTGTTAGCTACAAGACCAAAAAGCTTACCTTAAAAATTGTTATTCATTCGCATAACCCCTTTGAGCCTAAGACTTATTCAATTGATTTAACCTTTATTAACAACTAATATCCATATTAATTTTTCCTCATTACTCTATGACTAGTGAATCAATAGATTTTTAGGGAAAATATTTGTTAATAAGGTAAAATCTAAACATAGGGATGTTAAAAAAATTTCTAGGTGAAGTAGCTAATCTATGTGGTTGAAGGGAAAGGTTATATATATATATAAAGGCTTTTATTCTTTATTTGGTTGAAGAGAAAGGTTATAAAAAAAAGAAAAAAAAGTAGGATTGTAAGTTAAGGGAAAGAAAGAAAATTGCTTCTCTAGTTAATAGAGTTAAACTACAATCCCAAATTTATACCCTACCTTATAACCCTAGCCCCATTACAACCAAATTTAAGACATTTTGATTCTTATATACTTTAGTTCTTTTCAGCGGTGGCTAATTGAGAGTAATGGCAAATATATGGGCGATCATTATCATTTGGAGAAGTTTTGAGAGTAAATCCATCATACCCTATACACATAAGAGTAAGTGTTTTCAAGCACCCAAAGTAAGAATCTACCAAATTAAATTTCATTAATATTAATCTAACTTTGCATGGTGAGATACTAAATATAGTAAATCTCGTTCCCTAACCATTTTAGCATTTGATAAAACAGTTTATAGGGTGTGTTAGATATATGATCCAAAATATTCTCAACATTGTGATTTTATGATTTATAAGTGTTTTAAGTCCCAATGCATTTGTTAAACTCTGTGAATGAATAAATCCAATATTACAATTCTTGTAATCCATATATTATCTCACTTGAATTTCTTTATGTTGCTCATGTGCATGACATGATATTTTTTGAGGACAAGCAATGATTTAAGTATGGGGGTATTTGACAGATAAAGTTTATAGGATATTTTTCTGTGTAAAAATGTCATTTATTCCTCATTAATTTTATAAGATTTAATCTTTTCTTGAGTTTTTCCCTTTTGAATAGATTTTGTAGAAAAAGATAAAAATAAATAAATTCGAAGGAGAAATCACTGGAAAGAGGAAATGAAGCAAAGAATGCACCAAGAGACATTGAAGCAATGGAAGAAAAGTTGGAAATGAAGAAAAGACACCTAAGGGGAGTTTGTGCTAATATTTTAATGGAAGAAGGACAAAAGAGCAAAGAACACCGTACCCCAGTGTTTCCTAAACACGGTATATGTTTCCACTAGAAAACAAAATCTCAATTTTTTTAGAATCTAGAAATTGGTAGAGGACTCAAAGAAAAACATGAAGATCCCATGTTTTCTAAACATGGACCATGTTTTTCTTAAATTTTGTAACCGCTCATATGACCTTTTTTTTATATATTTTCTGACAATTCTGGGTTCAGGGATCAGTTTTTAGAGTTCGAAATTTTAATTCTCCCTCTTTCTCTATTCTCTCTAGAAAACACATGCACTTCAAAATTCTAATTTTCTTTATCTTCCTTATATTCCATTGAACAATTGACAGTTTGCAATTCAAATTGATAAGTTCTTTTCCATTCCTCTCTTAATTGCAAGTTCTGAATTTTGATTGAATGCAAGTATATTTTCTTCATTACATTATTATTTCTCTTATTTTTAGTGTTTCATCACTTATTTATTAGAAATCATTTATGTTAATTATAAATTACTGTATTTAATTGTATGATCTTGCAATTATGCAGATCGTAGAGTAGATAATATAAGGTAGGATGATTTGAGGATGGAATTAGGTTTTGAATATAATAGCATAATTTGAAATTATGATCCTAGATGAAATTTTTTTGAGTTAATGGATGGAATTGAATGATCTTGTATCATAGATTAAGAATTTAAACTAACTAGATTGATCAACTATCTAGTTTAGATCTTAATCTCTGCTAAGATAACGTAATTAATACGTAATTGTTAATTAACATGTCTAGAGTAGCAAAAAGGTTAATTATTAATCTTGTCCATTAATTCGTACAATTGCATAATCCGAGCTTATGTGGTTATGGTTGCAGTTGACTGCTTTCCATTCATAATGCTACTATTAATTGAATCAAGTGTTCGTAACCTAGGTTATTAATTGGTTAGATGATAAATTGAGAGTTTATTTAATTTATTAGAATGAAGAGAAAGCAAAGAGATGAAATACTATAAGTCTCTAGAGTTCAACATTAAATTATTTAAAATCATTCTTTTTCCATGAATATCAGATACCTTAATTCCATAATCAATTCATTCCTATCCTCATTCATCAATTAGTGAGTAAAGTGTTCCATAATATAGAATTAATGATAGAAGTAATGATATTGTATAATTAGGGTTTTAACATCAATTAAAAAATTATTAATTAAATACCATTCCTTGTGGGTTCAACTCCTTCTTGCCATTTACTACATATTTGGAAATTAGGATTTATTTAAAAAAAGTTGTTGTGAATACGACAACGCATCACTAAGGACTCAAATAAGCAAATATTCAATTATTGTTATAATGGATCATCTCTCTAAGATGGTACATTTTATTCCATACCCTAAGACATATAATTATACCCATATTTTAGATCTTTATGTCAAAGAGATGGTGAGGTTTCATGGATTTCCAAGAAGTATTGTTTTAGATAGAGACGTAAAGTTCCTAAGCTACTTTTAGATGACTTTATGGCACTTGCTAAAAATTAAGCTTCTATTTGGTACCTCTCATCATCCACTAAGTGATAGGTAAAATAAGTTAACTTATAGTAAAATTGGGACCTTGCTAAGGGGATTGGTGATTAATAGTACTAAAGATTGAGACATGAAGTTGGCACAAGCAAATTTTGCTTACAATAGGATTCCTTCACAATCAACAAGTGAAAGCCTTTTCCAAGTGGTTTATGGAAAAAATTTAAACATGCTCATTAATTTGGGATTTTTTTTAAAAGGTTGATTTTTAAGATTTATGAATCCCATATGAGATTTGAGTATTTCAAGAACTTACATGAGAAAAGTCAAGCTAACATAGGGAAAAATAATGTAACTTCTCAAGCTAGAGATAATATACATAGAAGTCAACATATGTTTGCTTAAGGAGACTTACTGTGGTTAAACCTTAGGAAGTAATGTGTTACTCACTTAAGGAGGAAAATCTTGGACTAAGGGAAGATGTTCCTTTCAAAGTCCTTATAAAGTTTGGAGAGAGATTTGCTAAATTCTTCTGGGGGGTTTTTAAAGGCATTCAATATGGTGATCTTTTTCCATTCTAAGTTGATGCAAATTTGAGGATATAATCATATTAACATTATGTATGGACCTCTCCGCTCTGATGAGAAATTACTTACGGTTTAAGAATTATTTAAGGAAGTCAATCTTAACTTGAAGTCTATCTCTATGGGCCTACCACAAGAGCTTGTTGATACTATTAGAGCTGGTCCATAGACAATTCCAGTAAAGACACTATAATATAAAAGCTCTCATCATATGGAACTTTCACTATAAAATTAGCTTATAAATTTCTTCTTCATGACTCTCAACAAAAACAAGTGATAAGGATGGTGACTTGATTCCCATAATCAAATTCAATCTATGTTCTGGCTTATTTAACAAAAGAACTTCCTACCAAATCTATATTATATTCCAAGGAAATCATCAATAATGATCACTTCCCAGTGTGCAATCTTAAACTAGAAACCCTTTCCCATAGATTCTTGTCCTAAATCTAAGTCTAGACAGTTAGGGGTAGATTCCTTTGCATATTTTCAAAACTAATTGAATTTTATTGATTAGATTAAAGCTAGCAGTCGATCTAAAGAAACAACATATCTAGAAAATTTCTTGGTACATCATCTATTTTTAATGTATATCTAACCTGTAGTATATCCGCAACTCCACCATCTTTGATGGGAGCATCAATCATGATCTAATTATGATCATTCATAATAAATGTATGGAGCAGTATTTTATTAAATACAATGGGTATATGATAAGAGAAAAAAGAAAAAAAGATTGTTTTAATTAGATGGGAGCCCATCCCCCTAAAATCCTTAAAATTTAACTATGATGGCTCTATGCATAGCAGTAATGGAAAAATTGCAACTTTATCACTTCTTTGCAAAAATATTGGAGAATGGATAACTTGAACATCCATATCCATTGGTATAAATTTGAGCCTTATGATCGAGGTTGGACGATAAGAAATGGGCTCAACGCTACTACGATGAGAATCAAAACTCTAATCATTGAATGTTATGATATATTGTGTTCAAAATCAACTCTTTCTCACTCGTCGTCCTCTTTGTTGAATGACTGCAAGGAATTTTTGGAAATTCTTCACTTAATGGGGGATCTAACATGTGTATAGAGAGGCCAATAAAGTAATGGATAGGTCAAAATTTAGGATATATATAGCTTGTCAAACTTGAAATTCAAGGCTTCACAAACCTAAGAGTGTAATAACTCAAGTTATCATGTAAATTAAGCTTTTTATAACCCTTACAAATGGAAAATAGAAAAGAAAAAGAAAACAGTCTCTCGCCTCCCCAAAGTCATTCCAATCTCACTCATATTCACCTTGTTATGACCATTAATAAAGATATTATTCACCTTGGTACACATGGAGTAATATGAAATGTTGATGTGTACCACCGTAGAAAATTTATTAAGTAACGACATAACAGTTATAAGTAAGTTGTGTTTTACCATAACTATTAGAAATCTTACTTTTATGTGACTAGTCTTAGTTTTCAATCACATTGAAAACATTTATATTATAATTTTTTTCCCACAAAACCTAAAGATGTTTGGGTCCAAAGAAAGATAAACAATTAATCAAGAGAATGATATACATTGAAAAAAAAAGGACAAACGTCAATGCAGTCTAAAAAATGTAAACTTCCTTAAAAGAATTCAAGTATTAGTCAAGAATAGGATACACATCGACAAGGAAAATAATAAACATCAACCTATTTCAAAGAAAGATAAACTTTCATGAGAAAAGGAAGATAAACATTAACCAATATAAGGATAATTATTAACTAAGGGAAGAATAGGCATTAAGATGGAAAATAATAAACATCAACTTGATCTAAATAAATAAAAGATTTTAAAGAAAGAACAATAAACATCAACAAGAAAAAAGGTACACATTACGGCAAAGACGGATAAACATTATCTGAACTCAAACAAACAAAAAAAAATTCCAAGACAATAATACAAATTGAGGTGAAGAATAAATATCAACTAAAAATAAAATAAATGAGTGCCGGTATTGTTTTATAAAACGTACTACATCTTGTTGAAAATTTGTATCCTAATTCTCGATTGGATGTCACGCCACTGCGAACGCGAATGCCGGCCATGAGAGCTGAGCTGATCACTCCGCACTCTTATTTGTAACCGCTTTTAACGCTCTGCATCGCACGACTAACTGGTGGCATACCTTACCAGGAGGACTAAATCAAACAACTAAAAAGAAAAACGAAATTAACAATGTTAGATGAAGAAGAACAGCCAGAGACAAAAATCTTCCATATTCTCTCTTTCTTTTCTCGCTCCAAAACTTGAACGATCTCCAATCATGAGCGTCATCGACATTCTCTTTCGCGTCGACGAAATTTGTAAGAAATATGACAAATATGATATCGACAAACAACGGGAGCTCAATGCTAGCGCCGATGATGCTTTTGCTCGTCTTTATGCCACTTTCGAATTAGAAATTGAAAATGCTATCCGCGTAATTTCTTATTTCCGGTTTCATAACTTCCTTTCTGTATTTTTTGTTGTGGTGGTCGTGGCTCCCACCCACCCCACCCCACCCCTCCTCCTCCTCTCCTCTTATTTCCGCTAATTGATCTTGTAGAAATCGGAGATGGCGTCCATAGAGACGAATAGGGCGAAATTGGTTGCCATGAATGCTGAGATTCGTCGAACCAAAGCAAGATTAATTGAGGAACTGCCGAAGCTACAAAAGTTGGCTGTCAAGAAGGTCAAAAGATTACCCTTTACTTGCATCTCTCTTTATATTTCCTTTTGCTTGGGCGTATATTTGATCTGTCTGTCTTGTATAGTCCAATTCTGTATAAAGTAGTCAGCCATTTGATGTTTGTAACCTTATTTGTTAAGTAATCAAAATTCTATTTAAAGGTATAAATATTTTAAGTCTTTTTTTAATATTTAAATGTTTTTAAGTTATTATAAAAATATAATTATTTAAAAGTTATTTCTATTAAGATTTAATGATTTAAAATTTTTTAATTTTTAAATAATTTCAGTCATTTTTATTTATGTATTAGAGAGAATAAAGTTAAAATAGTTATATTTTAATGGTAAAAAGAAAAGTTTAATGCTCCATTTGGTTATTGAAAATTTTCAAAGAAAGAAAAAAAGATAAATGAAGATGAAAACAATTTTTTATGTTTAATTTGGATAAGATAATGAGATAGAAAAATAGTAAGAAATAAAATTATTAAAGATTAACTATTTATTTTTATTTTTTTGAAAAAAGTTTGATAGGAATTATTTAGATTTTAATTTTCTCTTCTTAGAACTTTCTTAAAGCTAAATAGAACCTAAATGTTTATGATTTATTTTTATTTTTAAAACATTTATATCTTAATGAAAAAAAAATGTTAATGTTTTTACAAAAAAAATGTTATTACCTTAGGAGAAACAAATACAAAATGTTTATATCTTTAAATACACTTTTGTATTCACTATCGTATCACATTGATGATTCTTGATTGTCTAGTTCTAATAACATGATGCAAATGTTTATACATGAAATCATTACCATACCTTTAATTAATTTATTTAAGTATCATTTATGTAACGATATTATTTTTGTATTATCTAATGAGATATATTTTAAGTAGTTTGTTTTATGTTATTATTTTAATATCATTATAATCTTATTATCTATACTTTATTTATAGTTTATTCATACTTCATAAGTATATCCTACTACTTTTAACTAAATACCTAAAACAATTATACTATTTACTTTAAATACAGTTATAACCTTATTAATTAAACCCCAACAAAAATGTATTTAAAGATATTAATGTTTAGGGTTTGTTTCTATATATAAATTAACACTTTTTAATTTTTCATATGGGTATAATCATTTAAAATTTATTTTTTAAGGCATAATATATTAAAATCTCATGCTATTAGGTCATTCTGGTCATTTTTATTTATGCCTTAATAGAATTAAGTCTAAACAATTATATCTTAATGAGAATAAAATCTAAATGTTTATATCTCAATGGATACAAAGTATAACCATTTGTGGCTTTATATGAAACTTAAAAACATTTATTTCTTCAAATATACTTTTGTCACTTAAATCCGAGAGTGCATGGACTCATTGTAGTACTTGAAGGTCATATCTTATGGGAAATTTGTAATTGAATACTAATCTTTATTATTTTAGCTATCTAGACTTCCTCTTTTCGTTAAAATGAGAATAAGAATGTAGACAACGAAAATACATGCAACGACTAGTTGAAATAGTAGTGATAAAATATAAGATTGAACTTCTATTTTGAATTTAGTATTAAACAACGGATTAACATTATATTGTATTATAGTCTAAATGGATGTGAATAGCCAGTATAATATGATTCACTAGCCTCTTTTAAGGTCTAAGAACGTATTTAAACCAATTTATTGACTACTTTTGTAACTAACAAATTAGATTAAACATATTAAGTGACACTGATTCAATAGTCCCTAAAACTTCAAGTGTCTACTTTTGTGATCATTTGAGTTCCCTTTCATATGGTAATTTCTAACATCGATTTCAATATTTTAGTTATAGTCAATGCATAAACAAGTCGAATTTTGTTAAACCCATTCATAACATACTAAACAACACATAAAAACTATACAATAACATTTACATTAATTCATCATATTCATACCAAATTAAGCTTAACTCAATCCTAGAGAAGGAAACTACTCACTCATGGTTGCAGAAAAACACACGAAATAAAATTGAATGATAAACATAATTGCAAATATAACAAGTAACAAAAGAGAGAATGAAAAGAATAATCAATTGATTGATGATAAACTAGGTTGTTACAAGATGGTGGTACACAAGATTCAATGTCAAAATTGGAAAATAAAACTACAAAATCTAACGTAAGTTGCATGGATTTTTTTTTCTTAGCAAAAGGAAGAAAGAGAAACATTTTAGAAATGTTTTAAAATCTAATTACTTAACTCCCCTCAAACAGACATGACTAGACTTATAACTAGTCAAAAACATGTAACAATCACTGGTTGCACGGTTTTACAATTGTTGCATAAGAGAATTTGATCGTGGGGCTACATGGTCGTGTAGCTTCTGCACAACCTAGTCATGCAATCTTTTTCCTCTTGACCTTCTTGCATGGGCAAGCCATGCAATACATTTATTTTTCCTATTGAGTTCTTTTATCTCCTTTCGGCTCCTTGACCCTCTTAAACTCTCTACAAGTATTCAAGGTTGGTTTCTTTTTCTTTAGTGTCCATAGTTAGTCTTTACATCGAATCCATGCTCCAATTCCTTAGATTTGTGTGTGTGTGTGTGTGTGTGTTTTTTTTTTGCAAATCCCTGAAAAATAAATACCAAGAGAGAAGTAGCAAGAACAAGGGACTTGAAATACAATAAATTTCATGATTGATGCTAAACAAAGTCGTAAAATAAAGGTAAAGCAGGGTAGAAATATGAAAATTATTCAGTTTATCAACTCCCTCATACTTACTCTTTTTCTTTCCCTCAAGCAAAATCTAAGAAAAAAAAAGAAAATCAGAGAATGGGGAATAGGGATTAAGGCTTCAAATGATAGAACAAATTACGCGAACAAGACATAAATTTTCAAGACATGCTAAAATTGTGAACTTTAATAATAAGAAAATGAAAATAAATTTGTGCATACCCCTCAGTCCTGACTTCCAAATCAGTATTATTATGACATTCTAAGATGGTTTTGAATAATATAAATGTTCATCCTTATAAGATAAAGGTTAAATAAAGTAGTATACTTCCTCACTTTAGGAAAATTTAAATGCTCTACTCTCATCTGTTTTAAAGATGTAATTGTTTCACTCAAAATTCCCCATGTCGATAATGATCAACCATATGCTTGAATTTGTTTTCATTCTCCACCACTTAAAGACATTATACAAAGCAAAAAAAAAATCATGAGGTCTTATTAAGGGTGTAAAGGGTCTAGGGTAAAAGGTAGGGTAAATCTAGGATTGTAGCTAATGGCATCAAAATAAATGGAGTGACAACTACAAAAATATACTTCAAAGTTTGAGATTAACAATGCCTTAACACACTCGTTAAATACTAGTTAAGGTCTTTTTCATTAACTCTTTTTCGATCCATCAAAATCATATGCTTATTTGCCCACATCATAACTCTAAAAATTTTATTCTTTATTCACTTACACACACACACACATACATTAATGAAGAGAATAAAGGTACAATTAGACCATTTGCTTAAAATAAGCTCTACCAAACACCTTTTTTTTTTTTATCATACCCCAATGCTTATTCCTAGCATACCTACATCAAATATATTTAATAGTTATTGTTCCTCAGTTTTAGACAAGGGTGAGGTAATAACTTGAAATCATGGCTACCAATGTAGCTTTTTGATCAAAGAATAGGTCTTAAGCTCAAAGGGGTTTATGCAAAAGGAAATAAATTCCATTTGGTAAGCGATTTGGCTAATGTGGCTATAAAAAAGAAAGTAGATGCCTCAATCATTGTAATGCATGCACAAGTCATATGTGATCTTGAAGAGAAATCATGTAGGTTATATTTTCACACATAAGAGAAGAATATACACAATTAGGAAACAGTAAGACTGTATAAAAGATAGATAGTTCATAAGGCTCAAAATTTCACTAGTTCCATTACTATTGACTCTATTTCCTATATCTCAGTTTAGATGAGTAAATAAATGAAGATGAATTGTTAGAGTGCTAAAATAATAAGTTGTTTGAGAGCCAATCAATTGGGAAGTACATGCTTAAAACAATTTAAAATCCTTTTCGCTATATTTTCTCGCAACCTATAGGTCTCACTAATGTGTGATCAAGTTGTGTAAAAAATTCTATCATATTTTCACCATAAGCCTATTGTTTGTGCAATATCAAGGACTATTTATAACACTTGAAAGTCGTATCTCATAAGGACTTCACAATTGACTACTGATCTTCGTCATTTTAACTATCTAGACTATCCTTTCTTCAAATGAGAATAAGAATGTAGACTACAAAAATGCAAGCAAAGACTAGTTAAATAAAAACTCTAGAATGATAATGATAAAACCTAATATTAAACTTCAGTCTCAAATTTGGTATTCAACAATGGATTCACATTATATTATATTATATTATAGTCTAAATGGTTTTGATTAATCAGCCTAATATGATTCACTAGCCTCTTTTAAGGTCTAAGAACATATTTAAACAAATTTATCAACCACTTTAGTGACTAAAAATTTATATTAAACTCATTAAGTGTCACCAATTTAATAGTCCAAAAGAATTTAAACATCTACTTTTGTGATCATTTGAGTTTCCATTAATATGTTAATTTCTGACATTGAATTTCAACCATTCAATTATTGTCAATGCCTAAGCATGAAATATCCCATCAAACTTGACTTATGGCATTGATTCCTGACATATGGAACAACACATAAAATTATATGTATAACATATATGTTAATTCATCATATTCATACTGAATTGATCCTAATTCAATCTTAGAGAAGGAAAATACTCACTCACAGTTGTAGGAAAGCACAAGAAATAAAATTGAACAATTAACATGACAGCATATACAAAAAAATAACAAAAAGAGAGAATGAAAAGAATAAATCATTGACTGATGATAAACCAGGTTGTTGCAGGATGGCAATACACGAGATTCAACTTCAAAATTGGAAAATAAAACTACAAAATCTAAGGTAAGTTACATGGAGTTATTTCTCAGCAAAAGAGAGACAAAGAAATGCTCTGAAAATGTTCTAAAATCTAACTACTCAACTCCTCTCAAATAGAGACATGATTAGACTTATAACAGGCCGAAAGTAGGTAACTTTCATTAAATTCATGATAGCACAGTTTTTGCATGGGTGAATTTGATCATGGGGATACACAATCGTGCAACTTTTGCACAGCCTCGTTGTGCAATATTTTTCCTATTGACCTTCTTGCTTTGGCTAGTGCTCAATGTTACACGAGCAGTTTTAGCACCACATTTTTTTGTTTTGTTGAGTTCTTTTGTCCTCCTCCCAGCTCCTTGACCCTCTTAAACTTTTCACAAGCATGTAGGGTTGGTTTCTCTTTTTTCCATGCCTTCCATACTTAGTCTTTACTTCGAATCCATGCTCTACTTCCTTGGATTTGTGTGTTTTTGTGCAAATCCTTGAAAAACATAAATGCTAAGAGAGCATTAACAAGAATAAAGCACCTGAACTACGATAAATTTCATGATTCACGTTAAACAAAATCATAAAATAAAGGTTAAACAAGGTAAAAATATGAAAATTATCCAGTTTATCACACCTTCACACATTTATACACACACTCACCATTGTTAACTAGCAAAATATTCTTAGTTTAATTAAAATAAATAATTAATATTAGTAATGCTAATCATAAGAATAATTAAATAAATAATTAGGAAAATATTAATCATAATTATGAGTAGATAATTTATGACAGTAATAATGATGAATATTATATTAAAATGAATAACATATAATAAATAATATAATTATTCAATATACTCTTATTAATACTTATATTTGTTGATATATATGTATGTATGTATGTATAATTTGTCAAAATTAATAGTTAAGAAAGTTGAAGTAACAAAATTATATAGGAATATGTATTTTTAATATTACTCAATAATGATAAAATTATGTTAAAAAATTATTAATGATAATACTAAATATATAAATAAATAAATAATAAGAATAACATAAATCATAACTATTAATTATTAAGTAATTAGCATGTTTTTAATCACACTTTTATTAGTATTAGTTATAATAAGGTATTTATATTTATTTTTTAGTAATCATATTTTATTATTCTAATTTTCTAATGATAATCATATTTTTTATTGTTGATTAATTATTTTTATTAAGTAATTAAAATATTTTTACTTCTACATTTATTATTAATAGGTATTATCATGTGTTTATATTAGTTATTCATAGTTATATCATCATCATTGTTTTTACTAGTTATTTATAATTATTTTATTTTGTTATTGTTATATTATTATTAGTATGATAATTTATTAATTATAATAACTAATAAATAATTAGAAATATATGAATAATTATTTGATTATTATTAATTATAGTATCATTAAATATAAATTTATTATTAGTATTATTATTTATAAAATATATATTATTAATTATTGATTGAATTTATTATTATTATTATTATTATTAACATAACATTTTCATAATAATAGTTAACCAATAATTATAAATAATGTTTTTGATTAATTATTGATTATTAAGTATTTAAAATATTATCATTCATAATTTTAAAATTAATAGATATAATATTATATTATTTTAAGATATTGGTAACATAATATTCTTATTTGTTATTAATATTAATATTTTATTATAAAATTCCTAGTAAGATGATATATCAATATAAAATAATAATGAATCATCATTCTTATATAATATTGTTGAAATTTTTTTTATTATTAAGTAATTAAAATATTGATACTTATACATTTTTTATCAATAAGTATAGCATATCATTATTATTATTATATTGAAATTAATATATATGTAAATAAATAATATTATTTTTGTATTATTGTTATATTTCTACTAATATAATCTATCACTAATAATAATTATTAATTGATAATTATAAATAATATTATTGATTAATGTTTTTATTATTAAGTATTATGCTTATTGTTAATTATACTTGAAAGATAAAAAAATATAAATATATACTATTAGTTATCAATAATAATATTTTCTTATTGTTATTGTTATTATTATTATTAATATAATCTAATAATTATAATTGTTAATCAATATTTATAGATAACATTATAGATGAAATATTGATTATTAAGTGGTTATAAAATTATTATTTATAACTTTATTATTGATATTTACATTAATATATTAATTCTTAGTTATGATTAATAATATATTATGGTTATTAGTAATTCTTAATAATATTTTATAGTTGTTATTGTTATATGAACTTTAAGATTATCTATTGATAATATTTATTATAAATACTATGGTCAATTAGTGGTTTATAGTATTGTCGGTTATACTTTTAGAATTAATAGTTATAATATTATTTTATTATCAATTATTAATAATAACATTTTACTATTATTATTAGTTATTGACATTATTGTTGTTATTATTATTATTTTATTAATATAATTTTTAATAAAAATAATTACTCGATTGTTACATACAATAATATTGATTAATGATTTTGGATTTAGGGGTACATGGGATTAAAGGTACAATGGTAAAAAAAAAAATACACCCATCAAAATTTCAAAATATAAATGATTATATATAAAATTTCACATATCTAAAAATTTCATAATACATTAACTCATTTCATTTTGAATGAGTTATCAAATGTTATTATTATTTCAAACATATTTATATACAAATAATGTATATTTGTTAAATACTATACCATAATATTAGTTCATATATGAATGCTTCAGGTTAGATTCTAATAGTGTATTAAATAAATTTCCAAACTGATACTTGATTATATATTTATTTGTGGTAGTTGTAACTTATTAACTATAGATTAGTACTTTAGTAGCATTGATATTGACCTAATAAATTAATATAAAATAATAAAGGCTTAAAAAATGTTCTTAAGTATTATATTTATATATAATAATAAAATTTAGGAAAATAAAAAATTTCCACCCAAAATTTACCTCTAGGATCATAATTATGTACTTTACTAGTTAAGAAACAATCTATAATGTAGAACTTACGTGATTCAATTGATTAGCAAGGATCATAATATGACAAATATTAACGGATGCCATTTTTTGATATTAAGAAAGAGTATTTCCTACTCATATAGTAACAATAGATGAAAATAATAATCGATCAATTAATCCATATACAAGAAAAACTGAACTGATAATAACTATATAACAACAATATTAATTGCAGTACCATATATAAACAAATGTATACGAATACCATCTTTATATTAACATTTTAATTTTTTTAATAAATTATGATGTATAATATTATGTTATTGTAAATATATATATTTTTATAATTAGATAGTTAAATTCACATAATTTATTAAATTTATTATCAAATAATATGTATAGGTGGAATCGGGTTGGCGCGGGTTGGGTTATATGAGGTCGAGTCATCCTTGAGGTTGTGTTGTTTGTGAGTTATTTTTCTTTGCAGGTCGGTTGTGTGTTAAATTGGGTCATTTTGGGTTCAGATAATTTCATATCACTTTATTGTTAGGGATCAGATCGGGTCAGATCAAATTTGTGTTTGGGTTGATGTAGATTGGGGTTGTATCGAGTAAATTTATCAAGTCAGTTCGCATTTGGATTTAGCTATTCGGGTTTGGGTTGGACGAACAAGTTCGTATTCAGGTAAATTCATGTTCTAGTTAATTTGACTGGTCATAGTTAGGTTAACTTAATCAATTAGACATTTTTAGGCTTGCTTTAGTGGGTCAGGTCAAGTTTGGTTGGATTTAGATCAAGCTAATATTAGATCGAATCACTTTAAATTCGGGTCAAATTAGACATTGACTACCAATATTAATCTAATTTATTAACCTCATAAGTAAGGATTAAATTTGACTTCATGTATGTATGTAATTAATAATGTGCTATTAATTGATATTTGTTTATTATTATAGCTTTATAATATTGTGTTTTTACCCAAAAAATTTAGTAAAATTAGAATATCATTGGTGAATAAGTATATCCACAATAAAAGTAAGAAAAATAAGTAAAATTTATAAAAATAATATATTTTTAAAGCTTTACATAAATAATAGGATATGTATATATTTTTATTATTATAATTGGTTAATATTGAATAATGTTTTGTTAAGTTGAGTTGGGTTGATAGTAAATCGGGTTGATAACGAATCGAGTTGATATTGTGTTATGGGTTGGGTTTGGATTGGATCAAGTAAATAAATTTCTCGGATTAGATCGGGCCGGATTTTATATGGATTGGATTAGATTGGATGACGAATTAGATTAACTTTTACCAACTCTAATAATATATACCAATATATTATTATATTATATTTAATTATATCTCTTTCACATGTTACTTTTTGTTTTAGTTTTATTTATCTCTCTTACTTATTAAATAATTAACATTGTATTTAAAATTAAATTAATGCTATTTATATATAATTGTTTCTAGACTTAAATGAAATTCCGTGTATCGGACGGATGATAAAAGTGCAACCTTTGTTCCTTTCCCATCACAGACTAAGGGGCTCTCTAGGGAAGATTTAAAGGCTCGCGGTGACTTGGTTATTGCGCTGCCAGAAAGAATCAAAGCAGTACCAGATGGCACTACAACAGGAGCCGGAAATTCCTGTGGCTGGGACACTTCTGGATCTCGCAATAACATTATCTTCGATTCAACTGGAGGTTCGCATTCCTTTCCTTACTTCATAGAATGATAATTCGTCATCAGGGTGGGCCCTTTCGTTCCTGTTTGTAAAGTTCGTTATGGCTTGATGAACTGCTCAGACGGAAACTTTGACAATGAATTTTACCGAGAAACCGAAGAATCCAGTGCGTTTAGACATGAATATGAATTGCGCAAAATGAAACAGGCAAGGAGCATTCCTTGCCAAGACTTGTATTTGTTACTGAAATCCACTTTTTCCATAGCTCCACCTTTTCATAAATGTGTAAAACATTTACAGGATCATGGTCTTGATGTTATATCAGAAGGTTTAGATACACTGAAGAATTTGGCTCTGGATATGAATGAGGTTTGTCACAATCTCGTTCTTCTTTCCCTTTGATTTTCATAGACCTATATATTTGGTTGCTTAGAGAGCACATAGTAATCATACCGGCTGCTTCTCCAGGAATTGGATAGGCAAGTCCCTTTGATGGATGAGATTGATACGAAGGTGTGGTCTTCATGGCTGGCTCATCATTGTTTTCCCGCCTCACTATGTGGTGGATTACAGGACTAGTTTTCTGCTTAATCTGCTGATAAATATTTCTGCATTTTAAAGGTTGATAAAGCCACAGGGGATATCAAGAATACTAACGTTCGACTCAGAGACAATCTCCAACAGGTGGTAGATTTGATTTTTTCCCCTTGAATCTTTTCTTGATTAGATAAACTATGATTATGCGTTAATACAACATGGTGAAATTTAATAATGCCACTGGTTTCTGATAGCTGAGGTCCAGTCGCAACTTCTGCATTGACATCATTCTGCTATGTGTGATTCTGGGGATCGCTTCCTATTTGTACAAGTAAGGCAAACTTGTCTTTTTTCGAGAATGGACCTTTTTAATTGGATTTTTCAATGTTAACAACTTATGGCTCAATGGTTACCGGGTTAATAGGGTTGAAAAAAAATCATTCCTATCTTATTCCTTTTATCAAGTATTTAGAAATAATAAAAATATTTTTAATAAAACATCTATTTTAGTTTAGATTAAAATAAAAAATAAATATTAATTTCATGTTTCCCCAATACCCTAAAGTACTTAGGATTATGATTTTTCATGTGTCACATAATAAGTGCTCTGTTTGTGTTGGGATAATATTATTGTTTCATCATATGTTTGTTCAATTGGCAATTAATTGAGTCTGTGTCAGAGTGCATTTGCTGAAGTGGGTTTTTCATATATCTTTCGACAAAGGTTTCTCACACTCATCAAATGTTCCATGTACATTTATGTCCTCCATTCTGTACATGCTTTGAGTAACGAATAGTAATTTCCTGCAGTGTCCTCAAGTGAAACAGCTTTCACAAATACTTCAATGTTATTTATATGAGTGTGGTTGCAGGTAAATTCCCTTCCACACTATATGATTGTTTTTTTTTAAAGGTTTTGAATTCACTTGTTTCATGGATAAACTTCCCTATAAATTTCCACCTACATATGTCAATCACATAGAATCTGCAATTGTACTTTTGCTCAAGGACTATAGTTATACTGCTTAATTACACATACTTTTGATGACCATTGGGATTTGGGATTATGCTTAGCTAGAGGCTATATTATATATTTGGCATTTTGTTAAATCCTAAATATTGAAGACAACACCTTACATGTTCATCAAGTATGATGTTTTGACTGCTGTCTTGAAATAGAACCTACATGAAGCATAAAGTTCCTTAAACTTCTTCTCTTTCTATCGGAAGGGAGTCCATGTTTGTAAATTTCCTTACAAATTCCATAAGCAGGTCTAGATAGGTGATTTCCCTTCTACCTAGTATCAACCCTACATGTAGCATTAGTATGAAGTATGAAGTATTACTATAACACCCCATTTTTCACTATAAAAAAACTTTATTTTTAAAAACATTGCAAAAGTAGAAATACAAATCCAACCTATGAAAAACAGAGTGCTACTGCCGTATCTAACACAAGATAGGCACCTCACTGATGCATATGTTAAACAAGTTGGCACATGCATAATGGAAGATGGTGGCTTATGGGATAATTGACCACCAAAAGTTAAAATGGAGAAAAGAGATGAGAAGTATGATAATATTCGATCTGAAGTAGCCAAAGACTAAACACTTATAACTACCACTCAAGGTTTCAACATTTGAGATAACAGTTATGAGGTTTTTCACTCAAAACAAAGTTTTCACTCAACTTTATAGATGGAGGACATAAGGAGCTCGAAAATCTGATTTTTAATTCAAAGGGATAGTATGTTCATTGTGTTGAGGCTACCCATATTTATAGTGGTAGCCATGGTTACAAAAAGTCCATTATACCCTCCCCCTTACCTACCAAGTTACATTCCAACCATTCTTTGTTATCTAGTTATCTAATATAAGCTAAAAACTAGTTGGATGGGAACTAAAATGAGGTCAGCCCATTTGTTGTATTTTGACAGCCATACCATAGTGTGAAGCCCCTTATATGCAGAAAAGGTAGGCAATAAATAAAAGTACAATTCACTCAATTATTCCCCATACCTAATCAATCATCTCCTATGCTTAGTCCATTAAAATAATCTAATTTATTGACTTGGCTGACTTTCTTCACCTGCTCCACCATCTACTTGTCTTTCTTTTTCTTTTTCTCTTTTTTATTTCATTTTTCAAAATTAGCACTGGGCTTGGGTTGATTTGGCTTCTTAGGTGGCATAATACTTGGAAATAACAATAAAATAGCTAGTTGGCCTTAGCCTTGATGTGCCAACATAGTTGGTTGGGCTTGGGTTGGATAAGCTACAACAATTGGTTGTGCTTGGGCTGAACTTGCCAGCATGCATACATAGGTTGGTACACCCACTTATTTTCTTATATTTAGCTAATTAATTTCATCCAAGATAAGAGTGTTTTATGATCCCCTAACATAGAAAAAATAATTATTGAAATATTATTATGAAATGCTTCTACATCATCCTCCCTGTCTTGGGAGGGCTCTACCTCTTTCGCGTAGGGCTCATTATGAAGGTAAGGGAGTAGATCACCTGCATTAAATGTGTTTGATATATTTCCCATGTCCGATGGTATCTTAAGCCAATAAGCATTACTTCCAATCTTCTCAAGAACCTTGAATGGTCCATCACTTCTTGGCATAAACTTATTTTTTCTTCTAAAGGGAAACATTTCCTTTCTAAGATGTAGCCACACGAGATCTCTTGGTTCAAAACTTTGTTCCCTCCGATTTTGGTTGGCCTTCCTTTTATTTATTTCATTAACTTTCTAGATTCTAGATCTAACTTGCTTATGTAATTTCTTGAAGGCTTGAATTCTATCTTTGGCTTTAAAATTTGTTTAGGCCTTGATAGGAAAAGGAATGAGCTTAGTGGGAGTGATAGGGTTGACACCATACACGATCTCAAAATGTGAATGGCTGGTGGCGTATATGGGGGATCTATTGTATGCAAATTTGGCATTAGGAAGCTTAAGGTCCTAATCCTTGAGGGATTTGTGCACCAAGCAACGCAAGGTAGTAGTTAGGGTTCGGTTGGTGACTTTGGTTTGGCCATCCATTTGTGGGTGGTAGGTGGTGCTAAATAGAATTTTAGTATAAGCCAACCTCCACAAATTTTTTCAGAAATAGCTAAGGAACTTGGTATCCTTATCTGAGACAATGGACTTATGAATACCATGCAACCTTACTATTTTTTTAAAAATAGTTCGGTTATATAAGAGGCATCATCTGTCTTATGACAAGGGACGAAGTGGGCCATCTTAGAAAATTAATCCACCACTACCATAATGGTGTCATTTTACCTTTGAGTTCTAGGTAAATCCATTATGAAGTCCATACTCACATGGTCCCAAGGTTGATGAGGGACTAGTAATGGAGTGTAGAGTCCTTGGTGGAAGTGACTATTGGACTTTTTACATGTAGCACATCTAGTTATGACTCTATGTACATCACTTATCATTTTAGGCCGTTAGAAGTTCTCCTAAAGTACGTCATAGGTCTTGTTGATCCCAAAATATCCAGCTAGCCCACCTCCATGTGATTCTTGTATCAACAACTCTTGAATGGGACTCTTTGGAATGCAAAGCTTGGTATTCTTGAAGAGGAATCCATCTTGTATGACATAAGGGCTTCGAAGCTTGTCTCGGTCTTCAAGGTAGCTTGCAAAGTCTTCATCCTCCTTGTATAGCTCCCTCAAGCATCCAAACCCTAAGAATCGACCTTCTAATAAGGACAACATACAATACCTTCTAGAGAGGGCATCAACTACTACATTGGTTTTGCCACTCTTAGATTTTGCTACAAAAGAAAAGGATTGTAAAATCTCTATACACCTAACATGCCTAGGGTTGAGCTTATTTTTCCCATTTACATACTTTAGAGACTCATGATTGGTATGTAATACAAATTGTGCAAGCCTTAGATAATGAGACCAATGATCTAGAGCCCTAATAATATCATAAAACTCCTTGTCATACATGTTTTAGTTAGATCTTGATCCATTGAGCTTCTCACTAAAATAGGCTATTGGCTTGCCTTCTTGTAGTAGGATTGCTCAAATCCCAACTCCGCTTGCATCACATTGAACTTAAAAAACTATAGTAAAGTCTAGTAACCTTAAGATGGGGGCCTCACTTAGCTTGACCTTGATCATGTCAAATGCTTCTTAGGCTATAGGTTTCCACTTGAATTCTCCCTTCTTGAGACACTCTTTGATAGGGGCCAAAGGAGTGCTAAATCTTTTTATGAACCTCCTATAAAATGAGGCAAGTCCATGAAAGGATCAAACATGGGTAATGGATGTGGGTGTAGGCCATGACCTTATTGCCTCCACCTTTGACTCATCCATTGAAATACCATCCTTAGATAGAAGAAACCTTAGGAAGGTGACGTTTGGTACACAAAAGTCACACTTTTCTAACTTTTCATACAACTTGTTATTCCTAAGGGTCAAAAACATGAGCCTTAAATGCTTTACATGGTCTTCACTACTAGAAGAGTATATAAGTATATTATGAAAGTACACTACAAAAAATTTAGAGATAAATGGCCTAAGGTCTTCATCCATGAGCCTCATGAAGGTGCTGGGAGCATTTGAGAGAAAAAAGGCATCACCATCCATTCGTATAATCCTCCCTTAGTCTAGAAGGTGGTCTTCCATTTATCTCCCTCCCTTACTCTAATCTGGTAGTATCCACTCCTTAAATCAATATTTGATAATACACAAGCCCCATGTAAGCAATCCAACATGTCATCAAGTTTAGGTATAGGATACGTATACTTGATGGTGATGTTGTTGATATCTCTACTATTGACACACATCCTTATACTCCCATCCTTCTTTGGTACCAAAAGGTCCGGTACCACACAAGGGCTAAGGGATTCTTTAATGAACCCCTTTTTTAACAACTCATCAACTTGCCTCTGTAACTCCTTAGCCTCCTTAGGATTACACCTATAGGCAAGCTTGTTTAGGAGTGTAGCACTAGGGACCAAGTCAATTTGGTGCTCAATTCCCTTTAAGGGGGTAGCTTACTAGGTAGATCATTTGGGAAGACATCCCCAAATTCCCCTACCAAAGGTTTGACCCATGGGTCACTTCCTTCACTTCCTTTATTATCTTCAACCAATAATAAAGAATACACGAGCTTCCCTATGGCTAGCGCCTTGTTTATCCCTTTCCTATCTAGAAACAAGGTCTTCTTCTTTTCGATTTCTTCTCTAACAAGTGAGGAATGAGGACTAAGGGATGTGAGTACAATGTTCTTTTTAGCAAATTTCAAACAATAAGCGTTCCTCCTACCATCATGTTGGACATGCCTATTATATTGCCATGGTCTTCCTAGAAATAGATGACAAGCGTCCATAGGAACAACATCACATACCACATTATCTTGGTAGATTTTTCCAATGGAAAAAGGAACTACAACTTGCTTGGTAACTTCAACCATGCTTCCATTATTAAGCCATTGTAGCTTATATGGTTTGGCATGTTGAGTGGTAGGCAAGTTAAGTTTCTCCACAAGTGTGTAAGAGGCTACATTAGCACAACTACCTCCATCAATAAGAAGGGAACATACCTTACCAAGGATCGTGCACTTGGTTTGAAATATGTTCTCCCATTGTGTCTCCTCCTTCACGAACTCCATGGTGTGTAATACCCTTCTCACCATTAGAGCTTCTCCTACATTTGAAGGTGCCTCTTCTTGCTCTTCCTCCTCCTTATTGACCAATTTGGTCTCTTCCATTTCCTCCTCATAGACTACCTTCTCCAAGTCCAAAAGAGTCATAACTCTTTTGTTGGGACACTCATTTTGATAGTGCCCTAGGCCTTAACACTTAAAGCACCTTACAACCTTTGGTTTGTTAGGTTCAAAACTAACACCTTTCCCCCTATCATTCACTTCAACATTTCAAATGGGAGGGGATGGCTTAGATGATGAGGGGGCTTCTTTGGAAGTGTTAGGAGTGAACCTTCCTTAAGGAAACTTCGGTCCTCTCTTCTCCTTCTTATGCTCCTCCACATTAGTGGCTAGATGAAAAAGCTCATCTAAGGTATAGTACTTGTGTAACTCCACCTTGCGTGCAATGTCACTCCTTCGCCCTCCAAGGAAACGTGACATTGTGTGCTCCTCTTCCTCTTCTAACTCCAACCTCATCTTCAACCACTCAAACTCCTTGATGTATTCTTCAACACTCATTGACCCTTGCCTCAAGGAGGACATCTTGTTGTAGAGGTCTTGAGTGTAGGATGTGGGTAAAAATCGTTCCCTCAAAAGCTTCTTCATCTTCAACTAAGATTTCACCTTAGACTTCCCCTTCTTTCTCCTTTGGTGAGTAAGGCTTTCCCACCATAAGGAGGCATGCCCCTTGATCTTAAGGGTTAAAATCCTAAGGCTCTTCTCATCATTATAGACTTTTTCTTCAAACATCCTAGAGCACCTCAACTCCCACTCTAGGAAATCATTATTTACCACCGAAAGTTAAAATGGAGAAAAGATATGAGAAGTATGATAATATTCGACCTGAGGTAGCCAAAGGCCAAACACTAACAACTACCACTCAAGGTTTCAACACTTGAGATAAAAATTTATGATATTTTTCACTCAAAACAAAGTTTTCACTCAACTTTGTAAAGGGGGGACATAGGGAGCTTGAAAATCTGATTTGTAATTTAAGGGGGTAGTGTGTTCGTTGTGTTGAGGCTACCCATATTTATAATGGCAGCCATGGTTACAAAAAGTCCATTATACCCTTCCCCCTTACCTAGCTAGTTACATTCCAACCATTCTTTGCTATTTAGTTATCTAATACAAGCTAACAACTAGTTGGATGAGAACTAAAATGAGGTTAGCCTATGTTTGGTATTTTTACAGCCATACCACAATGTGGAGCTTCTTATATGCTGAAAAGGTAGGTAATAAATAAAAGTATAAATGTAATACTCCGTATTTTTAAAATCCAAATTTATTAAGCTAAATGATTTTATTAGCATAATTTGATATAAAAATTTAATTATTTTAATTTTGATTCGTTTTATGGATTTATCGACGATTTTGAATTCATATTTGAATTTAATTAATTATTGTCGTTGCGAACCATTCTAGATAAATTCGTTAACGACAATGATTTTATTATATTCCTATGAGTTCGAGTCTCGGTTAAAAATATATATTCCCGTTCTTTCTTGTATTTTTATTTTTAATATTTTAGATTCGTTTTCGATTTTAACTTTTTCATGTGATTACGACGTTATTTTGAAATTATATTTCGTTGACGAAATATATTATTTAAATTATAGAATTTCTGTTTAAATAGTTAAATTTATTTTTATAATTTTATCCATAGAAAATATTTCCGACTTTAAATTTATTCGTTTTCAGAAATCGTTAATATTTTAGAAAATTATTTATGAATTTCTTTCCGGATTTAACCTTCATCTGTTTTACGCTTATTGATTACGAAAAATCGATTTCGGAAATTATTTAAACTAGTCTCGGTTTATTAGAATTGGATTTAAATATTTTCTTATTTGTTTTTAAATAATTTTTCGAGGTCTTATAATATATTTTCGTAAATAATATAAATTTTTATGTTCATTGGTAAATTCTTCCGAAAATGTTTCCGAAATTCTTTATGTAGCTTTTTATTTATTTCAAGCGTTTAGATCGTTTTGAAATAATTTTCGTTTAATAAATTTTAGATAAAATCTTCCAATAATAATTTATAAATATTCAGTATTTTATTTTAGGTATATTTGTATTTGTATTTGTTAAATAAAAAAAACCGGTGCCCCGACCGAACCCCCTCTTCCTTTTCATTTTTCCCTCTTCTTCTTCCCTTTCTTTTCTTCCCTGCTGCTCCCGACCCCCTGCCCTCTGCGCAGCCCAAACCCTAGCCAGCCGCCACCTCCTCCCCAGCTCCTCCTTGCGCCGCCTCGCCTATCGACCTTCGGTGACGCTGCAGCAACAGCCGAAGCAGCGCAATAGCAGCCTGCTTGACCGCAGCAGCAACAGCCGACGCCCCAGCAGCGACTGCACGCGGGAGCAGCAGCAACAGTGGCAAGCCGCCGTCCGGCCATGGCGAGCTCAGGCGATGACCGGCGAGCCACCCTCGTTCCCCGACGAAGCTTCTCCGGCATTTTCTTGTCCCGATTGTGTTGATTTCATTCGGTATAAATTTCTGAAAAACCCTAATATATATATTTGATTAATTGAGTATGAATTAGCGTATGAAAAGCTAAATTGATTGTTTGTTGATGTATATATGTGCTGTAAGATTTATTTGGATATGTTAATTGTGTGGTTGTGTTGAAACTTTGGAAAAATTGGATTTTTTGCCGGGTTATGCCCGAATTTTTCGGATTCGTCCGATTTAGCTATTTTTGATAAATTGATTTTACAATATGTTTTAAAATGTATCCAATTTCATTTTGGAACCGTCAATTTGAGAAATTTATGCAGGTTTAATCGGAATTTGATTCCTAGGTCAAATTTTGGGTGTAATGAAATTGGATCGTATAATTGAGCCGTTCCGCTCAATTGATTTTATAGTATCGTTTAAAATGTATTTAATTTTATATTGGAAGTGTTGATTTGGAAAAATTGTGCGTAATTGACCGGAATTGGATTTTTAGGTCAAAACTCCCGCGGGTTTAAATTGAATTGTGTAATCATATTATTTTATTCAATTGACTATATAAATTACATTAGAATATATTTAATTACATTTTCGAACCGTCAATTTATATGTTTTGGCAAGAATTGATCGGATTTGCGTTCCGGGCCCAAAAACCCTAATTGTGCTAAATTGGGTATTTCTTTTATTGATTTTGATCAATTGATTATCTGATATGTTACAAAATGTGTTTAACTACATTTCTAAACATTCAATTTGATTAAATTTATAGAATTTTACCGAATTGCATTTTCGGGCCTAAAACCCTAGATTTTAAGTGATATTATGAAATTAGTTATTGGTATAGTTGTTTTGCTAAAATTAAATTTATAAAAGTAGTTGAAATGATCCTAATTGTATTCTAATACCTCTAATTAGAATTAATTGATTTGAATTACTTGAGTTTATATAGTGGGCTTTAAAACCCTAATTTTGAAAATTGATCATATGGAATTGTTTAATCGGAAGATTGTTTTGTTGAAATTGATTATCTGGACTTATCTAAAATTAGTTTAATTGTGTTTTAAAACTATCAATTGGAGGTAATCGAAGTGATTTGGTCGATTCGTAGTTTAGGGATTAAAAACCCTAATCTTCGGGGATTGTTTTATAAAATCGATTTTGCTATGCGTCTTTTATCTAATCGATTTCTATCTTTGGGTTTTAAGTCATTTAAGTTATGTTTTAAACTAATCGGCTTGGATTTGGTTCTATACAAATGGTTGGTTTACCTATTTAGTTGTAAAACTTAATGAATAAGTTATCTTTGATAAATTATCTTATGATTGATTATCTTCCTCGGGCTTTCCAAACTAGTTTGAAGTGTCATAAGTGTAATTGTATTAATTCGTTTTGATTGATATTTAATCTTAAATCTTAATAGAGCTATACTTTTAAGTCCTAAGTTTTGAACACGTTTTCCAAGAAAAATAGTTTGTGTCTCTTGTATCGATTAAATTATAATAGTTGAAATTATTGATCGATAGGATAGTTTCTAACTTAGTTTTCGATGTAATCTAGGAAAGCTTTATTGTGGATCCTCAAACTAGTGATCTCTCTCCCTCTTATCTCGCTTAGCTAGCTTCGGATCCAGGTAAGTTTCTACTTACCTCCACTTATGGGTGTTTCGTAAGGATGTGGCTAATGTCCCTACGTGTTATATGACTTGTATGCCTTGGATGCTTTGTATATATATCATGTCCTGTTGTGTATCACCTGATTGTCCTTAACGTGTTTTATGCATAGCACAACTTGGAGTTAAGGTGTGTGGTATGTGTTTTTCTTATGATATGAATGTGATATCCATATGTGATGATTATGGTGTGTTGTGGCATGATGCAACCCTCTAGGACATGCATGCTAGGGTGATTATTATTATGACATGGATATGAAAGGATAAAAAGAAATAAATGGGAAGTGAGTTGCTAAAGAGGGGTATGAGGTTGACCAAATTGAATAAGGGATGAGAGTTATGCATGGAAAATTATAGGGTTTGCATGGGAAATTCGAGAGTTTGCCTGGGTTGGATAAAACTTGCATGAGGATGATCGTTACGTGAGAAAAGTTGTATTAAAGTGTAAATAAGGTAAGGGGAGAGTTGTGGAGTGTTTAGAGACTTGGGATGAAAATAATACGTAGGTTGGTGTAAGGGGTATAAGGGACCCGATTAGGGTTTTGGGAGAAAGTAGTGATTGATTTGGGATTGAACTTAAAAGAGATGAGGTGTTTGACGATAAATGAATTAATGGTAGTAAGGCAAGAGGAAATTGGGCCACATAGGTCCAATTAGGGTTTCGCGGGAAATCCTAAAGAGTGATAGTGGATGGAGTGTGGTTCCACAAGGTGTTGGGCTTCAACCCACACCCTTAAGAGTTGGCTTTCATTATGTGTAAGTGTAAATGGGAATGGATATCGAGGTGTGATAAGGGGCGCAAGATTCCCAAGATATGGGACGGGCTCTCTTGGGAGGATAAGTGTGGATATAGTTAGCCATGCATGTCAAGGGTAAAAATTCTTTCAAATAAGATATGTTAAGATACTAATCACTTAAAGAGAAAGATGTTGAGCCGGACCCAGACCGGTCCACCGACGAATAATAGTGGCTAGGGCTGGGGTGCCCTACATGACCGGTCCACCGGCAATAATAGTGGCAGGGTATGTTACCCTCATGACCGGTCCATCGGCTATAATAGTGGGGGATTCCGTGCTCAACAAACCAAATGTAATAACGATAAGACATTAGAAAGATACGAAGTAATTACAGTGAAACATCATGTGAGTCGGGGCTGGACCGGTCCACCGGCGAATAATAGTGGCAGGGTATGTTACCCTCATGACAGGTCCACCGGCTAAAATAGTGGTAGGGCATGACCCTCATGACCGTTCCACCGGCTATAATAGTGGGGTTCCCGCACTCACATGAATTGATAAAGACTATGATGTGAATCTACTATATTTACCAGAGATCTAAAGAATGAGTCTACTCGATCGGGGCTGAGCATGTCCCTAAGTAATGCTCGGGGCTGGACATGTCCCTAAGTAATGTCCGTGGGGCTAAATGCCCGATTGGTTGGTTTAACATTACCCATAAATTCCCGCTTGATAAATGCTCGATTCGTCTTGGTTTGGTTTGGCGTTGTCCAAAAATGCCCGGTTGGTTGGTTTAACATTATCTATAAATGTCTGGTTGGTTTATCTGAATTTCTTATCGGTTTAAGATGTTACATATGTTTCGCATGTTATTATATGTGTATGGTAGGGCTTATGATGTGGGTATTGAGTAGGCATACTATTGTATCAACGTAATGCAACATGATTCAATATGCACTTGATGTTATAGTTTACGTCTTTCCCATAAGAGAGGGTATTGAGATTTACTCAGTATTGGACCTGTACTGATACTACCTTGGTTGAATGGGTCCTGTGATGATCCACTGATGGTGGGGAGCAGACCTCTTGTGCAGGTTTGAGATCGGATATTGTATTTGGGTGGAAGGCTTGACTTGAGAGAGTAGGCAATCCGGAATTTAATCTATCGGGTTTTGTCTGGTCTATCTGAATTTATTTTTGGAAGTTTCAAGTATTGTATATAAAATTTAATGGTGTTGTAATTGTCTTTTAATCTTCTCGTACTGTGATAAGTTTTTAAAATTCAGATGTAATTGTTTGACAGGTTTTAGCCTTGCATCTAACATGAGATAGATGGTTGACATTTATCTTGTGTTAGATGTGGCGGTAACATTTCCCGAATTCTCTCCTAGCTTTCGCTTTATTCTTTCAAAAAAAATTTTTCCCAGGAGTGAAATTTGGGGGTGTTACAATAAATTACTCAATTATCCCCATATCTAATCAATCATCTCCCATGCTTAGTCAATTAAAATAATCTGATTTGTTGACTTGGCTGACTTTCTTCACCTACTCCCCCATCCACTTATCTTCCTTTTTTTTTCTTTTTTTTATTTCATTTTTCAAAATCAGTTTTGGGCTTGGGCTTATTTGGCTTCTTAAGTGGCATAATACTTGGAAATAGTAATAAAATAGCTGGTTGGTCGTAGGATTGATTTACCACCATAGTTGGTTAGACTTGGGTTAGATAAGCTACCACAATTGGTTGTGCTTGGGCTGAACGTGCCACCATGCATGCATGGACTGGTACGCCCACTTATTTTCTTTTATTTAGCTAATTAATTTTATCTAAGTTAAGATTGTTTTGTGATCCCATAACTTAGAAAAATTAGTTAGTGAAATATTATTATGATATGCTTTTGTATCACTCATCGCCTACCTCACGCTAGACACAAGGCTAAGTATCCGACTAATCAAAATGCAAAGAATACTAAATTACGAAAGATAAGAAAAATCATTGCTTACAGCCCATGGCTACATAGGCCCAAATCTATAAAGAGATACTTCTAAAGTAGATAAAATTCTTAATTTAAGCAAATCCTTTTCAAAGGAATGCACCTTGGTCTTTCAAGGACCATAGAAAGGTCCCCATGAAATCCTATGCTCAACAACCCAACATTTCTGAGGGGAGGATGGACCATTCAATGGTTGTCCTTAGGAAACTTGCAACCAACCTCATGCTTGTGGAATTGAGTAGGGGATTGAAACAAAAAACCCATTAGTATGCATACATACGGAGTAAAACAATCTACCACCATAATATATCTCCTGGTACAAGCAAGACCCACACAACATACATATGATACAACTTACTAAAATTTTCACACGACTTTCCTATTATGTCATTCACATACAATCACATAGTTTATTCAAGATATGAGTGGATCCATTTAATCATGTGTAGTTATAATCATGTTAGCATACCAAAGTATACAAACTTTTAATGTGCATTCCTACTCATGGAACATGAATTACTTAGATTATCCATTCGATAGTAGAGAGAGTGTAACTTGCATGGTGTAGAGAAAACTATATTACATGTACAAATTCCTAACTATGGATGGATCATGAACATAAGAATATTAAGTCATGTGATAACTCATGGAAACATTCCTAAACATAGGCATGTACCACAATAGCCATTCCGGAGGAACATATGATTAACATCAAATTCCAAGTAGATGAGCATGAAGTATACCATTAATTCATAGTTTAAACGAGGTTTAAACTCTTAAGTATTCATAAAGCAAAGAGAATGCCATATTAAACAACCATAATCACGTAATAAGAGTTAGTCGGTTACTTCCTCCGTAAATCTCATTCTGGTCATCATTTTACTTTAGATAAAATGGAATTTCATTACAAAATCCTTAAGCAATAAGTGTGTATATAATTATTTTACCCCAAATTATTAAGTAATAGGTGAGATTATTTTCTATGGTCTCTTGATACCATGGAAGCCATCCAAATAAGTGGGCATAAAGTCCTAGCTCATGCCAAGGAAACCTAATGGAAATAACTATGATTTCCTATCAAAGTAGCATGGACAAAAGTCATGGCTCATGCTACGGAAACATGATTGACATAAGTCTAGGTTGCTACCAATGTAACATGAACAAAAGTCATGGCTCATGCCAAATATCCATCTTGTGGTGACCAGAACCTTTAGTATTGATAGCCCTCAATACATCATCAGTGTCTAGAGTAGGAAAGGCACCGGGATCTATGAAGATCCTAGGATCAACTAGGATCTTGCCTGAAGGAAAAAGCACCCAGAGGTAGACTAATCCCCGATAGATAATTGAGGATTGAATAATCCAAACTTTTCATAGTGCTTTTTCCACTTTAAATTATTAGTGTCTTATTAGATCAGAAATGTCATTTCACATAAAGGCCCACAACAATATCACACCAAGCAACAAGCCTTTCCAATTCAACACCGCCCATATAGGGTTCTCACATCATCCAGTGTTCCCATTTAGGGTCTCTTCAAGAGATTATTCCAATACACAATCCATTATGCCAAAGGGCAGAATTATTTAATGTGAATATCACTCATAATAATCCAAGCCAACCATTAAATTTCCATTTATTCCCTTGTTCATAATTAATCTCTAGATTGTGCCAAGGTTAAAGTCATAGTTCATTACTCAATCATAGACTTCCCGTTTATTATAGGATGTTCCAATTAAATTCCTAAGGCTAAAGGTGAAGGTTTAATTATAGGTCAACTAGAGTCTAATCCTAACTCATAACTATTTTATTTCATTAGCTATGTGAAGATCACTAATTGTAGGTATGTTTAACTCAAGACCATCCTATATGTTTATATTATGTTCTTTTATCTTTGCTAAGTCATTTCACTTATGGCTTTCCATTTGAAGGCCATGATATAAGTCACTAGAGGTCTATTATCCATCATTTTAATCCATTATGTCAGTGCTAACCTTAAGGAGAATCCATTCTTAGTCATTTCATCATCTATTCATGTTATGTTCAAGAAGATGGCCAAATGCTACACTAAGGTCAAATATTGAATAATTTCTTTTTAATGCCTCTAATATATTATTTAACTTCATTAATCTAGATAATTTCATAGCTATTAGCATACTAGGTCATTATCTAAGCACAAGAAAAACTCAAACATCACATTTAGAAAGAAAGTAGGCGAGAAAAGCAAACTAGGTGAGACTGGTCAATCAGTTTCATTGTTCAGGGTGCTCTCAGTCTTCCAGTGGTGGTCAACCTCACCAGTCAATTTTTCTAAGAACTTGTTGATCGGTTTGGCCATACTGATTGATGGGCTAAGATTATCGAATTTGTAGAAACACTAGTCGATTGGTTAACCCAACTAGTAAACTATTCTAGGAATGAGTCAATTATTTGGTCGAACCAGTAGATTGGTTTAACCTGAGTCCAAAACCACTAAAGTCACAAACCAACTAGCTGACTAGTCTAACAGACCATTTGATCGATCTTGGAGACTAGTCAACTGGTCTACGGCAAAAGCATCCCCACAAAACAAAAATTACGCACAATTAAATTCCATAACTTTACCCATTCAAATCCAAACATTAATCTCAGGTTATTCAAGGTACTCAACAAGTAATATTCATGAATTGACCTAAAAAATACCAAAAATCATGCTAGGAATCTTAGAAAATCATGCTAGCATATTATGAACTTAAATTAGGGAATCATGCATCATATTCTTTTCTGACTAGGCCATTATGTAGCAATCTACCCTACGTGTCACATATATCATTATCACTTAAGACGCCTAGAATATCAAGAAGTTTAGAACCTAGAATTAAATGTGAGTTTTAAGCATATGAGCCTCTAAACCAAACTTCATACTAATCCATTTGTTCATTTTAAACTAACTGGTGTAGGAATATTTTCATCTTTACTATTTAGAATATGAAAGACTTATAGCACGTATGTTGTACTTACCAATATCATTTCTATAATAATAGGGGAAGACAATGATTTACCTTAAAAAGCTGAAAAACACACCAAAAAAGCACAAGTCTCTGAAATCTCAATCCTTTTCCTACACTAAAATAACTTTCAAGAAAAGCTTAATTAAAACTAAGTAAAAACCTTTATGAAATTATTTAAGGAAGATTTGATAAAATAGAGGACCTAGGAGAGAAACTAAGAGAAAACCCACCTTCCAAACAGGGAAAATAGAGAACACTAGGGATGAAATTTAACCTTCACTTTTCCCCCAATCTAACTCTATGTTGCTTAAAATCAAAACAAGAGAGAGCTAGGGAGGGGATTAGAATAGGAAGAGATTATTAGAATGCAACCATAGGGAGGGGAAAATGGCAAAGTAAGTGTGAAGTAAAATTAGGGTAGTTTGGAGGTTAGGGAAGAAGAGAGAAGAATGAAGACTTTGAGTCCAAATTACTTAGGGTTCTACAGAAAGGAGAAGGGTGAAGGAGTGTATAAATTGAGACCCTCAAACTCCAATATGAATTAAATATTCAAAGTGTAGATTTTCAAAGTTTTAAAGTTGGCATTTCTGCTTTGAGCTACTTTGGTGAAACTACAGGATTCTAGGTAATGTGCCTCAAAAATTTCAAACACAAGAAGGTAATGGTTTCAACAATGGATGAGAGTAGATGTTTAGCAAATCTATTGAGGTTACAAGCGCAGATAATCCGTTTAGGAATCTTGTAGAAGGGAGAGAAAACATGGAAGAAGAAGACAAATGAGTTGAGGACATGAAAGTGACTCCTCATGAATTCCCTTCTTGTGAATCCATTGAAAATAAGTAAAACAGGTTAATTAACCTTAGAAGTCTTGTAAAAATTGAAATAAAGCTATTCAAAATGTAGTTATAATGCTAGAAAAGTATTTGGGAAAGATTCATAGGAAAATAAAGTTTGAAGAACAACCAGGTTAGTGAAACTAGTTGATCAGCACCCCAAACCAATTGATTGGTTCATCGGGTTTCAGAAATAAAATTTAATGAACAACCAGTCGATCGGTACCACAAACCAATCAAATGACTTTTCGATAAAATCAAATACTTCTCTAATTCAAATCAAGCTTATCCAAGAACCATACCAATCTTAAACCCACTTCTAAGACAATATCAAACACACTTAGATCACAATTAAACACCTAGATTAGCACACATTAACGACTCTAAAATGAGATGTATTACAATCACTTCTTTGATGATTGTACAAAAATATTGAATCCAAGTGCGACTAAGTAAAGAAAATAAAAAATATTAAAAGATTAACTCCTTTTCCATCTGTATATTTTTATTTCAACCAATAATTAGCAATATAAGAATGAAATAATTATTCCTCACTAATTATGTTTCCTTAAGACTTAATCAATCATAAACAATAGCTTAAATCTAAAGTAGATAGTTGTTTTAACACATGAAGGCTCTTCTTTTGAACTCTTAATTTAACTTATAACAAATATATTACTCCATAATATAGGTTAACAAATGAATATAAAAAAAAATGGACTCAACGTCTAACACCTCAATTTTTTATATTGATGAGTTTTGTTTTAAAACTTCTTTTGTGAAAGAAAACAAATACTAAAATTAAGAATATTACCACCTCATTTAGTGTAAGTTAGGTATCTGCACCTTTATCATTAAGTGCAAGGCTAAAACGTAATTCAAAAATTAATACAATAATAGTAACCACAAGCAAAAACAACATATTTATATAAAATTATAAACTTGTTCAAAAGGAAAAATGCACTTATAGATAAAAAAAGAAAAGTAAGAGAAATATGTCTCAAGTATTCATATTACAAAAATATCCCATTAGAGTTAGGGCTATTCATGTTATCAGATATCTGCTTATCTAATCCGATATATGAAGCAATCTGATCCAAAAAAGTAAATAACTGATCCGATTTTTTTTCAAATCAAATATCTAATCCAGTTAAAAAAAAGTCAAACACACTAGATATATGATCTTAAAAGTAAAAATAATATCCAATCCAAAGAAAAATATTATTTTTTATAATTTTTTATTATATATATATATATATATATGTAATTTTTACTTACTTCATTTATTATTTGGGAAAAAATTTAATTTAGTTGAAATTATATATTTAATATAATCCTTTCGTTTTTGATATGATAGAATCTAATTAAATCTTGTGATGTAATAGCTTTAATTTTAGTTTTAACATCGGATATTTGTCGAGTAAGTCGGATACGTGCTGAGTGGATCAGATATTTGATTAGAATAGTATCAAATATATTTGTGACTTGGTATTTTTTTATATTTAAAATTTTATTCGGATAGTATCGATTATGTTTAATATTTGATCTAAAAATTTGAATATACGATCTTTTGGATATCCAAAATTTCAAATCAAATATCAAATATCATTCTTAGATATTTAAAATTTTGGATATCCGACAATCAAATATCCAAAATATTAGATATTTGAACCGTGAATAGCCCTAACTAGAGTATACCATCAGATAGCTGTCACTCTATGTCTTGCCTCAAAGACCATCTATAGTACCCTATTTATATAAACTTTACTTATAAAATGGATGATTAATTTATACAAATTATTGTATGGTTATATGTTCTATGATTATTATAATAATTATTATTATTAATATTGAGTATTAGATTTTAATTTTAAGATGTATTAATTGGGTAGATTTTTACTTTGTATTTATTAATCTTCTAAGCATTATTATTTAGTTTTTGATCCTTTTTATTTTGTTCCTTAAACCCAACCCTCTAAACTCACCACCCTCTTTCTCTTATGTTATAACCCTTCCTCCCTCTTGGTCTATTCTAACAGGTTTGTCTCTAACCAAACTAGCCCACCAAATTAAACCTAACTAAATTCTAGCCTATTAGCTATCTAAAAAAACACTTATGTAGAACATGAAATTTTCTAATTTTTCCTTGCCTTACCCATGTATTGTACCCCAACCAAACATGCTTTTATTCCCAACCCTATACTCTTCATGCCCGCTTGACCGCACACCAACCTGCCCCTTGCATCGAGCCAACTCCCTATTCACTTGGCTTCTTTCCTTTCTCATGAACACTAGTTTTCCCATCACCTGCAACTAGCTAGACATATGCATCAGGCGTGCTTGGGTTAGATTAGAGTTAGGCTTATTATAGGTCATGAATGGGCTAGGTTAGGGTCAGCCGAAAGTAAAATTAGATGGGCTTAGTGGGGCTCAGGTATATCTTGGGTTAGGTTGGGCCGCGCTAGAAAAGAAAAACTATTTCCCCACTTTTATTTTTATTTCAATCAAACATATTTCACATATATTTTACATGCAAAACATTCTAAACAAAAAAAAATGAGGAGGAAAAAGTCTCATACTTTAGCTCATAATCCAAGCTTTTGCCAAGACCTTCATCTACCTAGTTGCGGTTGAATTAAGAATAGGTATAAAAAATGAGAAGGAGCATGTATATATATGATTAGAACTATGCAACTTCAGTGGAACCAAAATCATATGCAAAATTAAGAATTTCATTCACAAAAATCAGTATAATTCAATCATACAAATTGTTTTAGAGACCCATTATAATTTCCTAAATCTATAACATAATTAAACTCTTATAATCTAAGCATTAAGAGATTATTCATAATAGTAAAAACATTATTACAAAATCATATGATCACCATTTTTTCCTTCATTATCTCAATAAAATTATAGCTCATCCACTACATCCTAGCAAGAAAAAATATTATTTTTAGATGACTTGTATATCCTTATGATTGAAAGAATTTTTGGCCATGAAATCAAATGAAAATAAAAAGCAATGCAAAATCAGACAAGAGAATTATCTATCTCCAATGATTTTTTCTTTTGTGGGTATATCTCATTAACAATTTATAAGGTAGATGTAGTACTTGGTGGTGGTGTTATCGTGAGGTAGCCTGAGTCTAGCTCTAAAACAACAAAAAAATGAGTTTACTATTGCAAGATATAAGCATTACAATGTTCTAAGTTAAGAATATTTGAATTGTGACACATGTAAGGATTCGCATGAGAAAACTAGCATTCCCTTCTCTTTTTCACGTCTATAATAGGCTACAACCAAGATGTTGGTATCACCAAAAATCAGTACATAAAGAAACAAATAATAGATATGTCAATGCTGAGTTTTAGCCAAAGAATCTAAAAAGTAGTAGTTCCATATAAATAGCATCAGTAAATTCAATAGTTTAAAGTGAATTGTATTTACCTTATTTTAGAATAAGAAGTCATCCTCTTCTTCGTCTTCCTCCTCCTCAGACACTTTGTCAAAATCAATGTTGACTAATGATTCATCTATATAAAGAAAGAATAAAATTTATATGTCAAAATGGAAATAATAGATCATGGAAAAAAATTAATAGATATTTAATTACATCATGCTTGCATCTAATCTTGAACACATACCAAAGATTGAACGGTAGTTGATTTCAATGAGCTCTTAATGGGGAACATAGTCTTACCACCAATGCTAAATGCAGACTTTGATGTAACAATATTCACTAATAAAATATCCATTGCCATCAAAGATAGCTTAGGATACCTATGGGAAGAACTCTTCCAATACTCCAAGATATCTAACTCAGAATGCAAATCATATGGTGATTTCTCCTCTAAATAATCATCTAGTTTACTTTTATATCTAACTCGACTATATCTCCTCCCTTGGAAACGGGTAAATTGCCAAATGCCCTTCCCTGGATACTACTTCTGGCACTAAATATCATGTTAAGTGAACAAGTAGGGGCAGAATGTTTTGCATAATGATCATATATAGGTTACAGTGTACCTAACACATTATAGACCTTCCTCTCTACTTCTTCCACCCCAAACAACTTGGTAAAGCAATATTCAACCATATTTACCTTAAATCTTGGATCTAATACAGCCGCACATGATAAAGTTATATTATATTAAGCCTAATACTTATCAATTTTTTTTACAACATACCCTTATCCATATCACTTAATAAAGAATTATCACCCCTTAATATATCAAAGAGATGAGAATGAACCATATCTGCTCCCTTAATATATATATATTAAATGTTGGAGATTTCACAATAGAAAACATAACTGTCACCTCATAAAAGATACCAAGAAACTTATGAAGATCAGACAACATATTCCACTCATCAATAGAAATCAATAAACTTATCATATGTCAATCACTGTCTCCTAAATAGATAATCATATCTTTGAAATATAAAATACAATCCATCATTTTCCATGTAGAGTTCCATCTTATAGTCATATCTAAATGGATTTTTCTCTTAACTTCCAAATTGAATCAATTCCCAGCAATATCATACAAGTTTCACATATCGAATCATTCCACACAAATTTTCAAGAATAATCTCAATAAACTTCAAATCAGTTTGCATAATTAAATTCAAGATATGGACACAACATTGCATTCGGAAAAAAGTGCCATCACTCACCAAATAATATTTATCTTGAAGACTTTGTTTAAGCTTCAATATCATCATATCATTGTAGCTAGCATTATTAGTTGTCACAGTCAAAATATTATGTTCTATATTCCATTGTAACAAAAACATGCTAGTTTCATTTGAAATACTTATACCATATAATGGTGGGTTAAATCCCTAAAATGTAAACATAACTTATGAAACTTCCAAGAATAATCAATAAAGTGAGTAGTTATGCAAGTATACTCCTCTCCTATATGGATAGATTTCCAATTATCCGTTTTTTGACATATACGGCTAGAACCTTTCATTAACATACCCTTCACTATCTCTCTTTCTTGCACATATATGAACATGATCTCTCTCTTTGCAGTGGCATAACTAAAAGGCTTAAAGTGTAAAAAAAAAAACTTGAAACCATCATTCTAAACCATCTTTCCTAAACTATAGTTAATGGTTGGCCTCCTTTGAATATAAAATGACATATAAATTTCCTAGCTATATCATTATTAACCTTACTACCTCAAGTTGCTACAACATTATCAACTATGAAATGCTTAACACATCTCTCTACATGATGTTTTAAATACAAAATACCATTTTTAGTTGTTATAGAGAGATGTTCCATAATACTTATAGATGGATTTTGATTATGATGTTTCTGTTTAAGGAATTTTACTAAACTAATCCCACACTTTAGATGTTTTTCTTGGTTTCTTTGTTACACTACCATATTCAGTGTACCCATCATCTATATTACTTTGAGTTTCACTTTTAGTCCTTTGGATAGCCATATGAGCAACATGTAGATCTATATGACAAAATAGAAGGCAATCACACTTAAATGATCTCTACATAATTTTTTTCAAATATCAAGAAACATTATAGGGGAAACCTAGATAAAAAAATCCAAACAAAAAGAATATATTTTTAAAAAAAAATTATGCTCCAATTAACTAGATTATTAGAAGATTATTACTCTGTTTCACATAGAAATTGAAAGGAAAAACTTACAAAAGTAATAATCAGTTGGTGTTGGAGGAAGCTAGCTGGATGTTGATTGATGATTGATGAGCGGTGATGGGCAAAAGATTGATGCTTAATAAAAAACCACAATGTTAGAGAAACAAACGGAGCACACAGATAGACAATAAAGAAGGATCAAGATGGGGGAAAAAAATTAGTTGAACTGATGAGACGAAGAAAACGAGGTCAAAGCGGGAAGGGAGGTTGAAGAGTCAAAGAGTGAACTAAAGACGAACGTCGAGTGGGTGGGTATGGGTCTAATTTACAAATACCAGGCCTAGCCAATTTTCTCTAGGTTATAACTTAAAATAGTCGACCTATACCCATAAATTCCCTAGGTCGGGCTTTAGTGGGCTTTTGAATGGGTTTAATTGAGCGAGCAAGGCAGGCCTCCCATTTGTTGTCCAGGTTTACACCCAACCCTTGTTCATCCATTTGCGTGGGAAATGCCCATCACAAAACCCAACTCTCATCTCCCTACTTGGTTCTTTTGTTTTGCACACCACATACCTCCATAAACACTTTCCTTCTTTTTATTTTATATTCAACCCAATAGCTCCCTTCTCCCGGTTTCCTTGCTCATATGTCAAACCCCCTTACTTACCTTATTTATGTTAGTTTGTACATTACTAGTCCTCTTAATCCCTCATTCTCCTTCATTTTTCTTTATTTATCTTTGATCCCCCTAAGTCAGCCTAGTACTCCTTCACCCTCCGCCATATTGGTTGCTAATATTTTTTCCTCTAGTATTCTTATTTCCTTCACATCAACCTTCTTGGCATACATCCATCTACTTACAACACCCCTCCACCCGATCTTCCTCACTAGTAACCACCACCATCATATCCCTCTAGTGATGTAGGCAACCAATGAGTAACAACCAAGCATAAGAATCTTGACAAACCCATCCCTTCTTGGTAAAACAAGCACATTATGCGAGCCCTTGTGTGTAGCTAACTGCTAGCATAAGGTGCCAACTTGGCCCTCCCCTTCTGAGTGCATGCTTCACTTTGTGAGCCTTCTATAATGGGAATAAATGGCGAGCCCACCCCATTCTAGCATGGAGTTTGGATAGAACCAAGCCATGACAATATGAGCCTTGGTTGTTTGTTAGATCCCCTACGTAATTTGGTGCCTATATCTGTGTGTGAATTATCAATGCAACCCATCTATATTTGCTTGAAATCCTCACATTGAGGAGCTTAGGTGGTGTGAACCATTCACATTGCTAGGCCTTGTATGTTCCAGCCTTAGATTTGTATCCTTAGTAGATGGTTAGGTTGACCTTAGTGTTGACTCTTAACTAACAATTAACTACGGGGATAACTTGAATAATTAAAAATGAAGAAAATATGACTAGTATGGAATTGGAAATTTGTGTATTATATGATATTTTTTTATCACCAATTAAAATATTAATATTTAAAGTAGAAGGCTTTGAGTTTGGGAATGGTGGCTCCCCTAAGGACTAGGTTTAGCCCTAGGCTAGATTAGCTTATATCGTTGGTGTGCCTTAGTGTCCTATTAAGGTTCTAATACAATGTAATTAATTATTTTTACTTATTAGGGAGTATACATACTTAAAAATTAGGTGAACTAGGAGGTATGAGGGTATTATGTTGCCTTCATATGCCTTTATGACTAGGTGTATATTAGTATCCCTAAGCCTTATGGTAAGAGGATATTGTGTTGTCTTCATGCTCTAGTATTAATTAGGTATATGCTAGTGTCCCTAGGTCCTATAGTATAAGTGTATTATGTTACCCTCGTGTGTTAGTATAACCGGGTATATGTTAGTATCTCCCAGGTTGATATTATTTCCTCACGGGTAACTAAATAATAATGAAGTAACTTGGTTGATGGTATTTGGGAATGTTATAGTTGGTCGGTAGATCCTTACTACACTACCCTACTAGTTATGAATTTTGATATTGTTGTGAACTGGTTAAGTGTGTTGGAAAGATGAGCATAAGGCATTGGTGATGCATATGTTATAAATATTTATTGTGTCTTGTGTCTTGCATATATTTTTGTGCTTCAATCATGTTTTCAATTATCGTATGATTATTTGAAATGTGATGATATTAACTATTCAGAGGTATTGCGATTTACTAAGTACAAATAAGTCATATTAATGCTATCATTTTTCAGATGAGTACGTGCATTGCATGTAATGGTTGAAGCATTTCAAAGAACATCATTTAGAGGGATTAGGAAGACCAAGAGAGTGAAGTTCTCTACTTTTGTAATCCTTATAGTTATATTATGGTTTGTATATGGGTTGAGTGTAAAGTAAAATTGGTGTCACACCACTGTGTGGTCTTTTGTGGTTGGTTTTTTCCTTAGACTATTATATCCCTAATGTACTTTGGTTATCATTGTTGTAAGGAGGGTATACTATCCGTAAACCTTTATTTATATTATTATCTCTTCTTTCTGTTGCTTTGTTTTCATCTAACTTATTTTGAACATTAGCATTTGACATGAGGAATGTAAGGAAATAAGAGTTATGTTAAGTGTATTAATGACACCCACTATTTTTGTAATTTATGCTTTCATAAAAATAAAAATTTTAAGTAGTAAAAATTAAAATTGGGGTGTTAGACCATCACTCCATAGTCATCACATCATCGATGAAATCTTTATTGCCATCATATACATGTAGCAAGTTGTCTATGATGTGTAATATTAATATGCTATGTACTAAGTAAATATGGTTTCCCTTATAGAGGCAACATATAACACATAGTGCATGGTGGAAATACAATAGAACAAGTAATATCATACATTGCATATGGACACATATTACTTGTATCAACACTAAACACTAAGAAAGGTTAAAGATATTGATCATAACTTACTCAGACCATACTTAAGAAACATATTGTATAATTATTCAAATAACACCCAAGGTAGAAACAACCAAGGGAAACCTCCATCATGAAACAAATCTAATCTAGTACTCGAACAATAACCAACCCTACTAGCACACAAATGACACTCATACTACACTAATCACTTCTGTCATCTAATCCTTAAAAATTTGTATCCTCTAAGAGGTCTAAAAATCCTAATAAATTAAATGTGGTGCCTTAACTTGTGTATGAACAACTAGCAAGGAAATAACAATAATAGGGGAGGTATACAATACACAACCCTATCTCAGAGGTCATCTTGAGATGATATATGGTGGACTATCTATAACCACTTCCTGACACAAACAATAGTTGATACATTTCTCAAATCATTTACGAAGGGCTATCTACAACCACCAACTAATACACAACTGGTAATCAACATAAACTTCAACTCTGTTTTTTCCCACTTTGATTATAAATATTTTATTCATGAAGAGACTCCACTTAAATATGCCACAATTGCATATTTGAAAGACTATATCCTTTCGCTAGTCATTTCCATTTATTCACAAAACTAAGAAGATCAAATGACAAACCAAAATTTCAACCAAAAAGAGACCTTAAAACTATCCCAAGCAAACTAATTAACTATTATGACAAACAAATAGACTAGTTGTAATACCCTAAAATTTTATTTTAGGACTTAAAAAGAAAATAAGAATTATTAGGTAAGGTATAATTAAATATACCATTTTTAATAAAATAATGATATAATAATAATAATAATAATAATAATAATAATAACAATAATAATAATAATAATAATCATAATAATAATAATAATAATAATAATAATAATAATAAGAATGGCCAAAAAAGGAGGAAACTAATGTAGGGATCAAATTAGTGGAGGCTAGAATTATTTACTAAACTAAAATAAAATTTAAGTAAATCATAATGATAATAATTTCTAAATTAAGAAAGAAACATTATTTAATTATCATCACTAATTTTTATTACTCCTAACATTCTAAAAAAAATCCTAAACCAGCCAAACACCTCACTTTCTTCTTTCTTTCTTTTTCCTTTTTCTTCCCCTTTTCTACCTTTTCTTCATTTTCTTTATTTTTTCTTCTTTCTTCCCTCCCTCACCAGACTGAGCCATGCCCAGCACGGGCCCAATATCTTTCTCCCCCTCCTCTCCTTTCATTTCCTTCCCTGACCTACTCTACCTTATTTTCCTTTTCCTTTGTGTGGCCCAACATCCATGACCACCCCTTATTTTCCCCATTTCTACTGCCTTTTCTTTCTTTCTTTCTTTCATCCCTTTTTAGCCTTGTCTTCAACGTCCCCTTCGATTAGAGCTACAAGCATGGCTATTTTACAACCCCATTTCTCTCTCTCCGCACCCTCTCTTCGTCCTAACCAATAGGGAGTGCAATTGGCACTATATTACATTGGTCCTCTCCTTCCTACAACCCCAACACCCCCACCTAACCCCTGCACCCTCACAAAATTCCTTATCCGATCCCCTAGTTGTGTGAGCTGCGTTGGCCTTCATGTAGGCCAACAGCCAAGCGCCCCATCCCCTTATCTTCTTCCTTCCTTTTTCCACTTCCCCCAACCATATCCCCTATAGGCACCCCTTGCGCCTCAATTTCCTATTTTTGTTCCATTCAAAAACCACCCTCAGCCCTCTTTGCACTGCCTCTTTAGTCGCCACCACCTCTACCATCACGCCACAGCACCGTTACTACATCCCCCTTCCTCTTCCCTACATTACCCTCCACTAAATAATACCTTTCCCTACCCCTAGATACCTTTCCTTTTCTCTCCCCACTTGTGCAAAGTAGGCAGCTCGAGCTACCCTTTTACACCTATCTCCACCACCTGCGCCACCCTATGTAGCTACTACTACTACTACAACAACCACCACCTCCACTGCCTCCCTTCTTGCCTAGAAAACTTTCCCCTACCTTCCCACACCATCATTTCCCCTTTCCTTCCCCTCCTTCCTAATTCTTTTGTCTCCTTCCCTCTTGGCCACCACCACAACAGCCGCCTACGCCGCTGCCGTGAGACACCACCACTACCATCATGACATCCTCTAACCCAAAAACCCTACCGCCTAAGAAAATATAGCTCTTCTCCTCTTTTCCAACCCCAAAACCTTTTCTTTTCCATCACCATCACCACCACCATTGTGTGCCACTGCCGCCATCGCCCCTTGCCAGTTGTCCCTGTCTGGTTGTGCCCTTATCCAGTATACTTATTTAGTATATTTTATTTTAAATATTTTTTATTATTAACATTATTATTATTATTATTATTACTAATATTTAGTTATGAAAATAATAGAAAAATGAAAAAGGAGTAGGAAAAAGGTCAAATAATTACTATTCCATTTCTTATAGGTTGTGAATCAAACCCTTCCCGTAAGGAGGTGTAGGACTCATGCTCCAAGCCTAGTGTCTTATTAGGTAAGGATATGGTTAAGGCTTGGTTTTTTTTAATTTATAAATTATGTGCTTATAGGTGTAATGATATGTGTTATGTACTTATATGTGAATGTGGATTAAATATGTGTTATGTACTTATATGTGAATGTGGATTAAATATGTGTGTAGTGCAGATTGGCTTGCAAGGAGCTAAGGTATATGGTGTATGATTTATAATATGTGTAATAAGGGTACTATGACTTGTTATGTATACCATGCTCTTATGTATGGTTGTTATGGTATGACATGTATGCTTAGAGGCCAAGCGATTGTGGAGATCTAAAAGAAATAAAGAGAGTGGAGTGAGTAAGAAGAAGTGGGAAAAAGCCTAAGTGTATTGTGACATGTAGGTGATAAAATAAAGGAAGAAAGTAATAAAATGAAGGGTTAGGGTAAAAATCTTGCAAAGAAGGTATGAGTCTTGCATGGGGTGTTTAGTCTTTTCATGGGAGAAAAGATTACATGGAAAAAGTTAGTTTGAGGGTTAAACATGGGGAGGAAGGAGTATTTTAGGTGATTGGAGTGTTTGGGAAGGAGATAGGACGTGGGTTGGTGGAAGTATGCATGAGAGCCTAACTAGGGTTTTTAGGGGACAACCCTAAGTATAGGGGTGTTATGAGGGAGTTTATAGAGCTTGTTTGGAATTTGGGTTGAGATTAGGAGTGTGTTAGATGAAGAGTGAGAGTTAAGTGAAAATGAGGGTGGAGATTGTGTGTGAAGGGAAGGTGTAAAAGAAAAGAGGTATATTAGTGCTTCGGGGTGATCGAATAGGTTCTTTATCTCATGTTGGAGTTAGAGAGTAGGGTTGTGATGTTTGGAGTGGGTTGAGTGGATTGATGGTGTTGGAAACAAGGGGGAGTATAGGCTATATAGGAAAAAGAGAGGCTAGGGCTACAAAGGCTAGATTAGGGTTTCAAGGGGAGACCCCAGTAGGCGATGGTGAGCCTAAGTGGAGAAAGGGAAAAGTGGGCCTTGACCCACATGTGTGGGGGCTTTTGGATTCATGGTGAGTAGGGTGAAAGGTGAAAATGAGGTCTTGGATTTGTGGGGAGTATAGAGGTCCCAAGCTATAGGACAGGGTTATTCAAGAAGTATGTGGTGGAAGAGTGATAATGAATCAGGAAGTCCATTAGGGGCATGCATGTCTGGTTAGGAGTTACTTCTTGAATAAGACACAAATAAAATACTAACTATCTAAATTGGAAGACTATTGAGCCAGGTCCAGACCAATCCACCCGCGAGAATAATGGCTAGGAGAATTTTTGCCCTAGAGACCAATCCACCGACGAATAATTGTGGCCAAGTGCATTGTCCCCGGAGTGTATTGTGATCCAATAACTATAAAAGTGGGGGATCCCAAGCTTAATAAACCAAACCTTGGATGATAACAAATCATGGGGTAAACACTGGTCACTTATAGTGGAACACAATGTGAGTTCGGGCAAGACCAATCTACCAATGAGAATAGTAGTCAGGAGCATTTTTTCCTAGAGACCAATATACTAACAAATAATAGTGGTCAATAGTGTTATGTCTTGGAGTGTATTATGATCCACCAGCTATAATAGTGGGGTTCCCATACTCACGTGGATATAATTTGAGAGATGTGAAAAGATGGAATTAATGGCCTAAATTCTAATAATGGTGATTAATCTGAGAGACTTACTACTTGCATTATCTTCCTTTTACATATTATGCTCTTTCTTAGACATATAGTTACCTTACTCAATGTGTAGCGCACTAATCACCCCTTTCATGGGTGTTGTTCATTCTCATGAGCAGTGGCCCTTCCTAAGTCTTTGTAGGTAGGATATGTTTTCCTCAATGATTTCAATGCGTATGATACCGTGGGTGGGTAAGAGTGATGATTTAGTGTACCTGGTGTGGGGTTCAAGAGGGTGTTCTTTAGACTTGTTTTTTATTTTTCTTATAGTTTTTATTTTCCCGTAGTGGAAGTTGTTTATACCTTATTTCTATTTTGTATTAACACTAATATTTATGTACTTTGGTTTTATTTATGAATGTTAAACTATTATGGTTTTTATTGGTCAATCGTGTTAATAATTTTAGTACCTTTAGCCTTGTGGTTAGTATGAGATTGGCTAGGAGTCAATCTTGTACTAATTACGACGGTAGCACCCCCATTGTTAGTGCATGGTTTTCCATCACAAATGAAAATTTTCAACTATAAATTTTGGGGGTATTACACTAGTTCTATGATAGAATCGAGTGAAACAACAAATATTAGACCAATTGGTTCAAAACTAGTGGATTGGTATACTCCAAACCAATGGATTGATCTAGTAATAGAACACATTTCATAGTTAATGATGCTGAAGCATCTCATGATCCTCTTGATAATGAGGAATTGATATTTCTCATAATGGAACCAATCATCTTAAATATGTTTGATAATATTTCTAACTAGAATACTTTAAGATGTTCTAAATAGTATGTTACATATTCGTAAGGAGAAGACATTTAAGACTTGAAGACACTTAGGACATTTCTTTTTCAAGAAATAGCATATATGGAGAACTTGTCATAAATCCTATGTTATTATCATATATAAATTAGGGTTTCTTAGCTTGTTATTTCATGTATGTATATAGACGATTAATGTTTGGAATGTTAATGCCATTTAATTAAATGACATAAGCTACTATTAGCATTATAGTTTAACTAACTAGATAACTAAGTTAGAATGGTTAATGGTTTTTTGGAACCTGTTAAACATCATAATAGGTTAGTTAGTGGCTAGAAAATCCTATTGATTGTTATGTTAGCAACAACTATAATATCCTCACTAACTCACAAGTGGCGAAGTTTTTTGTTAGAGAATTAGGTTTTTATATGGTTTTTTTTTAACTATATATACCTATTGTGGTCTATTATACATGGAACGTGTTAAGAATTGAATAAAGTTGAAGCTAATTTTGGCCATTTCTCTTTGTGAGATAGTATATTCTTCATAGGAATCGCTGAGAGTATTTTCTATCTAGAAACTCTTTGATTGTGTTGTTAGAGAAACAATATCATCTTACCCTTTAATGTTGAAGTATTGAAGAATATTGGTTGAAGATTCAATTTTTCATATTCACTCCTTTCAAAACCGAACCAATTTCCACCATTAAACCTTCCAACCTTTGTCAAAGATTCATACCTTCTTCCTTCTTTCATCAAACAAACCCCTAAAATCTTTTGAAACCCCTTGAAATATGATATTCCTCTAGTATATCCACCTTAATTAGCAATAATTAGTGAATGTGCACATCCAAACTAGTGAATTGATTGACTAATTAACTAGTTTGGGCTCCAACCTGTGTAATGGTTTTATTAGAATGAAGACCTAACAAAATACACATTTTAAGCACTTCAAAGACATATCTACAATTATACTCATACCATAACTACTATAGAATACAAATTTAATAATGATTAATCCATGTCTTTAATAATGTTTATGATCTGTCACTGAAATTTAGATTATTATATCTTTGAAAATGGTTTTAAAACCTTCATCAAAAGCCACACTAATAAAGAGGAAGTTTGGAATTTGGATAATGGTTCTTGATAGAAATCATTATCAAAAGTCATTTTTAGCTAAAACCATTATCAAAAGTCCAAATTTAAGACAAATGTTTCAAACCAAATTGTTATATAATTGTCATCAAAGCCAAATATGAAGTGTTTTTCATGGTAATTTTACAATAATAATGGTATCAATAAGTGTGAAGGTCTTGAAACCTTATAGTTCTCTATAAATCTATATAACATACACTATGGTTGTACACACAAATCTTTAAAGTTTAACCACAACATAAAAATGAAATATTTTCATATATGAACCAAAAATAAACAAATGTGGAGAAATAAATAAGCAATGATGATAATCATACAAAATAATAGTTGTGTCCATACCTAATAGCATCGTTAGTGCATAGTAGGAATTAAATATGAACTTGATCTAAACTATATATGAGGATTCATAACAATAATAGAGAAAGAAGCAAAAATAATAAAGTAGCTAGAAATACTTGGATTGCAACTTAATTGGTATAAGAACCTAGATTTGAAATACAATACTTAAAAACATTTTGACAAAGAAGCCAAATCTAATGCTTTATAGATATCTAAATAATGCCATATCTCACAATAAATTCAAAATTTAGATCTAATAGAAAAAAACAAAAGATGATGGACTTTATTTAGATCAAAATTGGATCCCCTTCTTTGAGAAGCTTTATTCCCCTTTCTCAATTCATATCTTGGTTGAGGAAAATCAATTCAAAATTAAAAAGAAAGAGAGAATTAAGATTTTAGATTCTTCACTTTTTTGGGAAACTTATATCACCATGTTGTCATGTAGGCAAACTTTACTCAAAGTCATATCTCTTGGAAATAATAGGTAAGGTTACTATAGCCCTTTATGTTCTAATTATGATTTTGATGCCAATTTTGATCTCAAATAATAGAGTTTCAAACCAACTAAATGATGAGGAAATAGGGAAGAGAAAACTTAGAGTGTAATATAGCTTACTTAAGGAAGCAATAGAGTAGAAAAGTATAAAGATGAACTAGTGAAGACGAATAGAGTAGAATGATTGTTTAGAAGTCTCACAACAATGATCTAAGAAGTAGAACATGATAGATCAAGTAGCATCTGTGAGACTAATTAGGGTTATAAAATGAGAGAAGAACAAGTGGAGAAAATGAATGGGCTAAGAAAGCATTTTAGATGATGGTTTTATAAAACAAATAAAAAATCATATTTAAATCCTCTACTTTTGGCAATATCTCGTTAAAAACCCATATATAAAACACTTTCCTAGGCATTATGCATTGAATGACATAATTTTGATGAAAATTTATTGTTAAAATCATTGTCTAAACTTCCCTTGATACTCCCTTTAAAATTTTAAACTTTTTTCAATAGTTTTGCTTTATCATTAAAACCTTATTTTGAAGTAGTGCACCAAATTTAATAGAAATCATATATATCATATGATGGACACAGTCTAAGATTTAAAATCACCAACCAACACCGTATGAAATGTTACATGTAATACCCCCTAAATTTACTATTGAAATTTTTTATTTTAATAAAAAAAAATAGCGGAAGCAAAATAGTAAATTTCGGGGTGTTACCGCCACACTTAGTACCAGATTAACTTTCTCCTACCGTTCTAGTTCCAAGTGCTAAGACTTAAAAGAAACATAACATAATTTACACAAATTCAAACTTTCATTTAAATTAGTGTAGTGTGTTAATGACATTACAAAAGATAAAACCCACTATTAGTGGCTACAAGAATGAAATCATTAAAGAATGAAATAGTAAGGTTAAAAGAGAAACCATGAAAAGCTTCCTGGACAATCCTTACTCTCTTACCCGATAACAGCTTGAATAACACATGCGACTAACCTGTAAGGGACTCTGCCCATTGAATAGGTAGGGGCTCACAAGCAGAACCCTTTAGTACTATGGTACCGAGTAATCCTTTATACTAAACCAAAAGGTAGGGCCCATATACAACACATCATTCATAAACAATGTAAAAATAATAACATACGCAACCATAGAGATGATCACAATCAACATAAGAGTCAATACACAACACAACACAACATTCAATAGGAAATGCATATCAAACAGTCCGTTTACTTAGTATTTCCATCACTTACCAAGAGTGATAGGGACCAAGGCTGCGTTTATATCATAATAATATATCATAATCGTGAGGTCAATACTTTTGTTCTGAAGCCACTAATCAAACATTATTCAACATCATCTCTCAAATTATATCTATATGAGTACGGGAGACCCACTAAACTATAACATCCCCAAAATTCACTACTTAAAATTTTTGCTTTATTTAAAAATCAGTGGAAGCAAAAACCATAAATTTTGGGGATATTACCGCCATACTTAGTACTAGATCGGTTTCCTCCTAGCGTTCTAGTACCAAGTGCTAGGCTAAAAGAATAAAATACAATTTGCTCGAACTCAAACTTGATTTAAATCAGAGTAGAATCAGAGTAGTGCGGTAAAGGCGTTACAAAAGATAAAAGCTAACTATTAGTGGTTACAAGAATAAAAATTGGTTTGAACAAATAAAAAGGTTAAAGGGAAACTTTGAAATCATTTTCGAATAATCCTTATGCTCTTTCCCGGTACTCACTTGAAGAGCACCTGCATAAACCTGCAAGGGGCACTACCCATTGAATAGGCAAGGGCCCACAAATGGGACCCTTCAGTACTATGGTACTAAGTAATCTTTTATACCAAACCAAAAGGCAAGACCCGCATGCAACACAAAATACATAACGATATAGGACAAAAGATGCATAACACATGGTTCGTATACTTAGCAATTCCATCATATACTTAAGCAGGGACAAGCACTAAATCCAAACTCATGTCATATCAATAGATCATAATGTGAAATTAATACTTTTGGTCTTAAGCCATTAATTAATCATTATTCAATCATCGTCTTAGAATTATATCCATGTGAATGCAGGAATCCCACTATTATAGCCGGTGGACCGGAAACATATAGGGCAACGCACATCTGACCACTATTATTCACCGATGGATCGGTCTCCAGGGTACCCTGCACTTGGCCACTATTATTCGTTGGTGGACCAGTCTAGCCCCGACTCATATGGGGTTTGACTGTAAGTGATTAGTGTCTTCCCATAATTTATTAATATCCAATGTTTGGTTTATTGATCTCGGGATCCCTCACTATTATAGGCAGCATATCAGAAACATACAAGGCAACACACACCTTACAACTATTATTTGCCTGTGGATCAATCTCCAAGGCATCTTGCACCTAGCCACTATTATGTCGGTGGATCGGTCTGGGCCCAGCTCAATAACCATTCACTTTATGTAATTAGTACTTTATTCATGTCTTATTCAACATGTCTATTTATTTAATTAGAGGGAAGGGAAAAGGTCACGAATCCAGAGACACGAGATATATTGGCTATAGAATCAAGCATTCTATATCAAGGATCATAGCATACATAAAATCCTAGCACGTACTTCAAACATATATAACACAAAATTCCATGCATACTTACAAACTAGGCATCTCTCGCATGATTTTAAGATAAACACCATATCACACCCTTAATTATCCATCCAGCCCTAGGTTAGGTCGTGTTCTTATGATACTCATTTGGGATACCCACTGACTTATCAAATACACTTATGTTATTATTCAATATTAATTATATCCTATTAAGGAGACTCATTTAATCCATTGACATGTTATATGCAAGTTACCAAATCACCCCCATCATCCCTACTAATCACTGGAATGTTCTTTGTTTATAAAATTACTAAGTCATCCATTTTTATTTGCCAAATTACCATATTCCCCTTAATGTTTGCATATTCACCAAATTACCCCTTGTATTTGTTAGACTACCAAATTATCCTCCATACTTATCAAATCACCAACTTTACCCCTCGTACTTGTTAAGTTATCAGTTTACCCTTCCACTTGGTTAAACTACCATATTGCCTTTCATACTTATTAAATTTATCAAGTTACCCTTTTGGTTGTTAAGTTACCAAATTGCCCTTCTTACTTATTAAAAGTACCAAATTGCCCCTTTGGTTGGTTAAATTACCAAATTGCTCTACTTACTTACTAAAATTACCAAATTGCCTTTCATTTATGCCAAATTATCAAAATACCCTTTTTCTTTACAAAATTAACATAATACCCTTTCCTTTATACCAAATTACCAAAATACCCTTCTCCCTTATTAAATTACTAAGTTACTCCTTTTCTTTACAAAATTACCATAATACCCTTTCCTTTATACCATATTACCAAAGTACCCTTCTCCTTTATTAAAGTACCATGTTATCCATCCTTTCTATATAAAATTACTAAAATGCCCTCCTTACTTATCCATTTACCATTTAACCCCTTTACTCTGATAATTTACCATTTCACCCCCTTTGCTCTGATAATTTACCATTTTACCCTTATTATACTACTTTTACCCAAATACCCTAACTACATAAAATAATGATATACATGCTCCATACATCTCATCCAACACCATGAACTAGTCTTATTTATCATTAATACATATTAGCACCTACTATACATACTTATTTAGGCCATGCTTTCACACGCGTGAATTTATTAAAATGCCCATAGGGCTTACATTAATATTATCTATGAAACAAGTGGCCACATTAGCATATTATACCATATATATGTATTTAACATTGTCATTAATAATAAGGCTCATTTCCTTAAGCATTATTTCTACACATGGTACATTAATTATCATGCTTTTCTTTTCATCAACCACCATATGCCACTAAATACATTATGCTTAACAACATATATCATGCATATAAACGTATTAAAAATCCTAATGTGCTAACATACGTATATCCACACATTTTAGTAGGGTATAACAGTTACCTTATTTCCATTAAAAATTAAACCTTACCGGTATCTTGATAAAAGGTTTGAGCTTTGATTAGCAAAATCAATACCTAATAAAAATATCAATATTTATCATATTAAAAGTTAGAAAATCAAAGGAATAAAGTTTATCAAAAACTTAATTAAGTACATACTAGCAATAATCATTATTATACCTCAAAAGATTAGCTAAAAGTACCCAAAAGGGAGGTAATAGACTCACCCTGCATGTGCGGCATGAGCTGTATGTATGGGAATTAAGGGAGGAGAGGGTCGAAGAGGAGAAATGGGGATAAGGGGAAGGTGGCTCAGTTAAGGGTTTTGGGTGTGGGGTGGAGAGATTGCGGAGGAGAGTTAGGGTAGTGACTGAGTGTAGGGAGGGAGTTAAGGTGTATATAGTGGTTGGGTCTCGAAGGTTTGCAACTCAAGGCAGCGGAGGTGGCGGCTGTAGGCTGGGAGAAGTGGGTTCAAGGGAGGTGGACAAGAAGAAGGAAGGGAAAGGTAGAAGATAAAGGAGGGGCTACTAGGGGATTTTCTGCCAAAAGGGGATGTGGAGGTGGTAGAGGAGGTGTTGGGGAGTGGATTAATGGTTGTGGTGGTGGCGGAAGAGGAAGGAGGGTGGCAGACGGTGGTTGTGCTGGGTGGAGGCAATGAAGGAGAGGAAAGAAAATAGAGTGAGGGAAGGATGCTGCAGGGGCGTGTGGAGGTGATAGGGTGGTTCAAGGAGGTTGGTGGTGGTGTTAGGGAGGTGGTGTAGGTGGTTTTTTAGGTGGCACTAGTGACAGTTGAGGATGGTAGAGCAAAAACAATGGAAGAGGAGAAGAGGGGAAAGAAGGAAAGAAAGAAGGCTTGGTAGGGAAGCTCAAGAGGAAGAAGAAGAAGAAGAAGAAGAAGAAGAAGAAGAAGAAGAAGAAGAAGAAGAAGAAGAAGAAGAAGAAGAAGAAGAAGAAGAAGAAGAAGAAGAAGAAGAAGAAGAAGAAGAAGAAGAAGAAGAAGAAGAAGAAGAAGAAGAAGAAGAAGAAGAAGAAGAAGAAGAAGAAGAAGAAGAAGAAGAAGAAGAAGAAGAAGAAGAAGAAGAAGAAGAAGAAGAAGAAGAAGAAGAAGAAAAGAAGAAGAAGAAGAAGGAGAAGAAGAGAAGGAGAAGAAGGAGAAGAAGAAGAAGGGAAGAGGAGAAGGAGAAGAAGGAGAAGGAGAAGAGGAGAGAAGGAGAAGAGGAGAAGGAGAAGAAGAAGAAAAGAGAAGAAGAAGAAGAAGAAGAAGAAGAAGAAGAAGAAGAAGAAGAAGAAGAAGAAGAAGAAGAAGAAGAAGAAGAAGAAGAAGAAGAAGAAGAAGAAGAAGAAGAAGAAGAAGAAGAAGAAGAAGAAGAAGAAGAAGAAGAAGAAGAAGAAGAAGAAGAAGAAGAAGAAGAAGAAGAAGAAGAAGAAGAAGAAGAAGGAGAAAGAAGAAGAAGAAGAAGAAGAAGAAGAAGAAGAAGAAGAAGAAGAGAAGAAGAAGAAGAAGAAGAAGAAGAAGAAAGAAGAAGGAGAAGAAGAAGAAGAAGAAGAAGAAGAAGAAGGAGAAGAAGAAGAAGAAGAAGAGAAGAAGAAGAAGAAGAAGAAAGAAGAGGTAGGTTGGCCGAGTGGGGGAGAAATAAAAGGACGGGGGAGCGAGAGAAAAAGAAGAGAGAAGAGGGTTGGCCCAACCGGGGGGAAGAAAGGAAAGAAAAGAAAGAAAGGAGAGGATCAGATTGGACGTGTGAGGGAGAGGGAGAAAGAGGGGAGGAATTTAGCCAGTGGCTTAGCGCGAGGGAGCGAGAAAGGAAGCAAGCCAGGTAGCCCGAAGGGGAAAAGAAATGAAAAAGGAAGAAAAAGGAGAAGAAAAAGGAAAAAGAAAAAATGGAAAAATAAAAAAGGGGAAAAATAAAATAAAATATTTTTTTTGAAATAATGGTACTTAATATTGTTTTAGATACATTAATTTAATAATTTAATTTATTAGAATTTTATATATTGGTTTAAAAAGGACAATTTTAGTAAAATATTAGTTTGGAAAATTATTTAAATAAAATGAGTATGATAAAATAAAAAATTATTTATTTTAATTTATTAAATATTCATATCCATTTTTACACACTCAAAAATCCACAAAATAATGAAATTAAATAAATTTGAAGGTTAATTTATCCTAAATAAGGGTTATTTATTAAATTATAGGTTTTAAAATTTTAGGGTATTACAATTATAGCCAGTGGAATGAAAATACAATCTAGGACAGAATGCACTTGACCACTATTATTCACTGGTAGATCGGTCTCCAGGGTATAGGGCTTCTGGCCACTTTTCTTGTCGATGGATTGGTCTAGCTCCGACTCACATGGTGTTCCACTATAAGTGTTTGGTATTTTCCCAGACTCACATGGGGATTTTTCGGAGAATGTAGGTCTAGCTCATCCAAAAATATCAAACATAAAAAGAGAAATTGAATATTACCATGGGAAGAAAACCTTCCAGCCATGTAGGGATAGTTTTGAAATTGAAGCATATTTCTTAAGGAGTATAGAGGAGAGAGGATTAAGAAGAAGATAAGAGTGAGGTCATCCTTTTCACCATCTATTGAGATCAAACCCTCAAATAATTTAAAGGTAGCAATTAAAGATGAATAAATGATAGAAAAAGGTTAAGGATAACTCAATGAAAGATTGGAGTTGAATTTTCAAAGTTCCATTTTGATGTAAGGAATTTTTTAGAAAATTGGGCTTTAAAAAGCTCTCATCCCGACAAACTAATCAACCAGATTAGCCAGATTGGTTGATTGTTCTACAAACCTGCCAATCGGTTTTCCTAAAATAGTTTATCAGTTCAGTCGAGCAAAACCCTTTAGTGAAATGATGAACTAGTTGATCGGTTTGCTTGAAAACTTATTTTATTCAATTTTCTAGTTTTACCAAATTCATTATTACCTCAACCCAAACTATATCTCCAAATCAAGATTAGACATTATAAAATTTTATTAAGCACAATAATTTTCCATTTTATAAATGTTATAGAATATAGGGTATTAAATATATTTTTTTTTAAGTTTTAAGCAACTATGGTCATAAAGGTTGATGAAGATTATTACCTAAGTTAAAGGAGGAAAAAGGTGGCATGATTAGGAGAAAAAGAAAGATAAAGGAGTGTATATTATTAGAGCACAAAATGATGATGATTTGGTTGAATTTTTTGTGCCCCAATTATCTGCCAATTTTTCACGCACATGCACAAGCACTCACACCCATAACCGTGGTGGAAATGGGGTTGTTTGTGTCTAAAAAAGGAGGAGGATTAGGGAGATTCAAATGATACATGTTGACGAATGAGGATAGGAAATAATTAGTGGGATATTTATTGAGATTATAAAGCTTAAGGGGGACATGAATGGTTTAAATATTCACCTATAGCTAGTGGATAAGTATGGAAAGAAAATAAGGGTAGATTAAGTGAATAGTGTGATATTGGTTTGTGGTTGGTTGATGAAGGTTTAGCTAATCATGAAGAGAATATTTCCTAGCTAAGGGGGAATGTATTTTGTAGGAGTGATGGGATGAAATGAAATAAGAACTAGAGGGTGAAAGGGGGTAAATTGCTAGGTGGAAGATGATGATTGGTGAAGGTAGAGTGTAGTAATCATTGAGATAATATTTGTCGGATAATATTAACAAAGGTTTATTGATAAACCAAATATTTTTCATATTTTTACCCTACTTTGCCTTCTTTTTTAATGTTTTTTGGCATCTTGTTTGTGTTACTTCTCTCTTGGTAATTATTTTTTTTTTGAAAATTTTGCATAAATACACAAATCCAGGGAAGTGGTGCCTATAATCAGGGAAAAAAAATTAAATATGAAAGGAATTGAACTAAGATAATCAACCCTATATGAAATTGGAGAAGTAAAGAAATTCAAAGTGCTAAAAAGAGTAGAAAAGAAATCAAGCAGAGTAAGAAGTTGGTATTACACAATTATAGTACAACGAGTTGTATAATCATGCAACTCTTATTCCATCAATGTGTGAGAGAATAAAATTTGCACAGCTATGAAAATATCAAACCAACAAACCATGGATAAAAAATTTACATAGCCTCATCAAACAATTAGCACAACCATGATTACACAAGTTTGATGAGAGAAGAAAAGTTGCACAATCGTGTAACTGATAGTTACCACTTCGCATTTTTAACTTCCACAATGTTTTTCACTCAACTCTTCTTGGACATGAACTAGGGAATAACAATTGAGGGTGGATGATAGAATGGGGGGTCTTACACATGATGCTTTATCCATTATTACTAAGCAAAAAAACTCCATGTAATTTACTTTGAATTCATATGCAAATTTTATCCTTAGAAACTAAGAGGAGATAAGTGTGTATCTCAACTCTTCAGACAACTTATTTTTATCTCCAATCTACAGTTTGATCTATCACTTATATTTTTTATTTATTTATTATATTTGAAATATGCATTTCATTTTTATTCATTTTTTACATTTATTTCAAATCATGAGTGAGTAATTCCCTATTATAGGATTGAACTAGGCTTTCTTTGGTATGAATATGAAGAGTTAAATTATTTGTTGTATGTGTGGTTCATATATGTTTTTTTCGTATGCTATAAATTATTGTTTTGAGTCAAGTTTGATAAAATTTGACTTATAAATACATTGACTATAACTGAAAGGTTGAAATCAATGTTAGAAATTAATATACGAACAGAAGTTTAAATTATCACGAAAGTAGGCATTTGATTCTTAGGGACTAATGAATCGATGGTATTTAATGAACTTAATCTAATATATTAGTCACTAAAGTAGTTAATGGATTAGATTAGGTACATTCCTAGACCTTGAAAGAGGCTAGTGAACCACATTAGACTGATTGTTCACAATAATTTTGAACTATACTACAACATATTGTTAATTCACTGTTGAATACTAAAATTGAGACCAAAGTTTAATCCTAGGCTATATATCTATTGTTACAAGATCAAAAATTTGTTATTCATTTAATTATTTACTTCCATATTATCACTCCATAATGATCTAGATAGCTAAAATAATAAAAAACAGTAATTAATTGCGAATTCCTTGTGGATACGACCTTGGCATGCTATAACAAAGTCGTGCACTTAGAAATTAGCAACCATCAGGGATGCTCATAGGGAGATTCATTTGGGGGAGGTTGTAAAATTAAGAGGAAAAGGGACATTTATGGAGTGGCATGAGTGATGGATAGGAAGGGCTAGGATAAAGTGAGGTTATGTGTATGGGTGAAAGAGTGAATAAGTGAAGTGAATCTTATGATTAGAAGAATATTAGTCATAGTTTTGCACATGGCTTAAACCATGTTGAGGGGTGAGAAAATGGTGGAATGGTAGGCTTGGTTTAGAGGGTTAATATTAGTTTTCTTAGGGATATGAAGGGATGATATTAAGTATTAAAAGATAGGGATACAATTCAAGTACATAAGTTGACTTTCAATGGCTTATTTTGCGTGTAAAATGACTATTTATTTGAAAATAATAAAAATAAAGGTAAAATATTTTTAATTTATTTTTAATTTAAATATATAATGATATGTTGATCTCTAAAGTTTCACAATTTTCCAACAAGGAAAAAAGGCTAATTCGCTACATAAAATGAGATAAAACATGAAACCAAGTATGTGTACTTATCTTATGTCATAATCACTATTGTCGATTTGAAGATGAATAGGAGATAGAAAAAAAGATAAGAAATATGAATATGTATAACTAGGATAACTAGTGGTGGCTCAAACATCTCATCGATCTCAAAACTGTAAGAAAGGTCAAGGTAATAAAAGTAAAATGTTTCTAAAGCGTGACTAGGGTTTTCAAAGCATTAAGATATGGATTTTTTTGTAAAAATAATAAATTAATTTTATAATTATAAATATCCTAAGATAACTAGGTTTTCAAAATTTGAGGTATTACAATTATAATGAAAGAACATGTTATCTAGGTTAGTCTTTTTTTACGCTTCTTTCTAGATCTCCCATTTATATATATACTAATGCAGGAGCAAAGAGTTAAGAATTTGCATTCATAATTGTGGAACCAATTTTTATTTATTTAGAAAAGATCTCCCACAACATTGAAGATAAATTGATGGTTACGCTGCTAGTTATAGATGAAACTTACCATACAAGTTGCTAGGATTATACGTGCATGTGCATGGCTACATGCATGGGGGAGATAATATGCAGCATGGACATGAATATTAGTTGATTTATTTAATTAATTAATTAAGTAGTAGAGTTAGAGATTAGCTAGAGAATAAAGTAATAATTCTACCTTTTTGAAGAATATTCTATATTCTAGTATCTTTTAACATATCCTATATTCTAGTATCTTTTAGCTAGGTATATTTTGAATAATTATACCCTTTAGCTAGTATCTTATAATTGGTAGCCTTGGCTGTATAAATCCATAGAACCCATGATTGGAGATAGATTGTATATTGAATTGAAGTTGAATGCAAATTGCAAATAATGAATTATGTGTGGGTTCTTCTCAATTTTAATTGAATATATGTGAACGATTAATCTTAAAACCCTTAATCTCTTCATCTATGTAAATTATAGATTAAATACTATCTTTTATAATCTCCATAATCCACACCCTTCTATCCCTATCCATCATCCAAATAAATTCCAAAATCAAAGCCCTAATTCAAAACCCTAACCCTAAGTTTCGAACCAAACCCTAATCCTAACCCTAATTTTCAAAACTAAACCTTAACCCATGAAACCAACCATCATCAAACCCTAATAATCGAATCATCCTCTTCATCATCTCATCATTTTTGAATAATCATCATCATCATCATCTCATCAAATTCGAATCATCTTTATCATTAATTCATCACCACAGCATCAACATCACCATCATTGAATCATCATCTTCATTATCCTACCTTTTTTGAATATCTACATCACTAATTCACCACTTTCAAATCTTTCCTTCAAGATTCTTGCAAGAATGTGTCTTTACTTCAAAATTCTTCAAGAACATCTCTTTAGTTCAAGATTATCCCAAGAATTCATCAAGAAGACACCAAAATACAACCACTTGGAGGTGTGTATAGAGAAGCACCATCTAGTTGGTGAAGGGAGAAGATGGAGAACTAAGAGGAGGACTTGAGAGTTATTCTCATGGACTTAGTGGATGAAATCAAAGAGTTAAAGCTATGTGTGGGGAGAATAGAAGCTTTAAAAGCTCAAAGGTCACATGTTTAACCACAAAACTAAAGGGAACAAATAGAGGAAGACCACGTGAGAAGGGCACACAATTGAATAGAGGAAGGAGAAGAGAGCGTGGGAAATTATGGAAGACCACATGACACCTCAAGAAGAACCTTTGATGATGTGGAGAAAGGAATCCAGTTTGAACAACCTGACTTTGAAAGTAATCTTGATCTGGAATCTTTTCTTGAATGGTTGCAAATTGTGGAATCTATTTTTGAGTATAATGACATTGATGATAAGAAGAGGTGCCGAATAGCAATATTAAAGTTTAAGAAATTTACTAGAGTATGTTACAATAATTTGAAAAGGAGAAGGGAGAGAGAAGGAAAACTGAGAATTAGGTCACGGGAAAAATTAAAAAAAAAAACACTTAAAGAAGAAATTTGTGTCTCAACAATATGAGCAAGAGAATTTTATAAAGATGACTACTTTAAGGAAAGGGTTGCTTGGAGTTGAAGAATACATTAGAGAGTTTGAAAGATTAGCTTTAATGTGTGATGTCCAAGAAAGAGAATAACAAGGGTATGCATGATTCATTGGAGGGCTAAATATAAATCTTCAAAAGAAGGTGAGGTGTATCCAGATGAAGTGTTTGAAGACCTAGCCAAGTTAGCTATCAAGTTTGAGAAATAATTGAAGAGAACAAAGCCCCCAAATAAGTCAACTAATGCTCCACATGGTTCAACTTTCAAAGGGGTGTCAAAGTCACCAATTTCTCAAGCCATAAATCAAGGAAATGTTAGGAAGTTCACACTTAAAGAAAAGGTTAAGGATCAAGTGGTTGATAAGGTGAACACACAATGCTTCAAGTATAGAGGTTATGGTCACTTTGCTTGGGATTATCCAAACCAAATGGCATTAACTTTGAAGGATATAGCAATTATGGAGGCTTGTGATGAGAATGAAGATCTTGATGGAGACCTTGAAGAAGAATGTGATAGCCTGAAGGATACTTTGGAAGAAGGCCAAGTGGATTGTTATGCGTCGCAAAGGGTACTCCAAATACAACAACAACATCTACTTACTCAAAAGGAGAAGATTTTTAAGGCCAGATATAGATTTGGTGATAAAATGTGTGAAGTCATCATTGATAGTGGCTCATGTACTAATGTTGCTTGAGAGAAGATGGTGAGCAAGTTTTTTTTGGAGACCATGGGTCATCCAAGACCATATTCACTCCAATGGCTAAACAAAGACTAAGGTGTGAGGGTAACCAAACAAACTTGTATCTCTTTTAAGATTGAAAATTATTTTGATGATATTTTATGTGATATTGTACCTATGGATGCTTGTCACATTTTGTTGGGGAGGCCGTGAAAATTTGATAGGAAGGTTATGCACAATGGGGTCCTTCATGAGTATGTGATGCAAGGGCTAAAAGAAGCTAAGACAAAAACCTAATTTAGATGGGCAGGGTTTGATTTTGAGGAATGAAGAGGGGGAAGGAACCAAGAGCATGCTACAAAAGGGGAAGAAAAAGAAGAAGGAAGATGTCAAGTGTAGGAGGGGAAGAAGGAAGAGTAGCATGGGGGGTGTTGGTTCTTAAGGAGTATGAGATGATTGAAGCTATCAATGATGAGAAGATATGCTATGCATTGGTGGTAAAGGAAGCCCGACAAGGGGAGAATACTAATATGGATCCAAAATTGCAACAAGTGTTGAGAGAATATGCCGATGTTTTTCTGGATGAGTTACCAAGTGAGCTACCCCCTTTGAGAGGTATTGAGCATGCTATTGATCTTATGCCAGGAGTCCTATTAACAAACAAGTCAACTTATAGGTGCAATCTGGAGGAGGCTAAGGAGCTACAGAAACAAGTTCAAGAGTTATTGGACCGAGGCTATATTCAAGAGAGTATGAGTCCATGTGGGGTTCCAGTTCTGTTAGTGCCTAATAAGGATGGTACATGGAGGATGTGTATTGATTTGAGAGCAATCAACAACATCACAATCAAGTACATATTTCTGATGCTAATACTTGATGACATATTAGATGAGTTGCATGGTTGAAAGGTGATCTCAAAGATTGATCTTGGAAGCAGCTATCATCAAATGAGAATAAGGGAAGGGGACAAGTGGAAGACAGTCTTCAAGACTAAGTATGGGTTGTATGAGTGGTTGGTGATTCCATTTGGGCTATGTAATGCACCAAGTTCCTTCATGAGGTTGATGGTCAAGGTACTTAGACCCTTCCTTGGAGTCTTTGTCATTGTTTACCTTGATGATATCTTGGTATATAGCAAGAGTGAGTTTGAGCACATACAACACTTAAAGAGGATATTTGACAAGCTTAGAGAGGTGAAGCTCTATGGTAAGATAGAGAAATGTGATTTTATGATGGATAGGGTGGTTTTTCTTGGTTAGATTGTGAGTTGAGATGGTATTTGAGTTGATCCATTAAAGGTGGAAGCTATCCAAACATGGCCTATTCCTACTAATGTCCCTAAAGTTCAAAGTTTACATGGGTTGGCCTCGTTCTATTGGCGGTTCATCAAAGACTTCTCTACCAATGCAGCACCTATCACACAATTGATGAAGAAAGGAGAGTTCCATTAGAATGATTAAGCAACATAGGCTTTTTAAGACTTGAAGATAAATCTCTCAAATGCACCAGTATTATCTTTACCTTATTTTGATAAATTATTTAAAGTAACATATGATGCCAGTGGTGTAGGCATTAGGGGTGTGCTCTCATAAGAAAAGAAATCGATTATGTTCTTTAGTGAAAATTTGAATGGCGTAAGACTCAACTATTTGACCTATGATAAAGAGTTCTATGCTATTGTGCATTATTTGGAGACATGGAGTCGTTACTTGAGACCCAAGCGTTTTGTACTTCGATTGGGTCATGAGAGTTTGAACTATCTACAAGGTCAAAAAAAGGTGAGTTGAAGACATGCTAAGTGGATAAGCTTATTACAAACATTTGTGTCCTATACGACAAATGTGTATGGCAGAGAATGTTGTGGCAGATGCATTATCTAGAAAAACCATGATACTTACCATGATGGATGCAAAGCTTTTCGGATTTGAGATACTATATGGTACTAATCCATATATGCCAATTGATATAGTACCATTAAATAAAGGTGAAGTGAAGAGTTATGATGCACAAGAGAGAGTAGAGTTCTTTAAAAAAATCATAAAAAATAAAGCACAATATTGAGAAGGCAAATAGAGTATAAAAGATAAGAGCAAACAAGAATAGGAGTCAACATGTTTTTCAATTGAGAGATTTGGTATGGTTACACTTGAGGAATGAGAGATTTCCTAATCTAAGGAAGAACAAGCTTATGCCAAGGGTGGATGGTCCTTTCAAAGTAATTCAAAAGTTTGGGGAAGTTCTTATGAGCTAGATTTGCCAAGACTCATATGGTGGGGTATCAAGGACATTCAATGTTGGAGACAATAGCTCTTACTATGGCAATGTAAATTTGAGGGAAAATTCAAATCAACAAGGGGCGAATAATGCAGGAGCAAACACTCAAGAATTGGCATTCATAATTATGGAACCAATTTTTCTTCATTTTGAAATGATCTCTTACAAAACTGAAGATAAAAGGATGGTTATGTTGCTAGTTATAGATGAAATGTACCATACAAGCTACAAAGCGTATACATGCATGTGCATGGCATGTATGGAGTGCATGGCTACATGCACGGGGGAACAAATATATAGCTTGGATGTGCATATTAGTTGATTTAGTTAATTAATTAATTAATTAGTATAGTTAGAGATTAGCTAGAGAATAAAGTAGCATAAATCTACCTTTTTAAAGAATATTCTTTATTCTAGTATCTTTTAGCATATTCTATATTCTAGTATCTTTTAGCTAGGTATCTTTTGAAGAATTATACATTTTAGATAGTATCTTGTAATTGGTAGCCTTGGCTATATAAATCCATAGAACCCATAATTGGAGATAGATCATTGATTGAATTGAAGTTTAATTCAAATTGCAAATATTGAACTTTGTTTGAGTCAATCTTAAATTTAATTGAATATGTGAGAATGATTAATCTTCAAACCCTTAATCTCTTTGTCTGTGTGAATTAAAGATTAAGAATCTTTACTAATATCCATAACCCATGCCCTTCAAGCCATATCCATCACCAAACACATCCCAAAATCAAAGCCCTAATTCAAAACCCTAACCCTATGTTTCGAACCAAACCCTAACCCTAACCCTAATTTTTGAAACTAAACTCTAACCCTAACCCAAGAAACCATCCATCATCAAACCCTAATCATCAAATCATCCTCATCATCATCTTATAATTTTTGAATCATCATCATCAAATTTGAATCATCTTTATCATTAATTCATCACCACCAAATCAACATCTTCATTATTGAATCATCATCTTCATTATCCCACCTTGGTCGAATATCTACATCATTAATTCACCACTTTCAAATCATCCTCTTCCTAATTACAATATAATCAAGCATTAGTTTTACTAATTTGATAATTCCATATTCCCAGACACATCATATAGAAGATTTATCTACTGAAGTAGATACTCCTCTTGACAAATTTTCAACCAAAAACAAAAATGACATAGTTTTTTCCAAAGAAATTGTCTTCTTCCTAGTGAGAGAGCTTGTCACCACAAAACTTTAATTCTTCAAGAGAGAAACCGTTAATACCCCAAAATTTTAAAACATAGAATTTAATAAATAATCATCATTAGTGATAATTTAATTTTTAAATTTATTTAATTTAATTATTTTGTGGATTTTTGAGTATATAAAAATGGATATGAATATTTAATAAATTAAAATAAATATTTAATTATTATATTTAAATTATTTTTCCAAACTAATATTTTACTAAAATTACTTTTTTAACCAATATATTAAATTCTAATAAATTAAATTATTAAATTAATTTATCTATCAAAAATATTAAATACCATTATTCCAAAAATTATTTTATTTTATTTTTCCTATTTCTCCATTTTCCTTTTCCTTTTTCCTTTTCCTTCCTTTTTTCTTTTCCTCCTTTTTCCTTTTTCTTCCTCTTCGGGTTGCCCGGCCTGCGTCCTTCCTTTCTCCCTCATCCCTTGGCCACTGGGCCTTTTCTTTCTCTCCCTCTCCCTCGCATCCAACCACTACAGCCTGCCTCCCCCTCCTTTTTCTTTTACTTTATTTTCCCTTCTCCCTTGAATAAATAGCGCTGACTCGCTCCCCCTTCTTTCTCTCTCACTCGGCTAGCTTGTGCCTCTCTTTGTCTTTTCTCATCTTCTTCTTCCTTCCTTCTCCTTCGACTATTGCATGCTATGGCAGCATGCAACTCACCTTGCCACCAACACCCATGTGATCTACCATTGCAGTCTACAACCCTGCTCCTTCTCCCTATCCCTTTCCTTCCATTTTCAGCCACACCAATCTTACAACCCTCCCCTACGTGCCTTCTCTTTCCTTCTCCTTCTCCCTACAACCTGCCACCCTACCCCTGTAACTGCAACTGCAACTGCAACTACCTAGCTGGCGCCCTCACCGCCTCAGGTAGAAAAAAGAAAGAATGATTCTAAATGATTTAATATTAACCTTTTGAAACTCATAATAATTCATCTCTTTACTTTATCTTAATTCTAATAAATTGAATAAGCTCTCAATTTATCATCTAACTAATTAATAACCTAGGTTAAGAATGCTAGATTTAATTAATGGTGGTATTACAAATGGAAAGCAATCAACTATGACCATAGTCATATAAGCTCAAATCATGCAATCGTACGGATTAATAGACAAGATTAATAATTAATCTTTTGCTACTCTAGAAACGTTAATTAACAATTATGTATTAATTTTGTTGTCCTGGTGTAGATTAAGATCTAAACTAAATAGGTGATCAATCTAATTAGTTTAAATTCTTAATCTATGATTTGAGATCATTCAATTTCGTCCATTATTTTAATTAAATTTCATCTAGAATCATAAATTCAAATTACATTATCATATCCGAAACCTAATTCTGTCATCAAATCCCCTACCCTATACTATCTATGCTACTATCTTCATAATTGCAACAACACATAATTAAATGTAGTAATATATAATTAACATCAATGATTACTAATAAATAAATAATGAAATACTAAAAGTAAGAGACATAATAATGCAATGAAGAGAATTTACTTGCATTCAATGAAAAATTGGAACTTGTAATTAAGAGAGGAATGGAGAAGAACTTATCAACTTGAATTGTAAATTGTTAATTATTTAATTGAATACAATGGAGAGAAAGAGAATTGGAATTGTGAAATGCATGTGTTTTCTAGAGAATATAGAGAAAAGGAGAGAGTGTAACTCTTGAACTATGAAAAAAAAAACAGAATTCCTCAAATGTTTAGAATTGTCATAAATATAATAGAAAAAGTCTGTGTTTTGGGAAACACGGGGCCTTCATGTTTTTTTCTAAATTCTCTACCAACTGCTAAATTTGAAAATTGAGATTTTATGTTCTGACGGAGAAACACAGCCTATGTTTAGGAAACACGGGGTACTGTGCTTCTTATTCCTTTGAGATCTCTTTATGAAATTTCAACACAAGCTTTCCTTTGATGTATATTCTTCACTTCTTATCTTTTATTCCATTGATTCCATATCTCTTGATGTGTTATTTTCTTCATTTCCTCTTTCCTTTGATTTCTCCTTTAGATTTCTTCATTTTTATCTTTACCTGAAAAATCTATCCAAAAGAGAAAAACTCAAGAAAAGATTAAATCTTATAAAAATAATGAGGAATAAATGACATTTTTACTTAGGATAATAACATATAAATCCCATATATCAAATACCCCCATGCTTAAATTGTTGCTTGTCCTCAAGAAACATCACGTCATGCACAAAGGAAACATCAAGGATTACAAGTGAGACAAGTTCTGAACTACAAGAACTGTAAGATTGGATTTAGCCATTCACAGAGTTTAACAATGCACTAGGGCTTAAAACATTTATAAATCACAAGAGAGAAACTTTGAAATTTTTTTGGATCACATATCTAACATACCCAATAAAAAAATATATCAAATGCTTAAGTGGTTAGAGAACGATAATTATTACAGTTAGTATCTCACCATGCAAAGCTAGATTGAGATTATTAAAGTTAAATTGGTAGATTATTACTTTTGGTATGTGTAAACACTCAATCTTATGTGTCTAGGGTAAAATGTGTTTACTCTCAAATTTTCTCCAAATGATTATGATCACCCATATGTTTGCTATTACTCTCATTTTGCCACCACTTAAGAGAACTAAAGTATATAAGAATCAAAAATTCATAACTCTTGTTGTAATCAGGCTAGGGTTCTAAGGTAGGATATAATTTTTAGATTGTAGCTAGACTATATTAACTAGAGAAACAATATCTTTCTTTCCATTAAATCACAATTCTTCCTCTTCTCCCTTACTTCACTTCCCCCTTTTAAAAAAATAACTTCTATTTTCAAACCCTTCCATTGAACCAAATAAACAACAAAAGACATGAAATTTTATTCTCTTTTTTTTTTTGAATGACTTAGCTAATTTATCCATTATTTTTATGATATCCACACCCCATGCTTAGATTTCACCTTATTAACAAAGCAAATTTTCTCCTTGAAAATATATTGCTCCACTAGTCATAGAGTAAGGAAGGAAAATACATATGGAGATTAGTTGTTAACAAAGGTTAGATCAATAGAATAAGGCTTTAGGCTCAAAGGGGTTATGCAATGGATAAAAATTTTCAAGGTAAGCTATTTAGTCTTGTAGCTAACAAAGAAAGAAGAGTGCCTTTATCATTTTAAAATATCCAATTGAAGAGAACTAATGGCAAATTCTAGTTTCACATATCATTGGAGAACACACACAAAAGAAAAAAATATATTTTTGATAAACAATGTATCCAAAGATTAGGCTCAAGCGTTCACAATGTTATATCTACCAATTTTGAATTTCATTTCATCTCATTCATAATCAATGCATGGATTGATTTCTAACCATTCTAACTCTCTTTCCTTTACTACTATCAAAATATCAATTTCTATTTTTAGGTTTTGGAATATGGTAATCAAATCAGTTATTATGATTTAAAAATAGCCTTCATCAAAGGATTTAGTCCCATTACATTGCTTACCCAATAAATGGATAAATCAAATCTAACACTTCTTGTTTAGATATGAACCAAAAAAACTAACAAAACATCACATAATAAGAAAACAAGTCATATAAATGCAAATAAACAAATAAATAATAATAAAAACATGCAAACACACCAACAAAGACTAACATCAACTATATATATACCACCAAGAGTGCATCCCCTTATACTTAGCTTGTTCATTGTCCCCAATGGACTAACCCATGCAAAAGAAGAAAGGAATGAGAAAGGTTCTATGAAGGAGGGCGTGGTGAATCCCTAGTCTCAATATTATTTACAGTACAAAACAAGAAAAACACACTCAAATCACACACAAAATAAGCAAAAGTTATGAACACACATAAAATGGAAAATATTCACATACACATCACACATGAAATAATGAAAAATCATAAGTATAAGATAAGAAAAACTTATTTACAGCACTTGGATGTTTCCCAAGTAGTAATGTCCCAATATTCCAGCCTTCAAAACTTGGAGTGGTAAGATCTACCACCTCCAAGTTTCTCACACAGTGTCCCTCGTAAAAATGTTTGAGATGGTGTCCATTCACTTTCCACATTTTTCCTGTCTTCTCACTTTTAATCTCTATTGCACTATGAGGAAACACATTAGTCACAACAAACGGGCCGATCCATCTTAACCTTAATTTTCCTTGAAACAACTTTAAATGAGAGTGATACAATAAAAATTTTTGACCAAACTCAAAATTCTTCCTAATAATTAACTTATTATGAACTCCCTTAGTTCAATCTTTGTATTGCAATGCTATTTCAAAAGCATCATTTCTCTTATTTTCTCAAGTTCTTGTAGCTAAAGTTTCCTATGTCTTCCATTTTCATTTGATTCAATTTTACCTTTCTTTACAACCCAAAAAGTTGTATGATCTAATTAAATTGGAAGGTGACAAGGCTTACCGTAGACTAGAAGATATGGTGACATACCAATTAGAGTCTTAAATGTTGTGAGATATGCTCAAAGTGCATCATTGAGGTGTAAGCTCCAATCCTTATTAGTTTCACCATATTTTCCAGAATTGATTTCATTTTTTGATTGGATATTTCTGCTTAACCAGTTGTTTGTGGATGATATGCTGTGGTGATTCGATGTTTCACATGATATTTCCTTAACAATGCTTCTATCATTCTATTGCAGAAGGGTGAACCTTTATTGTTGATTATAGCTTTTGGCATGTCAAACCTTGCAAAAATGTTAGTTTGAAGAAAATCTTCAACAACTTTAGCCTCATCAGTACGATTGGCCTTTGCCTCCATCCATTTTGACACATAATCTACATCAACAAGAATATATTTGAAACCAAAAGATGATGGAATAGGACCCATGAAATCCATACCCCAACACATAAAAAATTTCACTTGCAATAATAGGGTTTTGTGGCATTTCATTTTTAGGACCTAATCCTCTAGTTTTTTGACAATTTTCACATGCTTTGCAAAAACTCATAAGCATCATTAAACAGGGTAGGCCAGTAAAATCAACTTTCTAAAATTTTATGAGCTATTCTTTTAGGACCAAAATGATTCCCATAAGCATAATTATGACAAAATGTCAAGATAGAAAGAATTTCACTATTGGGAATATACCTTCTAATGATTTGGTCAACATATTGTTTCCACAAATATGGATCATCTCACACAAAATATTTTCCTTGACTCTTCATTCTATCCTTTTGTGCTTTAGTGAAATGTGAAGGAAATACCTTTGTGACCAAAAACTTTACCATGTCAGCATACCATGGTATTTCATTTCCAATTAGGTGAAGTTTTTCATCCGAAAATGCTTTATTAATGGGTGCCTTAACTTCAACCTCGATTAATCTACTAAGCTGATCTTCTACTCCATTTCCTATTCCTTTTTTATCTTTGATGCATAGATTGAATTCTTAGAGTAGAAGTATCCATCTAATCAATCTTGTTTTTTTTCCTTTTTTGCCAATAGATATTTCAAAGCTACATGGTCAGAATAAATAGCAACATCAGTGCCAAAAAGATAAGAATGAAATTTATCTAAAGCAAAGATAATGGCGAGAAGCTTCTTCTCTGTGGTTGTGTAATTAAGCTGGGCTTCATTCAAAGTTTGTGAGGCATAGTATATCAAATATGGATCTTTTCCAATCCTTTAACCTAAAACTGCACCAACAACATAGTTAGATCCATCACACATTAATTCAAAGGGAAAATTCCAATCAAGTGGTTGAAGTATAGGTGCATTAATCAATTTTTCCTTCAAATGCTCAAATACTTTCTTACACACATCATAAAAATTGAACTCTATATATTTCTAAAGAATCTTACACAAAGGTTAGGCTATTTTAGAAAACTCTTTAATGAATCAGCAATAAAATCCTGTATGGCCTAGGAATGAACGCACATCTTTAATGGTCGGCGTGTAAGGTAATGAAGCTATAAGATCGATTTTTTTCTGTATGTACTTTTATTCCTTCAGAAGAAATGACATGTCCTAAAACTTTCCCTAGTTGAACCATAAAATGGCATTTTTTAGAGTTTAGTACAAGATTTGTTTCAGGACACCTTTTCAAGATGAGAGTTAAATTATCTAGGAATTGATCAAAAGTATCACCATGAATACTAAAAATCATCCATGAATACCTCAATAATTTTCTCCAAATATTTAGAAAATATTCTTACCATTCATCTTTGAAATGTGGCAAGGGCGTTGCATAACCCAAACGGCATGCGATGATATGCAAACGTACTATAAGTACATATGAATGTGGTTGTCTCTTGATCTTTTGGAGCTATAGGAACCTACACATATCTAGAATATCCATTAAGAAAACAAAAATAAGCATGACCCACTAACCTCTCTAACATTTGATCCATAAATGGTAGAGGAAAATGATCTTTCCTAGTGATAGAGTTCAGCTTCCTATAATCTACACATACCCTCCAACATTTTGAACTCTAGTAGGAACCATTTCTCCTTTTTCATTCTCTACTAACAGTGATTCCTATTTTCTTGGGTATTACTTGGAAAAGACTAACCCAACTACTATCAAAAATTGGATAAATGAATCCCATAGATAACAATTTCAACACCTCTTTCTTTACTACCTCCATCATGATTAGATTAATCCTACATTGTACTTGTCTACTAGGATTAACATCATCCTCCATTAAAATCTGATGCATACACACTGAATAAATAATACCCTTAATATTAGAAACTATCCATCCCAAAGAAAATGTATACTTCTTCAAAACATTAACAAGTTTTTCTTCTTGTTTGGGTGTTAGGTCACTAGAGATGATAACAAGGACGACATCTTTTTCTCCCAAAAATGCATACTTAAGATGGTTAGGTAAAGGTTTCAACTCCACTTCTAGTGCTTGCTCTATGGAAGGTAAAGGTCTATCCAATGTCAATGGTAAATCCACAAACATTTTAATTCTACTAGGACATGCTCCTAAAGCAACTACTATCTCTTTGATCTCCTCATCAACATCAAACTTCTCATTCAATTATTCCAAAAAATTGGTTTCTATGCATTGAGTTAAGGTTACTTCTAAAGTATCTTTAGATGATAATTCATAAAGCTTTTCAACCAAATCATCAATAACATCGATCATAGAGACCGATTCACCATCTATAGGATATCTCACGGAGTCATATATGTTAAATCTAATGACTTCATCATCAAACTCTATAATCAAAACTCCATCATGTACATCATTTTTGTTTCTGAAGTTTTCAAAAATTGTCTACCTAACAATATAGGAAAAGGATTAGATGAACCATTATCCTGCATATCTAACATATAAAAATTAGCTAACTGAATAATAACATGAGTTTCCTTGAAAGGACCTAGACTTAATGCGTTAAAGATAGATAAAGGCATCGCATTTATTGAAGAACCTAAATCAAGCACACATCTTTCATACCTTGTGTTTCCAATCTTGCAAGGGATGGTAAAAATACCTTGATCCTTACACTTTGGTAGAAGTTTCCTTTACAAAATTTCTAATATATTCTCTCCCACACTCACCTTTTCATCCCCTTTTAGTTTCCTTTTGTTAGTACACAAATCTTTAAGGAATTTTTCTTACTTTGGCACTTGTTTAATTGCATCAATAAGAGGGATATTGACCTCCACCTTTCTAAATATGTCAAACATCTCCTTGTCATAATTCAGCTTCATGTTTCATGCCATCCTTCTAGGAAAAGGAGTATTAATTTTAATAAGAGTGGAAGACTCATCTTTAGTTACGTGTGGAGAATTTTCAATTTTTTCTTCTTCAACAACTGCCCCGTCTTCTTCTTTGCTTATTTCTTCCTCTTCACTCACTTTCCTTTAACCTGCCAATTGTTTCCTACTTCGAGTTGTGATAGCACTATCATATTCCTTAGGATTCCTTTCCGTTTAACTTGGGAATTTTGAGGACCCTTGTGCTTGTAATTTTCCAAGGGAATCTACCCATTGACTCACTTGATTCTCCAAGTTCTTGATACCATTTATAGTTTCTTATTAAAAATGCAATGTATCAGTAGCTAAATATTTCACCAAATCTTTTAAAAGCATTCCTTCAAATGGTTGTTCAACTTTTGGTGGAGGTAATGGTTGAAATGGTGGTATTTGGTGATTTGTTGGAACTTTAAAGAATTCGAGAGGTGGATTTGATCTTTGTTGATTTTGATAAACTGGTGGTCACAAATATGTATTACTACCTTGTTGATTGTTTTCATACCTTAGGTTAGGATAATCCTTCCATCCTAGATTATACATTGGAGCATAAGGATCATTCCTCTTTGGTATTTTTTTCCTCCAATGGCATTCACTTATTGTTCTTCCTGCAAAATAGGACACATATCAATAGGATGACTAATAAAAGAACAAATTACATATACCTTTACAAGAATCTCGTCCCTCACAACTTTCTCTACCAAAGATGATAGATTTGATACTTGTTTTTTCAATTCAGCAATACTAGCCTCTTTTACCTATTGAGACACAGAAGTACTACCCCTACTAAAATGTTTAGAGTTAGATGCCATATTAGTAGTTAATCTTTTAGCTTCAGTAGGGGTTTTATCAACCAATGCACCACCACTAGCAGCATCTATCATGTTTCCATCCATAGGAGATAATCCTTCATAAAAGTCTTGTATTAACAATTTCTCACTAATTTGGTGATTAGGGCAACTACCACATAAATTCTTGAAACATTCCAAATATTCATGTAGTGATTTTCCTCCATCTTGCCTAATACCACAAATTTATTTTCATATGTTAGTTGGTGTAGATGAAGGAAAATATTTTTCAACAAAAACCATTTGCATATCAGCCCAAGTATTCATAGAACCCACTGGTAAGTCATACAACCATTCTTTTGCAGCATTAGCTAAAGCAAAAGGGAAAGCTTTAGGTTTAAGTTGTTCTACACTTACCCCATTCGATTTCATATCGGAACATGCAATATGGAATTCCTTAAGGAACTTGTTGGGATCGATGAAAAATCCTAAACCCATTGAGTTGTCGTCCCTAAATCCTATAAAAATGGGTAAGCACATATCGAACCAGGTTTGATCTCACAAGTATCATTTTCTATAGGATAATTAATGCATAAAAGGTTAGGGTTGAAAATAGGAGCAGCTAACTCCATGAGAGTTTGATCTGCCATAAGTGGATCGATGTGACAAGGTGAATATAACAAATCCTCTATGTGGTCTTCTTCCAAATCTGTAGAATTTCCTTCATAAGGTAATGGAATATGACGAGCATATTCCAATCTTCTTCTTTTTTGATTTGCAATAAAAGAAGAAGAAGAAGAATTAGGGTCTATTGGTAGGATGATTTGTCCTTAATGCTCAATCACAAATAATCTCAAATGCGAGTGCCTGATGATTATACACAATTAAAGAATAGATAAGTATAATTAGAGAAATTACTAAAAGCAAAAATAAGAAACAACATAAAAAATAGAAATAAATATTATAATTGTCATTCCCCGACAATGACGCCCAAAATTTCATGCGCTGTCGTATGCACAATAAATTTAATAAATAGATCCTAATTTCCAAATACATAGTAGACAGTAAGAAGAAGTCGAACCCACAATGAATGGTATATAATCAATAATTCTGTAATCAATATTAAAACCCCAGTTATGCAATAACATTTATTTCTATAACTAAGTTCTATACTATGGATAAATAATAAAACACTTTACTCTCTAATTAATGAGTAAGAATAAAAAGATATTGATTATGGAACTAGGATATCAAATAATCATGGAGAAAATAATGATTCTAAATTATTTAACGTTAACCTTTTGAAACTCATAATAATTCATCTATTTACTTTCTCTTAATTCTAATAAATTAAATAAGCTCTCAATTTATTATCTAACTAATTAATAACCTAGGTTAGAATGCTAGATTCAATTAATGGCAGCATTACGAAGGAAAGCAATCATCTATGACCATAATCACATAAGTTTGAATCATGCAATCATACAAATTAATAGACAAGATTAATAATTAATACTTTGCTACTCTGGAAACGTTAATTAACAATTATGTATTAATTCTTTTATCCTAGCATAGATTAGGATCTAAACTAAATAGGTGATCAATCTAATTAGTTTAAGTTCTAAACCTATGATGCGAGATCATTCAATTCCTTCCATTAATTCAATTAAATTTCATCTAGAATCATAAATTCAAATTACGTTATCACATCCGAAACCTAATTCTGTCATCAAATCCCCCTACCCTATACTATCTATGCTACTATATCATAATTGCAACACCACACAATTAAATGCAATAATCTATAATTAACATCAATGATTACTAATAAATAAATAATGAAACACTAAAAATAAGAGAAATAATAATGCAATAAAGAGAATTTACTTGAATTCAATCAAAAATTAGAACTTGCAATTAATAGACGAATGGAGAAGAACTTATCAACTTGATTCCTCAAATGTTAATCATTTAATTGAATACAATGGAGAGAAAGAGAATTGGAATTGTGAAGTGCATGTATTTTCTAGAGAATATAGAGAAAAAGAGAAAATGTGACTCTCGAACTGAATTGAAAAAAATGAATTCCTCAAATGTTTAGAAACGTCAGAAATATATCATGGAAAAGTCCTCGAGAGCGGTTAAATAAAAAAAACACGGTCCATCTTTTTGAAAACACAAGGCCTCCGTGTTTTTTCCTAAATTATCTACCAACTGCTAAATTTGAAAACTGAAACTTTGTATTCTGACGGAAAAACACAACCCGTGTTTAGGAAACACGGGGGTACTGTGTTTCTTATTCCTTCATTATCTCTTTATGCAATTTCAACACAAGCTTCCCTTTGATGTATATTCTTCATTTCTAGTCTTTTCTTCCATTTATTCCCTATCTCTTGATGAGTTCTTTGCTTCATTTCCTCTTTCCTTCCATTTCTCCTTTAGATTTCTTCATTTTTATCTTTAACTATATCTAAAAGAGAAAAACTCAAAAAAATATTAAATCTTATCAAAATAATGAGGAATAAATGACATTTTTATTTAAGATAATAACATATAAATCCTATATATATGTACACTGCTCTCCTCCCTCTTCCGCCACCTCCATAGCCACCAATCCACATCTTGGAACCTCCCCTATCACCACCTTGCCTCCAATAGGTCGAAAATCCCCTACAACTCCTCACTTCACCTCTCCTTTTCTTTTCCTTCTTCTTCTTTTCCCATCCTCTACGCTTTTCTAGCCCTACAGCTACTGCCTCCGCCACCTTAAGCCACCAAACTTCAACCCCCTAACTACCACCTATACCCCTAGTCCCTTCCTGGACCCAGCCACTACCCTAAATCCTTTCCACAAGCCCTCCACCCAACTCCCAAAAACCCTACCCGAACCACCCCTTCCCTTATCCCCACTTCCCCTTCTTTGAACCCTTCTTCCTTACCTTATTGCATGCAGCGTGAGTCTTCTACACCCATTTGAGCCAAATCTTAGTTGGTTTTAAGGTATAAAAATGGTTAGATTAAGTATGTATTAATTATGCTTTTGGTAAAAAAATTATTCTTGTGATTTTATACTTCTACTATACTAATTTTTTATATTATTTTTAGATATTAATTTTTACTAATCAAAGCTCAAACCTTTAATCAGGGTACTAGTAAGGTTTAATTATTATTGGAAATAAGATAACCATTATACCCTACTAAAATGTGTGGATATATGTATGCTAGTAAATTAAGGTTTTTAATATATTTATATGCATAATGTATGTTGTTAAGTATAATGTAATTAGTGGCATATTTCGGTTGATGAAAAGAAAAGCATGTTAATTTATGTGTCATGTGTATAAATAATGATTAAGTAAGGAGCCTTGTTGTTAATGATAATGTTAAGTACATATGAATGATATGATATGCTAATGTAGCCATTTATTGTATAAATAATATTAATATGAGCCCTAGGGGTATTTTGGTAAATTTACTTGTGCATAAGGTATGACCAAAATAAGTGTGTGTGTGGTAGGTGCTAATGAGTATTAATGATAAATACTAATAGTTGGCGGTGTTGGATGATGTATATAGACCATGCATATTAATATTTTATGTGGTGAGGGTGTTTTAGTACATTTGGCATAATATGGGCAAATTGGTAACTTATATGAATAAAGAGGTAATATGATGGTTTAATAAGTAAGGAGGGCATTTTAGTAATTTTTTATGGAAAATGGGATAACTTGGTAATTTTGTGAGTAAGAAGGGACAAAGTGGTAATTTAATAAAGAAGAAGGGTATTTTGGCTTAAAGGTAAGGCAACTTGGTAATTTGAATAACATAAAAAGGGCAGCTGGGTAATTTTAATACGAGGGACAATTTGGTAGTTTTGATATGTAAGATTGGTAATTTTGTAACTTTAATAAGTATGGAGGGAAATTTGGTAAGTTAAGCTACCAAAAGGGTAATTCGGTAATTCTACCAAGCACAAGGGCAAATTGGTAATTTAACCAACTTAAAGGGTAATTTAGTAATTTTAATAATTATAAAGGGTAGTTCGGTAATTTTACTAATTGGAAGGGTAATTTGATAACTCAACAAGTATGAGGAGTAATGTTGATGATTTAATAAGTATGGAAGGTAAGTTGGTAATCTAACAAATATAAGGGGTATTTTGGTAATTATGCAAATATGAAGGGTAATATGGTAATTTGGCAAATAAAAAGGGATGACTTGGTAACTCTACAAATAAGGGGTATCTCTGTTGTTGTTGTAAGGATGTGGTTAAGTCCAGATTATGGGTTATGTGTTTATGTGTGCTTGGTTATGTGCTAATATCCCATGTGGTTATGGTTTATGCTTGTAGCACATCTTGCTAAGCGTGGAGCCAAGGCTAGTTGTATATGTGATATGACATATTTAATATGGTAACACGACTTGTGTCTGGCGTTATGCCGTATGTATAGTTGTCTGACATGACATGTATGCTAGGAGTCCTTAGTAGGATGGTGAAGTTGTGGAGAGATAAAAGAAGTAAAGAAATGGAGTAGTAAAAAAGGAAATAAGAAAGACTTAAGTACCTTATGACTTATGGGTGGATAAATAAAAGGATAATAGGAATAAAATAAGAGGATGGAATAAATCATGTATAGGGAGTGTAAGGCTTGCATAGGATGGTTAGTATTTGCATAGGGATGACCTTTACGTGGGAAAAGGTGACTTAAGAGGTAATAAAGGTGAGGGAAGAGTATATTGGGTGTTTAGAATCCATGAGTGAAAAATAGTATATTGGTTGGTAGAAGCATGCATTAGGGACTTAACTAGGGTTTCCATGATCACAAGTGAAGGATGGAAAGTGAGGTTGTGATGTTGGGTGTGGTTCGAGTAGAGTGGTGATGTTGGATTCAAAGGAGAGAATGGGATATGTAGGATAGGAAGAAGTTAGGCCACATAGGCCATATTAGGATTTATAAGGGAAACTCTAAAGTGCGATAGTGAGTCAAAACAAAGTTATGATGAGTGGGCCTTAATCCACTTGTGTAGGAGTTTGGGGTTTTGTGCTGAGTAAGGGAAAGGTGAGGAAGAATTCTTAGAAGTCCTATAGTGAGTAAAGGTCCTACGATATGGGACAAGGATTTTTAGGAAAGCTGAGATAAAGGATGAGAATGGGATGTCTAGTAGGAGTTGCGTGTGGAATAAGATACGGATAAGACACTAAATACTTAAAGTGAAAGATTATTGAGTCAGGCCCAGGCTAGTCAACCGGCGAATAATAGTGGCCATGTGCAGAGTGCCTTAGAGACCGGTCTATCGGAGAATAATAGTGGTTAGGTGAGTTCTATCTTGAAGTATATTTTCGGTCCACTGGCTATAATAGTGGGGAATCCCGAGCTTAATAAATCAAACATTAGATGTTAATAAATGATGGAAAGACACTAATTATTTATAGTGGGATACCATATGAGTCAGGGCCAGACCGGTCAACCGTGGAATAATAGTATGCAGGCGCATGATGCCTTAGAGACTAGTCCACTAACAAATAATGGTGGTCAGGTGCATTTTGCCCTAAAGTGTATTCCGGTCTACCAGCTATAATAGTGGGGTTTCTACACTTACATGGATATAATTCGAGAGATGGTGTTAAATAATGTTTAACTAATGGCTTATGACCAAAAGAATTAACTTCACATATATGATATATTGATGTGGTATAAGTTTGGCCTTGGTGTCTGTCTCTCTCTTAGTATGTGAAGGTATTACTAACTAAATGGGCCTTGTGCTATACATTTCTCATTGAACGAGGTGTTGCACCATGTATCATCTCTTAAGTTGCTCATGGTTATCTTTATGCTCGCCTAAGTAATTGTGTTTACATCATTATGTATTATATGTTGCATGCGGGCCTTGCTTTTCGGTTTGGTATAAAGGGTTACTCAGTACCATAATATTGAAGGGTTCCATTTGTGGGCCCCTGCCTATTCAATGGAATTATCCCTTGCAGGTGCCATTCAAGTTAATATTGAGAAAAGAGTGTAAGGATTATCCGGGAATGATTTATGGGTTTCTTTTTTAACCTTTTATTTCATTGCTCAAGTTGATTTTATTCTTGCAACCCCAAATAGTGGGTTTTATTCTTTTAATGAGTTTAATGTGATACTATAATTTAAATAAAAGTCTGGATTTGTATAAATCATGTTATGTTCTTTTTTAACCTTAGTACTTAGTATTGGAATGGTAGGAGAAAACCAGTCTGGTAATAAGTGTGGCGGTAATATACCCAAAATTTATGGTTTTTGATTCCACTAATTTTTAAATAAAACAAAATTTTTCAGTAGTAAAATTTGGAATGTTACAAACCAGTTGCAAGAGAGTTTGATTCTCATCTTTAAAGGATTAATCCAAACTATTCCACTAGGTTATCAAACCATTGTATACATTTTGATGATCTTGCACATTACCTTTTTATGCCAATATTAGGTAGAAAACATCCTTCTTCAAGGAACATTTATTTGCCAACAACTTTGATGCATAGATCTTCACTATCTTTCCCCATAGTTCATTCGAATTCACCTCCTCAATTACATTGTACTTAACTTCTAAAGCAAGGTCCAACTAGATTATACTAGTTACATAAAGCTTTACATTGCTTAGTTGATAGTATCCACATATGTTGGTTTCTAATTCTACAAAATATCATGTACACCTTGTTGACTAATTACATCTTTTATCATACTTTACCATAGCGCAATTTCTTTCTTCCCATTAAACAATTTCATCAAAAATTTCCCATCAAATACCTTGTCCATTTTTCCAACAAGTTTGATTCTTAACAAAACTGTTACTTAGCTCTAATACCAATTGTGGTGACAAAAAATACCTTAGTCTTCACGGAGAAGCACTAAAATCTTATTTATTGTAGAAGAATACCTGATAATTTGGTATTATAATTTCTATAATGCTTTTGAGTCTATCCTACATCCTACATGAACCCTTTGGATAAAATAACCCAATTTCTATATTTGTGTCTTACAAGACCTAGCTATATGCCAGAAGTCAAGTCAATAAAGTAAAAAAAAGAAGGAACCAATAATTGTAAAACTTAAATTTTTATTGCTTCCTTCTCAAGCAATACAAAATTAAATAACATTCAACATGTGTTTTTCTAGATATCTCTATGGGGATTTCACATGACTCCAATTTTCTTCATGGTATATTTTTTTGGATATTACTATTTTGTTGGTTCTAAGATCCAATTAGCCTATAAAAATAAAGGTATATTTTGCAGAACTAAAGCATAAGAACTAAGAGTTAGGAGAAAAAAATTATTGTATGTATATCAAGTGATGCAAATGCTAAACAAGTTGGCACATTCTTAATGCAAGATGGTGTCTTATGGGATAATTAACCACCAAAAATTGAAAGGAGAGAAGGGATGAGGAGTATGATAATATTTGATCTAAGGTAAGGCCAAATATCAAACACTCACAATTACCACTCAAGGTTTCACCACTTGAGATAAAATTTGTGAGCTTTTACACCCTAATAAAAGTTTTCACTCATCTTTGTAGAAGGGGAATAGGAGAGCTCAACATTCTTATTTCAATTCAAGGGGGTAGTGTCTTGCATTGTGATGAGGATACACATATTTATAGTGGCAACCCTAAATACAGAAAATCCATTCTACCCTTCCTTTTGACCTAATTGGTTACATTCCAACCAATCCAAATATCTAACACAAGTTAACAAGGAATTGAATTGAAACTAGATTAGTTTCAACACATGGAGGGTGTTATGGCTTGATTTTTGACACCCATACCTCCATATGGATAACCATACAAGTTGATTTATCAAATTACAATCAATCACTTACACCTACTTAATCAATTATCCCTCATGCTTTAGTCAATCAAAACAACATGATTTGTGGTGTTAAACCTTCTATCCATCAAATGGGGTTAACTTAGGCTGGTTATTAGCTAGAGATGGTTAAAACCCAAAGTTGACTTAGCTGAATTTCTACAACTACTCCACCATCCACTTGTCTTTTTTTTTCTTAAAAAATGGCCTCATAAGAAGGTTGATTGTGCTTGGCTTCTTAAGTGGCATAACACTTAGCATTCAATAGAAAAATATCTAGTTAAACTTGGGCTTGACTTGCCACTATAGCTAGTAGGGATTGGGTTGGACATGCTATGATAATTGGTTGTGTTTGGATTGAATGCGCCACTATGCATTACCATGCACATTGCTTGCATGGTTGGTGCATGGGCTGGTATGTCCACTTATTTTCTCATATTTAGCTAATTAATTATATCCAAGTTAAGATTATTTAGTGATTAGGAAAACTAATTAGTGAAATATTATTAGGGATGCTTTTGCACCATCTAGCAGGAGGCCTAGTCATTCAGATATGAATATTGTTGATAATGAAAGGGAAAATTGATTGAACAAGGAGAATTCTTATTCAAGTAGGAAATTAAGAACAAAGTTATTATATTTCCTTGATAAAAATCTTTATTGAAAATGGGGACTCTTAGTTAGGTCAATAATCAAGAGATTGTTTTTTAATTAATCTTGAGAAGGAAAAAACATGATTTTTGTGTCCTTAAAAAATGTATTTCTTAAGAGGATAATAATAATAAGATTAAAGTTTTGCAATTCTAAGTTCCTTATTCTTTTACTTTGTTTCTTTGCATTTTGACAAATATCTAGGTTTTGACACATGTATAAGAATTTGATTACATTATTGAGAGGGTTCCTATATAATGCATGACATGTCCACAAATAGGACTAAGATCATAATACCAAGTTATTAGGCTTTGTGCTCTAATAAATACGTCATGCACCAAAATTGTTGTGAATAGTTTTGCTTCTTTAATACCTAAATTATATTTTCCATATACCTTAAAACATAAAGCTATTATTAAGTTATGAATAGGATGCATGCAATATTTATTTTTCCCTCTTTGGTTTTCTTCTTTTATTTGTTTATTGGTCATGTTTAATTTTTGAATGTAGCAGTGATGTGATATCATTAACGATAGATAAGAATTTTAACACAATTTCACGTCCCAATCTATTGTTATATAATGATCTTAACTATTAGGATGAATATGTCTTTGTAACAAAATTAATAATGGGTAATTACTAGAAGGAATTATTTTATAAAAAGTATGAGGTATGGACTTATTTGCAAACAAATTTTTTCCTATTTTAATTCTTACATACAGATAGTCTATCATCAATTTTTGACTAGTAGTATAATACTGATGTAACAACCCAAATTTTAAAACTAAAAAAATTTCATTTTATAGCGGAAGAATATAACCAAAATGCCAGGTGTTACTGTCGTAATTTATGTAAGTCTAGTTTACTATAACATCCTTACATTAATCACAAGGCCTAAATCATTAAGAGTAAAAATAGAATAATTAGAAATGATAGAAGCTTCATAAATATAAATATGAGTTTGGAGATTAACTCTGAGATATAATAAAAAAAATATAACAAAAAGGAATACCATGGATTGAAGATTCCAAAAGGTAAACATCATATTGATAACATAACTATTAACCTAAACACCCATTATAGGAAAATTCTCTCATTCCCATATAATGAATTAAAGAAAACAAAATCATCCAACTAGTCCTTATAGGCCTGCACAAAAGTATCAGGGTCATCTACTCATAGGAATGAGCAACACCCATGAAAAGGATGGCCATCATGCTACATACTGAGTAAGGTAACAATGTTGTCGAGTTAGGGATATAGTTAAACATTTACATTCATAGTAGAGGATAGGTAAACCTACAACACACATATAATATCATAAGGTAAATATTGATCCAGGCATCTTTATTTGATGTAACCATTTTAATTTTTTTATTTATGCTGATTTCAAGGACCCCCACTATTCTTAAATTGGTGGAAAAGTCTGAAGAACCTCTTAGAGGCAACAGGCAAGAGCCACTATTATCATATTATGGAAGGGGCCCAACACCTCTCAGGAAAAAATGCTTTTGAGAAACTATTATTAAACTAATGGAATGGTCCGAAGCACCTCTTAGGGACAACACACCCGAGTCATTATTATCGTTTGATGGAATGGACCCAAAACCTCAGTCATGACTCTCATACTCTTCCACTTTAAATCATTAATATCTCATCTATTAGGTTATTATCTCAAGTATATTCTTGTTCACGATGACTATAGGGCCACAATATTCTTAATCTGGTGGAACAGACTGAAGCACTTTTTAGGAACAATACACTTGAGCCACTATGATCATTTGGTGGAACGGACCCATAAACAACTCGGTCTAACTCATGTGATATTTTAATTTAAATCATTGATGTATTATTCATGTTTGAGTTAACAAGTAAAGAAAATGTTTGAAATAGGTTAGACACACCACTAGATCATGAGTCATTCTTTAGGGTTAGGACCCTTATATTTCCCCAAAACCCTAATTGTACACTTTTATCATAACTCTTCTTCTGTTACTATTTTGACAACCAAAATTAGTAACTATTCCTCAATTATTATCATTATCAACATAACCAAATTTCATGACCTAAACCTATGGTCTTGCACATACAATAATAACCCTATCTCAATAATTACTATTTTCGGGGCTTTTAAACCCTAATTTCACAAATCCAACATAAATTTTTTGTATGGCTTAAATAATCACCAAATTCAATATACATTCCTAGAATAATAGTATTAATAAGATATTCAAATTATGAGATCTAACTCTATCGCTTCACACATGTGATAATAGCCTTCTTGTTTTAAGATTACTATTCCTAAAGCAAACCATTACCATACTTTATTAAACTTAGGTCATTCACAACTACTATAAACAAATCATATAAATTCCTCAGTATATTTTAGATGATATAGAACCTTAAAATACCCTAATTGTCACACTAAACCCATATTAATCAAAATGCACCTACTGATAACAAAACCCTTATTTCATGCAAATCTTGTATGTTTGGTAACATTGTTTCCAAATCCACATTTTTCTCCATATACCTTATTAAATTAATTTCACACTCATAATACCATTAATAAACCCATTATAAAACCATATTTCACACTAAGGGTTGTTCACATAAAATAACAATATCACAATAATCTTTACTTACTCATTTTCTATCATATAATATCAACCACATATCATAGAATTATCAATAATACATTAAATCACATGATAACAATAACATAGTACAAAAAAAATCATACATAACACTTAGCAACAAAAAAACCCTAGAATACGATAAGTATCCTTACAAAAAAACAACTCTAGTCTCTAAGCATGCAAATACAATTCCACCTCTTCAAAAACCTTGGAAAAATCACCTAAGAAATCATAATAAAAAAACCATTAGGATTAGACGATAAACTTAAGGAAATATTAATGAAATGGGAGGATGAAAGAATTGAGGACAATGAAAGAAACCATAGGGACAACTTGCACAACCAAAGAGAGGAGGAATGAAAAGGTTGTGTCGAGCCGAAGGGTGGTAGCAATGGCACAAGCTCACATTACTATAGGGGTGAAGTTGTGGTGGAGGCCAAAATAAGGAGGGATGGTGTTTAGTTGTTGGAGCTGAAGAGTGGAGTGGTGTGGTGTGGTTGGAGATGCTAAAATAAGGAAATATGGTGCAGTTGTAGTTGTTATAAATGAAGGGGGTGGCTACGGTGGAAGTTGCCAAAGAGGGAGGAGTGGTTGTAGTGAATGAGGCTATAGGTAAGGAAAGGAAAAGGAAGAGAGGTGGTTGCGGGGTGCTTGGAGTAAGGGTAAAGTGGTGCATTGGTTATTTTAGTTGGTGGTTGGCGATGAGGTTTAGCAAAAATCATCTAATGGGTGGAGATGTTGTGGTGAATATAGGCAACAAAAAAAAGTCTAAATTTGAAAGTTAAGAGAGTTTGAATGTACAACTAAATGATTTAAGAGTACATGACTAATTGCACAATAATAGTAGTTGAAAAATGTTTTGAATTAAATGTTGAGGGTGCTTATTTATAAGGAACACCCTTGTCATGTAGGTGTTGGAAACAAAATCCACAAAAAGTTTTATCGCCTAATGTTCCAAAAATTTACTTATAATGCTAGTTGACTAAAGATGTTGCAACATAAGATGATAAATTGGTCTAGTAAAATCAATCAATCTTTTGTCCTTTCATTCGATCGATGATTCAAACAAGTTAACTAAATATGTTCTGACATAAGATGATAAAGTTATTGTTACAATAACCAATCAATTAGTTTATTAAAACTAGTCAATAAGTTTTGTGTTGTGGTTAGTTGATCTTATGCACGTATATGAACAATACCAAGCTATCTCTTGTTATATTATATTTAATTGTTACAAAGCATAAAGAAATAATTGTTACATTTATCATAATTCTCAATTGAGCAGTTTAGATTACCAAATTTCCCTTCTCCTTTATTATAATTGCTAAATTACCCCTTTAGTTGGATAAATTACCAAATTACCCTTCTACATTATCCTAATTACCAATTTACCCTTTAGTTGGTTAAATTACTAAATTACCCTTCTTCATTATCCTTATTACCAATTTACTCTTCTCCATTTTTAAAATTACCAAATTACCCTTCTCCATCATCAAAATTACCAAACTACCCTTTAGTTGGTTAAATTACCAAATTGTCCTTTTCCATTATCAAAATTTCCAAATTACCCTTTAGCTGGTTAAATTACCATCATATTTACCATTTTACCCTTTAATTGGTTAAATTACCAAATTGCCCTTCAATTATAAAATTACCATTTTCCCTTTAATTATAAAATTACCATTTTACCCTTTAATTACCAAATTACCGTTTTACCCTTTAATTACAAAATTACCATATTTCCCTTTAATTATGAATTTACCATTTTTCCCTTTAATTAAAAAATTACCATTTTTCCCTTTAATTATAAAATTGTCATTTTTCCCTTTAATTACCAAATTACCATTTTACCCTGTAATTACAAAATTACCATATTGACCTTTAATTATAAAATTACCATTTTGCCCTTTAATTATAAAATTACCATTTTTCCATTTAATTATAAAATTACTAATTTACCCTTTTTACTTACAAATTACCATTTTGCCCATACCTCCCAAAATTACCATTTTACCCTTTACTTCTAAAATTACCAATTTAGCATTTTCACTTATAAATTACCATTTTGCCTCTTATTACACCACTTACATTAAATTATTACCACTACATGAAATATTGGTATTAGTACCCCATTCTCATTATCCAACTCCCTAACTATTATATTTAATATAATACTCATTAGCACCCACACATATTAGGCCACATTCTTCCACATGACATATTACTAAAATACCTCTAAGGCTCTCAATAATGTTAACCATGCATTAAAGATCATAATAGAGTAATACAACAAGGATAAATACTTAACATTTTCATTAATAACCAAACTCTTACCTTAAGTAATATTTCCATAAATAGCATATAATCAAACATGCTCTCTTTTTATCAATCAACACAAGAACTACATATATTACATTAAACAACATATATCAAGCATAATAGCATATTAAAAATCTTAATGTGCTAACATACGTTTATCCATGCATTTATGTGGGGTTTAACAATTACCTTAATTCCCACAAAAACAAACCTTACCGATATTCTCGTTAAAGATTCAAGCTTTGATTAGTAAAACCAATACCTAAAAATAATATAAATATTTATCGCATTAGAAATAAGAAAAGTGAAGCATAAGACTTTATAACACTTAATTAATCAAATACTTAAATTATAATATTATTATACCTTAAAATTTATTAAACTAAATGACCAAGGCATGCAGCAGCTCATCCTGCTCATGCAGCATGAGCTGCATGCAAAACAAAAGGAGAAGGGATCGAAGGTAGGTGAAAGGAAGGGAAAAGGGGGTATTTTCGGGTTGGGTTTTGGGGCTAGGAAAGAATGTGTATAGGGGAGGATTTAGGGTAAGGAAAGGGTGTAGGAGTGAAGAGGAGGTGTATGTGGTTATCAGAGATGGGTTGACAGTGGCCAAGGGTAGTAGCAGCAAGGCCGCGAAGGTGGTTGCCGAGGTGGATGGGGCTGAGAAGGAAGGAAAAGGCAGGGAGAAAATGAAGGCTTGTAGGTGATTGTTTCGGCCAAAGGAGGTATGGGGTGGTAGTGGAGGTTGTAGGGGTTAGTTTGGTGGCTCAAGTGGTGGCAGATGTGGTGGAACAGCGACAGAGAGAGGCGGTGTATTATGGTTGCTGAGAAAGGAGGGAAAGAAGGGAAAAAGAAGAGGGGAGGAAGAAGGAGGTTGTAGGGTGCCTCGAGGGGTGTTGTGATGGTTCAAGGGTGAGGTAGAGGGTGGCAGGGGGTGGTGCAGGTGACTAGTGTGGTGGCGGCAGCGGCAGAACGAGGGCAGCAAAGAAAAATGGGGATGGAGATGGGAGGAGAAGAAAGGAAGAGAAAGAAGGTTGGGGAAGGCATGGGAGGCTCGAAAATGGAAAAATGAGGCAGGGAAGGAAGGAGAAAAAGAAGAGGAAGAGAAAGGAGGGGATAGGGGGCTCGGTAGGGTGGCGAAAGGGTGGTACGAGCATGGGACTGGTAGGGAGAGGGAGGATAAAAGAGGGGCATGGGCAAGGAGAGGGAGAGGTGGTGGGGCCGTGATGGGCATGAAAAATGGTGAGGGAGAGAGAGAGAGATAGGGAGATCAGTAGGGGAGGAGGGTTGCAGGTGGGCAGACGGAGATGGTTAAGGTGGTCGGGTTTTAGCGCTGGAGAAAAGAAGAAGAAGAAAGAAAGAAGAAGGAGGTTGCGTGCATGCAGGCCGGCGAAGAGGAATAAGGGAGTGGGCCGGCCCGGTTGGGGGGAAAAGGAAGGAAGAAAAGGAGGGGCGCTGGGTTGGCCTGGCCAAGAAGAAAAAGAAGATGGGGCTGGGCTGGGTGACCCACACGGGAGAAGGAGAGGAAGGAGAAGTGGGCCTGAGGCCTAAGGGCAATGGGGAGGAGGCTGGTCGGGGCACCAGCAACCCATGGGAAGGAAAAAGGCCCTACTAAAGTACGTTGAGGATGATATTATGGGTCAGTAGCTGGCTATTGCTTGGGGTTTGAGAGTTACATTTTTTTTTTAGTTAAAAGTTTGGCTTATCAATTAGATGTGTTTCACACACTTTGTTGGGATGCTTTTGTTCACTTTGGTTATTTATGCTCTTGGTTTTAGTTCCTATAATTGGATTTTGTTAACTCTCTCTTCTATCAATATTATTACTCTCATCATTGTTATCATTAGTATTGATGTATTATTTATCTAATAAGCATTCTTTAGTTCATTTTTCCATTTTATATCACATCAGGCATGGGTTACGTGATAATCACATCTCTCTCGTAGTTGATAAATACTTCCACATTATCTTTAACTTGAAATTTTTTGGTTCAAAATTTAAGCGTGTTACACATATCTAAGAGGGTCATTGAAATTGTAATATCATAAACCAAGAGATAATTGATCATCATCAAATACCCATTATTAATAAAGAAGTATTCCAATATAAAAGGTAAAGCACTTTGGTAGTGGATCTAGAGAAACATTGTAGAGTTTCTTGGACCACTATAAATCGTATATTTATTATTTGTCATTCTTCTTACTATTTCTCACAAAATTTTAATTTGACATTATTGCTATAAAATACTCTATTCAACCACTCTATAGTATCCATATAGTTTTCACTAAAAAGTGTTTGTGTGGATCACTTTCTTGAAGTCCTCCTTGGACACAATGACCTACGCACTAGAAGTGTACAACTCTCCAAATGACAAAGGCTATTATACTCACCTTTCTAGCAGATGGACAATTGATTGCTTCAATTTTCTGATCCATGTCAAAGATTCATCCCTTTTTGATTATCGGGACTTCCTCACCAGCATAGATTGGCAGCAGATGACTAGTGAACCTCCAAAATAAACATCTCTAATACCCTCTTATGGTTAATGCGGAGGTGGTGGTGGCAGTTGAGGCTAAGATGGTTGTGGTGGATATCTAACAAACTAAATGAATGCCTTGAATATATCCTCTAGATGACCAAAACATCTATTTACTGTCATGGAGAGATAAATGCAAGATAGAAAATGTGTCAAGATAAAAAATAAAAATAAAAATAAAAAGAAGAAGAAAAAATACTAGCTTACTAGCACATATAACACATAAGCACATTGAAAGGCCATATAAGTTACCCATTCTCCATTCCTTACAAAATAATTTAGATTTTTGAAGAATTTTTTTTTCCAAAACATAAAATATATCAATAAATTTAAAAATATATCATTTAAAAACCAAATTTTTAAAAACAAAACATGGTAATCAAAACCAAAGTTATGATGTCAACTTTTAATACCCCAATATTTCATACTCAAATTTTTTGTTCAAATGGACAAGAAATAACAACATAATTGGGTGTTACCATTGTAACCAACATAATCTTAGCTTACCATGTCATTGTTATATATAATACAAGCCAAAATAGTTAATACTTGAAGCATAATAAAATTGAGAATGAGATAGATTCAAAAATATAAATTGTTTGGAGCTTAAAACCAAACATAATATTCAAAATACATAAAAAGAAGGGATAGATTAGAGCTAATAGTTCCAAAAGGTATCCAACCCAAAACTAAGATCTAAATAACATGAATCTACATCTCAAGTCCCAAAGATGGCAAGGTCACTCCTCCCCAAGTAAAAAATCATAAACAACAAAGTCCTTTAAGTGGTCATCATTGACTTGCACACAATCAGCTGTATTATTTACTTGTCGGAATAAGTAAAACCCATAAAAAGGATGATTAGTATGTTACATACTCATTAAGGTAACAATGCATTCATAACAAGGTTACACATTTCCATACTGTCACATAGAATAATGAACACACACATAGATTAACATGGTGTAATATATGATAAGAATTGATTCCACATCTCATTATAAATATAGTCACAATCCATATTCTTATCTACATTAAGTTTAGGGAACCCACTATTCTAAATAAGTAGAATGCTGTCAACAACTTACAACCTAAGGGTGAAATACTCCTGAACACTATTATCATCTGATGGAACAAACAAGTACAGACCTAGGGCAAAAAGCTCTTGGATGCTATTCTCATTTGGTGTAATGAATAGCTACAACCCTAGGACAAAAAGTTCTTGGCCACTATTCTCATGTGGTGGAAAGGACTTCTACAACCTCTAATAACTCACAGAGCCTTTCACTTTAAATATTAATTTCATATTAATAATAGACTAAGGTAAAAACACTCCTAGTATCTATTTTTGTTAGGAGAACGAATAGGTACAAATGGCTCTCACTCAAGTGATATTTCATTTTAAATGATGAATATGTCATTCATTATTAATTATCTAAAGGTCATTATGAAAACACACATGTGGATATGCAAGGTACATAACTCAACTTAATTTAGTTATTCAAAACACATGAAATGCAACCCCTTGAATATTGAGACATTTTCCAAGGAAAAAGACCATATCTCCTTAAAGAATCTTAATTTCACCAGATAAGCATAAAATATCTCACAATACTCATTTGACCAAAAAATTCAATGCAAGTTCCCAAAATATAGTTATTGATAACACAACCAAAAATCGAGGCCTAACTTCAACGTCTTACATATATGATAATAGCCTATCTCTAGGGTTACTATTTATCGATCCCAATGAAATTCTAATTTCACAAGTTAGGAATAAGTTTTCCATATGACTCATATGACCAAAAAATTTAATGAAAGTAACTAAAATTACAATACTAACAACATATCTAACATTCAAGATTTAACTCCAATGTCTTGTACATACAATAATAACCCCGTCTCTCGGGTTACTATTCTTAATTTATGTTTTTTCTCATTTTAATGGTTTTAGGAAATTCATAATTACTACCAATATTCCACATAACATATTTAGCATATTTGAACCAATAAACCTATCAAAATATTTTAAATTCCATGCTTTGCCCATATTGACCAATTTACCCTTAAAATAGTCATAATGCCCATATTTTCACAAAAAACCTACACATCACAATATGAATGACATTCCAACTTCCAACCCATATTCTCATGAAAATACTCAACCAAAAATATATGTACATATACATATATATATATATATATATATATATATATATATATATATATATATATATATATATAATTCAACCTCATAGCTCAAATTAGATAAAGATGCCTACTAATCTCCTTGCCTAGCAAAGCCATCTTAACTAAAATATACACAATTGCATGCTTTCACATTCTTCTCACCTTTTCATCATACAAAATTAACATTATCATCAATTCATTATCCATATAATAATACCAAAACATAAATTATCATAAAAATATACATGTTGCAAACAAATGCCCTAACTATGACATGTATCCTTATCAAAAGAGTCTCTTGTCTTTAAGCATGTATAACCAAAGAATCCTCCTCTAAAACCACAGGTAAAATCACATACAAGACAAAGATATACTAAGATCATAATTTTGTGAAAATAGAAATAGAAAAACTAAGGTAAAGGAGGGTGGAAAAGGAGAAACCCAAAACAAGTGGGAGAGCTCAAGTTTATGGAAAAGTCATGGTGGATCACAAGTGGTGCTAGGGTGGTGTATGGGGTATGATAAAGAGGATTTAACCATTTTTCAAAGGAGAAGGTTGAAGAGGAACATGAGTGATGTGCTAGGTGTGCACGGGTCTTGCAAGAAGAGTACATGTGGGGGATTTAATAAATGCACGTAGTTATACAAGAGGTCATGTGCAGGGTGTGTAGGATGATGACACACGTCTATGTGAGGGAGGTGTAAGATTGTGCCCTTTAATAAAAATTAGAAATAGACCATTTTGTGAGGGGGCAAATACATAGTTTTTGTGGTGTTGGTTTGGCGATGACTATAGAGAGTAATGGGGATGTAGTGGTCATTGATTGCTGAGGGGAAATGGTGGTGTTTGTTGGTCAGTGGTGGAGAGTGGCATTGGTGTTGGTGAATAAATCATGGAGAAGGGAGAAAAAGAAGATAAAGGAAGCATTTGGTTGAGGCTAGCTTCTCAAAAAAAATTGGAAGGGAAGGAGAGGAGAAGAGGATAAGAATGATGCAGATATATATATATATATAATACAGGTGCATGGGGATAAGGCATGTGTGCTATAATTCCAAAGGTGACATGATAAAATGTGACTTTCATGTGGGAATGAAAAGGGGTCTAAGGATACTAAAGCTGAGGTGTAAGCTAATACAAGTGGTGTAGGGAGTTGGTAAGCATTGTAGATGCTGGTATAAGGAGTGCAAGGCATGAAAAGGGAAAGTAAAAATTGTAGGGAAGCTTGTGCATCACTTAAGGGTACCATTTTATGTATTAATTTATTCAACAACAACAATAATATCTTAAAATTTTTTTATTATGACACATGTGTGTTTAATTTATAAGGACATTTTAGAACATTTGTAACTATTTTCATAAACTTGTTTACTTACAAGTTAGGAAGGAAGATCTATGTTTGTTTAATATGACAAATATTTTTATTTGAAAATTCATATATATAAGGAAATTTCGGAAATTTTGTAACTAATTTTTATCTAATTACCATATATGTGTGGCTAAATTTTCATTAAATACGTTTGAATAGATGACCATATAATTCAATTTTATCCATCATTTTTTCCTACAAAATGATTAAAGAAATAGGCTAGTTCTAACCGATTAAACAGTACACACTTTAAATGTCATTGTTTCAGTTATTAGGGGAATTAAAGGGTGAATAAAAGCAATTATTAATATAATTACAATACCTTCTAAATAATAATTTATTTAATCATAAAAAATACGACCACACTCATTATATCACATACATAATAAAGTATACAATCACAAGTATCAACTTACATAATTGTCACCATAATTGTTATACCACATACATAATGAATTATCAAATCACAATTACCAAGATACATAAAAAATGATCACCACAATTGTTATATCTTTCTAATAATAAATTATTTAATCATAGTTACCAGCATATATACACAATTACCATCACATATACATTTAATAATAACATATGCATCAACAGAAGTATAATCACATTTAAGATTTACATATATATAATAATTATCTCCTCTAACATTTCTGTGTGTGTGTGTTACTTTAAAACTCAAAAAATGATAAAAGCATACAATTATTAGAAATAGAAGATAATAGTGATGCTCCTACTACAAGTGTGGCGATAGTAGTAGTTCTCCATCGACCTAGAATTTTCCAAAATTTTAGAAACAAAATTGCGGCATTCATTAACTAGTTGTCTAAACAAAAATAAAGTGAATCAGAGAGGCGGTGGAGGTGCTAGTACTGGTGTGGAAGTGGAAATGGAGGTTATGGTACACGGTGGAAAAAGCATAAAAACCATAAAAAAAAATAAAAAACAAAGTCCATATCAAGTAATAAGGATGCATAACATAAACATAATAGCAAAATATTCCATAAAGAAAATGAAAATGGCGAGAGTGACGGGAAGAAATAGTAAAAGAAAAAGAAATGGCCCTAGGAAAATGAGGTAGGCATTGCTAATACTCAGATTGTAATCGCTAATAATGGGGGAAAAAATTAGAATCCAAATCATACAACCCATTAGCAATGACTTATCATTGCTAATAATATAGTGTTGACTAAAAAAATTTCTTTAAAAGGCCTGCCAATGTTTTCACTATGACATTGCTATAACCACAATTGTCATTGCCAATAGTATTTTGGAAAAAAACAAAAATTTAGAGAAGGGAAAAGTTTGGGCCACTTATATAATAACAACATTATCATCCCTAATCCTCTCTAAGGACAAAACTTTTGCAACAATAATCATGTCTCCAATATTACTTTTAGCAACTACTTATCGTGGTTAATAGTAAATAGTAGCGACGACAAGGTACTGTCATCGAATCTATCATCATTAATTTACCTTTTTGTGTAAGGAATTGTAAACTAGAGGTATATATAATGGATAAAATGAATATAATAACACCATTTAAAAGAAAGCTAATGCTTACAATATTAGATTTTGTTATGAAATCACCCTCAAATACTAATTATAAAAGGTAAGAAATAAAAAACAAATTATCATCTTAAAGACTATGTCAGTTTAAAAATGGATATTGTAGAGGACTTTTAACAATGATTTTGAATAGCATTTGGTCATTGTTTACTGTCATTTAATGTCGAATTTCTAATGAAGAGACTTAAGGGAAACAGTATACAATGAGAGTACTACTGATGTCGACAAAGGATATTACCACCCTCGATATGACAATAAATGAAAATCATCGTTGAATGTAAACTAGAATTTAGGGTTAGGGTTTAGTTTATATACTAACTAAATCTTAACCATAAAACGTATATTGATCCAATAATTATGAGTGATTCTTAGGTTTGTATAATAAGATTAGATTTTATTTTAAGAGAGGTTTTTGTCTCAAATATATATGTAATACCCCGTTTTAAGAAACCTTAATTATAAATGTATAATTATGTGTAATTAGTTATAATTAATTTTTTGGAGGTTTGGTATTAAGCATGTTATTATTATTTGTAATATTATGATGGTTTAGATATAATTTAATTAGGTTAAAATTTAATAGAAATTGGGTTATTAAATTTCATCCTAGTTTATACCCGTAAATCTTATCCTAATTATTTTACTAATAACAATTGATCCATAACCCAAAATATTTTCTAAAATTTATCCTAGATTATTTTTATTACTCTTTTCCATTCTATTAAACCTATCCTAAATTGAATTAATTTTTCCAATTTATTTTTCTACCCGATACCCCAATCTATCCAAACTAAACATAAAATAAAAATAAAACTATTTTTTACTCCACCATTTTATCTTATAATCTTACCCGTTGCTTGTCCTAATTACCTCCCCCAATCATTCTCCTTGCCTCCGTCATTTCCTCACTTCACTCAACCCATCACCTCATCACAACACCCTCTACATTGTGTACATATATACGCTACACATGCACACTCCCCTCACAGCCCTTCCCTTTCTTTGTTTCATTCGGATTTCCCAACCCCTTCCCCCTTTATTCCTTTTCGGCACTCCCTCACCAACCAACCCACACCACAAACCACCACCTTGTAGCCTACACATCACCACCGACCATCACCCAGCAACCGCAAGTCCCCAACCCATCGCAACCCCCCTCCAGACTGCACTGACCACCATCCTTCTAGTAGCTCCCCAAACCCTAGCGCACCATCTCCCCATCCTCACACATAACCCCGTCCAACCCTTTACTCGTGTACCCAAACCCTTCCTCCCCTCCTCTATTTTTTGAATTCCCAACCCTGACCAACCCCCACAACACCACTACACCACCATCCAATACCCTGTAGCACCGAACAAACTTCTCCATTTCCCTATGCACTTCTTGACCACCCTAAAAGAAGCACCACACACACACCACAACCCCAACCTGATAAACCCTATAGTCCACAACCATCACCATCACCCAGCCCAGCCAGACAACCACCACTTCTACTAGCCTCAATTGAGCCTAACCATCCACCAACCCCTCAGCCCATTTCCCCTTTTTTCTGCCTCCTACAGCTCCACCCCTCCACCACTACGCAGCCACCATAGCCCTCCTCCAGCCTGCATAGCACCCACCATCTACATCACCCCCAGCACAACTACCACAATCCCTTGCTTATTCCCTTGCACTAGCCACCTTTTCTATCCACCTTGTAATGCAACTGGCCCATGCCACCTCTACCACCACCCATCACCCTCCAACGTAGCCTCCCTATAATAGCAACCACCGACCACTATCACCTCCATGCGCAACACATCCTCCTCTACACTACACCTCAACCAAACCAACCGACTACAACACCACCACCACCCTTCCCATAGCTAGCCACCACCGACAACTACCGCCGACCACAGACTAGCACCATCGTAGCATCCAGTCCCTCTACCTCAATCATTATGCGTAGCCTTGCAAGACAACCCAGTCTTTCCGCAACAACCCCCTTCATTTATGCACACTGCTCAAGCTACGCATACAACGTGAGGCAGTTTTGGTTTGAACAAATTTTTGGTACCCATATTTAATGTAAGGGTATTTTGGTAATTTTAAAAAAATAAATATTTTTCTATTAAAATTATTATTATATTTGATAGATATTAATTCAGTAATTTCTATACTATTTTTAGGTACGAAAGTTGATTAGTAATACCTAATAATTTTTAGTAGATATTGTTAATTATATATTTTGTGAGAATTCAGGTAACCGTTATACCCTACTAAAATGATAAAGATTGTGTGACAGCACATTAGGGTTTTTGGTGTATAAAAATATGTTAAGCATGATTTGTTACAATATAATTATATGTTAATTATTATTATCATGAAAACTGGTAAAACGAGCATATTATCTAATGTAAAATATGTTCGGTACAAGAGTATGATTAAAATGATTCTAATGACTGAAAATTATTTTGTGTGATATGTTTGTATGAAATAATAGGGTTAGATATAATTATGGAATAATCACTATGGTTGTGTTCCCTAAGGGCAATTTAGTCATTTTTAGTATATTATAATAATTATCCTAAAAATCATGTCTAATATGTATTATTGGTTGTTGATTATGCAATCTTGTGTTTTTTAGGTTTTAAAAGTGTATGATAAAGTTTTGTATATAGGAATAGGTGTAAAGATAAAATAGTCTTTTGACATAATTGATAATTTAAATTGCATAATAAAAAATTAAATTATTTTATTTTAGCCTTTTCATGATAAATTAATAAATAAAATGGATTTAGTATTTAAATGGATGATAATCTAATAATTATTGGTCTTAGAGGCGTTTTGGTCTTTTCAACCTAATGTGCCTAAATGTAAATAATTGGACATATGATGGCCTTGTACTTTTAATATGTTGACCTTAGTGTTAACTTCAACCTTGTTTTGGACCGTTGACCTTAGGGTTGGCTTGGAGAATTGAAAATAAAGGAAAATGGGATAAGTATAGAAATGAGAATAATTGTGCAAGATATGTTATATGTGATCACCTTATAAAATACTAATACGTAAAGTGGAAGACCATGAGTTTGGAAATGGTTTGTCTCTAGGGGTAGCTACCCTAGAGACAAGGTAGAATTCCTCGATTTGTTTGGGTTTTTGGTGTGCCAGTTGTGCCCCAATAAGGTTCTAGTCTACTCAATAGGTGACCTACAGGTACTATAGGGAGTATCGATACTTAAGGATTAGGTGTTCGAGGTGAGGTGGGTGTTGTGTGCCTTGTGCATCAGTATGACCAAAGTGGTGTTATGCCTCTGAGTTGGATGGTTGGGAGGGTGTCGTGATGCCTTGTGCATCAATATGATTGATTTACTTTTATGTCTCCGGGTTATTTTATATCCCCTTAGAGTAAATAAAAATGGAAATGATTTGATTTGATTGGAATGATTATTATTAGATATTATATTAGCTTTTGGTAGTAGACTTCATGCCTACCTGTGGTTTTGGTAGTAGCATTTGTGCCTACATGTTGTTTGGTAATAGCCTTCGTGCCTACTTGTGGTTTTGGTAGCATCCTTTGTGCCTACCTTTAGTTTGGTAGTAGCCTTCAATCCTACCTATTGTTTCAGTAGTAGCCTTTATGTCTACCTGTGGTATGGTAGTAGCCTTCATGCCTACCTGTGGTTTTGGTAACAGCCTTTGTGCCTACCTATGGTTTCATAGTAGCCTTTATGCCTACATGTGGTTTCGATAGCAGCATCCGTGCCTACTTGTGTTGGTATTATGTCTGTGAGGATACCTATGATGTTATGGATCTTTTTACATTTTACCTATAAGTATACCTATGATGTTATAGATTTTATTATACTATACCTATAAATATACCTGTGTTATTATATATTTTATTATATTGTACCTTTAAGTATACCTTTGATGTTATAGATTTTATTACATTGTATCTATAAGTATACCTATGATGTTATGGATCTTATTATATTATACATGTAAGTATTCATGTGATGTTACAGATTTTATTACATTATACCTATAAATATATCTGTGATTTTATGGATCTTGTTGCAGTATACCTATGAACATGCTTGTGATGTTATGTATTAGGTTGGGATTGATGGTGAGACATGAGATCATGCATATGATGTTATATATTGCGTTGGGATTGATGCTAAGACATGAATTATGCTGTAAAAGATTATAATTATGGTGTAGAGTGGGTTTTGATTATTGCTTTAGAGAAAATCTAGGGATGCTTAGTTGATAAGTTTTATTATGTTCTAAAATAACATGCATGAACAGTCTTTAGTTTGGTGACTATTGTTTATCTGTTATGATTATTGTATTTGGATCATCTCATATATGTCTTGATGTTTATACCATGTATTGTCATGATGCCTTATGGTTGTTGTGTTGTGGTTGTTCTAGTCATACTTCAGAGAGCATCTCTAGTAAATTAGTTGGGTGAGTGTTATTATGCTATGGACGAACAAGTATGAACAGTATGTGGTTTCAGTGATTACGATTTATTTTATATGATAATTGTATCTTTATCATCTCATGCATGTCTTAAGTTTATACCATGTATTTTCATGATGTCTTATGGTTATTGTGTTGGAGTTTACTTTTAACCATACTTCAAGGAGCATCTCTGGGATATTTGTTTGGTAAGTCCGTTGTTTCAAATGAATGAATATGAGTAGTATGTGACCTTGATGGAATTTGATTATCTACATGATTATTATATCTCAATCCTCGTATGTTTATGTATATGTCTTATACAATGTTAGTTGTATGTCTTACATGTATTCCATGTTGTTTTATTATGTTAGTTTGGGTTGCTTCATATAGTAGTATAGAATGGTTCATTTTTGTGGACCCCTACCTATTCAATAGGCAGTGGACTTTGTAGGTCAGCTTTTGATTTCAGTTGAAAGTTTTTAGTGAGTTTTGAGAGTGTAGGAATATTCAATGTCTCTTTTTCTATCTATCTCCGATTGTAATGGGACTTTCATGTCCTCTAGTAATTTCTCACTTAAGTTTGGTAGGCTGCTGATGTTGCTTTTAACTAGCAATGTACTTATCTATTATTCTCTGTATTATCGCCGTGATCAGTAAAAACCCGACCCCTGGCAAGTTCGTACTAATCACAAGGCTAAAGAAGATTATCATCAAATATGATTCAATACTTAAAACAAGAATTCATAGAAGAAATGAATCGTTCACAATACAGAAATCAGAGTATAAAGTTCCCAAAGAGACAAAGGGTATAGTATGACAAAACAACATTGAAGAAAAACGGTACAAGATAAATTAAAATAGAACCCAACAAAGTCGCTCTCTATTCCCAGGTCAATTCCAAGCTCAACTCTCAGCCCTGCACAATGCCTCATAAGTATCATAGGAATCAAAGATATCATCTTCTACCTACACAAAATCAGGTGGGCCCTCTACTTGTGGGAATGAGCAGAACCCATAAAACGGGTGGTCAATAAGCTATGTATTGAGTAAGGCAACCATGCGTCTAACACCAGACAAAGAAGGCATATAACATAAACACGATCATACAGATAATGTTCAACCACATAATTAATAAGGCCAAGCTATATTCTAGATAAACTAATTTTTTAGATCTCTAATCAAGACTCATTTCACACCAATCTTATTTTCAATCCATGCGAGTACCAGAACCCCACTATTATAGGCAGTAGATCAAAAACATACAGGGCAAGATGCTCCTAACTACTATTATTACCAGTGGATCGGTCTCCATGGCAAAGTGATCCTGGCTACTATTATGCCGGTGGATCGGCCTAGCCCCGACTCCAATGGTGTTCCACTATAATTACTTGCTATCTTTTCCATGACTTATTGTGACTTAAGGTTTGGTTTATTGATATCGAGATCTCCAACTATTATAGCTAGTGGATTGAAAACGTACAGGGCAACATGCTCCTGACCACTATTATGCTGGTAGATTGGTCTCCAGGGCACCTCGGCACCTAGCCACTATTATGCCAGTGGATCGATATAGGTCCTGCTCAATAATCTTCCTCTTTAAATGGTTAGTATCCTATTCGTGTCTTATTCGATAAATCTTTCACCCTTAACATGCATGTCACCAACCCTCTACTTCTATTCTCCCAGGAAGGCCCATCTCATATCTTAACTTCTACACCTCCTATCACACTCTGACATCCATTCCTCCTTCAATTTACTCACAATGAATACCCAACTCCTAAGTGTGTGGGTTAAGGTCCACCACCTTATGACATCCAAATCCACTAACTATCATCCTTTAAGGTTTTCCCCTAAAAGCCGGATTGGACCTATGTGGCCCATCTTTCCTCTAACTTACACAACCATAGTTCATTTATCACCCAACCTATCATCTCATTTAGATTCAACCCCAACCATATCACTTCACTCCCCAATTACACCTGTGACCATAAAACCCCAGTTGGCCGCTCCAAACCCTAGCACCTTCCTTCCTCATATATCACCTCTCTATTTTTTTCACCTATCATGTTTTCTTCCCTATGGCACCCATACTCATCCCCCTTATGATAATTCTCCACCCTTATCCCATTTTCTATTCACCCTTAATTATTTTTACTTTCACATCCCCTCCAATTAGTGTTTTCCTCCGAAACCCTAGCCAGGTCTCCTATGCATCCTTATACTAACCTACATACTATTTTTCACCCAAAGTCTCCAATTACTCCAACAAATCTTCTCTTACCTTACTTACGCACCAAGAAAACTTTTCTCACATAAAGATCATCCCCATGCAGACTCCATCCATCCCATGCACACCCTAGAAATTTCCTATGCAATATTCACCTCGCTCATTCATTTTGATCATAACCTCCCCTTTTTTCCCCTCATAGATCATGAGATAATAAGGTTAATATAATATTCCTTTAGTCAACTCACTTCCCCTATTTCCCTTTTCATCCTTTCTCCTCATATCATATTATTAAACTTCCTAGCATGCATTTCCTAGAGGTCACATTATATAACATCATAAGCACAACATATATAATCATTATACACATGCCATAATGAATTCACATAAGCATACCTCAACTCCAAGTTATGCTACAAGTAAATAGTCATTATAATCCTAAATTATACAACATCACATTACACATGGCACACAAGGCACATATCACATACATAGTTGGTCTTAGCTAAATCGTTACCTAATACAACACTGGTCTTATAGCATGCTCCTTATGCCACCTTAGGGTTTTAACTTAATTCACCTAGCTAGGGACGGTGGTGGCACCGGCAACGGTGGTGGCACCGGCAACGGTGCACGGCGGTGGCGGTGGAGGGAGAAGAGAGGTGGAGAGATGGTTGTTTAGGCTAGAAGAGGGGGAATGAGGGGGTGATTGAGGTGGTAGTGGATGCCTTAGGTGGATAGGTTTGGAATGGGGGTGGTGGTGCAGCCAAAGGCGGCGACGCACAATGGTGGGTGTGGTGGCCGAAGGTAGTGGAGGGGGAGGAAGGGAGAGGGAGAGGGAGCCAATGGAAAAGGAAGGTAAGTGGAGGTAGTGGAAGTTCTTTTAGTTGTTTTGGGGGGTAGAAGAGGTGGTGGTTGTGGCAGAAATGGCAGAAAAGGAGTGGTGAGAACGGCGCCAGTGGGTGAGATTTAGCTTATCAAGGAGTGAACTTTGTACGACTAAGGTGGCTCATGCAAGATAAATCAATGGTGGTGGGAGGTGTAGTTTGGTAGAGGGTTGTGCAGAGACTGGTTTGGTAGGTGGCTCAGGTTGCGGCACTCGGTGGGGGTGACGGGATGATTGTTTGATCGGGAAGCTGCCTAAAGGGAGGTTTTCTGGGCTGCAAATCAAGAATTTATGATTATGGTTGATTATGGGGTATATATAGGACAAATGAAGGGGAAAATGATAGAGGGGGAAGTGGAAAAGAGGGGGCAAGTGAGACAGAACCACTGGTCGGCGTAAGTTTGCCAGGGCAAGCGGAGTTGTTGGTTGGGGGAAGAAAAGGCAAGGGGAATGCATGCGTGAGGAGGAAGAAAGGTTGGTTGGGTTAAAAATGGGAAATATAATGATGGAGGAGAGAGAGAAGGACAATTAGTCAGTGGGTTGTGGTTGCCGGCAGGATTCAGGCTGTAGAATGCGGGGTTGCAGGTCGGGATCAAGGAGAAGGAAAGGGAAAGGGTGGACCGGACGATCCGGGAAGAAAAGTAAAAAAAAGAAGTGGGCCAGTGGTTGGGCAACAGGGCAGGTAGAAAGAAAAATCGGTGCGGGCTGGGGCCATGCTGAAGGAAAAGAGAGGGGGTTTGGGCCTCGAGGGGCTAGCCCAAATCGAGGAAGAAAGGAAAGAAAAAGAGAAGGAGAAAGGAGATAAAGGAAAGATAAAGGAAAAAAGGAAAAAAAAAAGATAAAGGGAAGAGGAAAAATGGGTTGGCTGGAGTACTTAGGATATTTTGGTATTTTTGATTATTTAAAAATAATAATATTTAGAAAAATAATAATTAAGTTTCCTTTTTAGATTAATTTGGGTTATTTTGAATAATTTTTCCTAAATTGCATTTTCATTAGCAAAACACCCTAATTTTTTCTAATTAAACTATCTATTATTTTCCTCTTATTTTACCTTAATTAATTCCCATTAATTTTATAAAATATTTTATTTAATTAATTTCTCTAATAAATCCTTATTTTACCATAATTTTCTAAATTAGTGTTTTAGGGTAATTCATCACTACCTCCTTAAGGAAAGACTTCGTCCCTAAAGTCATTTGCTAATTGCAAGGGTTATGGCCATGAAGTTCTAAGCAGATAAGGACACAACTATCATTAATAACTATACAATTACCCCCTTAAAAAAAAGGTTTACTAAGGATTGTCGTACTTGCAGCAAAGAGTTTCGGGTACACCTCGTGCATGTCCTTCTCAGCTTCCTATGTGGCTTCTTCAGTTCTATGCTGACTCCATAAAATCTTGAAAAGGGGAACTCCACTTGTGCAGGTCTTTTGTAATTTGGTGTCAAGGATCTGCATAGGTCGCTCTTCATAGGTTAAAGAGGCATCTAGCTCTATCTCATCTAGTTGGATCACATTGGAAGGATCAGCAACGTACTTTCACAACTACGAGATGTGGAACATATTGTGAACTCACTCCAACTCTGGAGGAAGAGCCAATTGATAAGTAACCTCTCCCACAAGCTCTAGGATCTCAAAGGGGAAGATGTACCTCGGGCTTAGCTTTCCCTTTCTGCCAAACCTCTAAACGCCCTTTGTGGGGGAAACCCTCAACAGCACCTTTTCCCCCGGTTCAAAATCACTATCCTAATGTCTTCAATCTGCATAACTCTTTTATCTACTCTGGTTTGCTTACATCCGGTCCTGAATCTAATAGACCTACTTAGTCATCTTCTAGATCATCTTGGGCCCCAACACCACTGTCTCGCTGATATCATTCCAGCACAACGGAGTTCGACACTTCCACCTATACAAAGCCTCAAAGGGAGTCATCCCAATACTGGCATGGTAGTTGTTGTTGTAGAAAAACTCTATCAAATTTAGGCATTCCTCCCAAAAACCCTAGAAGTCCATTACACATGCCCTCAACATATCCTCTAGGGTCTATATGGTCCGCTCTATTAGCCCATCTATGGCATGGTGGAAATTCGTGCTCATCTTCAACTTTGTCCCTAGGACTTCCTGCAACTTTCCCCAAAAATGAGAGGGAAACCTCGAGTCCCTATTTGATACGATGTCCTTTGGAACCCCATGATGACTGACTGTGAACTTCATGTAGGCACCCATTAACTGATCCATACTCCATGTGGACCTCATCTGAATAAACACGACCGACTTAGTCAATCTGTCCACAATAACTCCCATGGTGTCACGACCATTTTGAGTCATTGGAAAACCACTAACGAAGTCCATGGAGATAGAGTCTCACTTCCATCTTAGTAGTTCTAAGGGATGAAGTTGTCTTGTAGGCCTCTGGAGCTCGATCTTAACCTTTTGACATACCAGACATCGAGACACAAACTCGGCCACTTCCCACTTCATATAGGGCCACCAATACACCTTCTTGAGGTCCTTGTACAACTTATCTCCTCCGGGGTGGATTGAATAACGGATTTGATGCCCTTCTTCCATAATGCAATGCTTCAATTTTGGACACCTCTACAGTACACACTAGCGACCCTTGAACCGAAGATTGCCATTGTCATGAATTCTAAACCCTTTTGTTCAACCTTCCTGCATCTTCTATTAGATCCTCTCAAGCTTGACGTCTATGATTTGGCCAACTTGGATTTCCTCAAATATAGTGGGAGTGAGTGTTAAGTGGCTCATGTAGGCCTCAAGGTCCCTTGCAGAATCAGTTAAACTCCCAAGCCCGATAACTCACCTATCACCCCATCAGTGACCACACAACAAATTGAAGAATGGGAGATCTTCCTACTCAGGGCATTTGTAACTACATTAGCCTTACCCTCGTGGTAGGTCAACTTGATGTCGTAGTCCTTGAAAATCTCCAACCACCTCCTATACCTGATATTGAGCTCCTTGTAAGTGAAGATATACTAGAGGCTCTTATAGTATGTAAAGAACCTGCACTTTGCCCCGTACATGTAGTACCTCCAAATCTTTAGGGTGAATACCATGACAACTAACTCCAAGTCATGAGTAGGATAATTTTCTTCATGTCACTTCAACTGTAAGGAGTCATATGCAATCACTCTGCCCTTCTATATCAACACACACCCAAGTCTATACTTGGACGCATCACTGTAAACTTTAAATGCTTTTGTACTCTCTGGCAGAGTCAACATAGGTGTGATGGTCAACCGTATTTTTAACTCTTGGAAGGCCCTCTCACAAGCCTCATCCCAATGGAAGTTTGTATTCTTCTTTAGGAGGCTAGTTAGCAGTCAGGCAAGCTTGGAGAAGTTCTAAACAAATCTTCTATAATACCCGGCCAAACCCAAAAAGCTATGAACCTCTGTTATGTTCATAGGAGGCTTCCACTCCGTGATGGCCACGATCTTGGCTGGGTCAACAACTACTCCCCCTGCTAATACAATGTGTCCAAGGAAGGCCACATCTTGAAGCTAGAATCCACACTTCAACAATTTTGTGTATAAGCGATGCTCTCTCAACAAACTTAGAATGGTGCGGAGGTGCTGCTCATGCTCCTCATTCCCTCGGCAGTCCACCCGGATGCATCAATAAACACTACTATGAATTTATCAAGGAATGGTCTGAATATCCTCATCATCAGATCCATGAAAATTGTAGGTGCATCTGTGAGCCTAAATGAAATCATCGCAAATTCGTAGTATCTATACCGAGTCCGAAAGGCAATCTTCATGATATCAGCATCGACGATCCACAACTGATAGTACCCCAACCTCAGATCGATCTTAGAGAACATCGTGACACTCTTCAATTGGTCAAACAAATCATCAATTCTCGGGAGTGGGTACCGATTCTTCACTGTTAGCTAATTCAATCCTCGGTAGTCAATACAGAGATGAAGACTACCATCTTTCTTCTTTATGAACAAGACTGGTGCTCCCCAAGGTGACACACTCAGCCGGATGTACCCGTGCTCCAACAAATTTTCTCGCTGGGCCTTTAATTTAACTGGAGCCAACTAGTAAGGTGCCTTCACGATAGGCTCAACTCCCAATGTCAGCTCAATCTTGAAGTCAATATCCCAAACTAGGGGCATACCTGGTATCTCTTTAAGAAATACGTCGAGAAACTCCCTGGCTATCGAGATGCTATCTAGAAATGCCAGGTCCTTGTTTAGCTCCTGCACAAGTATAAGGGATACCCCTTCTGAACCAAAGTGCGTAGACTCACTACCAATACCATCTTAGTAGCAGGCTTAGGCTGGGTCCTTCTATACGAAACCCTAGTCCCCTTCGAGCCTCACAAAATCACGCGCTCTTGAGCATAGTCAATAACAGTTTGGTATTTCCCTGATATTTCCATACCCAGAATCATGTTGAAGTCTTTTAAGTCCATCCCGAATAGGTCTACCTAGAAGTCTACCCCACCTATAACTAAGGCCACATCTGAAAACAACTGACTACACTCCACCCTATCACCAGATGGATGCACCATAGATAATTCTATTCTAGCAATGGGCGACAACTCAGCCTTATCACTAAAATCAGATGAAATGAAGGATAGGGTAGCACCTGAATAAAAAAGGACATGCACCGACAGAGAACAGATGGTGAACATACCAGTGATGACGTCAAGCGGGCAATCAACCTCATACAGACTAATCACATTTAGGCGCCCGCCTAAATAGTCTCTCCTCTAAGGGAAGGGTCTGGATCCTTAAGGCCATCCCCTAGCCTCTCAAACCGGGGCACCAACTGGGGTAGGTGCTCATTGGTAGTGCTGCAGGGGTGCGGTCTGAAGATGCTGATGGTATGCCTGCTGCTGGGGCACCAAGGCCCCCCTTCTGAGTCTATCAAGTCTGATATTGCTGGGAACATGGTGGCCTCCAGCACTTGATCAATCTATGGCCCAATTTCCCATAGTTCAAGTAGGTCACCAACCTACCTCCATAGTTCCTTCCCGGGTGATTCTGAACACACTACCTATATGAGGCTCCCCTCGGGGGCCCCTGACCTCTAGTGTGATCTCTCGGTGAGGGTCTCATCAGCCCTCTAGACCAAGGCAGGGTCCTACCCCTAGACCTTTGGCCCTCAGGTTTCCTCTTCCAAAGGATGGTGGTCTGCTCCTAAACTAGGGTGACGGTGGGGCAGACACACTCATACAAGGTTGCCAGATCAGTGAAGAGCACTACACCCGTCATCTTGCAGATGCCGAAGTTCAATCCTTGCTCAAACTGGAACAATACCATGGACTCATTGGTAGAAATCCCTAGGGAAAATGGAGCAGCTCGATGAAGCAGACATGATACTGACGAACTATCATCGACCCTTAGGAGAGCTGCATAAACTCCCAGAGCTTGTCCCTCTTCAGGCTCTTAGGGTAGAATCTGGAGCGAAGGACGGTCTTGAATGCCTCCCAAGTTATCGAGGGACCAACCCAGGTATGGTGCTCTACCCATCAGGCATCCACTACGCCTCTCGAGAAACATGTTGCTATGCTGGGATGCTAGGCTGGAGGGCAGTCCACTACTTCAAAAGTGCGATCAATATCTTAGATACACCCTTCAAGGATCACGAGGTCCTCCTCACTAGAGTACACCTAAGGGTGATGCCTAAAGACCCTCTGGAGCCAATCCTCACCAATTCCCTTAGAGTGGTAGGGGAGCCAGTTTGGCACCAAGAGCAGGCGTTGGAAAAATTCCAAAAAGGCTTCGAAGGCCTAATCAAGGTGCCCTACTTAGTCATTCATCATTAGTGAAAGCTGCACAAGAAAAGGAACGTTAAGGGTGAACCTTTTGGTTCAAAGTATTCATTTCACACAATTTCCCTCTTTCAAAAAATCCCTAATCTACCCTTCCGTTCCTCACTGTGGCCTGGGCTCAGTATCATTAAATCAGGAAGGTTTCATTAGAGTATGAAAAGAATTCAAAATTTAGAAAAAACTTTACAAATCAAACTTTGCTTTGAAAAAAGGCATGGTTACAAGGACCAACACTCGGATACCAACTTGTAACACCCCTAAAATTCACAACTAAAAAATTTCATTTTATCAATGGTTAGAGCAGAGCAAAAAAAAATGGTAAATCTCGGGGATATTACCAATGTGATCAGTACCAGCCTAGCCCCTGGTTAGTCTCGTAATAATCACAAGGCTAAAGAAGATTATAGTCAAATATAAGTCAATACTTAAAATAAGAATTCATAGAAGAACTGAATCATTCGTAATATAGAAATTAGATTAAGCATAAAAGAGTTACAATCCAAAGAGTACATGATTAAAGTTCCCAAAGAGACAAAGGGTATAGTATGATAAAATAGCACTAAAGGAAAATGGTACAAGATAAATTAAAAGAGAATCCATCCAAGTCGCTCTCAATTCCCAAGCAAAGTCCAGGCTCAACTCTTAGCCCTACCTAATGCCTCGTAAGTATTGCAGGCATTAAATATATCATCTCCTACCTACACAAACTCAGGTGGGCTTTATGCTCGTGGGAATGAGTAGCACCCATTTAATGGGTGGTCAATACGCTACGTACTGAGTAAGGTAACCATGCATCTAAGGCCAGAAAAAGAAGGCATATAACATAAAAACGATCATACAGACAATGTTCAACCACACAATTAATATGGCCAAGCTATAGTCCAGATAAACTTATTCTCTAGATCTCTAATCAAGGCTCATTTCACACCATGCTTATTTTCAATCCATGCGAGTACCGGAACCCCACTATTATAGCCGATCGATCAGAAACGTACAGGGCAGGACACTCCTAACCACTATTATTACCAGTAGATCGGTCTTCAGGGTAATGTGCTCCTGGCCACTATTATGCTAGTGGATCAGTCTAGCCCCAACTCTCATGGTGTTCCACTGTAATTACTTATTATCTTTCCCATGACTTATTGTGACTTAGGGTTTGGTTTATTGAGCTAGGGATCCCCCACTATTATAGCTAGTGGATTGGAAACATACAGGGCAGCATGCTCCTAGTAACTATTATATACCGGTGGATCGGTCTCTAGGGCACCCCGGCACCTAGCCACTATTATGCTGGTGGATTGGTCTTGGCTCGACTCAATAATCTTCCTCTTTAAATGGTTAGTATCTTATTCGTGTCTTATTCAATAAATCTTTCACCCTTGATATGCATGTCACCAACCCTCTACTTCTATTCTCCCACAAGGGCATGTCCCATATCTTGAGACTTTTACACCTCCTATCACACCCCCGACATCCATTCCTCCTTCCATTTACTCACAACAAATACCCAACTCCTAAGTGTGTGGGTTAAGGCCCGCGACCTTATGACATCCAAATCCACTCACTATCGTCCTCTAGGGTTTTCCCCCGAAACCCTAATTAGACCTATGTGGCCCATCCTTCCTCTAACTTACACAACCATAGTTCGTTTAGTGCCCAACCCATCATCTTATTTATATTCAACTCCAACCATATCACTTCACTCCCCAATTACACCCGTGACCATGAAACCGTAGTTGGCAACTCCAAACCCTAGCACCTTCCTTCCTTATATGTCACCTCTCTATTTTTTTTTCACCTATCATCTTTTCTTCCCCATGGCACCCATAATCATCCCCTATATGATAATTCTCCACCCTTATCCCATTTTCCACTCACCCTCAATTATTTTTACTTTCACATTCCCCTCCAATTAAGGTTTTCCTCCAAAACCCTAGCCATGTCTCTTATGCACCCTTATACCAACCTACGTACTATTTTTCACCCAAAGTCTCCAATTACTCCAACAACGCTTCCCTTACCTTACTTATGCCCCAAGACAACTTTTCTCACATAAAGATCATCCCCATGCAAAATCCATCCATCCCATGCAAACCCTAGAAATTTCCTATTCACCTCGCTCATTCATTTTGATCATAATCTCCCTTTTATTTTCCCCCATCATGGATCATGAGATAATGAGGTCAATTTCATATCCCTTTAGTCAACTCACTTTCCCTTTTTCCCTTTTCATCCTTTCACCTCATATCATATTATTAAAATTCCTAGCATACATTTCCTAGAGGGTCACATCATATAACATCATAAGCACAACATATATAATCATTATACACATGCCATAAGGAATGCACATAAGCATACCTCAGCTCCAAGCTACGCTAGAAGTAAATAGTCATTATAATCCTAAAGTACACAACATAACATAACACATGGCACACAAGTTATATCACACACATATAGTTGGTCTTAGCTATATCCTTACCTAATACGACACCGGTCTTGGAGCACGCTCTTATGCCTCCTTAGGGTTTTGATTTGATTCACCTAGGGATGGTGGTGGTACCAGTGGCGGCGACGGCAGCGGTTGAGGGAGAAGAGTGGTGGAGAGATTGTTTCCTAGGCTATAAGGGGGAATGAGGGGGTGATCAAGGTGGTGGTGGATGCCTCAGGTGGAGATCATTGGAATGGGGTGGTGGTGCAGCCAAAGGGGGCGGCGCATGACAGTAGGTGTGGTGGCCGAAGATGGTTGAAGGGGAGGGAGGGGAGGGAGGGAGAAGGAGAGGGAAGCAACATAAAGGAAGGTAGGGGAGGTATAGGAAGTTCTTCTGGTTGTTTTGGGAGGTAGAGGGGTTGGTGGCTATGGTGGAAACGACAGCGGACGGTGGTGTGAAGGGCGATGGTGAGAGAGATTTTGGTGATGGGGGAGTGAACTTTGCACGGCTGAGGAGGCTCATGTAGGACAAATTGATGGTGGTGGGAAGTGTAGTTTGGTGGAGGGTGGTGGAGGGAGTGGTTTGGTAGGTAGCTCGGGCAACGGCGACGAGATAGCCATTTGATCAGGAGGCGACATAAAGGGAGGTTTTTAGAGCTACGAATAAAAAATGTCTGATTATGGCAGCTTATGGGGTATATATAGGCCAATGAAGGGAAAAACAACAAAGGGGGAAGAGGAAAAGAGGGGGCAAGTAAGGTAGGACCATCTGTCGGTGGTGGTAGGCCAACGCAGGTCTGCCATGGCAAGGGGGAGTTAGTTGTTAGGGAAAGAAAAGGAAAGGGGAAGGCATTCTTGAGGAGGGAGAAGGGTTGGTTGGGTCAAAAAATGGAAAAGAAAATGATGGGAGAGAGAGGGAAGGATGGCTGGTTAGCGATTGGTGGTTGCCGGTGGGATTCAGGCAGTAGACCGTGTGGTTGCAGGTCGGGATTGGGTTGAAAAAAAAGGGAAAAGGTGGACTGAGTGGTCCGGGAAGAAAAAAAAGAAAAAAAAAAGAAGTGGACTGGCGACTAGGTGACAGAGGAGGAAGAAAGAAAAATGGTGCGGGCCTGGGCCATGCCGAAGGAAAATAGAGGGGGGTTTTAGGCCCTAAGGGGCTGGCCCAAGTAGGGTAAGAAGGAAAAAAAAAGAAAAGGAAAAAGGAGAGAAATGAAAGAAAAAGGGAAAAGAAGGAAAAAAGGAAAAAAAAGGAAAAGAAAAAATAGGTTTGTTGGGGTACTTAGGATATTTTGGTATTTTTGATTATTTAAAGTAATAATATTTAGAAAACTAATTAAATTTCCTTTTTAGATTAATTTAAGATACTTTGAATAATTTTTCCTAAATACCATTTTAATTAGAAAAATACCCTAATTTTTTCTAATTAAATTATTTATTATTTTCCTCTTGATTTTACCTTAATTAATTCACCTTATTTTAATAAAATAGATTATTTAATTAATTTCCCTAATAAATCCTTATTTTGGCATAATTTCCTAAATTAGGGTTTTGAAGTATTTTACAATATATATATATATATATATATATATATATATATATATATATATAAACATTTGATTTAGTCCTTGATTTACTTAATCCAACAATCTAAAGTTATTCTTACACTTACAATTTAACATGATTTCTACATATAACTATATAAGCTTTATGCCTTTAACTTTAATATTTAAAAATAATAAATATATGGTTTTCGATGCCCTAAGAACCTTAATTCAATATCCATTTGCATGAAGAGTAAGTTGAGTTTGTCTCTATTAGGAGTTTATGGATATTAGCTAGTGAAATAAGTAAGTTTCCCCCTTCCATTAAGATTTGTTAGTACGTAAACTTGTCTAAATACGAGTCTATAAAGATATGTATTTACATTGATAATGAATACCTTTGCTACTATGAAAGATTCATGGTTTATAAGAGTTTCAATGAAGCACACCAACTAATACAACATTTTGTGGCTGCAATAACAACAGCAGCTAAGCATCTACTACTACTACTACTGCTGCTGCTGCTGCTACTACTACTAGAATTATGAGGTACATAATAAACCTGAAACACTAAAGAATTTGTGTATAAGCATGTCCTGAATCGTTATGATGGTCAATATTAGGTAGCTATTCAATAAACTTTCCCAAACCCAACTCCCCAATTAGATTCATAACCTCGGTTAAATATAGGCATCAAAATGTGTTTCATTGAGTTACAAGCATATGGAATTTCTACATCATAGGAGGAACTCAAACCATGTGAATGACTCCCTCACATAGAAAGGAATTTAGAAGAAACATAGATTTATATCTTAGCTCTAATTTCTCTTTTGGTGATCTTAGCCATATATGCATATAATTAGTGACCCTTTCTAGAAGATGGCATATGTGCTTATCATCATACTCCAATAGACCTCCCTTTCGATTTTGTTCCTTATGTTATTTATTGGTCTTATTTCATCGATAATTGTGTTTACTATGATCATTAATATTCTTTACTTATTAACAAAGAAAATAGAGTAATATATGGTCCTATTTTTGTGGACCTTGTCCATATACTTTACATGTATCACATTCACTATTCTCTAGAGACGTAGTTTGACTATATTGATAATGGATATGTGATATAATAACCATGAAGCAAACTAAGATCGAGGTTGTTGGGTAACTACAATAAAACTAACCATGTTCTTCATTTTCTAAATAACTGCCCACTCTCTCTATGTAGCCACTAAATGATCAATATTCTCTATATGTTATCCACCTTCCCACTACTTGTTGATGAGGGAGTGGGGTGAGTGGTAGGAGTAGGCTGAGTGGTAGTAGTGGGGTGAGTGGTGGTGTAGCATTACTTTAAATATCGTCTATAAATATCTATAATAGCTTGGACATGAAACACATCAAACTCCATTCTTATAAGCTACATTACTTTCACTCTTGTGAATTTCTAAGTATTTAAACTCTACAATTCTCCATTATTTTAACCTAGAGTGCATGAGTTTGAATAAATATGTGTAAACGCTTGGGAAGTGAATGATCTTGAACGATCATGCCATAATTGGGCCTAATTTGCTTTTATCGCAATGATCATTTCACGACATAACAACTTTATATTTCAATATTTGTACTTTACTACTTACCACAAACAATATAAAAACAAATTATAGTAGAGAATGATGTCATAGTTAATCAACTGTGTCCTTCCTAATCCATCCAAATTTGAGCTAATTGATGGAACTAACTACAAGTGATTATCTCAGAAGTTTTTAACTTTTCTTCCAATAAATTGAGGTTGACTACGTCTTATCTAATGATTCGCCTATCACTAAAAATTCATAAATTTGCATACCTAAAATAGATACTTTTGATATAGTACTCACCACCCAAGAAAATAAATTGATGAAGGCAGATGAAGAAGCTAGGATGAAATTCTAGAGGGACAACAATTGTGTAAGAAGGCATTTGTTTACCTACATGCCAAACAAGTTGTTTGATATTTTTGTTTGGGAAAATTTAGTGAAAAAATATGGGAGGCATTGTAGAAGAAGTATGATAGTGATGAAGTAGGAAAGAAAAATAAAGTAATAGGTAATTGGTTGAAATTTGAAATGGTGGATGACAAACTAATAATGGAGAAAATTCATGGCTACAAGAACATGGTGGCTACTATACTTGGTGAAGGAATGAAGGTGTGAGAAATACTACAAGTAGGTGTATTGATTGAAAAAATCCCTCTATGATGGTCTAGTTTTAGAAACCATCTCAAGAATAAGAAAAAGGTCTTCAATCTCTAGGAGCTAATCGGCCACATGCAAATCGAAGAAGCAAACTTCTTAAAATATAAGTTAAACTCTTTTTCCCTTAATGCTAATAATGTTAAACTCATAGAATTTGGAGTTCATGTAGATCTATTCAAAGATAAGGGAAATAAAATGCAAAAGTTAGGTTGATATAAAGTTTAAATCAATGTTAAGAACAACAAAATTTAGAAGAAAAATATTATATGTTATTTTTATGGAAATTAGGTACATAAGGAATGTCCGTGCTTCTAGCGTAAAGGGTAGTCGAGTCAAAAGTCTACTACCACTCCTCAAGCCAACATTGTTGAAGAGGAAGAGGTGATTTTTGCCATTGTTAAATCTAATCTAGTGGACAACAAGATAGACTGGGTCCTACACACTGGAGCTTCCAGACACTTTTTTTGCTAAAAAGGAACTTTTCCACAACTTTAAAGATGTTGGGGAAGGTGAATGTGTGTTCATGGGAAGCTCTACAATAGTAGGTGTACTTAGAAAAGGAAAGGTCCTCCTTAAACTTACCTCTAAAAAAACTTTAGCAATCAATGACACGCTTTATGTACCTTCCATGCATAAGATCATTGTTTCTCGTGGTTTACTTAACAAAGTTGGCATGAAAATTATGATTGGATCTGCCAAAGTTTTTATCATTATGAATGGGGTGTTTGTAGGAAGGGGTTACATGGCTAATGGTACATTTGTACTAAAATCTATTTGTGAGTCTATCCATGCAAGTATTTCTAGTGTTTCTACTTACATGGTTGAATCTATTGACTTATGATATAGTAGCATAAGTCACATAAGCATGGCCTCAATAAAAATACTAAGAAACTTCATCCTTATTAAAACCAAAGATGATGAAAATGTTT